>JAQPPZ010005686.1:1887089-2516119 GCA_028583015.1 Wollemia nobilis | reverse complement strand
CTTAAATTATTTGTTTATATCTCTTCTCCTTAGTGGAAAGGATGTAAAACCATTAAAGACATCTATCTCTCTAGAATTCCATGCAAATGCTAAGATTAGACAACCAATTATGCTCATTTATGAGGGAGCTCCTATAGACTCCACTTCTTGGGTTGGGATAGTGGGAATCATCTGAAGAACATGAACTTATACTGAGAGGGGGGGTGAACAGTATAAGATAAAACCATTTAATAATTTTAATTTCAGATAGCAGTGGCATCAACATAACATTAAATAAGACAGAAAGCATCACACATAAAAGACCCATTTTAACGTGGTTCACCCAAGGTGGGCTACTCCACGGATAAAACTTTTCCTCTAAAAGTTATATCAAAAACCTCTGGGAATCCTTCCCGATAACAATGTTTATGAGTCTCAGCTCAAAGGAGACACCTTCCCCTAAATCTGCTTTGCTAGTGATCCTCTAGAAGACCTCTATCTCTTTTGCCCTTAGCAAGTGGAACTCTTTCCACGGAAGACACCTGTCTTCTCTGCTCTGGCTGGAGATCTCTGTCCTCAACTCTGTCACAACAAGCTGGTCCTCTTTTCTGCACCAAAACACAGTCCTTCGGTCTGGCACAATTCTGTCCTCTTCCTCTGTTCTTTTCTGCACTTGGTTGGAGAACAACTTTTCACTGTCGTTCGTCCTTCACAACTATTTTGCAATTACAGCAGCATCTACTTCGCGCACTTTGCTTTCTTTTACACAGACTGCGTGAACACAGTTGCAATCACAGCTGTCCTTAGATCAAATTCCACCCTTTGCATAATCTTCGCAATCACTGCAACATTCGAACGCACAACAACTTATGCGCCTATGTGCAACCACAACAGCTCATTCTCTTCGCACAGTCTTCTCATGAACAGCAGCACATTCTTCGCGCAAACAGCACCACAGTCTTTGACACTTAGAAGATTCAACGAAATGCACTCTAATGCTGCAGTCGAACTTCACTCTCTCTATTTTTCGATGATCGAACCTCACTTGTCGCACTGACTCTGCGAATGCCACACTTCGAATGCACACACCATCGATACACAAAATTGCTCAAACAGTCCTCCTTTAAATACTCACAATCTCAAGATGAAATCTTGTTCTTTAGTCGGCTGTTCAACCTTCTAACACGTCGGCTGTAAAACCTTATACTTCGTCGGCCAAGGTTAACTTCGTCGGCTTCAACCGCCTCTGCTGTTCTGTAGCTTTTCTCGTGCGACACTCAAACATGTCGCGATATCGCTACGCCTTTGTCTGCCGTACACCTTCTTTGGTTTGTTGTCACGAAATCGTGACACTACAGCTTTTGCTGACGTCATCATGAATCTTGTCACGAAATCATGATGCTCTAGACTTCAATGCCTTCTTCTCTGCTGTTGTCATGAAATCGTGACACCTTTGCCTCTTGCTGATGTCATCATGATTCTTGTCATGAAATCATGATGCTCTGGACTTCAAAGCCTTCTTCTCCGCTACTATCATGAAATCGTGACACCTTTGCCTCTTGCTGATGTCATCATGATTCTTGTCATGAAATCATGATGCTCTGGACTTCAAAGCCTTCTTCTCTACTACTGTCATGAAATCATGACACCTTTGCCTCTTGATGACATCATCATGATTCTTGTCACGAAATCTCGGACTCTCAAAGCCTTCTTCTCTTTGCACATCTTTGCCTTTCTGTCCGAAATCGTGACACCTCTTGCTCCTTCATCCTTTTCTTGGTTTGCACTAGCGAAAAATGAAACATGTCATGAAATCATGACGCTTTCACTGCCTTAAGCTCTTTCTTGTCAACTGCTCGTGAAACTGGAACATGTCATGAAATCGTGACGCTTTTGCCAACTGCAAGCTGCCAACTCAACCTGTCGTGAAATCGTGACACTTTCTACATCCGTACAACTTCTTCGAAACTTGTCACGAAATCGTGACACTTCCTGCAACTCAACACTACCAACTCAACTTGTCGCGAAATCGTGACACTTTTTGCATCCGTACAACTTCTTCGAAACTTGTCGTGAAATCGTGACACTTTTGCCCACTTTGCCTCTGCCTTCCTGCATGTCACGAAATCATGACAGTTTGGCCAAACTTTCTCTCTCCTCAAACATGTCACGAAATCGTGATAGTTTTGCGTTGTTCTTCTGCATGTCATGAAATCTTTGGCAATTTCTCTCTCAAACATGTCAGAAACTGAATTTGGCCAAACTTTCTCTCTCCTCAAACATGTCGCGAAATCGCGACAGTTTTTCCAACAGCTCGCAAACTTTTTCTAACTTATCTTTTTCTGGATTTTTGGCAACTGGGCTACTCTGATTTTCTTGGAGACTTACTGACCAGCTGAAACCTTCATCAAAACACATCCTTAGACATAAAAACAAATTGCTCCAAGAACTCCTTGACATCAAAAACAACATCTACCAATAGCTCCTTGACATCAATGACAACAACTAAACTTAGGCAAAGGCAATGTACTCAAGGTACCCAAAATTGCCAACAATCTCCCCCTTTGTCATTGATGGCAACCCTTAACTAAAACACATCTTTCAAGAGCCAAAACTGAAATCAATCTCTTCAAGTTTTGCTCCCCCTGACTTGAAGCTTTCCTCTTCTCTTGAAAACTCTCCCCCTTACTTAAATCTCTCCCCCTTTGTCATCAATGGCAAAGGGTCACCTTTTGGGGCTCGGGACTAAGAAAGAGCCTCTTGGCTTAGTCCCTCCCCCACCTCCTGATGAGGTGATTAATCTCGAGGTGAGAGTACAACTCCCAATTTCTCCCTTAGATACTCAAACGTATCTTTTGGAAGGGGTTTGGTGAAGATATCTGCAATTTGCTCTTTAGTGGGTACATATTCTAGCTTGACCTGCTTCTCTTGCACTTTTTCCCTTAGAAAATGATATTTGATAGAAATGTGCTTCATCCTTGAATGCATTACCAGATTTTTAGAAATACTTATGGCACTTGAATTATCACAAAGAATAGGGATAGGTTGTTCATGCTTGACTTTGAAATCCTCCAAGGTTGTTTTCATCCATAAAACCTGAGTGCACCCAGCCACTGCTGCTATGTATTCAGCTTCTGCTGTAGATAAGGAAACTGAAGGTTGTTTCTTACTTAGCCAAGAAACCAGACTCTTTCCCAGAAAGAATGCTCCACCACTAGTGCTCTTTCTATCATCAATACTGCCTGCCCAATCTGCATCTGTATAGGTTGTGAGGGTGAAATCATCGCCTTTGGGATACCAAAGCCCAAAATCCACAGTGCCCTTCAAATATCTGAATATCCTCTTGACTGCCATAACATGAGATTCTTTTGGAGCTGCCTAAAATCTTGCTACTAATCCAACGGCCTGCATGATATCCGGTCTGGTAGTTGTACTATATAGTAAACTGCCAATCATAGATCTGTACAATTTTTGATCTGCTGCTGGAGATTCATCATCCTTACTCAGATTGCACCCTGTAATCATTGGAGTACATACGGGTTTGCTGTCCATCATCCCAAATTTTTTTAACATCTCTTTGATATACTTTTCTTGAGAGAGAAATATACCATTTTTTGATTGCGCAATCTGCAGTCCTAAAAAGAATGACAACTCTCCAATCATAGACATCTCGAATTCCTTTTGCATGGTGTTAGCAAAAACTTTGCACATCCGAGTATTATTTCCCCCAAAAATAATATCATCGACATAAACAACTATGATAATCATATCATCACCTTTATTCTTAATGTACAAGTTGCAATCTGCCACGCCTTTCCTGAACCCTTGTTCATAAAGATACCCGTCAAGTCTTGAGTACCAAGCCCTGGGTGCTTGCTTTAACCCGTACAGTGCCTTTTTTAGTTTACACACATAGTCCGGCTGTTCTGAAAGAGACACACCTTCTGGCTGTTCTATATAGACTTCTTCATCCAACACTCCATTTAGAAAAGCAGACTTTACATCCATTTGAAACACTTTGAAAGATTTGAAACTAGACAGGGCCAAAAACATTCTGATCGCTTCAAGACGAGCAACAAGCGCAAACGTCTCTTCGAAATCAACACCTTCGACTTGAGCATACCCTTTACAGACTAACCTGGCTTTGTTCCTGACAATCTTTCCATCCTCATTAAGTTTATTTCTGAAGACCCATTTTGTGCCAATGACATTCTTATTCTTAGGTCTTGGAACCAAGTCCCAGGTTTCACTTTTCTCTATTTGATTTAGCTCTTCATCCATTGCTTGTACCCAAAAATCATCTGTACATGCTTCACTAAAATTTTTTGGCTCAATCTGAGATAACAATGAAACATTTGCAGATTCATGTGAAGAAATGACTCTTCTTCTTGTTTGCCCGCTATTTGGATCACCAATGATCAAGTCTTTGGGATGATGTTTCTGAACATACCGTGAAGGAGTTTTGGGAAGCAGCTGTTGTCTTTCCTCTTCTTCATCCGACACTTCTCTGAATTCTTCTTGACCAGATTCCATCACCGAGTTCCTTGACTGGTTCTCTTATTCCTATATTTTCATCTACTGTCACATTTATGCTCTCTACAACTGTATGAGTTCTTTTGTTGAAGCATCCTGTAGGCCTTACTTTTGCTGGAATATCCAAGAAAAATTCCCTCATCACACCTAGGATCAAACTTACCCGGATTTTGATCTTCCCTTCTGATGAAGCACTTACTCCCGAACACTTTGAAGTGTTTAACTGTAGCTGGTCTTCCTTTCCACAGCTCATAGGGAGTTTTATGATGATTGACTCTAGAGTTGATCCCTGGTAATGATGTGTACTGCTGTATTTACCGCTTCTCTCCAAAAACCATCTGAAATATTTGACTCATCTAACATTGCTCTAGCCATATTTTCAATAGTTCTATTTTTTCTTTCAACTACTCCATTTTGTTGAGGAGTTCTCGCTGCTGAATATTCTCTTTTGATTCCATGTTGTTCACGGTATTCCACAAATTCATTTGAAGTGAACTCTCCTCCTCTATCCGATCTTAAGCATTTGATTCTCTTGTCAGTCTCATTTTCAATCATTTCTTTAAAAATTTTAAATTTTTCAAAAGCTTCGATTTTTCTTTGAGAAAAGTAACCCAAGTCATTCTCGAGTAATCATCTATAAACAACATGAAATAGCTATCTCCCTGAATGCTCTGAGTTCTGGTAGGACCACACAAATCAGTATGAATAAGATCCAAAGGTTTGGACGAGGTATACCCTTTCGATTTGAAACTGGTTCTGGTCTGTTTACCATGTTGACAAGGACCGCAAATGATGTTTTGGGGCCTTTTTATTTTGGGCAAGTCTCTAACCGCTTCCTTGTTACTAATACTGACCAGATTATCAAAACTCAAATGTCCCAATATTTTATGCCACAACCAACTCTCATCTTCTTGAGTTAGAAGGCATTTTTCTCTTTTTATCTCACTCAGCATGTAAAGATTGTTTGGAGTCCTTGTAGCTCTAGCAATAAGTTTTCCATTTAATTCTTTACTTATCTCACATCTATCAAAAAAGAAAGATACTATGTGCCCTTGATCACAAAGTTGACTCACACTAAGCAGATTATGTCTTAGCCCTTCTACATAAAGCACGTTTTCTGTTTTGGATTTCCCATCCAAACTAAGAGTTCCTTTACCACAGATCTTTGCGGACCCGTTATCTCCAAAACTGACTGTTCCTCTGTTTGCTTCTTTTAAAGACAAAAATTTTTCTTTTTCACCAGTCATATGTTTTGAACAGCCACTATCAAGATACCATTTTTCTACTTTGTCTTGAGCATGAAAAGCAGTTTGAACTATCATTGACTTAGATTTTATCTCATTCCTCCTTTTTGAGACTTCAAAATTAAATTTATCCAAGCTGCACATCCTTGCTATATGCCCAAAATTCTTGCACTTGTAACACATGATATTTTTATTCATAAGAGGTGCAAATGAGTTAACATTTTCCTTACTATGACTCTTCAGAGATTTATTGCAATGCATAGCTATGTGACCAAATTTTTTACAAGAAAAACAATATCCATGGAAGGTATTATGTAACCTGTTTTGATGCCTTGGAAGTTTGTTCTTCTTGCGATCAACTGGAATCCATTGCTCTTCAGAGTGAAGATTGTTCTTGCTTGAAGACCCTGTTTCATACATGGTGATGCCATCCTTCTTTTCACATGGAAAATTCTGTCTGAGAGTTGACTGTTCTAACTTCACTCTAAGAGACATAATCTCTCCTTCTAGTTTCTCACAATCAGCTACCTTTCCTTTTAGAACCTCTGTTAGAACTTGTTCAATCTTCTTCCCTTCTTCAGCTAGAATTTTGAAATCTATAATATGTTGAGCCAATTCTGATCTTGCTATCTCTTTTTCCTGACAATGCTGCTTAAGAACAGAATTCTCTTCCCTGAGTTTCTCAAGCTTTCTCAAGGCCAAGAAGAATTCACTCTTGAGATCGAATTCAACCTTTTCTGAATTTATATGTTCCTCTGTTAGATCCTTCTCCAAGTTGTTAGGCTTTTTCTGGAGAGACCTGCTCTGATACCAATTGAAGAACATGAACTTATACTGAGAGGGGGGGGTGAACAGTATAAGATAAAACCATTTAATAATTTTAATTTCAGATAGCAATGGCATCAACATAACATTAAATAAGACAGAAAGCATCACACATAAAAGACCCATTTTAACGTGGTTCACCCAAGGTGGGCTACTCCACGGATAAAACTTTTCCTCTAAAAGTTATATCAAAAACCTCTGGGAATCCTTCCCGATAACAATGTTTATGAGTCTCAGCTCAAAGGAGACACCTTCCCCTAAATCTGCTTTGCTAGTGATCCTCTAGAAGACCTCTATCTCTTTTGCCCTTAGCAAGTGGAACTCTTTCCATGGAAGACACCTGTCTTCTCTGCTCTGGCTGGAGATCTCTGTCCTCAACTCTGTCATAGCAAGCTGGTCCTCTTTTCTGCACCAAAACACAGTCCTTCGGTCTGGCACAATTCTGTCCTCTTCCTCTGTTCTTTTCTGCACTTGGTTGGAGAACAACTTTTCACTGTCGTTCGTCCTTCACAACTGTTCGCAATTACAGCAGCATCTACTTCGCGCACTTTGCTTTCTTTTACATAGACTGCGTGAACACAGTTGCAATCACAACTGTCCTTAGATCAAATTCCACCCTTTGCATAATCTTCGCAATCACTACAGCATTCGAACGCACAACAACTTATGCGCCTATGTGCAACCACAATAGCTCATTCTCTTCGCACAGTCTTCTCATGAACAACAACACATTCTTCATGCAAATAGTACCACAGTCTTTGACACTTAGAAGATTCAATGAAATGCACTCTAATGCTATAGTCGAACTTCACTCTCTCTATTTTTTGATGATCGAACCTCACTTGTCGCACTAACTCTACGAATGCCACACTTCGAATGCACACTCCATCGATACCCAAAATTGCTCAAACAGTCCTCCTTTAAATACTCACAATCTCAAGATGAAATCTTGTTCTTTAGTCAGCTGTTCAACCTTCTAACACGTCGGTTGTAAAACCTTATACTTCGTCGGCCAAGGTTAACTTCGTCGACTTCAACCACCTCTACTATTCTATAGCTTTTCTCGCGCGACACTCAAACATGTCATGATATCGCTACGCCTTTGTCTATCGTACACCTTCTTTGGTTTGTTGTCACGAAATCATGACACTACAACTTTTGCTGACATCATCATGAATCTTGTCACGAAATCACGATGCTCTAGACTTCAATGCCTTCTTCTCCACTACTGTCATGAAATCATGACACCTTTGCCTCTTGCTGATGTCATCATGATTCTTGTCATGAAATCACGATGCTCTAGACTTCAAAGCCTTCTTCTCTGCTACTATCATGAAATCGTGACACCTTTGCCTCTTGCTGATGTCATCATGATTCTTGTCATGAAATCATGATGCTCTGGACTTCAAAGCCTTCTTCTCCGCTACTATCATGAAATCGTGACACCTTTGCCTCTTGCTGACGTCATCATGATTCTTGTCATGAAATCACGACTCTGGACTTCAAAGCCTTCTTCTCTGCTACTATCATGAAATCGTGACATCTTTGCCTTTTGAGTCACTCCAACTCTATGAAAAATCATCGACACCTCTTGCTCCTTCATCCTTTTCTTGGTTTGCACTAGCGAAAATGAAACATGTCATGAAATCATGACGCTTTCGTTGCCTTAAGCTCTTTCTTGTCAACTTTTTGCGAAACCTGGAACATGTCATGAAATCGTGACGCTTTTGCCAACTGCAAGCTACCAACTCAACCTGTCATGAAATCGTGACACTTTCTACATCCATACAACTTCTTGAAACTTGTCACAAAATCGTGACAACTTCCTCAACTCAAAACGCCAACTCAACTTGTCAGCAAAATCGTGACACTTTCTAAACTTCTTTAAACCTTGTCGGTGAAATCGTGACACTTTTGCCCACTTTGCCTCTACTTCCTCGCACATGTCAGCGAAATCATGACAGTTTAAACTGAAACTTCTCTCTCCTCAAACATGTCCAAAACCTGACAGTTTTGGCCAAACTTTCTCTCTCCTCAAACATGTCGCGAAATCGCGACGAGTTTTCCAGCGACACTGCAAACTTTTTCTAACTTATCTTTTTCTGGATTTTTGGCAACTGGGCTACTCTGATTTTCTTGGAGACTTACAGACCAGCTGAAACCTTCATCAAAACACATCCTTAGACATAAAAACAAATTGCTCCAAGAACTCCTTGACATCAAAAACAACATCTACCAATAGCTCCTTGACATCAATGACAACAACTAAACTTAGGCAAAGGCAATGTACTCACGGTACCCAAAATTGCCAACATCATCACCTTCAAAGTAATTTTTTAGGCTTGTGCATGCTTGGCATGTGGAATCGAATGGTGTAACGAGAGCATAAAACTAAACTAGGACAATGGAGAATGGAATGGAACTGGTGAAATTAGGATGCAATACCAACTTGACCAAGGTATCAAAATGAGGTGATATGGTGTATGGTTATAATGGTTGCAAAGTGGTTATTTGAATAGTGGGATATGGGGAGGATGTAATGGGGGTGGTTTCCACCATGACTATGACTGTTGGGGGTGGGGTCCTCTTTAGATAATCATGTGTTACACTGGTGGAGGGTGAGATAAGTGCATTATAATAATGGGAAAGAAAAGAAGCAATAATAGAATAAGAGATAAATAGAAAGAAGATCATTGTATGGTGAAATAGGAGTTGGAGTGGGTGCAACAATGACCACCTAACTGGTTGTCCCAAAATTATGAGGGGATCCTCCTTGAGGGATTTCCCCCTTGATTTGAATTATTTGTTGCTACTATCATTATTCCTTTATTATTTGCACCTCTTCAAACATAGACCAATATCACTCAAAGACCTTATTCCCTTTAATGATTATTTGCTTGACTACTAAACTAACCACTATAGGTGTAATCAATTTTTGAGAATTTTAGGATGTCTCTGCTACCTGATCTCTAAAATCACATTTTCTTTCAAAATTTACAAAATTTAAAAGGTAGTGTTGAGGTACTAAATTTATGACAAATTCATAAGACACCAAGCTTGATCGGAGTAAGATCCTAGATCATGCCTTTATCTTTGGATATGGAGTCTACAAAGATTAGGACCTTCATAGAAAAATTATCAAAATTGTGAGTTCAGATCATTCGGTCTCATGTGACAGTAATCTGAAAAAAAAAATCACTAATCATCATCTAACAACTACATTTATCCAAGGTCTTCAGCCTCCCCCATCAAGTCTTCAAAAGGGTTTTCTGATAACTCCTCTATCTTGACAACTAGCTCTTAAAACTTGGCATGAATTGAATTTAGCCTCTCATAGATTTCACTATTTTCCTTGGGTTAGCTTGGCTCTTTTCCTCTTTGAACATGGTACTTATAATATTATCATCTAGAATGTGCTTTCATTTATATAAAATGTTAGTATATCTATCCATTTCTTAAACTTGGGTGTTTAAGAATGCCAAGTTATTTTGCAAGTCTGGATGTTCCTCTAGACATCCAAGATTTTCCTACATATTTTTACCACGTCTCTATGGTCTAACCCTTATTTTTGTGCTTGTTTCATGGTTATTAATGTGATTTTGAGGACCTCCAAATATTCACTCCTTGTAGATAGCTAATTTTCTACATGTTTGATGGTCTTACTAACCTATCCTAGAGTTTATTTTAAGAAGGAAATCAAATGGAAGTACTCATGTGTATTCTTCATTTCATTATTAATATGGCCCCATAGGTACTTGACCCTTTAAATATCCTAAGGTATATTCAATTATATAGTTGTTTCCATTCGTTTTGAGGCCATTAGCTCAATAATTTATTAATCTTTATAATTTAGGCTCTTTTCAAGCCAATTTAATTCTTATATAAGCTATTGAATGATTTCTTTGACCCGTTGATGGATTTTCTCAACCTTATCAAGTTAGGTTTTAAGGTCCTCAACTTGATTCTTTAGTAGATATTTCCAAGAGGCATCTTTCTTCATCTCCTTGTTTTCTTGTTGGAGCTAATCCCTCTATGCTTTGAGTTGATCCAAATTTACCTTGATCTTCTTGTTCTTGATTTTCACTACTTTATCATCAACTATAGTTTAATCATATTTCATAGCCACACCAAGCATGATATGGTTAACCAATTAGACTATTTGGTATGGGTTCCATCTTGTCTAGGTCTAATTTAGTCAATCTAGCAATTAAGTTAGCAAGAACCATTGTTATACTGGTGAGCTCAATTTTAGTGGTCTCGATGAAGTATGCCTTGTCCTCCTTCCTTAATAGATGTGATTATACTAGCACTTAAACCTTAGGGATCCTTTTTTTGAATCTCTTATATTCTCTCTTCTATCTCTTCTCCTTAGAATCAAGGATTTCAAACACCTTAATGACATCTATCTCTAGAATTTCATGTAAAGACTAAGCTTGGCCTACCAATCATTCTCATTGATGGGGGAGCTCCTATAGGCTCAACTCCTTGGGTTGGGATGTTGGGAATAATTATCTTCAAGAGAATTTTTTAGGCTTGGAATGGTGGGTGTACTTGTTATGTGGAAGTAGATGGTATCATGAGAAGGGAAAATTACATGGTGATAATGGGAAATGGAGTGGAAGTGGAAAAAGTGGGATGAGATACCAACTTGACCAAGGTGTTACAAAGAGATGACATAGTGTATGAGTTTAATTATTGCAAACTAGTGATTTGAATAGTGGAATATGAGAAGGATGTAATGGGAGTGGTTCCCACCATGAATATGACTATTGAGGATAGGATTCTCCTTGGATAACCATGTGTTGTACTAGTGGAGGGTGAGGGAAGCGTATCAAAAGAATGAGAAAGAGGAGAATCTAGAATAGAAGGGATAAAGATAAAGGGGAGCATTGTATGGTGAAAGAGGAGCAGTAGTGGGTGTAGTAGTGGCCACATGATTGATCATTCCCAACTCAGGTGGGGATCCTACTTGAGGGATTTTCCCCTCAATTTGAGTTATCTACCATTGTTTTTTTTGTTCCCTCATTATTTCTCCCTCTTTGAACATGAACACATCATTCCAATTTCTCTTACCCTTTAATTGTTGTTTGTCTAATTGCTAAAATAACCACTACAAGTGTCATTGATGTAGATAAAATAATTATATTTGATGCCACTTTCTTCTTAGTGAATAACACAATATTATACTAAGAGGGGGTATGAACATTATAAGATAAAAATTTTACTTTTATTTCCAAACCAGCGTTATCCAATATTATCAATTGCAATAATGAAATAATGCACAGATCATCACACACATAAGAGATGCAGATTTAATGTGGTTCACCCAATGTGGGCTATGTCCACAAAAAAAATATTTCTTATAAATTTTCTCAACAAATCTCTCAGGAATCAATTCCTTTTTACAATGTTTATGGGCGTCAACCCAAAGGAGACACCAATCCCCTATGCTCAAGTTCACGAACCACTATCTATAGGAGATACCAATCCCATTTGCTTTGGTTCGTGGACCTCTATCCACAAGATACACCAATACCCTTTGTTCTGGTTTGTGGACCTCTATCCATAGGAGATACCAATTCCCTTTGTTCTCATTCATGGACCTCTATCCACAAGAGACACCAATCCATTTTACTCTAGTTCTTTAACCTCTATCCATAGGAGATACCAATTCCCTTTGTTCTGGTTTATGGACCTCTATCCATAGGAGACACCAATCCTCTTTCTCTAGTTTATGGACCTCTATCCATAGGAGATACCAATCCTCTTTTCTCTAGTTCATGGGATTCTATCCACAGGAGACGCCAATCCCATTTGTTTTGGTTATTGGACCTCTATACATAGGAGACACCAATATCCTTTATTATGGTTTGTGGACCTCTATCCACAAGAGATGCCAATCTCTTTTTCTCTAGTTTGTGGACCTCTATCCACAAGAGACACCAATCCCCTTTACTCTGGTTCATGGATCCCTATCCACAGGAGACATCGATCTCCATTTCTCTAATATGCTTCATGCCTTTACATAAGGCTTTCTCAAATCTACCCCAAGCCTACACACAAGGCTTGCTCACAACTTTGCTCAATTTTATTCCAAGCCTACACACAATGCTAACTCAAATCTTCTCCAATCCTACACACAAGGCTAGCTCAAATTTTCTCCAAGTCTACTCACAAGTCTTGCTCAAATATGCTCCAAGCCTACACACAAGGCTTACTCAAATCTTCTCCAATCCTACACACAAGGCTTGCTCAAATATGCTCTACAATCCTCCTCAAAAAATTTCTGAAACATGCTCATATATTCCACTCAAATCTACCTCAAACCTTCTTTGAACTCGGCTCACAAACTTGCTCAATTCTGCCTCAATAACCTCCTCAAATATGCTTTCAAATCCTACTCATAATATCTTCTCAACCTGCTCATAAAACCTGCTCAACCATTCCTAATTCTTGCATAGAAATAATTGCATATATCTTTTCCAAAAGTTCTTTCTTTGACTAAAGTAAATCAGATATATTCTACCCAGTATTATTTTTCTTCATGAACATATAGAGAATGATATGCATTAAAAATACTCAATATATTCTTATCTCATTCATTAATTTTGTTGCTTTCATATGTCTCACATTCATTGCATTCAAAAGGATACTCTAGTATAGCACTTGATAGTTGACCTTCTTATGTACTTCCAAAATTAATCAAAACCAATTTACATATTCGCTTCACAAAAATGGTCTATAGCCCTTACAAATTTATTCCCAATATCACTCAAAAATAATGCATATTGGTCTATAACCCTTGCAAGTTCATTCCCAATATGACTCAAAGTTATGCACCAATTTTCTCTCAAACCCTTTCTAGTATATTTTCAAATTCATGCACAATTTTGTTTTCAAACCCTAGTACATATATTTCCAATTTCATTCAAAAATAATGCATAAATTTATTCTCAAACCCTAGCACATATATTTCCAATTTCATTCAAATCAATGCACACTCAATCAATCCTTATTTATCCAAACATATTACAACTCAACCACCTTAAGAAGGAATTAAATCGCCATACCTCTAAAACTTCCTTGATGATGATGTGCCTTCAAAACCTGCTTCAAAAATAATTTCCCTTTCTTGTCCCACTCAAAAACTAGTTAGTAAATCTCTCTTTCAAATCATCCACAATAAAACCCTTCTCAAAAAGATATGCACAATAAGGCTTGAAAAAAAATGTTTTATGACTCCTTTTTAGTCTCCCAAAATAAAGCTTTTAGTATTGACTAAGCCCTTAAATTTCATTCTTCTACCATGCAAAAATACATTTAAAAATTTAACCATAATCACACCATATAACTCATACTTTCAAAATATACAAAAGACAAATTTTAATTTATCTCAATATGCCTTATAACACCCTCACATCACATGCAAAAGATAATTTTCCATTTATCCCAATACACCTAATACAATGTGCAAATGACAAACTTCAATTTATCCCAATACACCTAACACAATGTGCAAATGACAATCTTCAATTTATCCTCATACACCTTATGACTCCCACTAACTCAAAATAGAATATACAAAATAATTATTAATGTTGCACCTTATGACTCCCACTTAATAAGAATTAAAACATTATTACCCTTACCTCAAACTATAAAAATTTTGTGTAGGAGATTCTATCTCCTCACCTTGCCCAATGTAGCGCTCTCCCAAAGGACCTCCGACCATCTAAGCTGGCCCAACGGGTGAAACCTAAGGGCTCGATGGTAATATTTGTATCCTTCGTATTTTTATCCTCCAACCAAAAAATCACACAGTAAAAACCTCATGACAGGATTCAAACCTTTGTCTCTCTGTATAGCAGCACCCTACCAAGGGCCAACCAACCAGTTGGGACACACCGACAGGTGGAAACCAAGATGCACAACCAATTATTTATCTACTTTAGATTTTGCCCAACGATGAACTTTCTCACTATGCTCCCCGCCCTCTTCATTTGCTAAAAACAATGTGTTGGAATAATATCAAATCACACAGTTTAAAACCATTTATTTGCATATGATTTTTGCTCCTCCATTTATATTTGTTTTATCATTTTCACCATGGACATTGATGCTTTTATTTTTTATTTCTATGCTTGCCCTTGGTTCCTTTTAAAGTTAAACCCATTTGAATATTTAAATTAAATATTATAATATTATTTTTAAAACCTTTGGCCCTTTGATATATTAAATCCTTTTATCTTTAAACTGTTGTCTATTTGAAGAATATTTTTATTCCTAAACCTTTGTTCCTTTGAAATATTAAATTTATCCTTTCTCAAGCCTTTTTCCATATGTTTATAATATTTAAATATTGGTATTTAAATATTATAAATTTAAAATAATTTTCTTTCTTTGCAATAAACTTCCTTTGTAATAATTTATCCAACCTTAAAACCTCATCAACCTTGAAGAATATTTCTACCTTGAGTACCATGCATCCTTTGACATCAATGACAACTCAATATACTCAAAATTTCCAACACTTAGGATTGAGCTTATGAGGGTCAATGTGTTAACCAACACTAATATTCAAGTGTCATTTGTCCTATGTGACAAAAAAGTCAATATCAAATGGACCATTTCTAATAGACTTGGTAATTGTGTTTGTTGAATACCTCATCCTCTACTATATGAGGACTTTTTAGTATGTGTACTTGATTTTTTTTAGCATCCTTAAACTTTAGTAATTAATCTTCATGTCAAGGTCAAATTCATCCTTATTCTTGGTATAAAATGCATGCCATTCTAGGAGATTAGCATACCAACTTTGAATTTCATCTTTATATTTATGGTTGCTTCATAGAGTGGAAAAGGTTGTCTCCTTATCCACATTTACCTCCTACTACACATTGTCCCTTTTCTCATGGGAAAATAAGGTGTCCAGCTTCTTGTCTCTAAAGGTTTGTTTGAATATCCCTTTTGGGTTATACGACCAACAATATTTAAGTTATTCAAGATCATTTCCCCCAACTATGCCTTTATCCCTTATTGTTGTGCTTATGTTGTGGTTATTAATGTAAGGTGTTTGCAGATCTCCTAAGATTTATTCCTTATAGATAGCTACCCATATACATGTCTTATGGTCTTACTAAAAAAATCTATACTTTCTTCTACGAAAGAATTCAAATGAAAATACTCATGTATTCTTCATTTCCTCCTTAATATGGTCCTAGAGGGTCTTGACCCTTTGAATATCCTAAGCCACCTTCAAGTCGACAACTATATCCATTCATTTTGAGGCCAACTACAACATAATTTGTTTAAATTTATCATTTATGCTCTTTTTTAGTTGTTTATATTCTTCTATCAGCTATTGAATGAGTTCTTTGAGCCCTTGTTGGCTTTTTTCAGCCTTAGCAAGTTAGGTTTTAAGGTCCTCAACTTGCTTATTTACTCGATATTTCTTGGAGATATATATTTTCAACTCCTCATTTTCTTCTTGGGACTAATCCCTTTGTGCTTTTTGTTGAGTCAAATTTACCTTAAGCTCTTTTTTCTTTATTTGTACCACTTTATCCTCAATTACAAGATGACCATATTTCATAGCCATACCAAGCGTGATATGGTTAACTAGTTGGACTATTTGGCATAGGTTCATATTATCTAGGCCTAAGTTAGACACTCTAAAAATTAAGTTAGCAAGATTCATTTTCATGCTACTAGGATTGATTTTATTGGTCTTGGTGAAGTACACCTTATCCCTCATCCTTGAAAGTTTTGATTGGCCTAGCTCTAAATCCTTGGATGTTCTTTTGCTAAATATCTTTTATTATCTCTTCTATCTCTTCAACTTAGTGGCAAGGATGTCAAACACCTTAAATACATCTATCTCTCTAGTATTCAATACAAAGGTAAATCCTGGCCCACCAATCATTCTTGTTGATGGGGGAGCTCTTGTAAACTCAACTCCTTAGGCTAGGAATGTGGACATCATCACCTTTTAGATAAATTTTTAGGCTTGGGATGAAGGGTGTGATTGGAACATGGAAGTGGATGGTATAAGGAGAGGGACAAACTGCATGGTGAATGGATAATGGAGTGGAAGTGGTAAAAGTGGTATGTGAAGCCAACTTGACTAAGGTGTCAAAAAGAAGTGTCATGGTGTATGGGTCTAATGGTTGTAAAGTGGTAATTTGAATAGTGGGAGATAGGAAGGATGTAATGAGGGTGGTTTACACCATGACTATGATTGTTGGGGATCATGTGCTCCTTAGATAACCATGTGCTACACTGGTGTAGGATGATATAAGTGCATTATAAGAATGAGAAGGAAGAGAAATGAGATTAGAATAAGGGATAAAGAGAAACGGAAACATAGTATAGTGAAAGGGGATTGGGAGTAGATGCAATAATGACCACATGAATAGCCATTATCAACTCAATAGGGGAGCCTCCTTGAGGGATTTTCCCCTTGAGTTGAGTTATTTGTTATTGTTGTTTTTTTTCCCTCATTTTTTCCACCTCTGCAAACATGGGACCATATCATTAAAATACCTTCTACCATTTAATGGTTGTTTTTCTTACTGCTAAAATAACCACTACAAGTGTCATTGATGCAACTAAAATAGTTATCTTTGGTGCTACTTTCTTCTTGGGATTGATTTTATGAAGGTAAATGTGTTAGTTTTCACTTTTATTATAGTCTTAGCCCTCTTCACACTCTTTAGGTGTGTTTAATCCTAGGTGGTAGATAATTCAACATCAAATGGACCATTTAGACTTGGTGATTATGTTAGTCTCATACCTTATCCTCTACCATATGAAGATTTTTTTATATGTGTACTCAATTGTTTTAAGCACCCCTAACCTATATTAATTAAGCTTGATGTCAAGGTCAAAGGTATCCTTATTCTTCATATATATGGCATGCCACTATAGGATATTAACATACCAACTTTGAATTTCATATTCATATTTGTGGTTGCTTTATGGAATGGCAAAGGTTATCTCTTCATCTAGATTTACCTCCTACTACATGTTGTACCTTTTCTCATGGGCAAAGGAGGTGTCAAAATTCTTGTATTTCAAGGTTTGTTTGAAAGTTCCCTTTGAGTCATAAGAACAATGGTCTTTAAGCTATTAAAAACCATATCCCTCCATTATTCCTCTATCCCTTATTATTGTGCTTGTGTTGTGGTTATTAGTGTGAGGAGTTTGAAGACCTCTTAATATTCACTTCTTGTAGGTAGCTACCCTTCTACATGTCTAATGGTCTTACTAACCTATTCTAGCCCCATTTCCTCATTAATATAGCCCCAAAGGTACTTGGCCCTTTGAATATCCTAAATCACTTTTAAGTCTATAGCTATCTCCATTTATTTTGAGGCCATCAACTCCATAATTTGTTGATGTTCATCATTTATGCTCTTTTAAGTTGACTCTTATTCTATTAATTGTTCAATGAGTTATTCGAGACCTTGTTGGCTTTTATCAACCTTAGCAAGTTAGGCTTTAAGGTCCTCAACTTGCTTCTTTAGCTGATATTTCTTAGAGGTATATTTATTTAACTTCTTATTTTCCTATTGGAGCTAATACCTCTATGCTTTTAGTTGAGCCAACTCTTCCTCGAGCTTCTTGTTATTTATTTGCACTACTTTATCCTCAATTGTAACATGACCATATTTCATAGCTATACCAAGTGTGATATGGTTAAATAATTAAACTATTTGGTATGGGACCATATTGTCTAGGTCTAACTCATACACTCTAGTAGTTAAGCTAGTAGGATTCATTGCTATGTTGGTAGTATTGATTATAGTGGCCTTCACATAGTACAGCTTATCCCTCATACTTGATAGTTGTGATTGGACATGCACTAAAGCCTTCTAGATCCTTTTGTTGAATCTCTTAAATTATTTGTTTATATCTCTTCTCCTTAGTGGAAAGGATGTAAAACCATTAAAGACATCTATCTCTCTAGAATTCCATGCAAATGCTAAGCTTAGACAACCAATTATGCTCATTTATGAGGAAGCTCCTATAGACTCCACTTCTTGGGTTGGGATAGTGGGAATCATCACCTTCAAAGTAATTTTTTAGGGTTGGGATGGTGGGCATGCTTGGCATGTGGAATCGAATGGTGTAACGAGAGGGTAAAACTAAACTGTGACAATGGGGAATGGAATGGAACTGGTGAAATTAGGATGCAATACCAACTTGACCAAGGTATCAAAATGAGGTGATATGGTGTATGGTTATAATGGTTGCAAAGTGGTTATTTGAATAGTGAGATATGGGGAGGATGTAATGGGGGTGGTTTCCACCATGACTATGACTGTTGGGGGTGGGGTCCTCTTTAGATAATCATGTGTTACAGTAGTGGAGGGTGAGATAAGTGCATTATAATAATGGGAAATAAGAGAAGCAATAATAGAATAAGATACAAATAGAAAGAAGATCATTGTATGGTGAAATAGGAGTGGGAGAGGGTGCAACAATGACCAGCTAACTGGTTGTTCCCAACTTATGAGGGGATCCTCCTTGAGGGATTTCCCCCTTGATTTGAGTTATTTTTAGCTACTATCATTATTCCTTTATTATTTGCACCTCTCCAAACATAGACCAATATCACTCAAAGACCTTATTCCCTTTAATGATTATTTGTTTGACTACTAAACTAACCACTATAGGTGTCATCAATTTTTGAGAATTTTAGGATGTCTCTGCTACCTGATCTCTAAAATCACATTTTCTTTCAAAATTTATAAAATTTAAAAGGTAGTGTTGAGGTACTAAATTTATGACAAATTCATAAGACACCAAGCTTGATTGGAGTAAGATCCTAGATCATGTCTTTATCTTTGGATATGGAGTCTACAAAGATTAGGACCTTCGTAGAAAAATTATCAAAATTGTGATTTCAGGTCATTCGGTCTCATGTGACAGTAATCTCAAAAAAAAATTCACTCATTGTCATCTAACAACAACATTTATCCAAGGTCTTCAGCCTCCCCCATCAAGTCTTCAAAAGGTTTTTCTGATAACTCCTCTATCTTGAAAACTAGCTCTTAAAACTTGGCATGAATTGAATTTAGCCTCTCATAGATTTCACTATTTTCCTTGGGTTAGCTTATCTCTTTTCCTCTTTGAACATGGTACTTATAATATTATCATCTAGAATGTGCTTTCATTTATATAAAATGTTAGTATATCTATCCATTTCTTGAACTTGGGTGTTTAAGAATGCCAAGTTATTTTGCAAGTCTGGATGTTCCTCTAAACATCCAAGATTTTCCTACATATTTTTACCAAGTCTCTATGGTCTAACCATTATTTTTGTGCTTGTTTCATGGTTATTAATGTGATTTTGAGGACCTCCAAATATTCACTTCTTGTAGATAGCTAATTTTCTACATGTTTGATGGTCTTACTAACCTATCCTAGAGTTTCTTTTAAGAAGGAAATCAAATGGAAGTACTCATGTGTATTCTTCATTTCCTTATTAATATGGCCCCATAGGTACTTGACCCTTTAAATATCCTAAGGTATATTCAATTATATAGTTGTTTCCATTCATTTTGAGGCCATAAGATCAATAATTTATTAATCTTTATAATTTAGGCTCTTTTCAAGCCAATTTAATTCTTATATAAGCTATTGAATGAGTTCTTTGATCCGTTGTTGGATTTTCTCAACCTTATCAAGTTAGGTTTTAAGGTCCTCAACTTGATTCTTTAGTAGATATTTCCAAGAGGCATCTTTCTTCATCTCCTTGTTTTCTTGTTGGAGCTAATCCCTCTATGCTTTGAGTTGATCCAAATTTACCTTGATCTTCTTGTTCTTGATTTTCACTACTTTATCATCAACTATAGTTTAATCATATTTCATAGCCACACCAAGCATGATATGGTTAACCAATTAGACTATTTGGTATGGGTCCATCTTGTCTAGGTCTAACTTAGTCAATCTAGCAATTAAGTTAGCAAGAACCATTGTTATACTAGTGAGCTCAATTTTAGTGGTCTCGATGAAGTACGCCTTGTCCTCCTTCCTTAATAGATGTGATTAGACTAGCACTTAAACCTTAGGGATCCTTTTTTTGAATCTCTTATATTCTCTCTTCTATCTCTTCTCCTTAGCATCAAGGATTTCAAACACCTTAATGACATCTATCTCTAGAATTTCATGTAAAGACTAAGCTTGGCCTACCAATCATTCTCATTGATGGGGGAGCTCTTATATGCTCAACTCCTTGGGTTGGGATGTTGGGAATCATTATCTTCAAGAGAAGTTTTTAGGCTTGGGATGGTGGGTGTAATTGTTATGTGGAAGTAGATGGTATCATGAGAAGGGCAAATTACATGGTGATAATGGGAAATGGAGTGGAAGTGGAAAAAGTGGGATGAGATACCAACTTGACCAAGGTGTTACAAAGAGGTGACATAGTGTATGAGTTTAATTATTGCAAACTAGTGATTTGAATAGTGGAATATGAGAAGGATGTAATTGGAGTTGTTCCCACCATGAATATGACTATTGAGGATAGGATTCTCCTTGGATAACCATGTGTTGTACTAGTGGAGGGTGAAGGAAGTGTATTAAAAGAATGAGAAATAGGAGAATCTAGAATAGAAGGGATAAAGATAAAGGGGAGCATTGTATGGTGAAAGAGGAGCAATAGTGGGTGTAGTAGTGGCCACATGATTGATCATTCCCAACTTAGGTGGGGATCCTACTTGAGGGATTTTCCCCTCAATTTGAGTTATCTACCATTGTTTTTTTTGTTCCCTCATTATTTCTCCCTCTTTGAACATGAACACATCATTCCAATTTCTCTTACCCTTTAATTGTTGTTTGTCTAATTGCTAAAATAACCACTACAAGTGTCATTGATGTAGATAAAATAATTATATTTGATGCCACTTTCTTCTTAGTGAATAACACAATATTATACTGAGAGGGGGTATGAACATTATAAGATAAAATTTTTACTTTTATTTCCAAACCAGTGTTATCCAATATTATCAATTGCAATAATGAAATAATGCACAGATCATCACACACATAAGAGATGCAGATTTAATGTGGTTCACCCAATGTGGGCTATGTCCACAAAAAAAATATTTCTTATAAATTTTCTCAACAAATCTCTTAGGAATCAATTCCTTTTTACAATGTTTATGGGCATCAACCCAAAGGAGACACCAATCCCCTATGCTCAAGTTCACGAACCACTATCTATAGGAGATACCAATCCCATTTGCTTTGGTTCATGGACCTCTATACACAAGATACACCAATACCCTTTGTTCTGGTTTGTGGACCTCTATCCATAGGAGATACCAATTCCCTTTGTTCTCATTCATGGACCTCTATCCACAAGAGACATCAATCCATTTTACTCTAGTTATTTAACCTCTAACCATAGGAGATACCAATTCCCTTTGTTCTGGTTTATGGACCTCTATCCATAGGAGACACCAATCCTCTTTCTCTAGTTTATGGACCTCTATCCATAGGAGATACCAATCCTCTTTTCTCTAGTTCATGGACCTCTATCCACAGGAGACGCCAATCCCATTTGTTTTGGTTCTTGGACCTCTATACATAGGAGACACCAATATCCTTTATTATGGTTTGTGGACCTCTATCCACAAGAGATGCCAATATCTTTTTCTCTAGTTTGTGGACCTCTATCCACAAGAGACACCAATCCCCTTTACTCTGGTTCATGGATCTCTATCCACAGGAGACATCGATCTCCTTTTCTCTAATATGCTTCATGCCTTTACATAAGGCTTTCTCAAATCTACCCCAAGCCTACACACAATGCTAACTCAAATCTTCTCCAATCCTACACACAAGGCTAGCTCAAATTTTCTCTAAGTCTACTCACAAGTCTTGCTCAAATATTCTCCAAGCCTACACACAAGGCTTACTCAAATCTTCTCCAATCCTACACACAAGGCTTGCTCAAATATGCTCTACAATCCTCCTCAAATAACTGCTCAAACATGCTCATATATTCTACTCAAATCTACCTCAAACCTTCTCAGAACTCAGCTCACAAACCTGCTCAATTCTGCCTCAATAACCTGCTCAAATATGCTTTCAAATCCTACTCATAATATCTTCTCAACCTGCTCATAAAACCTGCTCAACCATTCCTAATTCTTGCATAGAAATAATTGCATATATCTTTTCCAAAAGTGCTTTCTTTGACTAAAGTAAATCAGATATATTCTACCCAGTATTATTTTTCTTCATGAACATATAGAGAATGATATGCATTAAAAATACTCAATATATTCTTATCTCATTAATTAATTTTGTTGCTTTCATATGTCTCACATTCATTGCATTCAAAAGGATACTCTAGTATAGCACTTGATAGTTGACCTTCTTATGTACTTCCAAAATTAATCAAAACCAATTTACATACTTGCTTCACAAAACTGGTCTATAGCCCTTACAAATTTATTCCCAATATCACTCAAAAATAATGCATATTGGTCTATAACCCTTGCAAGTTCATTCCCAATATGACTCAAAGTTATGCACCAATTTTCTCTCAAACCCTTGCTAGTATATTTTTAAATTCATTCACAAATTTGTTTTCAAACCCTAGCACATATATTTCCAATTTCATTCAAAAATAATGCATAAATTTATTCTCAAACCCTAGCACATATATTTCCAATTTCATTCAAATCAATGCACACTCAATCAATCCTTATTTATCCAAACATATGACAAATCAACCACCTTAAGAAGGAATTAAATCGCCATACCTCTAAAACTTCCTTGATGATGATGTGCCTTCAAAACCTGCTTCAAAAATAATTTCGCTTTCTTGTCCCACTCAAAAACTAGTTAGTAAATCTCTCTTTCAAATCATCCACAATAAAACCCTTCTCAAAAATATATGCACAATAAGGCTTGAAAAAAAATGTTTTATGACTCCTTTTTAGTCTCCCAAAATAAAGCTTTTAGTAGTGACTAAGCCCTTAAATTTCCTTCTTCTACCATGCAAAAATACATTTAAAAATTAAACCATAATCACACCTTATAACTCCTACTTTCACAATATACAAAAGACAAATTTTAATTTATCTCAATATGCCTTATAACACCCTCACATCACATGCAAAAGATAATTTTCCATTTATCCCAATACACCTAATACAATGTGCAAATGACAAACTTCAATTTATCCCAATACACCTAACACAATGTGCAAATGACAATATTCAATTTATCCTCATACACCTTATGACTCCCACTAACTCAAAATAGAATATACAAAATAATTATTAATGTTGCACCTTATGGCTTTTGCTTAATAAGAATTAAAACATTATTACCCTTACCTCAAACTATAAAAATGTTGTGTAGGAGATTCTATCTCCTCACCTTGCCCAATGTAGCGCTCTCCCAAAGGACCTCCGACCAGCTAAGCTAGCCCAACGGGTGAAACCTAAGGGCTCGATGGTAATATTTGTATCCTTTGTAGCTTTATCCTCCAACCAAAAAATCACACAGTAAAAACCTCACGACAGGATTCAAACCTTTGTCTCTCTGCATAGCATCACCCTACCAAGGTCCAACCAACCAGTTGGAACACACCGACAGGTGGGAACCAATATGCACAACCAATTATTTATCTACTTTAGATTTTTCCCAACGATGAACTTTCTCACTATGCTCCCCACCCTCTTCATTTGCTAAAAATAATGCATTGGAATAATATCAAATCACACAATTTAAAACCATTTATTTGCATATGATTTTTGCTCCTCCATTTATATGTGTCTTTTCATTTTCACCATGGACATTGATGCTTTGATTTTTTACTTTTATGCTTGCCCTTGGTGCCTTTTAAACTTAAACCCATTTGAATATTTAAATTAAATATTATAATATTATTTTTAAAACCTTTGGCCCTTTGATATATTAAATCCTTTTGTCTTTAAACCTTTGTCCATTTGAAAAATCTTTTTATTCCTAAACCTTTGTTCCTTTGAAATATTAAATTTATCCTTGCTCAAGCCTTTGTCCATATGTTTATAATATTTAAATATTGGTATTTAAATATTATAAATTTAAAATAATTTTCTTTCTTTGCAATAAACTTCCTTTGTAATAATTTATCCAACCTTAAAACCTCATCAACCTTGAAGAATATTTCTACCTTGAGTACCATGCATCCTTTGACATCAATGACAACTCAATATACTCAAAATTTCCAACACTTAGGATTGAGCTTATGAGGGTCAATGTGTTAACCAACACTAATATTCAAGTGTCATTTGTCCTATGTGACAAAAAATTCAATATCAAATGGACCATTTCTAATAGACTTGGTAATTGTGTTTGTTGAATACCTCATCCTCTACTATATGAGGACTTTTTAGTATGTGTACTTGATTTTTTTTAGCATCCTTAAACTTTAGTAATTAATCTTCATGTCAAGGTCAAATTCATCCTTATTCTTGGTATAAAATGCATGCCACTCTAGGAGATTAGCATACCAACTTTGAATTTCATCTTTATATTTATGGTTGCTTCATAGAGTGGAAAAGGTTGTCTCCTTATCCAAATTTACCTCCTACTACACATTGTACTTTTTCTCATGGGAAAATAAGGTGTCCAGCTTCTTGTCTCTAAAGGTTTGTTTGAATATCCCTTTTGGGTTATACGACCAACAATATTTAAGTTATTCAAGATCATTTCCCCCAACTATGCCTTTATCCCTTATTGTTGTGCTTATGTTGTGGTTATTAATGTAAGGTGTTTGCAGATATCCTAAGATTCATTCCTTATAGATAGCTACCCATATACATGTCTTATGGTCTTAAAAAAATCTATACTTTCTTCTACGAAAGAATTCAAATGAAAATACTCATGTATTCTTCATTTCCTCCTTAATATGGTCCTAGAGAGGCTTGACCCTTTGAATATCCTAAGCCACCTTCAAGTCTACAACTATATCCATTCATTTTGAGGCCATAAACAACATAATTTATTTAAATTTATCATTTATGCTATTTTTTAGTTGGTTATATTCTTCTATCAGCTATTGAATGAGTTCTTTGAGCCCTTGTTGGCTTTTTTCAGCCTTAGCAAGTTAGGTTTTAAGGTCCTCAACTTTCTTATTTACTCGATATTTCTTGGAGGTATATATTTTCAAATCCTCATTTTCTTCTTGGGACTAATCCCTTTGTGCTTTTGGTTGAGTCAAATTTACCTTAAGCTCTTTGTTCTTTATTTGCACTACTTTATCCTCAATTACAAGATGACCATATTTCATAGCCATACCAAGCGTGATATTGTTAACTAGTTGGACTATTTGGCATAGGTTCATATTATCTAGGTCTAAGTTAGACACTCTAAAAATTAAGTTAGCAAGATTCATTTTCATGCTACTAGGATTGATTTTATTGGTCTCGGTGAAGTACACCTTATCCCTCATCCTTGAAAGTTTTGATTGGACTAGCACTAAATCCTTGGATGTTCTTTTGCTAAATATCTTGTATTATCTCTTCTATCTCTTCAACTTAGTGGCAAGGATGTCAAATACCTTAAATACATCTATCTCTCTAGTATTCAATACAAAGGTAAATCCTGGCCCATTAATCATGCTTGTTGATGGGGGAGCTCTTGTAAACTCAACTCCTTAGGCTGGGAACATGGACATCATCACCTTTTAGATAAATTTTTAGGCTTGGGATGAAGGGTGTGCTTGGAACATGGAATTGGATGGTATAAGGAGAGGGAAAAACTGCATGGTGAATGGAGAATGGAGTGGAAGTGGTAAAAGTGGTATGTGAAGCCAACTTGACTAAGGTGTCAAAAAGAAGTTTCATGGTGTATGGGTATAATGGTTGTAAAGTGGTAATTTGAATAGTGGGAGATAGGAAGAATGTAATGAGGGTGGTTTACACCATGACTATGATTGTTGGGGATCGTGTGCTCCTTGGATAACCATGTGCTACATTGGTGTAGGATGATATAAGTGCATTATAAGAATGAGAAGGAAGAGAAATGAGAATAGAATAAGGGATAAAGAGAAAGGGAAACATAGCATAGTGAAAGTGGATTGGGAGTAGATGCAATAATGACCACATGAATAGCCATTATCAACTCAATAGGGGAGCCTCCTTGAGGGATTTTCCCCTTGAGTTGAGTTATTTGTTATTGATGTTTTTTTTCCCTCATTTTTTCCACCTCTCCAAACATGGGACCATATCATTCAAATACCTTCTACCATTTAATGGTTGTTTTTCTTACTACTAAAATAACCACTACAAGTGTCATTGATGCAACTAAAATAGTTATCTTTGGTGCTGCTTTCTTCTTGGGATTGATTTTATGAGGGTAAATATGTTAGTTTTCACTTTTCTTATAGTCTTAGCCCTCTTCACACTCTTTAGGTGTGTGTAATCCTAGGTGGTAGAGAATTCAACATCAAATGGACCATTTAGACTTGGTGATTATGTTAGTCTCATACCTTATCCTCTACCATATGAAGATTTTTTTATATGTGTACTCAATTGTTTTGAGCACCCCTAACCTATATTAATTAAGCTTGATGTCAAGGTCAAAGGTATCCTTATTATTCATATATATGGCATGCCACTATAGGATATTAACATACCAAATTTGAATTTCATATTCATATTTGTGGTTGCTTTATGGAATGGCAAAGGTTATCTCTTCATCTAGATTTACCTCCTACTACATGTTGTACCTTTTCTCATGGGAAAAGGAGGTGTCAAAATTCTTGTATTTGAAGGTTTGTTTGAAAGTTCCTTTTGAGTCATAAGAACAATGGTCTTTAAGCTATTAAAAACCATATCCCTCCATTATTCCTCTATCCCTTATTATTGTGCTTGTGTTGTGGTTATTAATGTGAGGATTTTGAAGACCTCTTAATATTCACTTCTTGTAGATAGCTACCCTTCTACATTTCTAATGGTCTTACTAACCTATTCTAGCCCCATTTACTCCTTAATATAGCCCCAAAGGTACTTGGCCCTTTGAATATCCTAAGTCACCTTTAAGTCTATAGCTATCTCCATTTATTTTGAGGCCATCAACTCCATAATTTGTTGATGTTTATCATTTATGCTCTTTTAAGTTGACTCTTATTCTATTAATTGTTCAATGAGTTATTCGAGACCTTGTCGGCTTTTATCAACCTTAGCAAGTCAGGATTTAAGGTCCTCAACTTGCTTCTTTAGCTGATATTTCTTAGAGGTATCTTTATTTAACTTCTTATTTTCCTATTGGAGCTAATACCTCTATGCTTTTAGTTGATCCAACTCTTCCTCGAGCTTCTTGTTATTTATTTGCACTAATTTATCCTCAATTGTAACATGACCATATTTCATAGCCATACCAAGTGCGATATGGTTAAATAATTAAACTATTTGGTATGGGACCATATTGTCTAGGTCTAACTCATACACTCTAGTAGTTAAGCTAGTAGGATTCATTGCTATGTTGGTAGGATTGATTATAGTGGCCTTCACATAGTACACCTTATCCCTCATCCTCGATAGTTGTGATTGGACATGCACTAAAGCCTTCTAGATCCTTTTGTTGAATCTCTTAAATTATTTGTTTATATCTCTTCTCCTTAGTGGAAAGGATGTAAAACCATTAAAGACATCTATCTCTCTAGAATTCCATGCAAATGCTAAGCTTAGACAACTAATTATTCTCATTTATGAGGGAGCTCCTATATACTCCACTTCTTGGGTTGGGATAGTGGGAATCATCACCTTCAAAGTAAATTTTTAGGGTTGGGATGGTGGGCATGCTTGGCATGTGGAATCGAATGGTGTAACAAGAGGGTAAAACTAAACTGTGACAATGGGGAATGAAATGAAACTGTTGAAATTAGGATGCAATACCATTGACCAAGGTATCAAAATGAGGTGATATGGTGTATGGTTATAATGGTTGCAAAGTGGTTATTTGAATAGTGGGATATGGGGAGGATGTAATGGGGGTGGTTTCCACCATGACTATGACTGTTGGGGGTGGGGTCCTCTTTAGATAATCATGTGTTACACTGGTGGAGGGTGAGATAAGTGCATTATAATAATGGGAAGGAAGAGAAGCAATAATAGATTAAGAGACAAATAGAAAGAAGATCATTGTATGGTGAAAGAGGAGTGGGAGTGGGTGCAACAATAACCACCTAACTGGTTGTTCCCAACTTATGAGGGGATCCTCCTTGAGGGATTTCCCCCTTGATTTGAGTTATTTGTTTCTACCATCATTATTCCTTTATTATTTACACCTCTCCAAACATATACCAATATCACTCAAAGACCTTATTCCCTTTAATGATTATTTGTTTGACTACTAAACTAACCACTATAGGTGTCATCAATGCAACTAAAATAGTTATCTTTTATGTTACTTTCTTCTTGGGATTGATCTTATGAAGTTAAATGTGTTATATATCACATTGCTTATAATTTTATCCCTCTTCACACTCTTTAGGTGTCTTTTATCCTAGGTGGTAGATAATTCAACATTAAATGGACCATTTCTAATAGATTTGGTGATTGTGTTTATCTCATACCTTATCCTCTACCATATGAGGATTTTCTAGTATACGTAATCAAGTTTTTTGAGCACCCCTAACCTCTAGTGATTAAGATTGATGTCGAGGTAAAATTAATCCTTCTTCTTGGTATAGATGGTATGCCATTCTGGGAGATTAGAAAAACCAGATATGAATTTCATCTTCATATTTGTGGTTGCTTTAGAGAGTGGCAAAGGTTGTATCCTCATTCATATTTATCTCTTGCTACATTTTATAACGTTTATCATAGGCAAAGAAGGTGTCCAACTTCTTGTCTTCGAAGGTTTGTTTGAAAATCCCTTTTTTGTCATAGGACCAATGGTCCTTAAGCTATTCAATAACATATCCCTCAATTGTTCCTATGTCCCTTATTATTGTGCTTGCATTGTGGTAATAAATATAAGAATTTTGAGGAGCTCCTAAACTTCCCTTCTTGTAGATAACTACGCTTCTACATTTCCAATCATCTTACAAACCTATTATAGGTTTTCTTATATAAAGGAGGATAAATGAAAGTACTCATGTATTTTTTATTTCCTTCTTAATATGGTGTGAGGACCCAATCCTAACATTAATATGTAATGAACTCATTCCTAATGTTAGAACCTTATACTAATGTTACTTTGTAATATGTATGTCACGCTTGAGGAACCTAGACAAATGAGACCATTATTGTAACCATTATCAAGAATGTAATTATTTCTTTAGTAGAAAATTCTAGCTTGGGTTCCCACTTGCATGTGTAACTAACCCCTGAGCATTAGGGTTAGGTTTTAAAAGAGTCTTTAAAAATGCAAGGAGCATATATTTGTGTATATATTTTTTCATATTGTATCAAAGTTCTACTTCTAAGGAGGTTTCCCCTCGAAGAGGCTTACAATTATGTATTGTGATTTTATTGTGATCAATATAGCTACTACATTTCCATTTTTTATTGTAATATTTCTATTTTATTTCCATTAATTCTCTAATTGTTGTCATGTTTGTGTTGATATGTTTATTTTAATTTGAAGGTTCCTAACAAGTGGTATTAAATCTCTTCCAAGGGTCATGTCCTACTACAACTACAAAATTTCTTGTTCTGCTCTTTCATACATATTAGGTATAGCTTTCCTTCATTTTATGCTTTTTGTGATTTATCTTGCAAAATCTTTAGTCAATTATTTTCTTATTTTAGTTTAATAGGTTATAAATTTTGTGTTGGGGGTTTTAAAATATCACATAGGAGATGTCATCATCGGCTAAGCTAGATTGTCTATAAATTATCTAGTGAAGTGAAGGGAGATCATACTCCAATACTCAAGTGCTAGATAGCACCTATATATGGACTTGATCTCACACATACTCTCAGGTATATAGGGGTACCCCCTTAGGTTTAGGAGAAAATTTTAGTCCTAGGAAGCTTTTGACCATGTATCTATCCATAGTGCATTGATTATAACATTGGGAATATTACCCTCCCATATTTTTAGAGAGTTTTATAGTGTTCTCAAGGGCATTTGTAAACTTTTCCTTGAGTAGTGGCCTAAAATATTGGTCCTATACTTATTGATTGTTGTTGTGGTATAACAGAGGGCTATGGGCACTACACACACCTCATCCTAGTGTAACCCTATTTCTTTTGTCTATCAAACCTTACACCAGTCTATCACTCTAAAAACCTTAAACATAGACTTGAGAATACAAAGGAGACTACACTAATCATGGAATTGACTAAATAGTAATAAATATTTCTAGTAAAAAATAATGTGATGGTGTCAATAATAGAAGGTTTGTGAGTAGAACAAATAGTGTCAAAAAATAGAGTAACAATAAGACCATGGTTATCAATAATAGTAAAGAATCATAGCACATAGGATAGTTGCCAATAATAGTCAGGAATAGTATATGACAAGGCCATCATCAACAACAATTGGGGATAGTATCAGATAGGATAGTTGTCAGTAAAATTCAGGGATAGTATCAGATAAAGTAGTTATCAGATAGTAGTAAACAAAAAAGTTTGGAAAACTATTATTTTGAGACCTAATTCATTATGATCATCTCATCGAGTTGATCATTTTGTTATATGGCACCCGTACACTTGTTTTTGGATCCCAAAATCACAAATTTAGGTTATAGTTCATTTTGACCATCTCTTCAAGCCAATCAATTTGGTTTATAATACCTATACACATTTTTAGGACCATTACTAAAAATAGTAATTGCCAAAAATAACATTTCTATTTTTAGTAAGTATTGTTGGAAGACCCAAACTTCCAGTATATATCTATAGGCACTAGATATCAAGAAATAAAACAATAAATGGATAAAAAAAATCACCCAACGAGGTGAGCACCTCTCTACAAACCTTGGAAAAAAATCACTGATAGATTAAATCAATTGCAAAGTGAGATTTAGACATTAAATGATTATATGACATATGTGATAGGGGAACAAAAAGATATTAAGGGGGGCGTGAATGCAAAATTTGCAACATTGGAAAGTCACTTGGCGAGTAACACCCAAACATATGGTATATATGATCATTTTGATTGCAAATGGGAAGGGTCGAGTAATACCAAAAGGGAAACACAACACCTATCGCAATAATAATACATATTGACTACCAAAATTAGAATTTTTAAAATTTTATGCGAAGGATCTAAATGGATGATTATGTTGAGCAAAGTAGTATTTCAACCTTCATTATGTTCCACAATATTTACAAACCATAGTTGTATCTTTTAATTTTAAATCTGATGCTTTGCAATGGTACCAATGGGTCCAAAATGTGTATCCCCTTACTTGGGATGAATTGGAGAAACAAATACTCATTCAATTTGGACCTCATGAGTATGAGGAATTCATGGGATCCCTCACTAAACTAAAAAATAAAAAATAACTATTAGAAAATATTAGGCTCAACTTGAATGAAGACATCTTTCAAAGTTTTTTTGTTAGTGGGTTGAAGTATGATATCAAATCTAAGGTTAAAATGGTTAAGCCACAAACCTTGTAGTAGGAAATAGGGTTGGCTATGCTAGTAGAAGATCAATTTATTGCCCAATTATGCACTTCCAAATTTACAGAAACACAACCCCCATTTACAAATAAACCAACCACCTATTTGACTAATAAGTCACCCACCATTAAATAATTGAGTAAAAAAGATATGGAAATATGTGATGAGAAGTATTCACCTGGCCATAAATGCATGCAAAAAAATTGTATTTGCTTGATGTGGATGAGTCAACAACTATAGACTCTCAAGATGTGGAAGAGGACCATCAAGAAGAGCAATAGATAAAATATATTAAATTCCAAGAAGAACTCTAGCTAGAAATATGACTTCATGCCTTAATAGGCACTAACCCCCAAACTATGAAGGTGATAGGGCATTTTCAAGTTATAATGACTAATAATTCTCATTGTATCAAGTAGCACACATAAATTTATTGATCCTAAAGTAACAATTTAGGAAAACTATTATATAAATACCTATGATTCTTTTGAAGTCAGACAATTTAATCAAAAGAGGTTTTCTCATTCCCAATCGTTGTTGTCTTTATCAATATGGATGGGAGTTGGTCATACATTTGTTATTGGAGTACCCCTTATCTACCAAGTTTTTTCTCTCTCTTTTCTCTATGTTTAGCATCAAATAGGTCCAACCCAATTCCATTCTTAGTCTGTGTGTTCAATGGCCAAATCCTCTTGAGCACCATCACCTCAGGTCCCTTTGGTTTTTTTTTTTACCCTATTTCCTATGGATGATTTGGTTAGAAAGTAATAATAGAGCCTTCTATGATCCCTCCATAGACCTCATCTATGTTTCTTCTAGGATTCTATTAGCAGCCATTAAGAACACAAATGGTATCCCTTCTTCCAACACCACCCACCGTGATCTAGAATCTAGATAGGTTGCTTCTTTCAATATTTATTTTGGCCCTCTTAGGCCATCTTTACCTAGTGTGGATAGATACTGCGTGATCCTAAGAAGCATACACCTGAGATATTTGTAGCATAATACCAAGCATAAAACCATGAAATCATGAAAGACAAAAGAATTAACAAAACATGAGATCTCTTTTTATTAATTCATGTTGAAATTTGGTTACAAATAGGTCCCTCTTAGGGATACCAAACACTTGATACAATGATTACAAATGGATTAGCCCTTGAATAGGGATGGTTTACTCCAAAAGCTTCTTATATTCGACATAAATTTGTTCAAGGTCTTACGTATGCCTTCTTCTCACTTATTGGGAGGGATCTAATGCCAAAGATGCTTTGGATTAGTCCAGGACTTGTGATCTGCATACAAGAAACAACATAGAATGATCAGTAGCATATGTGGCCTCTCATGATGAGGCTCCCTTTTAAGATCTGCATAAAATGACATAGAGACATGATGAAAGCATAAAAATATAAAGATAAGCAAAAATGCATTAATAGCCTGGAAATCACCATACAAATGTAGTGGAAAAGATATATCTATGCTAATCTAATCTGAGAAAGTAAACAATAGTAAGAAATCTATGCTAAAAACTTAGGAAATGATGGCTCAAACCCTAGGCTATGTATGTAGGCCATTGTCGAGGACAGTGGTTGTGAACTGAAACTTTCTATCTAACAAACCAAGGGCTACGACACTCAATATTTCGTCTAAATTGATGTTCAAGGGTCGCCTTTGTGTCCAGATATGAATTGGTATTAAATCTTGTGTGGAACTAAATGCTTGAATGGTGCATTATAATTTCTCAATAGAATAACACTTTGTTACTCCTTAAGGGGATATGAAATTGCTCTCCAATTTTCTAGGGCTTTGTTGCATAAAATTTCAAATCCTTTATTGTTCCTTGGAGGATGCATATGTAGGCCTCCCAAATTCTAGATCCTGGCTTCTTGAAGAAGCCAAGATCTAGATCTACATGTAACTGTCCATTAGGGGAGGAAGTTCCAGTTCCATATTTGTATGGAAGTGGTAGTCAAGAGGAACTCTGGGAGATCCATACCAAACACTACTTGAATCCAATGCAAGTGTAGTCATCATGTGTGATTCAGGCCCTCATTCATGGCCAGTTTGTTTTTTAGTGCTAGTCATTGTCCAAAGCAACGGCTAGCCATGGCCACTCTTAGCTTCAGTGACCTATGTTGGTGGCCACTCTAGTCGATAGTGGTCACGCTTGAATGGGCCAAAACTACCCTTTGTGAGTGGTTAGGACCACTGCTAGCTCTTGGAAAGGTCCAATATCAGTCATATGGTCTTGTGATGTGCCCATATGAGTAGTCTCCTAAACATGATGTATTTTAGGTGTCTATAGATGCCCCTTTTTGGATGCATTATGGGAAAACATATCACTGAGCAAAAATAGACCACCTAGAGCCATATTGTAGGGTGTGTGATGATCATTGATCTGATCAACATTAGATACCCCATCCTTGAGAAAGGCATGCATCTTAGAATCATTGCTTCCAATGGGATGGAAGGCTTAAATTTGGTACTTTGGTACTTTCAGGTATAATCGGGTAGGATCGATAGACGGAGTGACGAAGACTTATTTCATCATATTTTCTTTTTTCCCCAACAAAGTGTAATCTTATGATAGTTGTTGGCAATGATTCGTAGCACGAATGCAATTTTACATGATCGAGTGATCCTTTGTTGATTTAAATTATGATTGTTGATATTATGAATATCCCCTCAAGTGACGAGTTGATGAGGGAAGTACAATGAATAAAGCAATGAGTTTCTTGACCAAGATGATGGATTTGGATGATTTAATATTTTTGTATTATTGTTTTATGGTAGGTCCTATTAGGCGTGATTTCAACCATTAATAGTAACTGTGCATCTCTATCCCATGGAGCAGTCCGACTGCAATAGCCTTCTTGGGGAATCAAGATGATAGCATTTCCAATTAAGGTTTTTATTGAATCACTATGTTTGATGATCTACTGAAAGTGTCATGGAGGAAATGATATGATTGTCTCATTCCTGTGGGGTAGTCCAGCCGCCATGGCCTTCTTCAGGATTGAAGTGAAGCATTTCAATTCGACAATGACTAATTTACCCCAAATTAATTTATGGTAATTTACTCATCTTTTTGGATTGCATGGAGTGCAAGTCACTGCAACCACCAAGTGTATAGAATAAATAACTGAATACGAGGCATGTTTGAGATTTTATAGCTATTTGATTTTTTTTTTATGTAATTTTTTTGGTATTTTACAATTTTTGATGATTATGAACCGATATATGTGCTTAATTTTCCATTTTGAGATTCCTCATGGTGAGAAATTTGATGCATTTATCTCTTTTTTCTAGTCGTTGTCAGCAGTAGTGGCCCCTATTTACAATTTCTCGACCGTTATCCGCATTAGCGGCTAGAAATTATAGGTCGCTAATGCCAACAGTGACTGCATAAAAATTGGAAAATATAAAAAGCAAAGTTAGGGTTTTTACTTTCATTATTTACCAATTGTTAAATTACAATTGGAGCTCTAAGGAGAAAAGGAGAAAGTACCCCAGTGGACTTATCAATCACCCAACATCATGGCAGAGCAAGGAGAGGCATCCACCAACAAAGAATCCAGTGACTTATGGGTATTTCTCCAAACCCTAACTTATTTATTAAATGTTAAAATGAACCACACTAATTAATAAATAAATAAGCCTCATTAAACTTTTTGGTAATAAACTGCATCTGTAGATAGGCTTAGAATAGGTTTAATTTAGGTGGGTTTTATTTTGTTTTGTATTTTGTTAATTTATTTGGAATTTGGGGCAAGGACAGACACCATTGGCATGTTGCCTCATGGTCATTGTCGCCCAGAGTGGCCTCCAATTTGTAAATAGGGGACACTGCTGCCAAAAGCAACCAATTTGAATTCCAAAGGTCAATTTTATGATCATTGGTGGCTGGATGCTACCGGTGTGAGCAACAGTGCAACTTTAGGAGATTTTTTCAAAAAAAAATTATTTTTTTTTGCTTTTTAATGAAATTAATTAATTTTTTTGAATTTTTGAATTGCAATTTTTTTTTTGCATGTTATGGTGCATTTTTTCCTTGTGTTTGTAGCATTGCATGATTAGATTTATTGTTACACCATATTTTGAAGTTTAATTGTATTTTTTTAGTTTAAATGCATTTAATTAAGCATTTTCTTTGCACTTTAGATCTTGTCTACACGGGCTCGAGAGCCTCGCTTATTGGAAGCATTTTTGCCTAACATGAACTAGGTAGACTAGGTATGGTTCAATTCCTGAGGCTTGTTGTACATTGTTAGGTTATCAACTATTATGTCGAACTAGGCATATCTTACAATGTTGGCCCACCGATGGGACTGTCAAACCAACACCTTTCATCTCTCGATTGGTGAGATGACTATTATACCAAAGGATGTCTATAGGATCTTTAGGATCCCATTTGATGGATGACCCATCATTTCCACACCTACTGGATAGAGGGAAATAGTCTTTGACATGGTTTTTAGCGCTTAGGCATAGGAGGCTCTAGGAGACATCCATCATGGGGGAGTTCTTGTCGCTTTTTGGTATCAGGATTATATTTTCATGCAATGGTAGGCTGTCTTTATGCATGTTATCTGTAATGTGCTTCTTCCAGATGCTTTATGAATGAGAATCCCCTCAGACCTCTTGGATATGGTGTAGGACCTTCTGGATAGCAATGAGTCTATAATTATGGCTTGGGGGAGCACTTTACTAGCATAGCTCTATGATGAGTTATCGGATTCAATGGTAGGGCTAGGCTGGAGTGGCTTGCAATTTTGCATCTTTAAATATGGGGATGGAAGCACATCAAGGTAGACCACTCAATAGGCTTACCCTAGGAGATCACTAGGATAGCAACCAAGGCATAGTGCTATGGTTATATATGGTCATGAGAAGCAGAGGAGAGATGGAGTCACTTTTATGCAGAAGACGATGGACACTACTCAGCCTCCCTGATTCGTCTACAGGTGTGGGATATTATTTGTAGGTCTTATGTGGATTATCCTATGTGGCCTAAGGTAGAAAGGTTCATGGCACAAACACGATGCAATTGATGGGTCATCGGTCGCAAGGCAGTTGTGAGAGAGTTCTTCTACTTCTCCCGAGTGACCAAGAAGTTTGGGATCTAGTAGGACATCCCACTAGCTCAGTTCTCTACAAGAAGATTCAGGTGGATAGGGATATCCCAGTGCCTCAGGTCATAGTAGTATCTAAGGAGGTAGATCCTCCTGTAGTCGATGTCAGTGTAGATAATTCTAGGATGATCGAGGCATATACCCAGTGGTGGATTACATGGCTATGGTAGGGTGGTGGCAGCCTAGGGTGAGCCAAGGATGAGGTAGTTCTGAAGGAGGATCTTGATGCACACCAAGTGTGACCTAGGGCTGAGTGGGGATAGATAGTAGAGGAGAAAGTAGTAGAGGAGTAGGCAAATCTAGAGGAGGAGGAGGAGTTAGCTCCAAAGGAGCAGAAGTCTCTCCTTTGAGCTTAGTTGCACAATGTTGAGGCTAAGCTTCAGACAACTCAATTGTAGATCACAGAGTAGGATACCTCTATAGCTACACTCTAGGTTTAGGTTATCTCATTGCAGGGGCATATTTTAGAAGGCCAGACTAGGTGGAGGGGCTTTGAGGATGAGAGTACCACTCTGTAGGCATAGGTTTTTTCAATGCAGCTCTAGATAGAGTAGCTTACTGTGAAGAGAGATGTTGCACTACAATTTTTACCAGCTACTCTGATTGTTCAAGGGCCAATAGGTTTGGATCCAGGGACCAAGATGAGATGCCTATTGGACCTATTAGAGTAGTATGAGGCATATATAGTGGGATATGTTGGTTATATTGCCACTCTAAGGCTCCAGATTAGGTAGCTAGGTGGTACTCCTTAGGAGAGGTCTATAATAGGGGGCTTGCAGCATAAAAAGTGGAGTGAGTTAAGGTAGTCCTCAGTGTAGCCTAGCTAGAGGATCGAGGCCTGATCAGATAGGACCATAGGGACTAACTCTAGACAGACTCATCGAGATGGAGCCAAGGCTGGAGGTGAGACTGGGGGCGTAGGCCCTATATGATAGCTAGATGGTTTTATGTCATTTTTGAGTGTAAGGTTTGAGGACCTACACTATTGTAATCTATAGGTATTTTTGTACCTCTATGCACACACACACACACACACACACACACACACACACACACACACACACACACACACACACATATATATATATATATATATATATATATATATATATATATATATCTATTTTGGACTCATTATGCATATCATGTGTTTGGTTTTATTGTTATGTGATGTAAAATGAATGCAATGCTTATTTCTATGCTATATGATGTGATGTATACATGACATGCACTAGCTATATGGTGTATGTATTCTTAGATGCTATGATCTGGGTATGTGGATGTACTACCATGCATGCTTATATGGATGTAATGATGAATGTTAAATTCTTGTTTAATTTTTTTCAATTGTTTATGCATTTAATCTATGTGATATGATGTGATAGATGATGTGATAGATGTTCTAATGCAAATGAACTAGTATGTTTTAATCACTTTAAAATATAAGGAATAATTTCAATATGTGTTTATGAACTAATGGATGACACCACAGAATGTATAAAAATATTGAATGTAAATAATAACTTTTAAATCATTTAAACATCCAAATGTGAGATGAAATGATGTGATATGTATGTGCTTTCTTTATAAGCTTCTATATATTAAAATATATGTATAGAATAGTTAGTGGTCATCTAAATATCATTGTTGATATTTATCTGATATCTATCCTATTTCATGAACACCCTTTAATGAAAAAAACCTCCTAAATAAAGTTGATGATTTGATTGATGATATGATTTGCTGCTATGAGGGGATTTTAAGGTTTTACATGAGACTCAAACACCCTATTTGATTAATTAGAAGTTGTATAATGACCATACTAGACTCTTGAGAGATAAATTTTTCATTATGAAGACCAAGATATTCACTATCCCTATGTGTACGAATGAATGTATTAAATGAAGCATAAGCCTACCCCAATGCCATGTAGGATTCATTCAGCCCATTGTTGTATTGGGGATCATCAAATGCTCATCATGATCCTAAGTTGGACTTGGTTGGATTAGACCATTAGGTGATATAGGACACCTAAAGCTAGCTCTTTTTGCAAATTGCTTAGACCTACCCCAATTCCAGGCAGGATTCATTCAACCCATTGTTGTATTGGATATCACCCTATTGTTTTCAAGTAGTGACCATTCCAGGGATTCAAGCTCTTCACCCTCTTATTTTCTTCACTTTTATTGGGATACTTGCTCAACCATAGTGATGAAAATCACTATTTATTTTGTATTTTTGTTTTTCTTTTGTTTTGAGCAAGGGATTTGATTTTATTTTGGTATTTTACTCCTTTTGATGTAAGCAAGGGATTTATTAGGTAGGGGGGAGCTTGTCCTTTTGCCAATGATCAAAACTTTAGACCATGCGCATCACAATATGAGCAAGTAAAAATATTTCACTTAGGATTCCTAGTACCACTTTGTAGTGTTTATCTTTCCCTTGTTCCAAATAGGATTTTAGTGTTTTTATTAGTGATAGGATTCTGATATATGATAGGTACTATCAAAACTAGACCTCATTTTTTGCTAGTGAAGATAGCTTTCTATAAAATTTGATAAAATAACTAGGTATGGTTGAGTGACCAAAAAATTCTAGTATGTCCCTTGTAGCAACAGGAGGAGGTTGTGTTGAAACACATGGGTTATGGATGATGGTGGATTTTGAAGATGCATGATTGAGGTACAAATGTGGTGTCATTTTTAGGATTGCAAACATAGCCTATCCTTATGCAAATGTAACAGGGTGGTCATGCCTAGATAATGCAATTACATGAATGCAAAATATTTATGTTTTGTATTTTTGCAATGTTTTTAAGTTTTATTGCTTTTTGATTTTTGATATTTTCCATTTTTTTTAGATTTTTGATTATTTTAGATGTTTTTGATTTTTTTATTTTTAAATTGTTTTTATGCTTTTGTGTTTTACTTTTGACCAAGGGCTTAAATACCTTTGGAGCCTTTTGTGAGTTGATCAAAGGGTTTTAAGATGCCTTTGGGGCATTTTGTGGGTTGACCAAAGGACTTATGATGCCTTTGGAGCCTTTTGTGAGTTGACCAAAGGGTTTTAAGATGCCTTTGGGGCATTTTGTGGGTTGACCAAAGGGCTTATGATACCTTTGGAGCCTTTTGTGAGTTGACCAAAGGGCTTGTGATGCCTTTGGAGCCTTTTGTAAGTTGACCAAAGGGCTTTAAGATGCCTTTGGAGCTTTTAGTGGGTTGACCAAAGGGCTTATGATACCTTTGGAGCCTTTTGTGATTTGACCAAAGGGCTTATGATGCCTTTGGAGCCTTCTGTGAGTTGACCAAAGGACTTTGAGATGCCTTTGGAGATTTTTGTGAGTTGACTAAAGGGCTTTAAGATGCCTTTAGATCTTGTTGTGAGTTGACCAAAGGGCTTTAAGATGCCTTTGGAGATTTTTTTGAGTTGACCAAAGGGCTTATGATTCCTTTGGGACATTTTGGTTTTTATTTTTTTTAATTTGTTTGGATTTTTGACATTTCGTATTATTTTTTGTTATTTTTAAATTTTTTATTGTTTTTGGATTTTGTTGTTTTTATGTGTAAAATACCTTTAGGTGAAGAATTTTGAGAGTTTATGGCTCTTCAACACCTTCTAACGATGTTATAAAATATGTCCCTGGTCCAATATTCTTTGATATGATATAAGGACCTATCCAATTGGCTACATATTTGTCTCGCAGGTGCAGTGGTAAATTTGAATTATGTTGGTTCTCTTTGAGAATGATATCCCCAACCTTAAAGTATCTCAAATGGACTTTATTGTTATAATATCATGTTAGATGATCTTGGTAAACACAAATATGCTCAAGATCATTAATGCAACATTCATCAAGAAAGGTCAATGGATCAAGGTGAGCTTGTTGTGCAGTGTCATCATCGATAAATTCTTTCAATGCGACATGCAAAGTTGGAATTTCTAACTCCAAGGGCATAATTGCCTCAGTGCCATATACAATTTAAAATGGTGTTGCCCTAGTGGATGTCCGCACGCTAGTTCTATAAGCCCATAATACAATAGGTAACTGAATGTGCCAATCCTTATGATTTTATTTTACCATATTCTTTAAGATGGTCATAATTATCTTGTTTGAGGCTTCTACTTGCCCATTTTCTTGAGAATAATATAGTGTTACAAAACTCTACTGAATGTTATATTTGTTTGTTAAAGCCCGTATATTTTTGTTATTAAATGAAGGTTCATTATCCAAAATTATCTTGAATGGGATCCCAAAGCAACAGATGATATTGTGAAGTATGAACTCTGCAATCCTTGGTCCTGTCATTGATGTTAAGGGGACTGCTTCCACCCATTTGGTGAAGTACCCAGTGGTCATTAAAATAAATGTGTTTCAACCAAAAAATGGAGGAGATATCTTTCCAATTAAATCAAAACCCCACTGAGAAAATGGCCAAGCCACCTAAATGGGTTGTAGGGCCTGTGATGGCAAGTGCATTAGATTTGCATCATGCTAACATTTAGTGCACTTTCTAACATACTCGTAGTAATCCTTTTCCATGGTGGGCCAGTAATAACCCATTTGAAGGATGCACTTGATGATGGCCATGCCATTGAAATGGCCACCGCAAGTACCATCATGAGCTTATAAAATCACCCAAGTTGATTCTTGGGGCTCAAGACAATGAAGGAGGATTCCATCGAAGTTTTGATGATAGAATATATCTCCTAAAAAGACATATCTAGTCACTTTTTGTTTGAATTCTCATTTTGCATCTTGAAACAATCCCTATGAGATTATTCGAAGCTTAAGGAAATCTTGTAATTGTCCTAGCCAATCCTGATAAGCTACACCATCGATAGACAAGATGACTTGTTCTCCCTGCAATTCAATATGCACAAATGCAAATTGAGAAACAACCTTGTGGTCATTGGTGATAGCATTTCTCGTAGGACCTTACGAGATCAAATACCCTCAAGGTACATTCTTTAGAAAGTCTTTGGATTTGTAGAACCACTCATGACTTGGTTCTATATGAATCATTTTGACTGATTCTTTGTTGTCAAAAGCCTCACGTTGCATCAATGATTGCAAGAGCATATTCACATGAATGGTAGTGAAATTAGAAGATGGATTCTGAGGGATCAAAGATCCTAAATATGCCATAGAGTATGCAAATCTATTGGACATATGAGGGATTACTTTGATGTCGTACCATTCTAGTTGGTCTAAGTAAGTGTCAACAAGCTCTTTGTAAGCTTTTAGCATTGGACACCCACATTAAAATAATCCCTTAATTTGGTTAACAATGAGAAGGAAGTTACTAAAGATATTTAGCTTTTTAATATTCATAGTGATTGTTATTTGGAGATCCAAAATCAAGGTTTCATATTCAACGTTGTTATTTGTGCAAGAGAAGTCTAGCTTAAATGACAAGGGCATTGGAGCACCTTGTAGTATTACAAACACAATCCCTAAACCACCCCCTTACTCACACTTCGAACCATAAAAGAACAAATTCATGTCAGCTTTATTTTTAAGTTATTCAAGTTTGGGTGCTTTTGATAATGCAAAGACTACATCATCGAGAAGTTCTATGATGAGAGGACTACTATCCTGAAGAGGCACCTTTGCCAATTGATCAGCTATGACTTATCCCTTGATGAAATTTTAGCTTATGAATTCCAAATCAAATTTTATCAGTAGCATGATCCACTTTGTAGTATGTGTGTTATGATAGGTCTTTCTCATTATATACTACAAAGGATTCTATTTTGATATTACATGCATTGTGTTTCTTAGCATATAGTGGCACAATTTGTTGGTCGTAAAGACCACTGCTAAGCATATCTTTTCTATGTATGTGTACCCTAGCTCATAACTCACCAAGGTGTAGCTGATATAGTATATCACTCATTCTTTGTCTTGCACATTCTTTTGAGCCAATATGGTGCCCAAATAAAAATCAATAGCAGATATATAAAGCAAAAACATCACATCTAGCCTTTGTGGATCTAATATTGGTGGTGTTTCTAGGTATTTCTTGATCTTAGAAAAGGCTTTCTAACATTCTTCGTCCTAGTTGAATGGACCCCCCTTGTGTAGCAATCGATTCATGGGTCAACATTTTTCTGATAGTTGTGCGATGAAACATTTTATGGATTCTACTTTTCCCTGTAGACTTCTTAGTTCTTTGATGTTAATGGGCAGGGCCATTTCTAGGATAGAATTTACCTTTGTTAGGTTGACTTCTATCCATCATTTGGAAATTATGAATCCCAAGAGTTTTCCTAAAGTTATGTCAAAGACGCATTTCTTGAGATTCAACCTAATATTGTGCTCTATCAGGTGATCAAATACTTTTCTCAGTACCTTGACGTGCTCTTCATGTAGTAATGACTTGACTAGTAAGTCATCAATATAATCTTCTAAGATCTTATGCATTTAGTCATGGAAAATGTATGTCATAGCTCGTTGATATGTGGCACCAAAATTTTTAAGACCAAATGAAATTACTTTGTAAAAAAATATCTTCCATGGAGTGGTGAACATGGTTTTGTGTTGGTCTTTAGGTTTAATCTGAATCTAATTGTAACCAAAAAACCATCCATGAGGGAGAGCATCTCATGACCTGTAGTTGCATCTACAAGAGCATCTATATTGGGTAACGAGAATGAATCCTTTGGTGTTTCCTTATTGAGATCCTTGAAATCCATGCAAATACAGATCCTTCCATCAAGTTTTCCTATAGGCACCATGTTTGATACCCATTCTGGATAGTCGATGGTTACAATAAGGACTACATCCAATAGCTTTTGTAACTTGTTCTTTACCATCAATGTTATGGTTGGATGCATCTTCTTGAGCTTTTGCTTGATCGTTTTCTTTGTGGGATCTAGTAAAAGGTTGTGGTCAACCAATTTTTAGATCTAGACCTAGCATATCTTTGTAGGTCCAAGAAAATATATTAGGTCTCTCTTTCAATAGAGGTATGATGGTGGCCTGTTCTTCTAGAGATAAGATTTATCTAAACTTAAATTTCTTTGAATAATATGGATCAACGTTGATGTCCACTTTGAATGTTTCCTCTATTGACATGTACGACCTATCCTCAAGTTGGTAAGGAGTGGGAATAAAATGGATTTCATCCACTGGGTTTAAATATTCAACTAAATCATGGTCGAAACCAGCGTGATAAATAGCATGTGTGTAGCCTGGTGCAAAATGAAATGGTTGTAGCATTTCTTCATTGGGAAATAAATATTCAAGCTCTAAGGGTGAATCAGCATGATCCCAATAAATAAAATCTAAGTTAAGACATAATGGCTTAGAAGGATCGACTGGGTTTTGGAGTGGAGTGGTCAAATCAATGGATATCATGTTGATGGATGAAATGTAATCTCTAGGACCACGTGATCACCATATGTACGATCCTAATAATCATACACCTAAGCTATTTATAGCATAATACCAAGCATAAAAACATGAAAGAATGAAAGACAAAAGAATTAACAAACCATGAGATATCTTTTTATTAATTCATGTTGAAATCCGATTACCAAAAAGTCCCTCTTAGGGATACCAAATGCTTGATAAAATAATTACAAATGGAATAGCCCCTGAACAAGGATGGTGTACCCCATAGGCTTCTTATATTCATCACAAATTTTTTCAAGGGCTTACGGATGCCTTCTTCTCACTTGTTGGTAGGGATTTGATGCCAAAGATGCTTTGGATTAGTCTAGGGCCTATGATCTATGTATAAGAAACAACATAGAATGATCAGTAGCATCTGCAACCTCTCATGACGATACTCCCTTTTAATATCTGCATAAAATGACATAGAGACGCGATGAAAGCATAAAATATAAATATAAGCATAAATGCATTAATAGCCTAGAAATCACCATAAAAATATAGTGGAAAAGATAGATTTATGCTAATCTAATATAATAAAGTAAATAATAGTAAGAAATCTATGCTAAAAACTTATAAAATGATGGCTCAAACCCTAGGCTATGCTTGTAGACCGCTATCAATGATAGTGACCACAAATTGAAACTTTCTACCTAACAAACCAGGGGTTGTGACACTCAATCCTTCATCTGAATTGATGTTCAAGGGTCACCTTCATATCCATATATGGATTGGTGATGAATTTCATGTGGAACTAAATTCTTGAATGGTATGTTGTCATTGCTCAATTAGATAGCACTTCATTACTCCTCAAGGGGATATAAAATTGCTCTCCAATTTGCTAGGGCTTTGTTGCTTAAAAACATAGATCCTTTCTTGTTACTTGGAGGATGCATATGTAGGCCTCCCAAATTCTAGATCTTGACTTCTTGGAGAATCCAAGATCTAGATCTACATGTAACTGGCCATCATGGGAGGAAGGTCTAGTTCCATATTTACATGGAAGTGGCAGTCAGGAGTAACTCTGGGATATCCACACCAAAAACCACTCAAATTCGATGCAAGTGTAGTCATCATGCATGATTCAGGCCTGTATTCATGGCCAATTTTTTTTAGTGCTAACTTATGTCCAAAGCAATAGCTAGCCATGGCTACTCTTAGATTTTAGTAGCCTATGTTGGAGTTCACTCTAGTCGATAGCGATCATGCTTGAATGGACTAGAACTACCCCTTGTAAGTGGTTAGGACAACTTCTAGCTCTTGAAAATGTCCAATATTAGTCATATGGTCTTTATATGTGTCCATATTAGTAGTCTCATAAAAATAACACATTTTAGATGTCTACATATCCAATGTCAAATAGAATCCTCCCCCCTTAGGTTTTTTCAAGTTCAACTTCTATGGAGCTACTAAAGGCAACCTAGGAAAAGATAGTTGATGGGGATTGTCATAGATAATCACACCAAGACCATCCTAATATTTATTGAGAATATTGATATCCAGACTAATAATTTGGTTAAATCCAGATCTTTGTTCCAAGGATTATCAGTTTTACAGGTTCTTCATATTAGTAACCTTATTATTGAAGATGACTCCTTGAACACCATAAATTTCCTCAAAGGAACTTAGTCCCCTACTTGGAGTGTATCCAATATGATCGAAGATTTGATAAAATTCCTTTATATATATGAACAATGTTATCATCCAACATATTTTTAGATATGGTAATAAAGCTACTTATGTCATGGCCAATCTTGGATTGATTGAGGACTCTACAAATCTAGCTTGATAATTTTCCATACACTCTTCTTATTCTTGGTAGCACCAATGAAACGTATACATATATTTAGCTATAGTGGGTCACATGGACTTCCTAGTCATGCCAATTCCATCCTTAAAGGATCTAATTAGTTTTCTCAAATGACCAAGGTGTTAGTATCTTTGTGGCTTTATCGCATGATTGAAGTTTCAATCTCTTTATGGATTTCTCGATCAGCTGAGGTGTCAATATCTTTTTTGCTTCCTTGGATGATTGAGATTTATATCTCTTTATGGATTTCTCAATCATATAAGGTGTTAATATATTTTTTGCTTCCTTAGAATTCTAAGGTGTCAATATCTTTGTGGTCTACTTTCAATACTTGGTAGACCACCATAGCTCATGATTGCTCTAGTGGCTATAATTCTCATGCTAGAGACTCCTTTCAATGCATCCTTCATCAAAATCATCTTGGATAGTGTGATCATACATATCCTAGCTTCACTTTGGATACCAAGGACACAAATTCAAGCCCTTTCTTATCTTCATGTGTTAACATCATTGGTGGTTTCACCCTTGACACATATTGGGCACTTGGATCTAGGATTTCCTAAACAAGATGTTCCATCAATGGTCTTGGAAGGGTGAAGCTTCTTGAATTGGCAACATGCCAATTTGGGATGGCCCTGTCATTTTGGCTCCCCAATAAATTTAAATTGTAGAATCATGAATTTTTATTCCCATATATTTACGTCTGTGTTTGAGCCTCGGTAGTGGTGTGTCTAGGACATGGTATGGAGAAGTAACTGATTTATTTTTTGGTTGGTTGGCTTTCAATGAAGGATAAACAAATTTAGAATGGCATTGCTTGAGCCTAAGACTCAGCAACTTGACACTATGGTTGAAGAGATATTGGAAAACCATGGGTTCTTATTCTTACATAAATTCAAAGGAAGTGATCCCAACCTTTCCATGGAATTCACCAGATCTTGGGATAATAGCAAGGTGATTCTTTGCGGTATTTCCTTTAAATTCACCATCAACTTTTTGGTTGAGGTGATTGAGTTGGTCAATTTTGTAAACCTCATCCAATGTTATAAATACTCTCTAGTAGTTGATATTGGCCACTTCAAGGATAAATGAAAGCACCCTGCAAAGAAAAATAGAGGTATCATAAAAGAAGACCTTCCTACACTATGGAATAGGGTTTTCATTCCCATAATGCAATATTTTACCATTGATGAACCAAGTTTACCCCTTAGGAGTTTCTATTTGGCATTCCTAAACCACCTAAGGGATATAAAGTGCATCAACATTCTCAAGTACCTATTTAGGTCCATGGAAATTTTATTTTCTAGCATCAGAGAGGGCAAATCAACTCATATAATGCATCAAGGATTACATATAATCATTAACAAGCACACACTTCAATTATAGGTCCAAATATCTACTTCGTACATTTTTGGTAGCCTTGAAGACTTCCCTTCTACTTTGACCCTTAGTCAAGGATCACCCTGATGGGGGACCTGAGTGACAATGATATGGAAGGATATATTGCTACTTTAGGAAAAGTGGAGAAGAAAAAATTAAACTTTTTCTCTTCTAACACCATGCCTTCCTCATATCATCACTCACCTAGGAGCAAAGCTTTTGGGGATAAGTGCAAGAGTGTTATTATCATCGACCATGACAAGGAAGATCCTAGGGAGTCTCTCTCAACCCATAAAAAGTAGAATCCTAGAGGTTCACTTGATTCTGCACTCCGCTGAAGTATGGCCTCTTCCCTGGTGAGACTTCTTCTTGGTCTTAGTTGAGAGATAATTATAACCACATGGCCAATTTGGATGGCTTGGTTAATATGGCATTGAATCTGCTCCTACGCTATGAAGGTTATCAACAAGCTAATAAACTAAAATAATGTGATCACTCAGGCCATGGATGATGTTTAAAATACCATCAATAGTGAGCAAGATCCTCCTATGTATTTTGAGTGACTAGGGTGCTTCTATCTTCTTCATCTTCCCTATTTTTGGGATCCTCCTTTTTATCTACATCTTGGGGTGATGGTCTTCCATCCCCTTTGTTTCTATTTTTGATCTTTTTGTCTTTTCGGCTTGCTGAGGTCATACCCTTGCTAGATTCCTCCTATTGTCATTCTTCTTTGTAAAAGGTTTGGGGATCCTTTCAAATCCCCCTTTTTTATTAATAAAAAAAATATTACCAATTGAGGAACTTTGCCTTGTAAGGGTGAATATCAAAATGTAAAAGTACAAATAAGGAATATAATCTTAAAACTAATATGTTTGTCCTTTCCTTTATAGGGTGTGATGTTCTATTGGGGATACGGTGTCTTAGAACATTGGGTCATGTATTGTGTGGATTTCTAGGAAATTAATAAAATAATCATTAAGAACAAATTCTCTATTCCAATAATTGATGAGTTGTTAGATGAGTTGCATGGCACTCAATGTTTCTCCAAATTAGATTTACGGTCGAGCTAGAATCAAATTAGACTCAAGGAAGATGTAATTCATAAAAATACCTTTAGCACTCATGAAGGGCATTACAAAATGTTGGTCATTCCCTTTGGTCTAACCAATGCATCCTCTACTTTTTAGAGTTTTATAAATGCAATTTGTCAGCACTTCCTATGCAAATTTATTTTAGTCCTCTTTGATGATATTTTGATTTACAATTGTACTTGGGAGGAACATATCAAACATTTATATTGGGCCTTGCACCTTTTATTTAAGAATAAAATTTATGTGAAGTAGTCAAATTGTTATTTTGGCATGCAAATAATAGAATACTTGGGTCACATTATCTCAAATATTGGATTTAAAGTTGACCCAAGAAAATCCAGGCAATATAGGAATGGCTAAAATCTCAAACATCAAAGGAACTTGAGGTTTTTTAGGTATCATTGGGTGTTATCAAATTTTTGTTCAGAACTAAGGGAAGATAGTAGCCCCACTGATCATTATGTTGAGGAAGAAATATTTCATGTGGTTATAACCAGTGAAACAAGATTTCAAGGACCTAAAACAAGCTATGATATCAACATTAGTGTTAGCCATGCTAAATTTTTCTAAACCCTTTGTAATTGAAATTGATGCTTTTAGTAGTGGAATTGGGGTACTTTTGATGCAATAAGGAAGACTATCGACTTTCACCAAGAAGGAACTATTGGTAAATATTTGTGAAAATCAATGTGTGAAAGGGAGATATTAGCCATTTTGCATGCTATCAATAATCAGTGGTCATATCTCATCGAGCATCATTTTTCTATCAAAACATAACACCAAAATCTTAAGTATTTCTTGGAACAATGAGTAGCCACCCTAGAATAACAACGATGGGTATCTAAATTGTTGGGATATAATTATGACATCACATAAAAAAAGAAAGGAGCCTATTATGGCATACCTTCATATCCCAATAAGGATCAAAGTTTTCAATTCATGATTCAAAAACTCTAAGAAGAAACCAACTCATGCCCTAGATATGTGTAGGATGGATAATACTTGAAACATCATGATTATCTTATCGTCCCTCAAAATTCACAACTCGTAGAATTCATATTGTAGGAAATGCATGCATCATCCATGGTAGGACATGTTTCTTAAAACCTATGAAAGGGCCAAATGCATGGTCTTTTATAAATTAATAAAGAGATATATTCAAACCTATATGGTAGAATGTGATAGGTGTTAGAGGATGAAAGAGGAAATGGTTTTCACCCTAGGTACACTTCAATATCTCTCAATTCTAGAATAGGTGTGGATAAATATTTCTCTAAATTTTATTGAAGGGCTACCAAAATCTAAGGGAAAATAAGTCATTCTAGTGGTGGTGTATCATTCATGAAGTATGTTAATTTCTATTCCTTATCACATCCTTACAAAGACTCTGTAGTCACCCAAATTTTCTTGGATTCCATATTTTTCCTTCAAGGTATGCTAAAATCTATTATTTCAAATAGAGGCCCTACTTTTACTAGTCACTTATGGTGGTAACTATTTAAGTTGTAGGTTACACAACTCAAAATGAGTTCAACTTATCATGCTCAAATTGATGGCCAAAATAAGAATGTTAATAAGTACCTAGAAATGTATCTCTTTTTTCATTAAAACATCCTACACAATTGACAAAATGGCTTCCTCTAGATGAATGGTGGTATAATACTTCCTACCACACAACCACCAAGGTCATATCATTTGAAGTAGTTTTTTATTACCCTCCATTAATACCTTCCTCATACATTCTAGGAATCTCCAAAGTTCAAGTCATAGATACCACTGTATTCTAGTATTACACACTCCTTTGATAGCTTAAGGAGAATCTAGAATTGGCCCAAAACCATATGGTGAGTAGAAATTATGTCTCAAAAAAAAATCATTTCTCTTCCAAAAATTATCAATTCAGTAAGTCTGTAAACTTAGGAGTGTCATGCACAGTATATGCCTATAGTGTGGGGGAATGAATCCTTCTGTACCTTATTTATTTTGGTGGGGGATGTTTGTGCATTTTTATTTTAGCCAAACCAAATAAAACTAAATGCAAAAAAGAAAAAAAATTACAAACTAAAATGTTGGAAATGAAATACTGAAAATAAAGTACAAGAAATTAAATGTGCATAAAATGAAACACACAGCTAAATTAAATAAAGTAGGAAATAAACTCTACTAAAATAAAATAATAGAACTAAAATAAAATAGGGGAGGACTACTATAGGGAGTGGGCCCAATATCCCGTAGATAGTCCGCCCGACTAGCTACGTAGAGCTTGCTCAAATAAGAGTATTTGCACTCTTAATAAATTAGACAGAGAATGAAATGAAATAGTTTCTATGTAAATTAATCATCTTATCTTAGGTAAGACCTGTGCATTTATATAATGCAAAACCTTCCTCTATTACAATTTTAGACAAGCCTATTTCAGACTTGCAGTTATAGTGGCTATGCAGTAAATATTATAGCCAATCAATTATAACAGTCATGCACTAATAATAATAGTCACACACTAATTTTACCCCCTGGTATGATAAATCAGGTGTGTTCTATTTTATCATAACAAAATACATCTGATATTATAATCAGGCTGGTAATAATAAATATGTTTTTGTGGTTATCCATATTAGTCTCTAATGAGAAATGGGTTATTTTTTTGGTTCATCAATTTGTCTGGTTACCCATATTGATCACTAGAAAATTGTTGTTCTGATTTATTCGCAAACATGAGAAAATAATGCTTACCTTGCAAAGTTAACTGCCCAATTGGAAAATAATAAAGATATTGTATTCTATTTTAATAATACTACATGATTAAAATAATTCTTCTTTGTCTCCATGCAACAACCTCCTTAGCCCCTTGGTCAATTGGTCAAAGCTGAATTGGTCATATTAAGCATCTCCAATGTATGGTAGTAAAGTGCCTACTTCCTCATCAAGGTGTCTACCTATTGACTGGGTTAGAGTAATATGCCTCCAATGTATGGCAGTAAGGTGCCTCCAATGTATGGGAGTAAGGCACTAGTAATGCGCCTCCAATGTATGGGAGTAAGGTGCTAGTAAAGCACTAGTAAGGAGCCTCCAATGTATGGGATTCAAGCACCAGTAAGGTGCCACCTTGAATAAGGTGCTTGCTTGAGTAAGGGATCTTCTTGAGTAAGACACTTGCTTGAGTAAGGTGCCTACTTGAGTAAGGCACCTGCCTGAAGAGTAAAGTGCCTTCCCAACATGTCTTAGACTCATTAAAGTAGAAGCATGCTAGGTCCAAGTGGGATGTAGACTAGAAAACACTATATCTGTAGCAAAACCTACATTTATACACAGTTTCCACTAAAAACACTAGTCAAGCATAATACTGGATTTTCTATCAATTATATGCATAAGTTAAATAAAAATACATCTCTAATGCTAATTAAACCAGTAATGATACCCCTTAAAAATGTATATAAAATGAGCATTTATGGTGCTCATCATTCTCCCATGCCTAAATATTATCACGTCCTCATGATAACAGTCCTCGAAATAATTCTTTTTTTCTTTTTTTTTTTAATTATTAGCAAACTTCTATTATGCTTCAACCTCCATCTATTTCCTAGCAAATTGCATTCTGCTCTTGCTTCCTTGTTTTGGGTAGTGGATTACATTCTACTTCAAAATTGAACCTGGAGTGATGTCATCCTTGGATTTCTTTGGATTTCAAGTTCTTGCGTCCTGTATTAATTGAATTGAAATACTACCTACACCTATTTCTTTGTCTTAAGTAGTAGATTGCTACCTATGTTGCAGATCTGAGTGCTCGTCATTCTACTGTAAATGAAACCTTCAAAATCTCAAATTGTGATTCCACTACCAGATTCAATTATCACTACTTTGGATTGTTTCATGTGTCCCTACGCCATCCCGTTATGGTTTCAAAATCTTATATTTTTTTAATTATTATAGGGTAATGAATTTATTTCTCATATCTAAGGCATGTCATGTGGCTGAACTCTAAAAAGGATTTATGGGAGCATCTACTAGTATCAACATAGAAATAATTTTAAATAACTATGCACATAATTAATGGAAAAATCAGTACATACCTGGGTGAATTTCATAGAATCTGATGTGTATGATGCTGATGATGTTAATGCCTTTATGCTCCTGTAATCATGGTGTAACAAAAAATGAGATTTTTTGTGTATTTTTTTTATCATCATATGTTCTACCATGACCAAAACAAATATTGGATTTTTTTTCATCATCTGCATCAAAGAACAAAGTCAACTACAACAAATGAGTTGGTGGTTTTAATATTAGGTTGCCAAGCTGGAGGACTATCAATGATTCGTCCTAGGAATTTGGCTGAATGTGCTATGTTTTGGAACATCCTCTCTACCAAAATATTTGTGAGAAATAACAGACTCCATGATTTTAGATCCTCACTATCTTCTTGAAAAGTTGGCATTCTCCTCATCCTAGTGAAATTTTGCCTCTTCTCTATATTTTCTTTTCCCACATATTTTAACAAATATAAAATGTTGTAGGAGAAAACAATAATATTAGCACTATTGATTAAAAAGTGAAGGTCGTGTAAGAAATTTTTGTCCACCATTAGAGGATTGATGACAACCAATAGCCAACAACTCCAAACTTTGAAATACCCAACTCATCATCAACAACACATATAAAAATATTTTAATCCTACTTTGATGTATCTCTCTCTGAATGCATTTGTAGGGATTAACCTTTGTGCATCATTATTTTCTCACCGTGTGCTCCTGAACATGTCACCCTTTTTTTCATTTGATTAAACTTTATACTATCCTGACACGCATGTGCCCAAATCAAATGATCTTCCACTCTGAATTATTTCCTTCGCATGCATAATTGAAACAACACTGCGATCCTCTATTTTATTTCCTAGAGTGAGGTAAAAAAAAAATTATCCATCATCATTTGCAACATCTATCGAGTGTTCATATGTGAAGTTTTCATGAGATGCATCATTGAGATTTATGTGTTATTGTTCCTGGCCACTACGATCTCCATTCATATGATTTATCGTGCTCAAGAACCATGTGGTCTTCGTGCAAACATTTGACATCTTATTTCTTCTAAGCTCCTCCCCTGCTTTATTTAGCTATCAGTAGGAGATTTCTCATTTCTAATTTGGACAAAGTTGGTCCTAGAAAAAGAGGATACTCTTTTCCAACAAATAGCAGGGAATAAATCTCTATTTCTGATTTGTATTTTAATGTGGAGCATTTTTAGTAGAATATTTTTTTTGTATTCTCCCCCACTTAAATTGGTGATGCCCTTGTCGCCAGTAACTGGTCCCTCTGTGCAAAAAATCTATAGCCCTCTAAACATCAGGTCCCACATTTAACATAGGTATACCCATCCTAGAGAGAAGAACATTGCTTATTGGTGCCTTCCTCCAAGTGGAAAAAAGACACTATTGTATTGGGCTGATTGTAGGCACTCTCTTCCTAGTGGGAAGTAAGTGCCTTTTTCTACTTTGTTGCACTCCTAATTGCAGGGCATGAGATTTCACATCTGTTAGGCCTATTTTAATCTAGCTCTACCTAAATATTGTGCTTTTGGTCATGTCCTACAAAACTAACACACAAAAGTAGAAAAATAGGAATCATGCATGTGCTTGAGGCCCTAGCTCGTTGTATGCCTTCAGATTGCTTTCAAAGGGCACAATGACCTACAAAGAAAAAATATATGAAAGTAAGAAATTAGGAATCATGCATGTTCCTGAGGCCCTAGCTCTTAGGATACCTTCATATTGCATTCAGAGGGCATGATGACCTACTATGCAAGACAGGTTCCATGCATTTTTTTTTTTAAATAACTACAAACTATTGGGAGTATTTCACATAATTTCTTTTTTTCTAGAGTAAGTCGCCTTACTATGGGAGAAAGGCAATGGGATTAAGGCACCTCCCATAAATTTTGGGCCCCCCATAATTTTTTTTTTAGGAGTAAAGTGCCTTACTATGGGATTAAGGCATTGGGAATAAGGCACCGGGAGTAAGGCATTGGGAATAAGGCACCAGGAGTAAGGCGCCTTTCTATGGGAGTAAGATGCCCCCCGTAATTTTTTTTTTTAAGGAGTAAGGCACCTTACTATGGGATTAAGGCACCTTACTATGGGAGTAAGGGACTAGGAGTAAGGCACCCCCAATTTTTTTATGTGTATCCTTCCCTCTTTTTTTTTACGAATGTGTGAACATCCATCAAAACTATTGGTATAAAATGGGGTCTCCCCCATGTCGATGTCTAATCCAGTCTCACAAATGTGAGGTATTATAAATGGATCCCATCGACTATTTCTTAAAAATTACCTTGGCATTCTATTCTGCTCTTGGTGTAGAATCTCTAATTCTATTTATCGTTCAGGCTATAACAGTCACATACCTTGCAGCAAAATTTTCCCCCAAGTTTCACAACCACCTTAGGCTGGAAGCCTTTTGCTTGATTAGGGTTACTTACCCTACCTTCTGATGCTTATGTTTCCAGGGAAAAAAATTGCTTGATTTCACCTGTTTGGACTAGATTCTACATGATTGAGGTGCATAAGATGGTTCATATAGTGTTATTACAAACTCCATGTATGAATCTCAATTCATGAAATCTTCATAGAAAACTCCTTATTTGTCTACATCACACTTCATGTTATCCTGTAAAACATAAAAGAAAAATCTAAACTAACATTCTAACTGATATTTTTTCATCTTCTGATTACTTCCAGGCTCCTCCCCTACTTTATTTAGTGACCGGTTGGAGATTTATCATTTCCCTTCTAGACCAAGTTGGTCCTAGGGAAAGAGGATACTCTCTTCCAACAAGTAGCAAAAAATAAAGATCTATTTTTTATCTACATTTTAACTTGGAGCCTTTTTAGCAGAAGATATTTTTTCTCTCTTTTTCATGAACACTGTAAATAGTGTTCATTGTGTTGTTGGTGGTAATGATGAAGGTGGGGTCCCCCCATGCCTACATTTGAACTAGTCTTCTAAAAATCATCTGTTTTGTTACCAACTAGTTTGATATGTCGTAGCATGAGAAGAGCATTTTACCCCATGGCCTCAAAACCAAACTTTTTCAACTTAATGGTAAAATGTGCAGGCTAGAAAATGACTATCTATGGTTGGTAATTTGGAGAAAATTTGGCATAATAGTATTTTAAAAACACATGCTAGTTTATGATTCACCATGTCACCTTAAGCACAAGTGAAGAGCATACTCCATAACAAGATGTTCTTTTAAATTCAGCTCTATCATTTTTTTTGGTTGCTAATGTCATCGTTAAACAAATTCACCAATGTGTTGAGAAAGGTTAAGCCTATAATTTTTTTTGTTTAAAGCTAGGCTTCTTGAGGCATAATTCCTTAATGGTTCTTGTGTAAATAAACACACCCCTCATAGCAAAAAATTTCCACTATATCATACTTGGGTTTTTCCATTTCTAAATTAAATAAAACACAAAAAATACAAAAAATAAAGAAGAAACACACAACTAAATTAAATAAAGAAGAAAATAAATTATACTAAAAGTAAATAATATAACTAAAATAAAATAGGGGAGGACTACTATAGGGAGTGGGCCCAAGCTCTCGCAGATAGTCCGCCCGGTTAGCTATGTAGAGCTTGCTTAAATAAGAGTATTTGCACTCTTAATAAATTAGACAGAGAATGAAATGAAATAGTTTCTATGTAAATTAATCATCTTATCTTAAGGAAGACCTATGCATTTATACAATGCACAACCTTCCTCTGTTACAATTTTAGGCAAGCCTATTTCAGACTTGCAGTTACAGTGGATATGTAGTAAACATTACAACCAATCAATTATAATAGTCATGCACTAATAATAACAATCATACACTAATTTTATCCCCTTATAGGATAAATCAGGCATGTTCTATTTTATCAGAATAGAATACGTTTGATATTATAATCAGGTTGGTAATAATAAATTTGTTTGCATGGTTGTCCATCTTAGTCGCTAATGAGAAATGGGTTATTTTCCTGGTTCATCACTTTGTCTGGTTACCCATATTGATTGCTGGAAAATTGTTGTTCTGATTTATCCGTGAGCATGATAAAATAATGCTCACCTTACAAAGTTAACCACCCAATCAAAAAATAATAAAGATACTTTATTCTATTTTAATAATACTGCATGATTAAAATATTTCTCCTTTTTCTTCACGTGCAACAACCTCCTTAGCCCCTTGGTCAACCGATCAAAGTTGGCTTGGTCATATTCAGTGTTTCCAATGTATGGTAGTAAGGCACCTACTTCCACATCAAGGTGCCTACCTATTGAATGGGTCAGAGTAAGACACCTCCAATGTATGGCAGTAAGCTGCCTCTAATGTATGGGAGTAAGGCAACATTAAGGTGCCTCCAATGTATGGGAGTAATTTGCTAGTAAGACGCCTCCAATGTATGGGAGTAAGGTGCCAGTAAGGCACCTCCAATGTATGGGAGTAATGTGTCTGCTTGAGTAAGGTTCATGTTTGAGAGTAAGGCACGTACTTGAGTAAGGCACCTTCTTGAGTAAGGCACTTTCCAGAAGAGTAAGACACTTTCCTAAAGAGTAAGGTGACTTCCCAATATGCCTTAGACTAATTAAAGCATAAGCATGCCAGGTTCAAGTGGGATGTAGACTCGAAAACACCATATCAATAGCAAAACCTACATTTATACATAGTTTCCACTAAAAATACTAGTCAAGCATAATACTGGATTTTATCAATTATATGCATAAGTTAAATAAAAATACATCTCACATGCTAATTAAACCAGTAATTATGCCCCTTAAAAATGTATATAAAATGAGCATTTATGGTTCTCATCACCATATACGATAGCAATCTAATCCACACCTTTCTAAGTGTAAATTTGATGTAAAAAATATAGTCTTCCTCCATCTACAATCCTAAAAAAATCATCACTATAACTTTGTAGGAACCAAAAACTTGCAACAAAAATCTATGGTCCCTATCGAGTGTTACAATGGTTTGGTTCAACTACCTACAAATTGGACCTTCCTCCCACTTCCAAGATCCACTCAATTTTTTACATCTCTTCATTAAATAAGGTTATTGATAGCAACATACATATGTAGATTGCATTACATGAACTTGATGAAGGATCCATCATTCTATAGCTTGAACATATTTTTAATCGGTAATCACATACCCTTCATAATTGTGTCATCATTGATGTCCTTGTGCAATAGCATGGACTATAATTGGAAGATGTCATATGGTATCTGCTACATTAGATTCAATATCAATTTATTCATCTTTAGCTTTGAGGATAAGGCTTTTTTAAGGGGAAGGGCATGTTAGGACCCCATCCTAACATTAATATGTAATGACCCCATTTCTAAAATTAGGACCTCATCCTAATGTTATTTTGTAATACTTTATAATGTGCATGTGGCACTTGAGGCACCTAGACAAATGGGGCCATTTAATGTAACCGTTATCAAGAATATAACTATTTCTTTAGTAGAATTTTCTATCTTATGTCCCTACTTGTATGTGTAACTAACGTTTGAGCATTAGAGTTAGGGTTGAGAAGATTCTTTAAAAAGGCAAGGAGCATAAATGGATGTACATATTTTTATAAATTGTATCACTTTTTTCTTCTAAAGAGGTTACCCCCTTAAAGAAGCTTATGATCCTATATTGTGATTCTGTTGTGATCAATATAATTATTGTATTTTCATTTTGTATTACAATATTTCTATTTAATTTCCACTAAATATCTAATTATTGTAATATTTGTATGGATGTGCTTATTTTAATTAGAAGGTTCCTAACATATGGTCCTAGAGGGACTTGACCCTTTGAATATCCTAATCCACCTTTAAGTCTACAATTTTTTCCATTAATTTTGAGGCCATCAACTCCACAATTTGTTGATATTTATCATTTATGATTTTTTTAGTTTACTTTTTTCTTCTATAAATTGTTAAATGATTTCTTCAAACCCTTGTTAGTTTTTCTCAACCTTAGCAAGTTAAGTTTTAAGATCCTCAACTTGTTTCTTTAGCTAATATTTCTTGGAAGCATACTTCTTCAACTCCTCATTATCCTATTAGAACTATTTTTTTTGTGCTTTTATTTGATCCAACTCTACCTTGAGCTCCTTATTCTTGATTTTCACTTCATTATCCTCAATTTCAATATGAACATATTTTATAGCTACACCAAGTGTGATATGGCTAACCAATTATACTATTTGGTATGGATCCATCTTGTCTACATCTAACTTAGAAACTCTAGCAGTTAAGTTAGTAGAAGCCATTGTCATGTTTGTAGGATTGATTTTAGTGACCTCAACAAGGTACACCTTGTCCTTCATCCTTGATAGTTGTGATTAGACTAGCATTGAATCCTTGGATGTCTTTTTGTTGAATCTCTTATATCCTCTCTTCTATCTCATCTCCTTAGTGGTAAGGATATTACATTTCTTAAATATATTTATCTCTCAAGCATTCCATGTGAAGGTTGGGCTTGGCATACCAATCATGTTTACTAATGGTGGATCTTCTATAGAATCCACTCCTTGGGATAGGGTAGTAGGCATCGTCATATTCAAGAGAAGTTTTCGGGCTTGGGATGGTGGGTATGCTTGGCATGTGGAAGTGGGTGGTGTAACTAGAGGGGAAAACTACATGGTGATAATGGGATGTGATGCCAACTTAATAAAGGTTTTAAAAATAGGTGACATGGTGTATGGTTCTTATGGCTACAAAATGTAATTTAAATAGTGGGAGTTAGAAAGGATGTACTGGGAGTGGTTCCCACAATGACTATAATTATTCGAGGTAGGTGTTCCTTTGAAAATAATGTGCTACATTGGTGGAGGGTGATAAAAGTGCATCAAAATAATGAGAATGAAGAGAAGCAAGAATAGAAAAAGGAACATCAAGAAAGAGAAACATTGTATGGTGAAATGAGAGTGGGAGTGGGTGCAATTGTAACCATCTAATGTTCTATTCCTAACTCAAGAGGGGAGTCTTCTTGAGGGATTTTCCCCTCAAGTTGAGTTATTTGTTGTTGTTCTTGTTTTTTTTCCCTCATTGTTTCAACCTCTCAAAAAATAGACCCATATCATTTTTATCCCTTCTATCCTTTAATGGTTGTTTGTCTATTTTTTAAACTAACCACACAAGTGCCATCGATTTAGCTAAAATAGTTATCTCGATGCTACTTTTTTCTTGGGATTAAGATTATGAGGGTCAATATGTTAAGTGTTGTGTTACCTATAGTCTTATCTTTCTTTACACTCTTTAGATGTCTTCTATCCTAGTGGTAGATAATTCAACATCAACTAGACTATTTCTAATAGACTTGGTGATTGTATTTGTTTCATTCCTCATCCTATGCCACATGAGGAGTTTTTAGTTTGTGTACTTGAGCTTTTTGAGCACCCCTAATCTCTAGTAATTAAGATTTTTGTTGATGTTGGATTCATCCTTCTTATTGGTATAGAAGGCATGCCACTCTAGGAGATTAGTTAACCAAATTTCAATTTCATCTTCATATCTATGGTTGCTTCACATAGTGGCAAGGGTTATCTCCTCATCCATGTTTACCTCCTACTGCATGTACTTTTTATCATGGGTTATAGAACCAACTATCTTTAAGCTATTCAAGAACATCTTCCACAAATATACCTCTATCACTAAGTGGAACCAACATAGCTTGGAAGTAATTCTTATTATTTGCTTCTTAAGTAGGTGTAATGTGTTAGAAATACTGATTTGTCATTGATTTCAAAGGTAGAAATATCTTCAAGGATAAAATATTGATGTCAAAGGCAAAAATATCTCCAAGGATGAAATATTGTTTTTTCTCTAAGTGCAGGGCAGATATCTTCAAGGATGTTTTAATATTTAAATAATATTTAAATATTAAGGAAGAGGGTTCATATTTAAATCAAAGGATTTAAATATAATTTAATATTCAAAGGTTAAATAATTAAAGTTTGGACGACCTCATTAAGAACACCAAGCAAAAAGTTTGAAAAATAAAAAATTTAAATATGGCTAACTTTGTTGGGCATGAAAGGACAAAGCACATAAAATGGTTGAGCCAACTTTGTTGGGAGCCAAAGGACAAGCATATAAATATAATGTTTAAATTAATTTTACAATGTGGATGTATTTGAAGCACATTGATCAAGCGAAGTTGCGACGAGTAGAAGGAGGAGAGTGGAGAATTTTTGGTGATAGTGAAAAACAAGTTTAAATCCAATATCATGCCCCATTAGTTTCAACCACTGGGTTAGCCCAAACGGTTACATAGCTCATGTGGAGCACTAATGGGCACAAGGTTGAGGGGTCAAAATCCTTTGACGTTGTTTTGCTGAAGATAAAGCTATGAAGGTAATAAAATTATTTTTATGCCTTGAGGTTCCATGCATTGCGATAGCACAGCTAGTTAAAGGGCTCGTGTTAGGGCACTGCACCTCTCAAGGTTAAGGGATTGAATCCCATCAACAACAGTGAGAGGTATTTATATTTTATGTTATTAAATTTGATATACGAGGAGCTATAAGGTATAGTTTTGCAATTTAATCTTGGAAATGATAAAAGGGAGTTATAAGGTATAGGAGTGTGATCTAATTTTTGTAATAGTGAATTATAAGGTATAGTGTGGTGATTTAATTTTTGCAAATGATAAATGTGATTTAATTTTTGCAAAATGAGAAATAAGGGTTATTTTTGTAAATAAAGCTTTATATTGTGAGTTTTAAAAGGGAGATATAAGGAGTTATTTTTAAGCTTTATTATGTATATTTTTTATATGGGTTTTTTTAGTGGATAATTTAATATTTAATCAAGAAAGGAAAAAGATAATTGCTAACCAGTTCTTGAAGGCACAAACAAAAGAAAAATTATTTTGTTAAGGCAGATATGGAAAGCTCATGCAAAAATCTCATCATCATCATTGAGGCAGATTTAGAGGTATGGTGATTTAATTCCTTTATCAAAATGGCTTAATAAATTTGAGGAAAATATTTTGTCATATAGTGGGAGGTATAAGGAATTATTGGATGTGCATTATTTTTTCTTGAAATTGGAAATAAATATGCAAGGATTATAGATCATATTTTAGAGCAAATTTGTGCATTATCTTTGATTGAAATTGTGAGTAAATGTGCAAGGGTTATAGATCAGATTTTAGAACAAATTTATGCATTATTCATGATTGATTTGGGAGTAGATGAAAAGGAAAAATCTATGAACTATGATTGGTTTTGAAGTGAAGGTGCAAATCAGCAATTACAAGGTCAGTTATCTGTTAGATTTAATGTGCACTATGCCTTCTTGAAACTTTTTAGTTCCTACTGACAATTTTCATGTTTGTCATATAGGATTATGCCTATATATTTTAACTCATTCCATTTGTAATATATCTCATCAGTTTTAATCCCAACATTTGGTATCAGAGCAAGCTTTCCCTACCCTGTTAGTTTGAGGGGGGATTTCCAACGAAATACCTCCCTCCCCCTCATTTTTTTCCCTCCGTTCATTTTCTTCATTTTTTTCAAAATAGGAAGTATGCTCTCCATCCTTTCATGGATGGATCAGAAACTAGACTTTTAAAAATTTAATGGCTGCCAAATCCGATTTTTTTTTTGTGATTTAATGGGATGTATCTATCCACAGAAGTAGTTTCTCGACAGCGAAATGTAAAATGGGATACTCTCTAGTTTAATATTCTTGTTTGGGTTTGTGGTAATATTCAGAGAAGATGTTAGTTTTATTATTTTTTGCAGGTCATATTTAGGCAGTCATGTGTCGAGCCTGTGAACCAATTGAATTTTGGCTATAGATTTAGAGGTCATGTAAGACAATGTTCTACCCAACGGCACTATGATGGAGAAGAAGGATTACTAATAATTCAAGTCATTGTTGATATTTTTTTTGTCTGTCATGTTAGAGGAGGCCCTTTGGAAAATGTAGCTACAAATTTGGCAAATCTGAAGACTAAGAGTTGAGCTAATCTGGTCCCAAGCATTAAAGATGTATTCATAGTTTCCCGTATTGTGAATCTATTACATATGTTGATACAGTGCAAGAGGTGAATATCATTATCATGGCTATTGATAGCCCAAGAGGAAGCTCTGATGTTTCATGATTTTTGTATTTTTTTTGGCCTAGATCTAAATTCTGAATGTGAGGTCGAGATCAAGATCTTGGATGTGTTGGGCTTGATAAGTCAAATCTACCCATTCCCCAACACATATAGAAGAAAAACACTGGAATATTAGGAAAGGTGATGTCATGTTTTTTTCAGCAATAGGATAAGTACCTTATTTATTTTTTCTTTCTGCGTGTTCAATCATTTACTCCCATTATTGCAATTGAAGCAAATATTATGTTGGAGATGCAGTACCTATTTTTTGGTGCAGTTATAGGCCTCACTGTGGTGAATATTTCTAGATTTTGAGGCCAGTTACCCACGCGCTACATATATCTACTTCAAATACATGTTGGAAGCCAGAAATTCATGAATAATGGATTTTAATATGGTTTTGATGATTCCCCACAAAATGCAGTCCACTTGTCAGCCACACAATATGACCATTGGTGAAGTCATGTTCCAAACAAGAAATGTTTCCTCTGTATTCTGCACCACCTGGTCTTTGGTCCTCTCAATGATAATTCTCTACACATTCAGGATGAGCCCTAGATAATATGAATGGTGTGAAGTGATCTCACCTGCATTGAAGAGATTGGAAAACCAGTTGAGATGTAGATGGTGGAAGCAATTTTCTTGCATCTTAGTAAGTCCAAATGTGATCATCATGATGGACCTGTAGATACTGTGAGGAGTTCCCATTGCAAAATGCCACATGCATGTTTATTTTTATCGGCCTCTATTTTGTGTGTTCTATGCTAGGACCTGCGTACAGTCTAGAGTTAAGCTTTTGATCAGTCTCCAGTTCACAAATTCAAGAAAATGGTAGGTGGTGTTCTTTATTGCTTGTTCGTAGGTGTTTGGCCACGTTATTTTTTTTACCATAGTTGAAACTTTTAAACAACTATGCAATATGGTTGTAACATCTATTTATCTGAAAGCGATGAAGTCATACAAGGACACAAAGACTTCTCACCTGCATGGGATGTGCATTGCTTAACGTTGTAAAGGGGGTGCATCTATCTACCATGAAACCCGAGGAAGATTTATGGCCATTTTTTTTACAACTTAATTATTTTATGCACCAAAGATGTTCGTTGATTAACGGTTGTGAATGCTAACCCGATGGAAAAGCGAAGTTGAAAGTGAATTTTACTACTTCGATGACGTCAGAGCTACTAGATTCATATTAAAAGTGGATGCTATGTGAAGGCTAAGGTTTACATGGGACCTCCTATAGATTAGCCATGGAAATTCGTCTGATGAAATTTTGCATGATAGGCCGACAGATATGATACAGCGACAATGGAATCACATTTCTATGAAGTGGTGCACCATAGACCAATGAAATTTTTGTGATTCATGTGATTTGTTGTGAAGTTCCAAAATTCATGGTGGAGGAGCTGAAGAAGATGCACTATTTTTAGGAGGCGTTACCAGAGGCCTTGTGGCTTAATCCCTCAGTGTTGTTTATTTTTTGGAGAAGGCAAAATGAAGAAGTGGTCAAGGTTTTCTTAAACTGTTACAGCACCAGGTGTTGTTTTCACACAGTCCAAACCCACCGTGCATGAAATATCAAGAGTAGTGTGAGTAGACTATGATAGTACGATGTCTTCTTAGGGACATCAACATTTTATATATTTATTCTATGTTGAGCTTTATTTCCTATGTTGCAGCCATTAGTCATCAGAAGCTGCTATAGTCTGTCGTTAAAATTTCTTTTGAAGTTGGTGCAGTGAGCATGGACGTCATGTGCTCTGAGATGCACCTGTTCCTATTGAAGGTCTCGTATGTGATGCAGTCAAAAATACCAAGGCAAGCCAAAGAATGAAGTTTTTAGATGAGGTTTTTTGGCCCATTTTTCCACATGCACTAGTTCTTATTGAAAATAATGGTGGGGCCTTTATTTAAAGTAGTGGGGGATATTATGTTTTTTAAACATTTTTTTAAAAATTCAATGTAATATGGAAGGCCCACACACTTAAATGTATTTTATATGCAAAGTCCCATGAGCAACATGAGCTATTTTATATGTAGTGGGGGTATTTTGTTTTTAAAATGTATGGTCAGGTAGCATAAGGGGGACAATTTATATAAGGGGGCATTTACGGCTACAATGAATGGTTCATATAAATTTTTTTTAACCATGTAATTTTCCCTGCGAGGAAACTTGACATACTATTTTTTATTTTGCCACAGAGTAATGCTGCCATTGAGCGATGTTTTTCTACCTAGAGAGGTTATTTTTTCAGCAAATGAAGGCCTCATTGAGATGAAACATAGGGTTATTTATAGTCATCGAAAATATTTTTTCAATATGGAAACATTGGTGGTATCCTTTTTTTCATTTTGAAGTTGTTGCATATGTTTTTTTAACCTCAAAATGTATTGTAGCTTGGAGTGCACTCTCAGTTATACTTGACACTTCAAATATATTTTGTATGTGATCCTTGTACCTAGTGATATTTTCTATACACTTGGTGAATGTAGCGGTTGGTTACCCATGCATTTCGATGGGATGACATGGTCACCAAAAGGACACTTACTCTAGGGACTACAAACATAGATACCCTAGGATCTATCCAAGGACTTTTCTAGATCTACTTCTAAAGACTACAGACGAAGACACTTCAGGATATTCTCTTCTATTATCTTATTTTTTCTTCTCCTCCACATTTGGATTATATGGCTCATTTTTTATTATATTTCATGGCTCATATTTCCTTTGTATTAAGGTGCGAGACTGAAACCTTATAGATTGAGTTCACCATGAGTAGGGATGTTATTCATGGTGTATCTAGTTAGTGGCCTACAAGTGGCAACATACCTAGAGGATGACCCGCAGAGGCAACATACCTAGATGTGGTTGATACTAAGGCACCCAGGATGACCCTGATGCACTTAGATGACTAACCCAATGGCAATAAATACAAGGTAGTGGCTAACCCTGAGGTAAAAAATCGAGTTGTATATACCATTGATCTATAATTATTCATATTTGGAGAGCCAAGCGCAAATAGAATGACCCTAGACCAAATCATGTAATAAATAAGGATGATAGGTTTCTTTTAGATAAGTCAACATTAAGGGGGAATGTTACCTAATGTTTACTTTTTCTTTTAGTTAGGATAGTGCACATTAAGGGGGAATGTTAGATTTAATGTGCACTATGCCTTCTTGACACTTGTCAGTTCCTCTTGACACTTGTCATGCTTGTCATATAGGCTTATGCCTATATATTGTAACTCATTTCATTTGTAATATATCTTATCAGTTTTAATCCCATTATTATCAAGTGCTAGACTAAAGGTACCTTTTGATGTAATAAATGTGAGACATGTGAAAGTGATAAACTTAATGAATGTAAAAACCATAATGGGTATTTGTTAGTGCATATCATTCTCTATATGTTCATGAAGATAAAATAATTTGGGTAGAATATGTCTGAATTGATTTAGTTGAGGAAAGCACATTGAAGAATAGGTTAAGAACTTGATGACATAATTATGCAATATTTGGGAATAGATGAGCATTGTTTTGTATGCAATATTTGGGAATAGATGAGCATTGTTTTGTATGCAATATTTGGGAATAGATGAGCATTGTATGCATGCAAGATTTGGGAGTAGATGAGCAATGTTTGTAAGTAGGTTTTGGATCAAATTGTTGAGCACATTTGTGAGAAGGTTTTGGAGCAGTGTTGAGCACTTTTTTGAGCAGGTTTTGTGAGTATATTTGAGTAGGTTTTGTGAGCATATATTATGAGAAAATTTAAGAGAATATTTGAGCAGGTTATGGAGCTGATTTGAGCAAAATTGTGAGTAGTATTATGAGAAAATTTTGGAGTTGATTTGAAAAAGAGTTATGAGCAATATTGTGATTAGGTTTGGGAGTCAATCTGAGTAGTATTTAGAGTAGGGAGGATTGGTGTCTCCTATGGATTGGCCCACAAAATTTATTGAGAAATTTATAAGAAATATTTCCCTGTGGATGTAGCCCATATTGGGTGAATCACGTTAAATCTGTGTCTCTTATATGTGTGGTGATTTGTGCATTGTTTAATTATTGCAATTAATGATATTTAAAGTTATTGTTTTTGAAAGAAAAGTAAAAGTTGTATCTTATACTTTTCACCCCCCTTATCAATATAATATTATGTTCTTAAATTGGTATCAAAGTAGTTTCCCTCATGAAATCCTAACATCTCGAAGGAAGATCTTATAGGAACACATGGCACATTAGGAAAGGTTTTTGTCAAATAGGGTATCATTGTTTGATGGGTTAACTATGCTTTATGGAGAATAAAGATGAGGAAGATATTGCTAGGTATCTACTTCATTTTTATGAGGTTTTCAAAACCATTCATGGACTTGGAGAAAAGTATTGAGGACTCTAAGATTGCTCAAAAAATCTTGAGGTCCCATGAGGTTTGACGCAAAGGTTTCAGCAATTGAAGAAATGAAGGATCTTAAAACTTTGAGCATGGATGAGCTACATGGAATTCTCATAGCCTATGAGATAAGGACTAAAAAATATCAAACATCCAAATGAAGGACAACATTCAAAGCTCCAAACAAGGCAAAGAATAAAGAACCAAAATCAAGCAGCGAAGAAGAAGCTAACTTCGTGAGAAGGAATAAGAAGGGTCCAAGAAAACACAATGGTATGCATTCTATGAAATATTTTAAGTGTGGTAATCTTGATCACTATGCATCTAATTTCCCATAAGTTGTAAGTAGTACCAACGAAGAAGAAATGGAATACAAGAAAAAGAAAGAAATAAAATTTTATCATGGAAAGAAAAATAGGCATGGTCAAGGCAAACATGAGAATTAAAAGAAACAAGAAGAGTTTTTATGTTGAAGAAATCAGTGCTTCCAGTAGTAGTGATGAAAGTTTCTATGATAATAAAAAAGAAGAAATTCTATTTTTGGCCATAGAAGAGAAGGAATATGATCCTGTTATTGAAGGCCAAGAAGAAAATGAAGATTCAGAAGATGAAGAGGAAGCCACAGTTGACATAGAAGAGAAAATTATTATTGCTCTTGAATATTTAAAGAGGGTTAGAAAGAAGAACTCAATATTGAAGGCTCAAGTACAAGAGGATGAGAAAACAAAGGCAAAAATTATACAAGATCTCATTGACTTAATATTGAAGAGACAAAGAGAATTGAAGGAGGTATGGCTGAATTATTAAAGGCAAAAGAACTAGAGTGTGAAATACTAGAACATGAAGCTATCATTCTAAGGAAGGGACTTGACAAATTTAATGGTAAGATATATTAGTTTAGGAAAATCTCAAAAAACTTAGATGATATTATCAAAGCATAGAGATCTCCATCTATGAATATTGGACTTGGTTTTGAAGAAGATCAAGAGAAACAAAAGTGGGAGTCAAGCTCAAAATAAATAGAAGAATCAAATAAAATATTTGAAGAAGAGCCCAAGATCTATGCTAAAATTTTGAAAAGTGGAAGAATCAATGAGGAAGAAAATAATGCACCATCAAGGAACAGGGACCATCATAGAAATAGCAAAGAAATAAGCATGTGATCATATCCTCCAAGGCAAGATGAATATTTTTTTCACGATTATTGTTTCTCATGTGGTAATTTTGGTCATAAAGCTATAAATTGTGAAAGAAATATCAATTCATTTACACCTTTCATGGACTACAATATCATTTGTTATAAATACAAAAATTTTAAGCATAGAGCAAAATGGTGTAGAACAGTGTTCCCTAAATCTCCAAAGTCAAGAAAAAAAGAGAATGGTCAAAATGTTCAAAAGGGTATGATATCCAAAGTTTGGAGAAATAAAATAAAGCAAGAAGAGGAGCATAGTAATTTGGGAGTTTCACTCCCATCTCATAATTGAAGTCTCAAAGAAGAGCAGGGAGAGGGGGTTGTGTTTAGTGACTTATGTTACAAGCCCCAAGGATCCATTTTCCATTGATATCAAAGGGGGGGAGTTTTTAGTAAAGGGGAGTAGCTAGTCAGTGGGAGCATCTTATGATCCTATTCGAAAAAGGTCAGTTTCATAATAGGTTTGCCATCAATGACAAAGGGGGATATTATTAGAAATATCAAGTTGTCATTGATTTCAAAGGTAGAAATATTTTCAAGGATGAAATATTGATGTCCAAGGCAAAAATATCTCCAAGGATGAAATATTAAGTTATCACTAAGTGCAAGGAAAATATCTTCAAGGATGCTTTAATATTTAAATATTAAGGAAGAGGATTCATATTTAAATCAAATGATTTAAATATAATTTAATATTCAAAGGTTAAATAATTAAAGTTTGGGCGACCTCATTAAGAACACCAAGCAAAAAGTTTGAAAAATAAAAAATTTAAATATGGTCGACTTCGTTGGGCACGAAAGGACAAAGCACATAAAATGGTTGAGCCGACTTCATTGGGAGCCAAAGGATAAGCATATAAATATAAGTTTTAAATTAAATTTACAAAGTGGATGTATTTGAAGCACATCAAATGAGTAGAGTGGCGATGAGCAGAATACGAAGGAGGAGAGTAGAGAATTTTTTATGGCAGTGAAAAATAATTTTAAATCCGATATCATGCCCCATTAGTTTCAACTATTGGGGTAGCCCATCAAGTTACCTAGCTCACATGGAGCATTGCTTGGGTAGGAGGTTGAGGGGTCGAAACCCTTCGATGTCATTTTGTTGAAGACAAAGCTATGAAGGTAATAAAATCATTTTTATGCCTTGAGGTTCCATGTGTTGTGATAGCATAGCTGGTTAAAGGGCCTGTGTTAGGGCGTTGCACCTCTCAAGGTTAAGGGATCGAATCCCATCAATGACAGTGAGAGGTATTTATATTTTATGTTATTAAATTTGATATATGAGGAGCTATAAGGTATAGTTTTGCAATTTAATCTTGGAAATGATAAAAGGGAGTTATAAGGTATAGGAGTGTGATTTAATTTTTGGAATAGGGAGTTATAAGGTATAGTGTGGTGATTTAATTTTTGCAAATGATAAATGTGATTTAATTTTTGCAAAATGAGAGATAAGGGTTATTGTTGTAAATAAATATTTATATTGTGAGTTTCAAAAGGGAGATATAAGGAGTTATTTTTAAGATTTATTTTGTATGTTTTTGATAAGGGTTTTTTGAGAGGATGATTTGGTATTTGATCAAGAAAGGAAAAAGAGAATTGCTAACCAGTTTTTGAAGGCACAAACAAAAGGAAAATAATTTTGTTAAGGCAGGTTTGGAAAGCTCATGCAAAAAGCTCATCATCATCATTGAGGCAGATTTAGAGGTATGGTGATTTAATTCCTTTATCAAAATGGCTTAATCAATTTGAGGAAAATATTTGTTGGACATTTTGAGTCAAAGTTGTTATTGATGTCAAGAAACAAAGTTGTCATTGATATCCAGGAATAAGCCATCGATGATGTCAAAATTTCAAGAGGAACAATGCAGAGATTAAAGGTAAAAGGGCTTCATAATATTTTTAATATTATGTGGAAGCATAAGTTAGAAGGTTTAAAATAAAAGGTTTTTCATAAAAACCCAAGGAAGCTTATTGCAAAGTTAAAGGAAGGTTTAATATTTATTTTATAAAACATTTAAATTCAAAGTGAATTTAAATTTTATAAATAAATATTATTTATACAAAGTTGTGCAATGAGAGAAGGCCTTAATAAAACCAAAGGGTTTTAAATAATTAATTTATAAAATTTAAATTCAAAATAATTTAAATAATTTATAAATTAATAAGTTTAAATCATAGTGCCGACGTCTAAAGTGTGAAGAATTTCGAAGCACCGATGTGTATGTGTGAAGGAGGAAATCAATATAAAAACCATGCCTTAAGAGGCATTAAAATTATCCTTTTGCTTGAATGTTAATGCATGCAATTGTGTTGAGATCTTGTACAGAAAAAGAGAAGCGAATTTTTTTTATATGCCAATGAATAGAGATAAATCGAAAAGCACTAAAAGTCAAAAGCCATCTAAGCAGCGTGACCTAGTGGCAATAAGGTAGTGGTTAGAGTGTTTTGGTTCTAGGTGACCTACATTCAAAATGTGATGGCAACATGTTTTGGTGGTTGTGTTTGTGTTGGAAGCGCCAAAGTAAAAGACGTATGTTTTTCTAGGCAAAGCAAGGAGATTCATAGAGCACATGGTGCTCTCCACTCTCCAAGTGAGCACCTAGATCGTGTGGTGGTTGGAGCTACAGCTAGGGCACTTGTTGAGGCTGTGTTGTGAGTTCGATTCCCACCAAGGCCAAGGTAATAAATATTGATTATTATTTTTTTGTTGCCTAAAGTTTGACATGAGGTCTTAGGGAGTTAAAAGGGTTGCTTAATAGGATTGTTAGTTGAATATTATTTTTGATAAGTTGGAGGTATAAGGAGTTAGCTTTATCTTTGAATAAAGTGTTTGTGTCACATTGATTTTTTGAAGTTATAAAAGGATAAAGGGAACTTCTTGCATTGAGTTATTTTGAAAAGAAGAGTGCATTGAATATTATTTTAATTGGGAGATTATAAGGTGTAAGTAGTGAATTTTTTTGTAAATATTAATGAATGTTTTCTTAAATATGGAGTGATAAGGTGTATGTGGGTCTTGATATTTACATTGTATTTTTGAGGGATTTTATCATCTTATAACTTCTTTGAGCTTGGCAAAGAAGTGTTTGTGGTTTTGGTAGATTTATGAGATTCCTTCATCATCAAGAAAAATGTATGAGCACATTCTTCCATAGTTAAGTTGATTGGTTGGTTTTCTAGAAAATAAGTTTGGAGTGAAAAGGACTTGATTAGGGCTTTCTTATTGAGTGTGTTTGAGTTAATGCTTCAAGGTTTTATGGAATAAAGAGTTGTTAAAACCTTGTTTTATAAGCATTGTTTGTTGAATCCATTTGGTTGAACAAAGAACTAGGGTTTGAAAAGAACATGATTATCATTGTTATGTGAGAGTTATTTTATGAGCATTGTTGTTGAAGTGAGTTGTTGAGCAAAGAACTTGAACTAGGGTTATCATTGTTATGTGAGATTTGTTGTTGAGCATTGTTGGAAATATTTTGAGTTGGTGTTTATATACTTGGACTAGGGTTTGTATGGAAGGATTGTTTGATTGAGTGATTGGTTGAAGTGAGTTGTTGAGCAAAGAACTTGAACTGGGGTTATCATTGTTATGTGAGATTTGTTACTGAGCATTGATGGAAATATTTTGAGTTTTTTTTTATATACTTGGACTAGGGTTTGTATGGAAGAATTGTTTCATTGAGTGATTGATTGAGTAGATTTGATTGAGCCTAGTCAAGTTAATGTGTGAACTGATTGTTCAAGTTCTATAAAATAAATTATTCTATATTCTGAATTGATTTGAGAAAAAGGTTGAGATTTGATGAGTGTGAAACATATTGAGTCTCTAACAATTCTCCATATGTTTCTATGATAAAAGAGAGATTGAAAGTGATTGAGATTTTGTGAGTGTGAAGCATATTGAGTCTCTAACAATTATCTATATGTTTCTAAAAGAGTGATTGAAATTAATTGAGCATTGAAGTGAATGTGAAGCATATTGAGTCTCTAACAATTCTCTATATGTTTCTAAGAGAGTGATCGAAAGTGATTAAGCATTGTGATGTGTGTAGAGTATATTGAGTCTCTAACAATTCTCGTTATGTTTCTATGATATTGGACAAGTTCTAGTGTGGACTTGTTGAGTATATTTGAGGCAAGTATTTGAGAAGACTTGTGGAAAGATTTGTGTGAGGACAGGTGTCTTTAGCGGATAGATATCCATTAGCCAAATCAGTGGGGGTAACAGTTCTTCTAGAATATCACCAATCAGAGCTTAGGAGAAAGGAGTTCTCCTATGGATAGATATCCATGAACTTGATTAGGGGATTGGTATCTCCTTTGGATAGAGGTCCATAAAAATTTTAATAGGGAAAGGATTCCCAAGAGATTGATTGAGAAAATTTTAGTGAAATATTTTCTCTATGGAGTAGCCCACATTGGGTGAACCACGTTAAATTGGTGTCTCTATTGTGTGTGATGATTTTTAAATTGCTTTGGTTATTTCTATTGATATTGCCATTGATTATATTGAATAATACTATTTGGAAAATAAAATTAAAAAGTGGTCTTATACTGTTCACCCCCCCATCTAAGTATAAGCTTGTGTTCTTCAATATTTTTTCATATAGTGGGAGGTATAAGGAATTATTGGATGTGCATTGTTTTTTCTTAAAATTGGAAATAAATGTGCAAAGATTATAGATCATATTTAGAGTAAATTTATGTATTACCTTGATTGAAATTGTGAGTAAATGTGAAAGGATTATAGATTATATTTGAGAACAAATTTCTGCATTGTTCATGATTGATTTTGGAAGTAGATGAAAAGCATAGATCTATGCACTATGATTGTTTTTGAAGTGAAGGTGCAAATCAGCAATTACCAGGATTGTTATCAAGTGCTAGACTAAAGCTACCTTTTGATGTAATAAATGTGATACATGTAAAAGCAACAGACTTAATGAATGTGAAGAACATATTGGGCATTTTTTAGTGCATATATTTCTCTATATGTTCATGAAGATAAAATAATTATGGGTAGAATATGTCTAAATTGCTTTAGTTAAGGAAAGCACATTGAAAAATAGGTGAAGAACTTGATGACATCATTATGCAATATTTGGGAATATATGAGCATTGTTTTGTATACAAGATTTGGAAATAGATGAGCATTGTTTTGTATGTAATATTTGGGAATAGATGAGTATTGTTTTGTATGCAATATTTGGAAATAGATGAGCATTGTATGCATGTAATATTTTGGAGTAGATGAGCAGTGTTTGTAAGCAGGTTTTGGATCATATTATTGAGAATATTTATGAGAAGGTTTTGGATCAATGTTGAGAGCTTTTTTGAGTAGGTTTTTGTGAGTGAATTTTAGTAGTTTTTGTGAGTATAGTTGAGCAGGTTTTGTGAGCATATTTGAGCAGATGTTGTGAGTAAATTTGAGAGAAGATTTGAGTAGGTTATGGAGCTGATTTGAGTAGAGTTGTGCAGAGTATTGTGAACAGATTTTATTACTGAGTTGAGCAAGAGTTGTGAGCAGTATTGTGATCAGGTTTGGGAGCAGATCTAAGCAATATTTGAGAGCAGAGGGTATTGGTGTCTCTTATCGATTGGTGTCCATGAACCAGAGTAGAGGGAATTGGTATCTCCTATGGATTGATGTCCATAAACCAAAGTAGAGGGAATTAGTGTCTCCTATGGATAGGTGTCCACAAACTAGAGTAGAAGGGATTGGTGTATCTTGTGAATTGGTGTCCATGAACTAGTAAAGAGGATTGGTGTATCCTTTGAATTGGTGTCCATGAAAAAGTAGATAGGATTGGTGTATCATGTGTATTGGTATCCATGAACCAGACTAGAGGGGATTGGTGTCTCCTATGGATTGGTATCCATGAACCAGCATAGGGGATTGGTATCTCCTGTGGATTGGTGTCTATAAACTTGAGAGGGGATTTGTGTCTCCTATGGATTAGTATCCACAAATTTAAGATGGTATTTGTGTCTCCTATGGATTAGTTTCCACGAAGATTGTAATAGGGGATTGGTGTCTCCTGTGGGTTGGAGTCCATAAAATTTATTGAGAAATTTATAAGTAATATTTCTCCATGGATGTAGCCCATATTGGGTGAACCATGTTAAATATGTGTCTCTTATGTGTGTGGTGATTTGTGCATTATTTCATTATTGCAATTGATGATATTTGAATTTATTGCTTTGGAAAGAAAAGTAAAATTTTTATCTTATACAGTTCACCCCTCCCCCTTTCAGTATAAGCTTGTTTTCTTCAGAATGTGGTTTTCTTCTACCCTCGAAATACTTCAAATCCATGTAGTTGAGCTATAACACATATTATAAGTTGAACATGTAGTTGGATTCTCATGTAGGTAACTCAAAATTCATCATTGATATCCATAGATGCAGATGAACAAGCTAGTCCTACCTAAAATATATCTTCAATCAACCATTTCCCATCTATCAATAGTTTTTATGTATCATCTATCAACTTAATCATAGAAGTGGTAGGAGGTATTTTATGTTTCTTGATAAGATATGTTCATTTACTCCATGATTGTTATAGGTTGTCCATAAACTACTACTTGGTATACCTAGAGTGTGGAAAATTAACACTTTTTTGGGTAGATAATTAGCTAGACCAAGTAGGATTTATTTTTGAACTTTATTTATCTCCTTGAATTTCTTGAGTTGAGTATCCACTTGGTTTAAAATGTACTTGGCATAGTTATTCATTTGGGAGTTTCCTAGATATTTTTGTACTACATGCAATAGGACTAGTGCTTCTCATAGATATTTTGGTCACGTTTCTCTCCTAAGGCTATAATTATTCTTGATATTACCATATGGACAACTATATTAAATTGGTTCAAATCTAGTGAGGTTCTAAAGTTGGATGACAAGTTTAAATTTTCTATTTAAGGGTTAGGAAGTCTTTCCAATATGTATTAGAGTGCTTATAGTATAAGTTCTTTTGCATCCTAGGACTACAAGAGATCCACATAGTTGGGTCATTGAAAATCTTCAACATGTTCCTTATGAATCTTTACCTTACATAGAAGTTGTTCTCCATCTATTTAAGGAGTCTCTACCAACTCCTTGTTGTAGGGTCATATTTTTTCCACTATCTCTACCAACTCCCAGAAACTCTAGGCTTGTGGAACTATGTTCATCACTAACCCCGAAGTCCAAATTCTATTTATGTTCTATCTAGGAACCCAGGTAGAATGTTTTAAGGGCCTCATTCCTAACTTACCCTATTGAATGTCTTTCCTTCATTCACTCTCTAGTATGGGTCATCAAAGTATTATTATAATATCTTTAGAGGTGAGGATCCTTGTCTCTTAATCTTTCTCTTTTCTTCTATTGTAATTGTCTCCTTGACGTAATAGCCTCCCATAATGTGATTGGTAATAGTGGAACAAGAGTAGGTAGGTTCATAGTGGAGAAAGGTGATGAGACTATTGTAATTCAAGAAATGAGGGTTTTGTGGAAATATAAATGGTCTCCATGGAAAGGAAATGGTAAAAACAATTGTGGATTGAAAAAAAAAACTAGAAAAGGGTCAAATTTGATCATTTTAGGGAGGAGTGATTATCTCATTATGTGCTTGGTAAAAATGAGTAAGGTAAAATGATTAACTCAGGAAGTGGTATCATTTTCTCATAGGAAGAGTTTGGGTAAGCAAGAAAGTGGAGTTGATTTGATCATGATAAATAGGTTCTTCACTTTTGAATCATAGGCAATTCACTTATCTAATCTATGTGACTCACTCATAGTCTTAGGCTTGGAGAAAGTTTTGAAGTTTTTAGAAAATGGGAAAATTTTATTGAATTAACTACCTAATGTGGAGATCTCAATGATATCAACCCAATTGAGGGTTCATTTACACACAATTTGTAAATGGGAAGGATATGTGAGTCACTTAAAAAGTGCTTTGGATATGCATATAAAAGTGATGTCCCTTTGGGATCCCCATGGATTTTAAAGTCCCCAAGTAGTTCTCACCCTACCCATGCCTTGGTTCTAGTTAAATAGTTGGGTAAATCAATATGATAAGGGTTAAACCACTCTTATCATTGATTGGCATGAGATGGGCCCTAAGTTGGGAATCCGACTAACCATAGCAAGAAATTTTCTCATGTTAAGAAAACAATTTACTCACATTTTCCTCTCTTTTTTAACATATTATCTTGATGAAAATGTTATTTAGAAAGGGATATTTCATACACAATTTAGAAAATATATTAGAGGAAAAGGAAACTAGAAAAAGTACTAGTAGAGGTAAGACGAAGGAAGATATTTATCAAATTAATAGCCACTATTACATGTATATACATATTATTTTGGCTAGAATTCTTATCATTATATAGGGTGAAGATATTATCCATTTATAGAAATATACAACATTATTTGTTCCATTGTGGCAAGCTTTAAGTTTTTGGATCCACAATCTTAGCAATTTGGTAGGACCCACTCCATAATGAGTCAATTTTTTTCTACACCTAGTTTTTCTCAATCCTCATCTCATTTGAGTATGAGGTCTACTACCTTATATTTTTCCTCTATGGCTTCTTAATCAAACCATATTTTGATCACTTATTGATGTTATACTATCATTTTGAATACATTTTCTCTATCTTCTTCCATGACTACTAGTACAGTTAATCTTACTCACATTGTCTTGATGTTGATGTCCTCCAATTCAAGTTGTGACATTTGGAAGGAATGGATATCTATGTTAATTGTTAATAAAAATTCTTTACCATATACCAATTTATAAGGTGATGATCTAGTAGATGCTTTTGGTTTCACTCTGTCTACCCATAATGCCTTATGTAGCTTGGTATGCTAGTCTCTCTATGATTTTGAGATAATATTTTCCAATATTCTCATGATGTTTTTATTGGCAAACTCAACAAATATATTGCCATATGGATAGTAAATGGAAGATTTTTTGATAAATAATATGTATTCCTTAAAAAAAATTGTTATATTTTCCCCTTGAAATAACTATACCATCATCTTTTGCTTAGTTGTTTTAACTAGAACCACTTCAACCCATTTGGTTATAATGTAGTAGTAAGGATCCATCTATGTCATACACTTGATAATGGGTTAATTATACCTATTAAATCAAGACATCATTATTGAAATGATTAATTCATAATGATAGGTTGCAAGGGTATTGTTTTCCTTTATCTAAATATGAAACAATATTTGTAATTATTGACTTATCAATAGCAATCAATGAAATGGTAGGCCAATAGTACTCAACATCAATATCTTATGAGCTATTATGAACATAGATAAATATCCTTTATCATGATATTGTTTGATTAGGGATCAAATATTTTCTTCTATATAATGGAATAGGAAACCATCATATCCTTTTTGAAATAGAACATTATCCAACCAATAATAATGTGTCATATTTTGTATGAATCAAGATCTTTTATTGGCTATCAATACTTCTTGTACCTAACCTATATCATATATCTATGGATGTCACTTTTCCATCTAGTATCACCACTAATATTTATCTCCTCTACTAGAGTGATCTGATCTTCAAATATTATCTTTACTAGCCTTTTACATAAAGCTCTTTTCCTAATCAATTTGGTAGATTTATTCACAATATCAAATTATTGGATCTTATTGATCCATATCTCCATTTTTTCTCCCAATTTATAATGTAATACAATAGATTGGAAATTAGGGTGTACTATAAATATAGTAGTATTGCTCTATGATAAATAATGTTTAAAATTCTTCAAATCCTTCATGATAGCAAATACCTATTTTTTGATCAAGGAATACTTCTCTTCATAGTTGTGAAGGTATCAGATCATGAAGGATATAGGGTGTTCCTCATCTTGATAATTCTTTTGTATTAGGACAACCATAATGCTTTCATTTGTACCAAATATATAGCCTAAAATATTTGGAGAAATTTGGGTTGATTTGGACTAGGGATTTCATGTTGTCATATTTAAAATCTTAGAATTATTTCTTTCCTTCATTAGTCCAATGTAGATATTCATCATTTTAAATCATATTGGTTATGGGCCTAACAATTTGGGAAAAAAATATAATAAATTTAGTGGCAAACAAGACTTGACCTAGGAATGACCTGATTCCTTTAACTAATATGAGCAATCATAGGTCTTAGATGGATTTTAATAGATCATGATCTATGAATAAATATTTTTTTAATACTACATGTCCTTACAATTTGCCTTCTTAGATCATAAAAATAGACTTCTCAAGGTTAGGAGAAATAACAAACTCTATACACCTTTGGAAGATTGATTCGAGGTGGCCATTGTGCTTACTTGTAGTCTTGGAAAATATTATTAGATCATTAAGGTATATGAGGATATTCTCATCTATGATCTTGGAAAAAGCTATGTCCATATACCTATATATGGTTACCCCTATATTTGATAGGTCAAAAAACATTCACTATTATGAAAAGGTTCACCATTTGGTGGTGAAAGTTGTTTTATATTGGTCTTTGTTTTTAACCCAAATCTAATTGTATCCTAAGAAGCCATCCAAGAGAGGAAATTTCTTTGATACAGTTACCTTGAATGGTGGGAAATGGATAGTGACATTTTAATATTCTCTATTCAAGTTCTTGAAGTTGACACATAACCTTATATCCCTATTTTTATTGCATATTGGAACCAAATTGGAAACCTTGATAGAGCACTTGATTGATAAAATAATTTGATCCTATAGAAGTTTTTATAATTTTTTATTCATTATAGCTTCTATCTTTGGATTCACTAATCTTTTCTTCTATCTAAATGTTTTGTATCAGGTTCTAATTCGATAATATGCTCTATGATGGTTTGGTCATGGACTTTAAGTTTTTTGTATGACCAGACAATATTATATCCATACTTACCACAATTAATCTCTTTAAAAAGTTCATTTTCTTCCTAAGAGCCATCTTTTCCAAGTAGTAGAATCTTCTCTACAGCTACCCTAACTAGAGATACAAAAAATACTTCACCTTAAGATTTGTTTTTCTTGTACTACCATCAAGGTTAAACAAAATTTATAGTGTGATTAGGCCATTGGGATGCTAATTAATTTTTAGTTGAATGACTCCATATTTGATGTCATCCCCACACTCATTGTTCTCCTTGGCATATTTAGCCTCCATGATTATGAATTATATAATTTTCTCATCATTATTGAAGATCTACCAATGGTTGGAATTATTAGAAACTATTGGTCTAAAGACTTGTTGATTACTCAATCTACCTATATGTGGAATATGCACCCTAGAATGAGATCAATATTGGATGACTCAAAATTACCTTTAAATCAACCTCTAGAGAAGATCGGTTCCTTTTCTAAATCATATTGTATGAAAGGTAATATAAATAAAAATAATATATGGTTGAGAGAGAGGAAATGTTAGAGAGATTGATTGAATGTGGCCAAGGCTTCAGCTAACAACATTGGTTTTAGTTGAATGAGCATTGTCTATCCAATACAAGTAAAACCTAATATATTATTCAATTAATACTATGGAGAAATACATTAAGCAAAAATATTATAGCATTCAATATCCTTAGCACTCTAATAAAAGAGATCCAAACAAATTCAAGTCGAACATATAACACTCTAATTACTATAGCATGACAAACAACTTTGAGCCTAATAGAAAGACTTTGATTAAAGCATAAATAGAAATTTTAAAAGCATAAAATATCATAGAAATTAACACTTTTTCATACTCTAATTGAGGTAAGTCAAAAAAATCTTGATTGCATTAGAATAGCATAAACATGCCACCTATTATAGGAAAAAATTGAAAGATCTAACCATTTATAATGAAAATAATTTCTCTATTTATATATTTTGTTGAGCAAAAATGCAACTAACTACTATGTACAATCATGAATAGAATTGATCATGCACGATATCTAGGATGAGCTAGAATTATTCAAAATATTTATTACATTATGTATTAGACCTCAAGTATTTATGATTGCATGAACTTCAATAATGCTAAGGTGGAGTGGCTATCACTCTCTGGCTCTGACAATTGCCACATGTCCTAACTACTCTTTTTAGGGTGTCAAGTGCCTTTCATGGTAAGGTCTTGTAATTTGAGATGTTATTACTACATTTGTTGTCTTTTAGAATGTATTGCTTTATCATAAGCATGGTAGATATTGTGATTGTTGAAATCACATTTTTTATTGATAAGATTTTATCTAGGGTGTTTTTTTCTTCAACTTGCACTAAAGGAGGTCCTTATGTTCATCTATAGTTCATGCATTAGACCAACCCAATTTGAAGGCTAGGCTAACATCATTAGTCATAAAATTCTACTATGTCTTCTTCTAGAATGAAAATTATCCACTTTGTAAGATTTACACTAGGCTAGAAACTTTGAGGTGCTCTACTAACGTCATTGCTCAAAATTTCAGCTTGCCTCCTTTACATGTATAACACCAAGCTAGTCCAAACATAAGTTTTTGATACAAAATAGTAGAAAAATCTTAATAATTTTAAGCTTAGAATTGCTTACTTAGGCTTCCAAAATAAAATTATTGAAATAATTATGAGTCTAGATGGGTTGTTCAAGCTTTAATATGTAGTCAAAGGGGAAAGGCTATGAGCCATTATCTATCAAATATAATTGGTGAATGTAGCCTTGTGGTATGGGGAGTTTAGAATTTGATAGTATCATTCAATGAAGGCCTTCCCTTGTTAGCATATTTAGAATTTTCATAGCATCAACTACTAGATAGACTAATAAGACTTTAGGTCCTCTCATCTTGCTTTCTTCAAAATTAGCTCTAAGTGACAATATTGCTTGAAATCCTCCTCTCTAGTGATATTTGCCTAGTGTAGTGAAATTTCACTATAGTTTGGAAACTCGGGAGGGAATTTTGTGTGTACGTGATAGAGGACCTAGAAATAAGGGCCTTATTTATTGGGTATGGAGTCTATGAAGGCAAATCCTAGGAATTTTAAAGCTTAAGGATGGAAGGACTTCTTCCTTGGAGAGCAAATATCATCAAGAGTTCATCAAATATTTAGAGAGAAGCTCTCCTTTTATAGACCTCCCATACTAGGGAAGTCATTATATTTTCTTATCCCATAAATCTTTTCATCAACTATGCTCAAGATTTCATGGAATATTGATATAGAAGCTCTCATTTTATAGACCTCCCCCACTAGGGAATTCATTATATTTTCTTATCCCATCAGTATTTTCATAAATTACTTTTATGGAAAACCCATATGAAAGAACTCCTCTCACATATCTGAATCAAAAAAGATGTCATAATATTCCAATTCACCTTGTGCTTAGCCATGATATTTATCTCTTCATTAATCCAATGGATCTTGAGCCACAATTATAATATAGAGGAGTTTTTTCCTTAGATATTCTGTTAAATTTATTACCCTCTTGATCTATGCACACTTCATAATTTATGTGAGCCTTCCTTAAAATGTGCATGCCAATTACTTGGTTTTGAATTCCACACTTTCCAAAAAAAATGTTTTTTGTGAGCACCTTCAAATGTGTGATACCTCTAATTTCTTTTTTTTAACTCTTGCTAATTGATCACTTAGAAAAATTAAATAGACATGCCAAAAGAAAGTAATTTTTTGAGCTATAGTAAAAATTTTGACACACTTTTCTATGCCAAATATTTCAAATGCTCTCCCCTTATCAGAATTGACAATATTCGAACCATAGAAACCAAAAAATTTTATGCATCCACTTGTCTACTTTTTAGAATGGTTGATTTTTTATGTTTAAAAGATCATGTCTTTTTATTCTAATATGTAGCAAACTCCTAAGTCAGTGTAAGTCACTACAATGAAATCAACCAAAGAATAATCATCTTACATCAGCACCTTTGGATATTGTGGGTCCTCTTTATCCATGATTACATTATCTTCCTCTAGCTTTTATTTTTGGTATGGACTAGGATTATCCACATAGATCCTAACATTTATCCCCTTATGAGGAATGGCATGTGCATATAATCAAGGGATAAGTTCTTTCCAAGATTATAAATGATTTCTTTTAAAAAACATAGCATGAATAGAGGAGGGATATCAACCACTATTATATCCTAGATCATAGTGAATTTTGGAATGTTATGTAGCACCATTGGTATATCTTTGAGATCTCCCACCATATAGACCAAATTCTTGGCTAACTTAAGCATGTTGAAACTAGTCCAAGTGTACTCCATGCTCATTGGATTCCAAATAGCCTTAGGTATTACTATTGTGGTAGCTCTAGAATAAAATTTGAAATTTTGCATTACCTAACCATCCATACATAGAGACATATAGAAGGGCAGAGGCCTATTTTTCTCATCCTAAGATTATTTTGATCTTGATACAAATTCAAATACAAACATGCAAACCCACTTAGAGATATTTTCTTCAAGGTTGCCTTGAACAAATCAATCTATCCCATAGTAAGAAAAATATCATACATACTTGCTCTTGAGAGAGTCTTTTTTAACTCTTCTATGATACTATATCAGGAGGCTTTTGAAAAATTTTCTTCCTTTTGAACTAGATCCTCAAACCTTTTTTAAAATTTCTACATTGTTTCTTAACTTTGTTTCCTTGTGACCAAAAGGAAATATAGCTTCATAATGGATTATTATTTGGTATCTTCCTCATTAGCCTTGGGTATTTATGGCTTTGGTTATTCTCTAGGTTTCTCCTTAGGATATTTCTTCTATGACTAAGTTGAAGTCTTAATATTATAAAAATTCTAGGGATCCATTATGAAAGGGCTCTTTCTAGATCTGGTCGACATGTGATGCATTTTTGGGCATGTAGGTTCTTTAGCTAGGAGGTTCTAATCTAGATCTATTAGAATTCCTAAAAAATATTTTGATTCTCTTTTATTTTTTTGAGCTATAGTTAGTTGAAGTTGATGTTCATAAACTATGCAAGTGTTGACATTATGTAAATCATTGCAATCTAGACACCAATAGTCTACCCAAGCTATAAATTTCTCTCCATATTGAATTTAAACCATTGTATTCTACTTTTTAACAACATTTCTAGTTGAAGCCCTTTGGTCCCTTATGATGTAAGGGTATATTTTCTATTAGTACCCATAAAATATTCTTTTAGCATTATGTTAGTCCATCGTAGTGATATTGTTTTTCAAATTCTTGAGAATTTCCTTTATCTCATATGTCTCTATTGATTTTTTTTTATTCTAGACCAATAAAAGACTACATTATGATAGCTAAGATAGTAGGTTGAGGGTATGCTTTAGGTGCAGATGAAGCAAGTAGACTAGAAGCTAACGATACTAAAAGCAAGGCTTATTGGTTTTGGTGAGGAATCTCTAGGAAGCATGGTATGACAACTTTTAGAGGGAACTTATTGACTAGGATGAGGAATTTTTTTGCTACAATATATACTTAAAATATTTTATAAAATCTCATTTCATAAGACTGTCATATTTTCAAGCTTAGGTCTAGAACAAAAACTCAAAGGTAGTATATGTAATCCTAGAATTGAGAAGGTCTCACCTCTTGAGGGATTCTCCTCCAAGTCTTGTTGAAACAAATGTTGAAATCCATTATGTTTTCCTAAGGATATCTCTATATGGATGTAAATTGTGTGAGGAGTAAAAAGGAATCCCTTAGATCATTAAATTCTAGGATAAAAGGCTTAGCCAATTGAATCCAAGTGTTGATGCTAACTACTTTTAAAGAGTCATACTAGGCTAGTACCTTCTCTCTAAAAGATAAGGCTAATAGTCTCACCATTACATCTTCATGGATGATATTATGTATGGTATCTAAAGTGGCTATGTATTGATAATGTTCATATGTGTAGATACCTAAATCACGTAAATCAGATAAGACTATTAGTGCATTACATATGCCCTCTTATTGACAACATATGGCCTTATTATGCACCCCTTTAGGCTAGAAAAAGGTTTTTAAAAGCATCCAAAACTTAATTTGGAGGTTTCCTAGTAGTCTATGGAAGTTTTGGGGCTCCTACTGGTGGTCGTCCCACCCAGGGATGACCATAGTTGGTGATCTTCCCACCTAGGGACAACCATCAGCAACCATCCCTATGTGGGACGGACCCTAACTAGACCAAATAAAAAGTCAAAGGATGCACTAAATGGCAATCCAATACTGCTATTAGCACATCCAATCATCCCAGATTGATTGGGGACCTGCTAGTGGACTGCAGGATAGTATATTGAGAGCCCCAAAGGGGTAACCTTCTCCTCCTCAATCAATGATGTGATTAGGACAAGTGGCATCATTTTCCTTGCATGGCAAAGATGTCATTTGGCCCTAGATGCCATTTTGAGCTATAAAAGGAGGCCTAAACCCTCATTCAAAAAGGGGAGGAGAATAGCATTTGGATCAATGAAGTGCTACAAAATTGAATCTTGCCCAAATATTTGCTAAACACATACCTCACCTTGGCCTTGAAACTTCCTTTGCTTGGAAGGCAATTTTAGTGGCAACTGGGCTTGATCTGTTGAACCAAAATCGATAAAATTGGAAAACATTTTGGTCCCATATATCGACAACACCTTAACCCTATTTTGGACAAATTCCCAAGGCCATAGGTGACAAAACTCAAGCAATTTTATGATCGGCCCACCTGGGGATGGCCAGTAGTCAACCCATGGCACACCTAGGGATGACCACAAAACATGTTGGAATTTTAGATAAATTCCTCCATAGTCCCCTTTAGAATGTTTAGAAGGACCTCTGGTCCAAATTTGAGGTAGTTTGGAGGATTTTTGATGTAGATTTGGTGATCCCCAATGTTGCAGGTCTACATGGATCACCCCGGAGTGGCCAATAGTTTAGCATAGTTTCACCCTACAACTTTCTTTCAAATCCATTTATTTGTAGATCATCTCGTTTAATTGTAGCATTTGCATATTTTACTATGTTTCTTACACTATATTCATTCTATGAAACAGGTGCTATTAACCCCATTGTAGTCCCTTGTGTGTAGGTGTAGGTGTTCTACACAGAAGGAAGGAGATAAGAAGACTATAATAATAGGTTGAAGTATAGCTCTCAATAATGGGATGCGAGATTTACAAAGACCAACCATATTTTACACCGCTTTGAGACCCCTTTCAAGGGACTAGATCTCTTGAAACTTTGTAATGTTGAATGTATCAATATGTAAAATGCCCTCAAGGGGATGTTTTAATCTCACATTTGAAGCCACTAATGAATGAATAAATGGATAAATCCACCATTTGATTATACACTTTGCTTCATTTTCATAGGTTACAAGTTTATATGTGTTTCCTTCATGAATGCTTTTAACTTTTTTACATTGCAATGAAATGCCCTTAAGGCGGTGTAGTAAATTTTATATTTTTAGTAGTGATCATGGTATCTAAGATTTTTAAGTCTCCCCCTTTGGATGATGCTAATTTTAACCTCTTTTTTTGGTTTTCTCTGTTGTAGGTACAGACCGCTCTAAGAAAAAATGGCCTCGCTGCTGCTCCATGGCACTGGGTGAGATGACCAACTCCATGGAACTGGGTGGGATGGCCCCCAATATGTGACTGTCCCTTCCTGGGATGACCATAAAACTAGAGGGTTTCTACAAAAATTTGCAGAAACAACAAGTTTTAGGTTCATTTTTACACCCCTCTGCACTATCAATTTGAACTTTTACTATAAAAATTTGATAAATTTTAAGTTTTTATTGCTTATTCTATGCATATAAATATTATATTATTCTTTCCAAAATCATGTATTAATTATCTCAGAGAAAAACAAAAGGAAAATACAGTAGAAGTTGCTACTTTTTGTCTGGTTTGCTTGATGGAAACTTGCCAAAAAGGTTAAGTTCATAAAGGCTTTTAAATTTTGTGCTTTCCTTTTTATGCTACTAATATTTCTGAAAGAAAAATGCACTTTCATGCATTTAGTCAAAAATCATTGAGTGCTTTATTGTTTTCTTTCAAATATTTTAAAAGGAACACACACACCACGATCCACTTAAAAATTGGTGAGTTGGACTTCATTCCCAACCACTGATAGAGTTAAATGATGATGGGTTTCATCTCCATCCATTGACTCAAATCCTATGAAACTTATTCTATTGGCCAATACAGACTCTAAGATTTGTCCTAACCATGAAAAATAGCATGCATTCCTCTTTGGAGGGGTGTATCACTACACATGGGGTGTTGGGTGAGGATCGACAGGACCTATGCTCCCTGATCAGGTATGGATTTCATCTCCATACTTTGGTTGGTTCACGTGACCAAAATTTCACTCCCGGTTGTCGAGCTATGAGTATATAGGTGAAAACCACTTAAAATTTGATAATATCATTCAACAAAATATCAAACACAAGAAAAGTATTTTATTTACAAAGCAACACATCTTGAAACACAAAAAATAGTTTAGGATTCACATCTAAAAAATTTAAAACGATATAATCAATTTTATGCTTGTGTGTCTCTATTGTTTGTTTGTTTCAAATTCATATAAATTATAAAGAAGATAAACACCTAGTAGTTAGAGTATATAGCTATGGTACGTACCCATAGCCAAGGCCATTCAAGGGCAGAAGCTATGGGCAATAGAGAAGATGATATAGAATGTCCTCGTGTTGAGCATAGGGATAGGATTATTCCTCCCTAAAAATCAACTACTCTTCCCAGCCATAGACTGACTGATGAGTGGATGGTTATTCCTAGAGAGTCAACTAGAGGATCTAGCTTACAAGGGACCCCTTCGTAGGGTACTCCTGTAGGTCATAATCCTAGTTTGGAAAATTATCTCTCTAATTTATATGCTACAAACACCTTCTTTCGAGAAGAGTCACCGTGCAATGAGGCACCTCCACATAGAGCAATACCACATGTTCACGTCCCTGCTCGATCCTCTACTCTTGATAATATATAGGAGTAAGAGCTTACACCTTGATTAGGGTTGAATGATCATCTCAAGATTTCAATTCACCCTACTCCAAGGTATCAAAATCACAATTATTATGATACTCATCAAATTAGGTGACCTTATTTTGCCTTACCTTACCTTGTTTACGAAGGAAGACCTAAGGAACATCCATATTATCCTCATGAAAATGTATCAATGAAAGCACGTTGTGCCTCTGTGCTAGTAGTTTTTCAAAAATATTTATTTAGGAGAGAACCTCAAGTCAATGCGACTACCCTCGATCGAGGGAAGCACGTAATTGATCTCACAGAGGCTCCTGAACAGGATAGACAACTAGGCAATCATGCTAAGTTACATAGATCTAATACAGATGATCAAATTAATAATTTGATCCAGAGATATGTTGACTGCAAAGCTAAGTTTAATCAACTTAGTTCGGATAAACATCGCTTAGATCTCTTAGAGCAATAGTAGAAAATAGAGAAAGAAAAGCTTGAACGAAAAATTCAAGAAACTTTGCATTATGGAGCTATCACTCCAAGTACGTGTAGACAAGAGGCTCACCCAAGGCAACCAAATTTCTAACAAGATAGGTCTCCTAGACCTAATCCTATGTTGCCTCCTAGACCTCGTAGGCCTTAACAGAATGCATATGATAGGCCAAACATAGATCGCCTTCAACAGGCGTTAGTTCCTCCTTGTAGACCCATACCCGAAACACCTTATGGGGCTTACGATGATTTGGAACAAGATGAGGATTATGTAGAAGCACCTTATGGAGGTGTGGCTGATGTAAATAAACCACCCCAACCTAGGCTTAATATTCCTCATCCACCTCTACGATTTCAAAACAAGGAAGAGGAGATTAAATCCTTGGATGCATATCAATATTTTCTTGCACACTTAGAAACTATAGAAGGTAGGACAGCTGGCAATGGACTTCAAAAACCTACTTTGCTTTAGCTAAAGAAACATCCATTACACCCATCCATTCCTTCTTTGGTCTATCCTAAGCATTTCAAAATGCCCAAATTTGATAGATTCAAGGGTGAAGAAAATGCTCATGAGCATGTTACTATATTTCTAAATTTGTGCTTCAACATACAGGACAATGATGCATTGTTCCTAAAAACTTTCTTAAGTACCCTCATTGGTCCTACCATTGAATGGTTCAACCAACTTCCAAAACATAGCATCTACACATTTGAACAATTTTCTAATGCATTTTTGGAATGTTTCACCTTTAACACCAAAATAAAGGTGATATTAACCGACCTCATAGGAATGAAACAAACTGAGGATGAAATGATTACTGACTATGGAAATAGGTGGCAAACGCTTTTGGATAAGCTACCCTATCTATTTCCAGTGACTGAATTAACTTGTTTGTTCTCAAAGAGTTGCTTGAAATCCATCTCTTTGACATTGCAATTATAGCAATACCCTACCTTGGAAGAAGCTCTAGCACAGGATAGAAACATAGAAGAAATCAAAATCCAAGAGGGAGAAATAACAAAACCTCATAAGAAGGAGTGGACAAAGAATCCTAAGAATAGCTCGGCACATACAAAGCCAGCTATGATCAATCAAGTGGCCATAAATATTTCTATGCCTCCTCAAGTTATGCCTCCCCAAAAGGCCAACTATCAGGCTCAACCTCCTCCTCCAAATTATAACAATAATGGTACAGCGAACCAGGGACAAAAATAGTGTCACCCTCAACAACAATTTATTCCCATCACTAAATCCATGGATTCTCTTTTTGATTGATTATGGGCTACAAATATGGTTAATTTACAATATATCAAACCCAACAATCCAGAAACAGCCAAACCCAAGCTTATGGGATGTCAAGAGGATCAGTATTATAAGTTTCATCGGTAAGGTGGCCATGATTTACAATCATGCTATGGTTTTAAACATGTAGTACAAGACATGATTGAGAGGAATGAGCTTACAATAGATGCTCCAGTAGCTCCTACCAATAAAAAAATGGGTATTTTCAAAGACCCTTTACCAACTCACAAGGTACAGGCAGTGCTTGCTAAACCGATGAATGAGGTGAACCAAAAACACCCTATTCAAGGGTATGTTGGGATGGTGAGTATTGTGACCAAGAATAAGATATATCCAAGTTAATTCGCACAGCCTGCAGCTTCAAATGATGTTCCAACTATGTTGTAAACTACACCACCTGTAGTACAGGGCCTTCCTTCTAGGCCAACAGTGACAATTAAGAGCAATCTTGCACAAAGCTTGAGGACCACATCAACACAATTGTCCATCTATGAGTTGATCCAACAATCACCTCCACATTGGGATGCTTTGATGGATATTTTAAAATCCATAGAGTTGCAACCGTAGGAGTCCAATTCCTTCATAGATTTTGTGGGACATGTGCAACAGTGTAAAAAAACACTCATACAATTTCATGAGCATGAGCTAAAAGAAATAGTCAGCAATGTGGTAGATCCTCCTTTACACATAATTACATGTATAAATGAGATACCATACAAGAGAGTGTTTATAGACACTGGGTCCTCAAGTAACATCATAACAACTAAAGCACTAAAGCATATTAAATTACTAGCATCTCATATTGTGGCATCAACTTACACTCTTCGCACTTTCAATGACACAATATGCTCTACTATCGGTACCATAGTTTTACCCATTCAAGTGGGATAAAATATTATACTGACATTGTGCCATGTGCTAGAGGATGATATGGCCTACAACATTTTACTCGAAAGACCTTGGATACGGGATATGAAGTGTGTCCCCTCCATAATGCATCAATGTCTTAAATACACTCATGAAGGGCAAGTACATGTAGTATGTGCTAATCTAGAACCCTTCAAACACTACAACATGTTGCAGTAGATTCCAGAGTCGATATTACCTTTGACTCACATAGACTTTTGATTAAATACACTTGGTCAGAGTCTACCCATTCCACCACCTTCATCATCATCTACTCCATACTCATCATCACCACCTTCAGGGCAAGCTTTGACATCATCAAACCCTCCATAGAGGAATACGTCGAAGAGGCCTATTGATGAGAGCCCACCATTAGTTTCTACCATATCCATGGATGAGGTTCCTTGTGTCATTAATGAGGAATTACCTCCATAGGTGAACATTGAATCACCTCAAACCTCCATTCCATCTCATCTAGCTTCACCATCCCAAGTTGTAGTTCGAATGTCTAGCATAGGGATAGGAGAATACTTGGTGAGAAATATCACAATAGTTCCATTAGTGGAGATAGTGTAAGACATGGGAATACCTCGTCTTCCCATATGTAGCATTGTACCTCTTGGTATATCTCCTAATCAAATGAATTTCATATGTGGTGGTATAGATTATGGAGCTCTGCCCATTCCTTAGACAGAAGATGACGATGAACCCTTTTCTAAGGATATAAATTATTTTTCAAATCCAGACTATGCATTGAAATACCTAAACCACTGTAATTGGCATGGATTTGGTCTTGGCCTGTATGAGTAGGGTAACCGTGTTCCATGTCAACCCCAATATCAACTTCCATATGATATATCTATGTTGGGAAATAATAAACTGGTACCATTGGATGTCCTCACTGAGAGTCTCGAACACCTATGCCTAAGTAATTAGGCTAAGCTCACCCGTGATCCATATACTAATCTGAATCACATTCATTCCTTTGGAGATCATTTCCCCATAGACATGATAGATCAGGGTATTTCCAGTGATGTCCCTGTTGGTCATCAGATCCGCCTAGGTAAGGGTTTTGGATAAATTTACGCGCCCTAGACCTGGACCAACATTGAAAGGTCAAAGAGAAGAGATGCCCCTCGTGCCAATCTCTGGAGAAAGGCCGGCTCCTACGCTAAAACTACTTGGGTGTTTGAAGACAAGAGTGCAGGAGAGAGATAAAAGGGATAAGGGTTAGAGAAATAAATAAAAAATGGGGTAAGGGAAGAGGGATTGTTGATTTAATATGGGAGAGAACAGGAAGCACGATCACTAACAGCAACTCGAATAGAAGCAAAGAGCACCAAGAGTAAAATGAAAGAAATGTAGTATCAACCTTCCTATGTATCCTTCCAAATGAGTTTTAGGACACTGTCCCCAATCGCACACTGAACACATAGTTTAGCATCCAGCATACAAATGATGAGAGATAGAAGAATCAAGCAAGACAGGAAGCATAAAAGAAAGCCAATACAACACTTTTCTACTCCTATGTATCCTTCAGAATGAGTTTTAGGACACTATCCTCGATCGCACACCGGATGTAGAGTTCAACATCCAACATACAAACAAGGAGAGATAGAAGAATCAAGCACAGAAGGCAGCATAAAAAAGAAGAATTGAGCTAAAAGTCTCTTAGTATTAATCGTAGGACATCAAGTTACAGCAGCTTTCTAGCAGATAGTTCCCCCCACTTCTCCATTACAATGCTTGGGTTTTTATAGAGGACCCTGGCCTCTGAATCATAATTACATAGCAAGGAAGAGTATGCCCTCGAGCTCTGAGAATTCAACCTTCCTCGGATCTCACGATTGAGCTTTCAAATCTATTACCAAAACTGGAAACTGTGACCGGGTCAACCATGGAAAGGTGTATTGATGAGTCGTCGGGACGTCCTTGGTCTCTGGGTGTAGTGCTCGAGTGGTCGCCATGCTCATCGGATTCTCCATCATGTCTTGATACTTTGCTTTTGATTGCAAAAAATGAGCAGCAAGCATGCTGGGCATGAAAATTTGCATTTATGAGGCACTTGACCGCCTCGGGAAGATACCCAGCTTGGAACGTGTGCCCGTGAAGTGCTTCGCTAAGTTTTCATTTACCACTTCACTTCACAATGGTTCTGGGCCGAAGCAAAACTCCTCCTTGGATTATACTTTGCAAAATTGAGCTTCACAAAACTACTTCAGGGGTGGGGAGTGCCGAAGCATATTTATTTCGCAAAACGGGCCCTTTTATCCTTGTCAAAATTGCTTCACTGATGCTTTGGAGAAATACTTCGCTGTGATCCTCCTCAAAATTGTGGTTCAGAGATATTTTGGCTGAAAAACATTCCTGCCTTCAAAATGCTTTGTTTCTCTTGCCTTCCAGATCTTCAATTGAAAATGCTTCAGGCGAAAACTAGCCAAAATGAATGCTTCGCTAGGTTTTTTGTTGAAGTAGAAATGGTTCGGGCAAAAGTTGGCCGAAGAAGATGTTTCAATAATTTTCTGGCAAAGGATTCTTCAATGCTTCTTTAGGTTCTTACTTCGCTGGTGCCTTAGCCGAAGTGTTTACTTAAAACACTTCAGGCCCGAAGTAGTTTTACCCTAGTCTAGACTTTTCTCTTTTGGCGAAGTTGCTTTTTTGAATGCTGCTTCGGATGATTTCCACCCGAAGCAGTGTTTTGAAATGTTTTGGGCCCGAAGCCCTTTTCATTGGTCCTCTTGTATTTTTCTTTGACAAAACTACTTTGAGACAAATCCTACCTGAAGCAATGCTGGAAGCACTTTGGGTGCGAAGCTCTTTCTTCGGAAAAACTACTTCACAAAATTTTCACCCGAAGTAGCATTGGAAATACTTTGGGTGCGAAGCAGTTTCATTTTCTTCGACGAAGGTCTTTTCTCTAGCTTGTTCGGTAGTGAAGCTTTTTCTCTTTCTACTTTTTATACAAAGGGGTGGATTTGAAAGTCAAAATTGCTGCAACTTCAAAACAAAGAAAAAATTTACAAAATCTGTACAAAATTCGTTTTCTTTTTCTACCCCTTGAGAAATGTGACAAAATTGTCAACAGTCCCCAACCCCATGAAGTGGGGGAGAGCTCACACACCTTAAAATTTGACATTGAGGAACAAGACCAAGGTCCTCCTCATGAATGGATGAGTGATGACGAAGATGATTATGGTGTCACACCCATTAACTGCCATAGCTCAGATGATGAATATGAGTGCATGTTCACTTTGGATGATGAGGATGAATATTTTCTTCGTATTTTATTCCCCATCCAAGAACCCATATGATGCCAAATGTTAGATCCAAGAAACCATCGTGAAGAGTAGGATCACCCTCTTCCACATAGGCCACCACTATTTATTCCATTTCCACCTGAGCCACACCCACGAGTTATGAGACAACATCAGGTCTCTAGACCCACTCACCCTAGAGTAGGAGATCATGGATCCATCAACATGATTTCCATAGATTTAACGACACCATTGGTGAATCCGAATAACCCATCCAAGCAATTGCATCTTGATTTAGAGGTAATTGACTTTGATCGAGGAGATTCTTCTCCATCACCCTCAGATTATTGGCCTTGTGAGGAAATGTTACAACCATTTAACTTTTCTTCAAGAACTACTCAGGATGTTTTTCAAGTTGAGGTTGACCCTAAATTTCCTATGGAAGAAGAAAACCTAGCTGATGACATTCACTTAATTCCCACCCCACATCAGTTGGAGGATGGGTCTCACATGTCGATTGAGCCAAAAATTGACAAGGATATTGGTACAGATCTCAATAATCCCCATACCATTAAATTAGGGGAAGGCCTCTCCCTAAGTGAGCAAGATGATTTCACAACTGCATTGAAAGCAAGGATTAAAGCTTTTTCTTTGTTGTATAAATATATGTCAGGACTAGACCCTAATATAGTCATGCATAATCTTACATTAGACCCCAAGATCAAACCTGTTAAGAAAAATTTATGAAAAATGCACCCAACAGTAGCCTTAATGGTGAAAGACGAATTACAAAATTTATCGGATGTTGATATCATCTTCTCAGTAGATTATTCACCATGGGTTTAAAACATGGTTCCCATAAAAAACCCTGGTGGGAGGATTTACATTTGTAACAACTTTTGAGATCTTAACAAAGCGATTCCTAAGGATGAATTCCCCTTACCTAACATTGACGCATTGGTAGATGCAATAGCAAGACATAAAATGCTATCCCTAATGGATGGATTTTTTGGATATAATTAGATTTGTATTAATAGAGAAGACCAAATCAAAATGGCATTCATAATGCCTTGGGGTACATTCTGTTACAAGGTCATGCCTTTTGGCCTTAAGAACGCTGGTGCTACCTACCAATGAGCCATGACATATATCTTCCATGACTACATGCACAATATTTTGGAATATTGCATGAATGATTTATTGGAAAAATATTTATTACACCATGAACATCTTGATGTACTATGAAAGATCTTATATTGCCTCATAGAGCATAATGTTAGACTTAATCCCAAAAAGTGTGTCTTCGGTGTCACATCTGGTAAACTTTTGGGATTCATAGTATCCAAGAGAGGCATAGAGGTAGATCCCAACAAGTTCAAGGAAATAGTATAAATTCCTCCCCCAACAACCATTAAGAAACTACGCAATTTGCAATGAAAGTTTGCATCCATAAAATGCTTCATAGTGCAGTTATCGGATAAGTGTCGACCCATGAATAAGTTGCTACACAAGGGGGTCTCATTTCATTGGGATCAAGAATGTCAAAATGCCTTTGATGAGATAAAATAATACTTGGATTCACCACATGTATTGGCTCCACCGTGACCAGGAGTGTTGTTCTATTTATATATCTCAGCTACTGAGTTAGCTTTGGGTACCATTCTATCCCAAAAGAACGAATTTCACAAAGAACAGGCTACCTATTACATCAGTCGCAAACTGGTTAGCTATGAAGTTAGATACGCATATTTTGAGAAGCTATGCTTAGCAGTGGTCTTTTCCACCAAAAAGATATGCCATTATATGTTAAATCACACTACATATGTTATATCTAAATAAAATCCATTATGCTACATGATGAGCAGAACATATCATAATAGTTGCACGGTGAAGTGGATAATGTTGTTGATGGAATTTGACCTAGAGTTCATTGGACATAAATCTATCAAAGGGTAGGTCATAGTCAATCAACTAGCAGATGATCCTCTACAGGATGATAAACCTCTAAATATAGAACTTCCCTATGATGGAGTATTTCAAATTTCAGAATCATCGGATTCTACAGAGCCTAAGTCACAAGTGGACATAACTTTATTCTTCGATGGTTCCAAGTGCGAGCGAGGTGGTGGTGCAGGTATCATGTTTTTCAAACTGCAAGGGGCTCCCAAAACTCTTTCATTTAAACTCAATTTTCCTTGTACCAACAACAATGATAAGCATGAAGCTCTCATCATAGGACTTTAGATGGCAATCACCATGAAAATAACAAAGTTAAACATTTTTGGTGATTCCTTGCTCATAGTTAATCAGGTAAAAGGGATTTTCCAGTGTCGATGTCTCGTATTGCAAGCCTACAAAGCCCTAGTGGAAAAAATCTTGGTCAAATTTGAATGGTATGATATAGAGGCACTCCCTCATTCATCTAATAATTTTGCAAATACAATGGCTTCCTTAGGGTTGCTAATCCCACATGACCCTTCAGATGATATCACAACTATCCAAGTAAAAATTCTAGCGCAAGCTGTGACTGAGCATGAAGAGCATAAGGCTATACCAGTTGTTCACATGATTCAGATTGAGCCTTCTCATGAAAGGTTCTCTCAACTCCACCAATATTTAAATAATGTTAACTGGGGGACTTTGTTCCCTCATAATCCTTTTGATACTAGCACAATGCTATATCTCCAAGTTCACTCTCAATTAGCATTTGCACAAGATAAAAATCAAAGGGATAGCACGATTCATAATATTGAGGCTTCTTCAAAGCAAGATTGGGCCATCCAGATTAAATATTATCTTAAACTAGGTAATATTCCACCTGGATTGTCGTAGACAATAAAGCGAGCATTCAAACAAAAGGTGGAAAAATATATCTTAATAGGAGACATAATGTATCATCGAAGTTATGAAGGTACCCTCCTTCATTGCTTAGACTCACAGGAGTCAGTTTGGGTCATCACCCAAGCACACGACGGTACATGTGATGGCCACTTTAGTGGCATATCCATCACCAAGCACATTCTTCGCATGGGCTATTATTGGCCAAATTTAGAGTAAGATTGTTGCACTTATATTAAGAAGTGTGTGAAGTGTCAACACCATGTAAATTTAACACGTACCTTCACAAGCCTTACAATCGATTCAATCAGTCTGCACAATGGGGGTTTGATTTAATTAGAAAAATCTCACCTACCTCATCGAGCCATCACACATTTATCATAACAGCAACCGAATATTTCACAAAATTGGTGGAAGTAATCCCCCTTACCACAATGATTGAACCACGCATTATAGAGTTCATAGTACATAACATTATATGTCGTTTTGGTATTCCATCCAAAATAGTATCAGATAATGGAACACCATTTAAAAATAAGGATTTGCATGTACTAAAAACAAAGTATAACATAAAGCATAGCTTTTCCACACCCTATTATCAATAGGCCAATGGGCAAGCAGAGGCATCAAATAAAATAGTAGTAGCCATCTTGAAAAAAACCGTTCAGGAAAATCATAAACATTGGCATAATCAATTACCTCTTGCCCTTTGGGCCTATCATACTAGTATTCAGATGCCCATTGAGGCAACTCCATTTTCACTAGTGTATGGTTCTGAAGCCATAATGCCTCTGGATTTAGAGATTTCATCATTGTGCATTTCCATGCAAGAATTCATCGATGATGATATAGCTAGGCAAGCTCTGTTAGATTAGTTAACGTTACTTGATGAATTATGTGTGAATGCCCTCAAGCATCTACATGTTTATTAAGAGCATCTTAAGAGAGCTTACAACTTTAAAGTATATTAGATAGACTTTAAAGTAGGTGATTTAGTTCTAAAGGAAAACTAGAAAAACTCAAATTTGCCCTCCAATTTGCAAGACAAATTTGCAGCAAACTGGCTAGGTCCATTCATCATTACACATCAGATTGGACCTGGAACTTATTTCCTAGCATCCATATAAGGAAATGAAGAATCTAAACCCATGAATAATTTGTGACCATTTCATGCTTATAGCACCAATAAAATGCCCCTATGTAGTCATAGACACTTTCTAAGTGTCATTGCCCGCCTAGGTCACCCTAAAGGCCCTTAGCGGTTTTTGACCGACTAGGTCACATAAAAAATCTCCTAGACTATCTATGATCATCTAGGTCAACCTTAAATGCTCCAAAGGCATCCATAAGCCCTTTGGTCACAACCAAATACCCTTAGGTAGTCGTAGACACTTTCTAAGTGTCGTTACCTGCCTAGGTCACCCTAAAGGCTCCTAGCGATTTTTGATCGTCTAGGTCACATAAAAAATCTCCTAGACTATCTACGATCATATAGGTCAACCTTAAATGCTCCCTAGGTAGTCATAGAAACTTTCTAAGTACCGATGCCTGCCTCAGTCAACCTGAAATGCCCCTATGCGGTCTATGACCGTCTAGGTCAAACTAAAATGCTCCTAGGTAGTTTACAACTATTTAGGTCAAACCTAAATGCTCCAAAGGCATCTATAAGCCCTTTGGTCACCCAAAAAGCTCCAATGACATTCATTAAGCCCACTGGTCAACTTGTACATATATATATCAAAAATTACAAAACAAATCATCAAAATCATCAAAATACAAAAATATTGCATTGTATTGTGTTTCTCATCACTTGCATTATAATCATAGTTGCATTAGGCATACTCATCATTCCATTATGCATCATTCCAAATAGATCATATATGTCTAGCACTAGTTCTATACATTAGGCATCTGGTAAAAATTCATTGATATCATATGACAAGTCATACCACCTATTTATATGACATATACCATTTACATTATATGTCTATTTTTCGTCACTTAGCCAGTGTTAGTAAAACATAGTTAAACTAAGCCATATGTAGTTGTCTTCTCAGATTTTGTATAAATATAGCATGATTTTTAGAAGGTAGAATCCTACTTAGATAATGTTTGGTATACATCAAAATCCCAACATAATTTTCACATTAATAAATCCAAGTTTAGCGCAAGGAAAGATGAAAACTATGAAGTAGTCTAGGTTACTTTCAAGCAAAAAGGTTATCTTGATCACCCCCCTGTGTGAATGGTTCAAAGATGCTGAGAATTAACAAAAGGACAAGTTCCTCCTTACCCAAAATCCCTTACCCTACACTGAGGTAAGTATCCCAAAGAAAGAAAACCAATAATGATTATTACCCCCCAGTATTTAAAACATACATTGCCCTACACTAGGGCAAGTATCTCAAAGAAATATTCCAAATAAAATAGTGATTATTATCACTCCCAAATATATATAAATAAACAGTTATTATCATCACTAGGAAAAGCAAAGAAAGAAATAGTGGTTCTCACCACTATTAAAATCCCTTGCTCAACAAATCAAAACGAGCAAATTTCCTTGAGAAATTCAAAGAAAGGTAGGGACTTCAAAACTTGAATCCCTAGAATTTTCAGCATCAGAGAACCATAAGGTGATCCTCATTATAGGTTTTTTGGATAGCCTACTTGTCAATGGTGGTAGCCTCCCACATGACGATATGTCTATCACTTAAGCAACTTGTTTAGGTATAGACCAATATTTGAATGTGGATGAGCTAGTTTGTTGTAACCTAGGTTATATAGTGTTCTAATCTAACTAAGTACAAAAATTAGGACAATGAGACTCGTAGAATGATCTCTAGTGTCGATGTGCTGAATAAATCCCATTTACACTAGGGTAATCTTATGTGTTATCATGGCAATGAACTCACGTGCTCACACAGGGATATTTATTAAATGGGTTATCTTAGTAGGTGCATACTTTGTCAAAATATCTTGTATAGTTAGTATATAATTTTTTATTAGGCAACTAGAGTGTTTGAGTCTCTTAAAACTATCAAATAAAATCATATCACATCACATTATACATTTCATTTTACATCATGTTGTCACATGTTTGTCAAAATTACAATGTCCATCAAATAAAGTGTTAGAATAACATGAAAATAATCAAGATACATTTTGTATAGCCTATGGTGCTAGCATATAATGTGTCAAATAGTCATTGTAAATCCATCATACAATAATTAAATCTAATAAAATCATTACTTTCAATCATACACATTTAAAACTTTTGTTTATTAAGTGATATTCATGATCTAGGATAGATACCGGTTAAATATTAGCAATAATATTTAGATGGCCACTAACTATTTTATGCATACCTTTTAATTTACAAAAGCATATAAAAAGAAACATCCACATCTACATATCATCAAATCACATCATCGGATAAATACATGCATCCATGTTATAAATTCATCATAACATCATATAGCAAATATAAAAATTGCATTCATATCATAAAGTAGTCAAAATGACATAATGATCAAAGCTAAGTCATATATATATATAGACATACATATATGTAAAATTTTAAATCAACATCATAGTCCATAAACTACCCATATGCTACAATAAAAGTGAGACATCCGACTTCGCAATCCAAAAAACCAAAAAGAACCATCAGAGTCCACTGACCATAGTCACATAGGACCGGTACCTCAACTCTCTCCTCTACTCTTAGTATGAGTCTATCATGAGTTCCTTGACCTACTTCCCCTTGATCTGCTACCTCAAGATACCTCCATCCTCTGATAAGTACTCAAATCCCTCATCCGAGCAAACGTGTGTCCTATCCCACTCCCCTATCTACGCTGTGATCCAATAGCTAATGTATGATCTAGTATGTGCCCCTTATAGTGCACTATCTCATCCTCCATCATATCCATGTAGGCACACTCCTCTTGACACCTAGTATGATAGGTCACTACCAAACCTTGGAGATGTGCTATCTCCTCCTACATCCTAGCTAGCTCACCACTATTGGACTCCCCATGGCTAGGGCCCTATCAACCAACCTATGCCTAAAATGTAGCTATCACTGCTACCTACCTCTTCATCCCTCCTATGCACTCTGCACCTGTGCTTGTATCAAATCCTGATCACTCTGTAGCTCTGGGATCCTAGTATCTTATGCTACTAACTTTACCTACAAACCCTGATCTCCCAAGTCTTCCTTATGAAAGCCAATTGGATCTTGTATATCTATCAGCTCCACCCTATCCATTGACACATGCTGATGCACAACTCGCTCACCTATGTCTGCCTCCTCATCATCTGGAGACTCACCAAAACCCTCCTCATCTGGAGCACCCCTAGCGACATCCACTATCCTCATAGCTGCATCTCCTCCTATTGGTCCCTCCCCTTGCCACTATTGCATGACCCACCACATGTCATACTCCTCTGTAGTTCCTGTATCATCTAATTCTAAGACTACCACCTCATAATCTGACTCATCTACCAACTCCTCTACCATAGGAAATGCTAGAGTCCTCTCATCCCTATGATGATGATAGACCATTGTCTCATTGGGAAATCCCTAGCATAGCCTAAACTGTTGTAGCACATGATCATAAGAGAATTACTCTCACTTTGTGCCATGTTTCCCTATCAACCACCTACCTCACCGAACTCAGCATAGATGTGTCGAAGCCTCATCCCAGGCATGAAAATCCTTGTAGGGTCTCCACTCGATATCCACTACCCTAAGCCATGCAAAACCCTATACATAGTTCTCTACCTCCCCAGCATAGCATTGGCTACACCCTGACTCATGTGACCTCATCCATAGCTCTCCATAGCCAATCTCCCTATTCGATAGCTCTACTCGAGTGGTCCATGGTAGTCCTCGTGGGTCTCTCCACTACAATATGCTACCAAGCCAATATTATAGTAGAAAGCTATAGGACAAAACCTTCCACCCATGAGAGAGGATCTCATATAGCTCACCATATAACTGTTCCAATAAAGTAGGACCCCAAGCCATCACTATCGGCTCCTCCTCTGTACAGTCAACTACAGTAAAGACTAGCTCTATTAGGTTCCATGGGAACATAGCTCCTGAAGAGTCAGGTAGTAGTATGTTTCTAATAAATTTTATCAAAAAAGTTTTCCTAGTTCCAAGAGCACCCTCCTAGTACCATCTAGACACTAAAATCACTCCACTAATCATATCAATCAGGACATCCTCCTAGCATGCATCGAAGTACCTCCGCACTATGACCTCCCATTGCTCTATAAGATAAGATACTATTTGGTGCCCCTCTATAAAAATATGTAATATCTGATAGAAATCCTCTAGTTTCACTATCATCTCCCCCATAGCTAAATAGAAAGTGTTAGTGTGAGGGTCCCATACGTCTATCAAAGCAATCAGATAGGTGTGGTCTCCCACCACGGGATCTAATCACGTAACTTGCTTCAGATCGATGGCATCGAGCCAACTCTAGTTTGTAATAGTAAAATGGTCTCTAGTGACCTAAAAGAGACTCAGTACCCTGTATCGACTCCTAACTATCTGCTCATGTAAATCAAGGTGTCAAACAAACCCTAAAAATGCAAATTTTTGCTATAAAAACACTATAAAACTCACATAAAAAAGGGTTTTTTTTGGCCTAGTTTTTGGCCGTCCCACATAGGGACAGCCCCTAATTTTTTAGCCATCCCACCAAGGTATGGCCACTAGTAACCTTCCCTCATAGGGACGGTCCCCAAACAGGGGTAAAATAGGGTCAATTTGACCCTTAAAAATGCCCTAAAAACCTTAAAAAACATAAAAAATTTGATTTTTAACCATAATTTTTTGCAAATAAAGCATTCCTAAGGTGAAATTTTATGTATTTAGGTCATCCTATGTTTCTTAAATCATGGGTGTGGTTGTAGTCATGAAATTGGAGTATAAATTGCAAAAATTCAATAAAATAGGGCAAAGGAAGCATGTAATCCATACCTGTTTTGCACTGGCTCCATCACCCAATGCATCCATTGGTTGTCTCATGTTGTGGGTTGAGATTTTAGTAGCACTATAATTCATAAAACTCTCTCATACCTCCTCTCCTCTGCAACTTCTCCAAGAAAGTTGCACAAATGAGCCAAAATGGCCCTTTTTAGCCTTTTATAGCTCTAAAAGAATCTGACCGCTCCTAGGTGGGATGAGCACACTTTTGGCTGTAAATCCCACCATGGGACATCAAAAAATACTTCCCTTGTCCCCACCTAGAATTTTCATAAGAAAATTGCACTTAAAAACATCAAAAATATCAAAAAATGGGCCAAAAACCCACCAAAAACAAGGCAGATTGGACAAGAAATTGAGAGGGATCTAGAATGAACCTATAATAATTTTGGATGCATAAAAAGACTCCATTTTAGTCCCCAAGAAGGCCTCCATGGATGTACTACCCCATGGGAGTGATATATTGGACCTTTTTCTTCCAAAACTATTCATCAAAACAATCAAAAATCACCTCCAAACAGGTATATAGTACCATGGGTAAAATAAGGAGTTACCCTAATTAAGTCATATGTGTCAAGAGACTCATCACTTTAGAATTTTTCATGCCCTCATTGACTCATCACTTGATGGGGTAGTCATCATAATGAACTCAAAAATCAAATCAACATTTAAACACTTAGAAGTGTAAAATTCCATGCATTCAAAAGAATCTTGGCTAAAGATAAATTTTCAAGCCCATGGTGGGGAAAATAATTAGCATAAGAAGAAAATTAAATAGGCTTGACCTCCTTGAAACCTCAATAATTTACCCATGTGAATTTTTACAAGAATACAAGGTACCAAGACCTAGTATGCCCTAAGCCCCATAATACTTTTATTACAGCACAGCTAAAAGGTATACATGCAATCGATCCTTTGACTATGTCAATAGAAAGGATTCTAAGAATGTATGCTTGTCCATAATGAAGGCATCCAAAGTTGATTATGTTAATGAATAAAATTTATCATGTGACAATTTAGTGATCTATTTTTGCTCAACACTTTGTTTCACATCGCACACCCCAAAAATAGGGTATCTGTAGACACCTAAATCATGTAAATCAGATAAGACTATCAGTGCATTACATATGCCCTCTTATCGACAACAAATGGCCTTATTAGGCACCCCTCTAGGCTAGCAAAAGTCCAAAAGCCTCAAAAACTTACTTTGGAGGGTTCCTAGCAGTCTAGGGAAGTTTTGGGGCTCCTACTGGTGGTCGTCCCACTCAGGGACAACCACAGTTAGTGACCGTCCCACCCAGGGATGACCATCAGCAATTGTCCCTGGGTGTGATGGCTCCTAAATGGACCAAAGAAAAAGTCAAAAGATGCACTAAATGGTAATCCAATACTGCCATTATCACATCCAATCACCCCATATTGATTGGGGACATACTAATGGAATATAGGGCAGTAGATTAGGAGCCCCAAAGGGGCAACCTTCCCCTCCTCAATCAATGACATGATTAGGACAAGTGGCATCACTTGCCTCGCATGGTAAAAATGCTACTTGGCCCTAGATGCCCTTTTGGGCTATAAAAGGAGGCCTAAACCCTCATTCAAAAATGGGAGGAGAATATCATTTGGAGCAACAAAGTTCTACCAAATTGAATCTTGCCCAAACCCTTGCTAAACACATACCTCACCTTGGACTTGAAACTTCCTTTGCTTAGAAGGTGATTTTATGGGAAACTAGGCTCGATCCATTGAACCAAAACCAACAAAATTAGATAACCTTTTGACCCCATCTATCGACAATACCTTCACCCTATTTTAGACCAACTCCCAAGGCCATAGGTGACAAAACTCAAGAAATTTTGTGACTTCCCCACCTGGGGACGGCTAGCAGTCATCCCATGGCACACCTAGGGATGGACACAAAATAGGTTGGAATTTTAGATAAATTCCTCCATAGTCCCCTTTAGAAATTTTATAAGGACCTCCGGTCCACATTTAAGCCATCTGGAGGACTTTGGATGCAGTTTTGGTGATCCCTAATGTTGCAGGTCTACATGGCTCACCCCGAAGCAGCTAGAAGTTTAGCATAGTTTCACCTTACAAATTGCTTTCAAATCCATTTATTTGTATTTAGATAATCTTATAATATACATATTCTCAGTTTAGATCAATTTTTATGCATGTAGATCATCTCGTTTGGTTGTAGCATTTGCATATTTTACTATGTTTCTTACGCTATATTCATTCTATGAAACAGGTGCTATTAACCCCATTGTAGTCCCTTCTATGTATTTGCATGTGTTCTATGCAGAATTAAGGAGCTAAAAATACTAGAATAATAGGTTTAAGTATAGCTCTCAATCATGGGATGCAAAATTTACATAGACCAACCATAGTTTACACCGCTTTGAGGCCTCTTTCAAGGGACTAGATCTCTTGAAATTTTATAATGTTGAATGTATCAATATGTAAAATGCCCTCAATGGGATGTTGTAATCTCACATTTGAAGCCACTAATGAATGAATAAGAGCATAAATCCACCATTTTATCATACACTTTGCTTCATTTTCATAGGTTACAAGTTTATATGTTTTTCCTTCTTGAATGCTTTTAACTGTTTTCCATGATGTTTTCATAAGGATATCTCTATATGGATGTAAATTGTGTGAGGAGTAAAAAGGAATCCCCTAGATCATTAAATTCTAGGATAAAAGGCTCAGCCAATTGAATCCAAGTGTTGATGCTACTTACTTTTAAAGATTCATACTAGGCTAGTACCTTCTCTCTAAAAGATAAGGCTAATAGCCTCACCATTACATCTTCATGGATGATATTACATATGGTATCTAAAGTGGCTATATATTGATAATGTTCATAGGTTATTTTCTTTCTACCATCATAGAAGGGTAAGTATTTTAATTTAACTTATATAATATCATAAAATTATGGGAGATTGAGGACTCTGACACTATTCCAACTAGAATAGATTTGTCTAGCCATGGTTCTAGGTGGGGATCTAGTAGGTAGTTATAGAGATATGGCCTATAAAGGAGTTAGGATTTGGATAAAGGATTTCATGATAGGTGAAAGTGATTTAACTTTCATGGGATTTTAGAAGTTTGATAGCTCAACAAACTATAAATATTATTTTCTCTTCATAGGTTCTCTTGGGATACATCACATATCATTCTCGGATGATGATAAACTTTCCTCTAACTTACAAGAATATTCTTCACTTTACATCACCACACTTATTGGGGTACCTTTATTAAGAGAATTTTTATTGATAATGGTTCTTCCTTAAATTTGTGTACATTTCAATTCTTTCAAAATTTTGGATTAAAAGATGAAGATTTAACAAAATCTAATATCATTATAAAAGCTTTCAACAAGGAGTCCCAATAAGCCTGTGGTGTCATATCTATTCCCCTCAAGGTTGGGCCTAAAATATTAGATACTTTGTTTTATGTGGTACATTTTCCTGCATATTTTAATCTTCTTATTGGATGACCTTGGATTCATGCAATGAAAGTCATCCCTTCTACTCTTCATCAAAACCTTAAGTTTCAATTTAAAAACCAAGTTATCACCATTTTGGGTGACCCTCGACCATTTGAGTTTTGTTCAAATATAGAGTGAGCTCGATCTGAGTTTAACCTGTGTCCTATTTCTTCAATGGTTTCTCCACGTTCCTCATATCAGATATCAAAACAATTTCAAAATTTTAAAATGAATGAGTAACACATCTTGAATATCTCATCTTAGGATCAAGATAATCAATTTCTTCAATCACCTCTTCTGGATCTATCCAAGCTACCACCATCACCAAGAACCATTGGTTTACCCCATAAGAAAGGTGATGTTGTACACATTGGTACATGTACCTTTATCTTCATAGGAACTACCTTCAAATATAAGATACGTGGTAGCAACCCCTCTCCCATTGAGCATTATTTTACTCATTGTTACCTTTCTAATGATTACCCACTTCCTAAATATATCCTATCTAGTATGGGATATGTGGGTAAAGTTTTGGGGCCACAACAGAAGGGTATTCAAGAGCCTTTGAATATTGAGATATAGCCTAGGAGATATGGCACAGGTTTTATACCTAGTAAAGAACAACCTTTACCATTTGACACTGATGATCATCTTATGACTTATACAAAATATATAAATTATCAAAATTCAGGAGTGGGTGATGAGGATGATGGTCCCCCTTATTCTTTTGAGATCTTGTTTTACAATATGATTTATTATGTATGTTCTAAAAGTAATTTTTCTACTTTAGAAGAGGATTCTCCTACGATGTCCTATTGTGATCTTGCAAAGCTAGAAATTACTCCTTATTTTTGGGCACTAAATTGTCACCAAGTTTTACTTGATACTGCAAGTGTCTATCTTCCAATTCTCTATCCAAGCTTACACCCGATAGTCACAACTCAACACTCAACATTGGATGGACCAAAGACTACTTCAATCCAACCTCTAGAGTAGGTTGGTTCCTTGTCAACTTAGTAAGATGTTGACTCAATTAAGCTCAATAAGGGTTTGAGGAATAGGGTTAGGAAAGGTTTAGGGTTAGAAAAATTATACATCAATAGTGGCCAAATAGGCTAACAACAAAGGCATCTACAATAAAAAAAAACTCCAAAGAACTACTTTCGATGTCCCGCACTCAAGATTAGTAGCATCCAAAACCATGAAATATTCATCCATTAAATAATAAACAAATATATATCCCAAGAAGCAATTCTAATATCCAATATATTGACAATCCAATTTAGCAGAATAGATCAATAATCAAATTTTGTAGAAATAAACTTCCTACCAACATAGATCTAACTATGAACAGATTTTAATTACTTTAGCAACTAGTGATCCAAAAAAAATGAAATGAACTAACTATTGTAGAATTTATAGAAATGCAATGCATAGCTTCAAACCTCTTAAAAGAAACATATCACAGATAAAATCCTCAAGTCAAAAGTTTGAGTAATGCTCCTTCCATTAGTTTATAGAAAATATTTACATAGTAGGGCAAGCAAACGCACTAGAGCCAACCCTAAAAATTGAGGGTTTGACCTTTATTTATAGTTTATAATTGAAAGAATAATATGATATATTATAAGAATTTAAAAAAATATAGATCAGTAGGGAGTTACGCTGGCATTATCTCATTTGCTTGTTGAGTCCAGGAAATTTGGTGGGAGTAATCAGCCATGGCATCTCAACTCTACAACTTGTTGGTTCAATGATGGTAGTTGAGATACAAGCTATTATAAAACAAATTTGCACCATTCACTATTCTTTACAACTCCATTCCACCATAGATATACAACTTCTCATTCTTGGTTCTTGAAAACCCTTTGATGCTTCATCTTCCCACCCTGAACTGATTGTTCTTTGGTTCACAAATAATCTACCGTTATATGCTATAATATTATCAATAAAATCTCTATTATTGATGCTCTTGGTGGATGGTTGTGATTAAATCTCATAAATGCTCTACAAAGTAGCAAGGGAGAAACAAAATGCCGTTCCACTCAAAATTAACATTGATGTCATCTTTGATGGCTTCAACCAGTAGAATCAAGTTCTAATAAGAAATACACTGAGTTGCAAGCAAAATCAAGTCCACTATCAATCCACTCACTTAGCATTCAAAATTTTTAACTTCTTTCTCACATTGGCAGCATAAAGAAAAAGTCGCAATTCTCTCAAAAATCATGTTGATGTCATCTTTGCTTCTATTTGATTGTGGAATCACCAATCTGCTCCAAAAGCAATGCAAATCACCTTTGTTGCCATTTCGCTCCCCTTACTTCCTTTCCAATGCCTCTGACCTTCTTTTCAACATTTTGCTCCCTTTACTTCATTTTCAATGCCTCTAACCTTCTTGTCACCATTCCACTCAAAAATACTCTTGGAACTCAATGGAATGCATCTTCTTAGCATTTAGTCACCCACGTGAAATAGAGAAGAATCACCAATCCACACTTTGGAATGTTTTGACATCATCAAAGCTTAAAATATTTATGGGTTTGGAACCTCATCGGAATCCAATGCCAAATACAATAGATATCAAGTGGAATAGAAGCACTTAGCATATGTTTATAGAAAACACCAAGTTTTGAGAAAAATGGAACCTCCTTGTATGGATTCGCTCTAAAATACTCTATATATTTAGTAGAATAGAGATTTCTCTACCTTAGAATACATTTTCAAAAAAATTCTAAGGATATGGCCATTTTTTACCTACATTCTGACACCTCCCAGGTGGATTTGATCACAAAGCCACCAAACTCAGAGTCTTATCCATTGGGTATCAGGAGTCAAAAAATTTCTATCTTTAAATAACGCTTCAAAGAATAATTTCTATATGATCATTACCCTCTAAAAAAATTCATGAAACATACAAGAGGGTAATGGTTCATATCAAGATCATGTTGGAAATAAAGATATCTCTGCCACTCCTTCAAGAATTGCACCAATGCTTTAAAAAAATATAAATCAATGTTCTCTTTATAAAGAATTTTCAATATAAATGATATGAATGCCTTTACAAAAAAACATTATTCTCTACATGAACTTGGCCTCATGCTTTTATTATTGTCTTTTGACAATCTCAGAGTAAAAACAATTTAAGAAAAATACACAACTTCTGCATGACTACAAAAATATACAAAACTAAAAAATTATAAGCTTGTGTTCCTTGCGGGTCTGGAGTAGCTGATGCATTTTTGTTATGCACATCATTAATTCTCAATTAATTTATCAATCCAGGGCAGTGTACAAGGATATTTGTGGAAGGAGTGAACAAGGTTATAACTTAGGTCATTTTGGAGCAACAGGTCTTATTGGTGAAACCAATTATGTGGGGGATTTAGGACATTTTTATCTCTAAATTGCAAAAATTGAACTTTAATATAATTTCAGGAATGGAAACTAATTACTAACTCTAGAAATGAAATCCTAGTTACAATTACAGAATAAAATCTAATTATGTTGCAGAAATAACTTCCTAGTTACAGTTGCAAAATTAGAAATCTAATTATGATTGCAAAAAGAAAGTCTATTTACTTTTGCAGTAATGGAAACCTGATTATAACATGGAAATTAAGTCCTATCAATGCTCTATAATAGAAGGTTGTCAATCTTCTATGCAGGGGTTGACAACAAAACACAAAATGCAGTAAATTGCAGAAAATAGTAAATTCTAGAAATGACAATCTATAGTAATATGAAAGCTTGCTGAAAATGGAGATTACAACCAAACCTATCATTAATCATAATATCATCTTAATCATAAAATAAACTAAGATTGCAAATACTGTTAGCTATTTACAAGGAAATGAAATGACAAGTTTTACAACTTATTCTGCTACAGCAAAATCAGAATAAAAACCTGTTGTTAGTCCTCCTAGGTATGGGAGTGGCCAGCCTCCTTGTCCAAAAGAAGGTATGAGTCTTTCTATCTCTCTAGATCTTACTCACACTCATTCACAACAACATGAATAAAAAAAGTAGTGCACTTTATTGATTCAAGAACATAATTATAGTATTGCTACTAAAAACCTTGTTACATGACTGTAACAGTCACTTTTCTTATTATTATACTTCTTGCTTATTTTCCCCTACTCTTCTTAGCTCAACCTGGATGGGAGCTATCTATTTATAGATATCCTAAAATCTAATTACAAACTAATAATATCTCATTCCTATCTTACAGATCTATTCCTATTATGCTACAACATTCCTAGGTTTATCCTAGAAGAGGATCAAAATTGATCTTTTCCATGAATGGTGGCTTTAGATAGAAAGGACAACAAAGTCAGATGGGAGACATTTTCCTTTAACCTTTTCAACCTTATTTCCCTTTTTCCATTGTCAAAAATCAATCAAAAACTCAAAAAGCACTTTTTGTTCTCATTTCAAAGATAAGTGGCTCATTCTGAAGAGACTGTATTTCTCATTTCGAAGATGTCTGCTCATTTCGAAAACTATATTTCTCATTTCGAAGATGTCTGCTCATTTCGAAGATCTTCGTAATGAACAACTGTGTGCTCTTCAAGTGATTTCATCTACATTTCTCAGGTGGGTTAGCTCTCAGGATCATATTGCAATAGCCTTCATCTCTCTCCATGTGTGAATTCCATGCCTTACCATTCATTGGTAGCTAGCTGGAATTTACATTGGAAAACTAGTTTCTGCTGCACAGTAACAGTTTTCTTGCACTATTTGCTATATTTAGATAAATAAATTCTTGAAACACATCAAAACAAAACTAGTGAAGTGCTGCTATCAACCTAAGCATACTTTTCATTTAGCAAGTCATGACAAAGTAACATAAAACTATGCAAAAACTATAAAAATTGAATATAGTATTTCTAACACATTGATCATGTGAACAGTTAATACACATCATATTAAATCAACTTAACTAGCATATCAGATTAAACACAAGAGTTTTTAGGCAGTTTCAATGTTCAAAACATGCTATGATTGAGGCATTTCTAGGCCTCATCTTTTTTTCCCTAACTTATATTAATGCAGGTCCTCATGCATTTTGTTGGGCTATAGAATCACATATATCGATATTCAAATTCCATTATCTATAGAAAAATTTGGTGCCTATATAATATCCCCTATTCTCGTGAAGGTTTTTGAGCCATTCTTCAAACTGATCATCAGGTTGAGAATCTTCTTCAAAATAGAAGGGAACTAGAGAAATGATGGTTGGAGGCCTAAATTTGAGACCTATCTAGTGATGTTGCATGATTTCAATTAGTTGTATCACTCCTTCTGCCCTTCTTCTAGACCATTCTAGGTTAATGGGGGAGATAGGTTTCCTTTTCTGTAAAGAAATGAAAAGTTTTGCCCATCTACTTCTATAAAATGATAATGCTGGAACAAAACTATTATTACAAAAATTTTGAAGTTTGGTCACATAGTCCCTCAAATTTCTCAAGTACATCCTTTTTACATCTTCTCTTTTCATCATGGTGAAATGTTGTTTGGTGATAAGTGGATGATTTGGCTGAACTGCTCTGACTAACAATTCAGCTCTTAATTCAATTTATTTATTTTGTCTTTTCTCCTGGTTCTAGTAAAACTGATTTTGTAAAGTGGATATGAAAGCTCTCAATTGAACATCTCCAATGTAAATTTGAGGGTGAAACTCTACCTCTTCTAGAATAAAGAAGTTGTGTAAAAATAATTCACATAAGAGGTTTTTCTGTTCTACAGGGCTATCAAAATAGGCTTCTAAGAAATCTATAGTTGTGTCCAATTTGTATGGGAGACCTGAGCTAATCCTCATGACCTACCATATGAGATATTTCTCCTGTAGAATGAGACTGTAAAATCTGGCTGGCCATCAGAATTGGACCAAAAACTTAGAAATCTGACATAAATCAGTCACTTTTTCATTCAATGACTTGATTTCTATTTCTTTTGCTTCTAACTGTTTACTTTCCAATTTAAATTTTTCAACTTTAGTGGCAAATTTTTCATATCTAGTCACCCAAATAGCTATTTCTGTATTATATTTCTCTAGGGATACAGTATTGGGTGGTCTAACTACATGTATAAATCTGGGTAGCAAATCTACCTGAACCCCTTTTTTCTACTACTTCCACTGGTTGGTCATCTGATAATGATTCTACTTGTATCCCTTTTTCTGTTATTTCCAATGGTTGGTCATTAGACAACAATTCTACTTGTACCCCCTTATCCTCTACTATTATTGAAGGTATAACAGTTTTAAATATAGAAATCTCATTTGAAGGAGTACTTACTTGACCAATTGTATGTTGTTTAAACTGCTCCTGTGCTGGTGTTTCCTGTTGTGACTCATCTCCAATATTCTTTTCTATGCTTTTTAGCAATTCAGGAGCATCTTCAGAATGATAAGGCAATGCTTTAGAATGGAAGGGAACTTCTTTAGAATGAAATGGCACTGCTTCAGAATGGGCACCTATGTCTTTAGTCAAAGTTTTAGATGCCTCAATCAAAGTAAAAGAGTCATCTGCCCTAGATAATCCCAAAAGTAACTAAGCCAAATTATCCTCATCAATAGATATAGTTGGTTGTCTTCAGACTGTGACAGCCTCTTCCTCAATTTTGCCACTTCCTGTTGTAATTCTACAATATTATTTTCTTGTATTTCAATGATATTTTCTTTTTCTTCAATCCATTTAGTTTGTGTTTTGATAACACTTTTTTTTGCTCTTAGCTATTCTGTTATGTCCACCTCCTCTATTTTTTATTTAGAATCTGATGCAGATAAATCATCTACATTTGGTTGCTCAATAGCTATCTCATCTTCTGCTTTAGCTATCTACTCTTGTTTAGGAGGTTCCATGAAACTATCTATGATTACATCCACATCTTCTGTGGCTTGTTGAACTGTAGCAACTTCAAAACTATCTTGCCCAGTCTCTTCCTCAATCATTTATTTAGGGAATTCTAAAAAGTATTCAAGGTCTAGTTGCACTTCTATAACATCTGGACTGCCTTGTCCATCTTCTTATTCTATCACCTATTTTTCTATTTCTCTCAAGTGGAGTCTTGTAAACCTCCTAGTTCCTGATGCAAATTTTTTCTTCTTGCCCTATTTTTTGGTGACAATAGGGGTTGTGGGGATAGTTTTAGATTCTGTTGGGAGTGCTTTTGTTTCCTTTGTTGTCTCTTCCCCTATTTTTTTAGGCACTTCACTCCCTTGTTCTGACAGATCAACAACATCTTCAAAAAAACAAAATTTCTTCTATTTTTATTTTTGACTGCTGGTTCCAGGCCCTCTCTTATTTTTTTTCTTAGCTTGTGAGGTTGAAGGTTCTGGAGAAATATGCTTTGTTGCTTCTATTGGGTGTGTTTCCTCATCTACAATAGCATCTGCTACAACATCTATTTCTTCTTCCTCCTCTACAACAGCATCTGCGATAGCATTTGTTTCTTCTTCCTCCTTTGCAATAGCATCTGTGGTAGCATTTGTTTCTTCTTCCTCCTCTACAACAGCATCTATGGTAGCATCTATTTATTCTTCCTCCTATGCAATAGAATCTACAGTAGCATCTATTTCTTCTTCATCCTCATCCTCTCTTCCAAGAACTACATCATTCAGAGTAGAATAAAACCTATCAAAGCTTATAGGGTTTCCCCTAAAATGATGCTAATAGACTAATTTAATAAGACCATGGTGGTGAGGGCTCCCTTTTCCTTCCTGATATCGTTTTGCCATTTTTTTCAACTCCTGGTGTAGATACAGGGGAATATTTACCCTAACTTCTAGCTATTGCCTACCATGTCTTAGGTGGTTCAAAATTTTGAAATGATGCCCTGATAAAAGTACATATTGCCCTTCATAGGTTAAAAATTTTATTACCCATGTGGCCACTTCATTCCAGGGTTCTTGTAGGCTGGCCCTTTTTACCCCCTTGCATACGTTGTTGTGTATTAAGTATTCTGGCTCCCTATCATCTTCTTCCAGAAATTGATTAACTACATTTACTAGTGTATTTTTGCCAGTTCTAGAAATTTGAAGACCCTCTAATGGAAGCTTAGTAATTTGACTTAAAACTTCAAGGGTTACCTCAATTGTCATGTCATTAATGTGTGCCTGGTTATTTTTGAATGTGTGAGCAAACATGCCGGCCAAATCTTCAGAGGACCCATTAAATTTGTCCAAAAATGGCATAAGCCCTCCATCTTCAAAAATTTGTAGCACTTCTGGATTTTCTCAAAGGTGGGTGGTATCTGCTAGTTCCATATTTGTCTTTTGTCCCATTTTCCTATTTTGGTATGTTAAAAATTTCTTGCCTCTACTACTACTCTTTTGCTGGATCGTTGGTTTCTGGTTCTTGCAGACTTGTAGGGTTTGTTTTTAGGTTTTCAATTGCTTTGTTTGTCTTCTTCGGAATGAACTGCAATATCGACATTGTACCTCGTAATCGTTTTGCATTAACAATTATGTCTTTAGAAAGAAGTATGGAATGCATCTCTATTTTTTCTTTGAACACCTATCTGTTAATGATTGCATAGATGTCCTTGCCATCAGATCCACCTCACTTGTTTTTAGCTCCTCTATTTTGCCTATAGAATTCTCACATGCATGGTTATCAGTATTGAACAATGGTGGCATGTTGTTGGTCACTTCTCCATGATTTTGGTACTTCCTTAATGGGTGCAAGATAAGACAAATCACATCTCAACTGACACGTGTCATTTATCATATGCAGTCAAATAATTCTATTGATCATATATTTTCCCCCTCCTTGGATGCCACGTGGAAATATCATGTTGAATGCTCATTCCGAAGATTATGCTTCATTGCAAAAATAATTCCTCATTCCGAAGATAAATTTTCATTTCGAATACAAGTCCTCATTCCAAATATCATGCTTCATTGCGAAGACAATTCCTCATTCCGAAGACAAAGCTTCATTTTGAAGACAATTCCTCATTCCGAAGACAAAGCTTCATTCCGAAGACAATTCCTCATTCCGAAGACAAAGCTTCATTTCAAAGACAAAGTGCAACATTCATTCTACTATCATTCCAAAGATAATTTCAATCCGAAGACAATACAATAGTTAATCTGAAGAAAACTTCAATCCAAAGACAATACAACAGTCATTCTGAAGAAGATAGCAGGCACTATTTTTGGCATTCTCATTTCGAAGATTAGGCAGAAACCAATATTCTCCTTCTCAAAACATGTTTTAAGTATGCCAACTCTTATGGATACCTTTTATGCTAATGGTTAATTGTTATATACTACATACCAATCATTTACAATGAAGAAATGTAAGAAATATATACCTGATTAAAACAAGTTAATGCAAGTTTTGAAGAATGACTACTTCTATTGATGTTCTATTGAGATTTTTTGCAATATTTCAAAACAAGTGTAGTTGGTGAATTTGTACAATGATGATTCAAAAATTTTCAAGGTTATGCATGCCAGAAAACTAGTTTTCATGCATACCAACTCAGTAGTGCCTTAGGAAAGGTTTTCACTACTGAGCTATTCATTTTTCTCTCTTTTTTTTTCTTGTTTTTTTTTTTACCTCTCCTTTTCTCTCTGTTTTTTTTTTTTATTCTGATTATGCCCGTGAAGGAATTCATGATTTCCCTGAAATCATGCCCATGAAGGAATTCACAATCAGAATTTATTCATCTTTTTGTTTTCTGCTTTTTCTGATTTTTTTTTATTTTTCTGCTTTTCTTGAAATCCATGATCATGCTGATTTTATTGAAGTGGAAGAGGGAATCTCTTCCACCTGTTGTGCATCCAAACTGTCAAGCTGCTACAAGAATTCCTCTTTAGTCAAAGGTGTATGGTACACCCTGAGGCGATGTCCATTCACTACCAACTTTCTTCATGACCCATCAATAGGAGATAGACGAGCTGCTCCATTGTCAAATACCTCTTCAATCTGGTAAGGTCCAAGCCATCTAGTTCTCAACTTTCCAAGGAAGTCCTCATAGCGAGAATCAAATAGCAAAGCCCAATCTCCTTGCTAAAATTTCCTCTACTGAATGTGACTATCATGCCACAACTTCCTCTACTCCTGAATTACTTCAGTTTGGTGCAGAGCATCCAACCGAAGTTCATCCAATGCATTCAGCTGCAAAATCTTATCCGTTTATGCCTGTGACAATTCAATCCCAATTTCCAATGTTGTGCACAATGTTAGTAGCTCAAATTCAATAGGTAGGAGGGACTTTTTACCAAAAACTAGTTCATAAGGTGTGAATCCAGTAGTGGATTTCCAAGTAGTATTGTAAGCCCAAACTACTTCAGGTAATTTATCTAGCTAGTTTCTCCTATGAAAAGCTACTATTTTTGTCAAGATTCATTCTAGTTCCCTGTTTGTTACCTCAACCTGGCCATTTGCTTGTGGGTGGTAAGGTGATGATTTCCTATGTTTGATTTCATATAATTCTGTAAAAGCCTCAATGACTTTAGATGCAAATTGGGGTCCTTGGTCTGTGGTGATAGACCGTGGAGCTCCAAATCTCTAAAAAATCTGAGTATACAAGAAATCGATGACCTTCTCTTCATGAGCATGTTTGAAAGCACGCACCTCTACCCACTTTGTCAGGTAATCAATGCATACTAGAATATGCACCTTTCCTTGAGAAGGTGGATCAATAGGTCCTACAAAATCAAGCCCCCACCTCTCAAATGGCTCTAAAACCAATTGAGGTTGTAGTGGCATTTCATTTGTATGAGTGGGTTTCCCCATTCTTTGGCATGCATCACAATGCCTGATGTACTTTTTCACATCCTTGTGAAGAGATGGCCAATAATATCCTATCCCTAAAATTTTTCTAATTGTGCTTTTTACAGAATAGTGTCCACCTGAGGGTTCATCATGACAAGCCCTAAGGATATCATATACCTCATCCTTTCGGATGCACCTATGTAACACATGGTCAGGACTACACTTAAAAAGTATACCCTTAATCCACTCAAAGGAAGAACTCTGTTTGATCAATTGTTTTTTTGTTTTGAAGTGAAATGTGGAGGAACTTTCCCTGTGACCAAATAATTGGCTATATCTGCAAACCAAGGTGATTGGATAGATATAGCAAATAATTTTTCATCAAGAAAAGTGTCCTCAACTAATTCCCCTTCCTCTGTGTTCTGCAACCTGGACAAGAAATCTGCTACAACATTAGCTTTTCTTGGTTTGTTGATTATTGTGATATCAAATTCTTGCAACAATAGTAACCAACGAATAATTCTTACACTTACCATAGGCTTATTCATCAAATACTTAATGGTTGTGTGATCTGTGTGAATGAATATTTGATAACCTGTGATGTAATGCCTGAATTTGTTGATGGCATAAATTACTGCCAAGAATTCCTTCTCAGTTGTGGTATAATTTTTCTCAGCTCCTGTCAAATTCTTGCTAATGTAGTAGATGGCATAGTGTTCACCATTGTCAATTTGTCCTAATGTTGCTCCAATTGCAGTATTGGAAGCATCAGCCTGTATGTGAAATGGTAATGTCCAATTAGGTCCTCTTAACACAGGTGGAGTTACTAATTTCTCTTTTAGAGCTTCAAATGATTCTTGACACCTTGCAGTCCAGGAGAATTCAGAATCTTTAGTCAATAGGGCAAACATGGGATTGGCTATTGTGCTAAAGCTGGGAATAAACCTATGGTAAAAACCAATGTGTCCTAGGAAGCTTCTGACATCAGTCTGAGTTTTAGGAGGAAGAATATTCTTGATAATTTCCACCTTCTTTGGATCAACCTGGATCCCTTGAAGAGAGATGTGATGACCAAGAACTATTCCTTCCTCCATCATCATAAAAAATTTGTCTGGATTCAAGGATAACTGGTATGTTTCACAGCGAGTTAAAACTCTATCAAGGTTTTCTAATGTAAAGTCAAAATTCTGTCCACATATTGTGAAATCATCCATGTATATCTCAACACTGTTGGTAGTCAGATCAAAAAAAATTGCTAAGACCACTCGTTGAAATGTTGCTGGGGCATTACACAAACCAAAAGGTAAAACCCTATAGGCAAATGTTCCCCATGGATAGGTAAAGGTTGTTTTCTCTTGATCTTCAGGTGCAATCTGAATTTGATTATACCCACTAAATCCATCAAGAAAACAAAATCATTTCTTTCCATCAAGGGTATCTAACACCTGATCTATGAAAGGTAATGGAAAATGGTCTTTGTATGTCACTTTGTTCAGCTCTCTATAGTCTACACATACTCTCATTTTTCCATTTTTCTTAGGAACTATAACCAATGGAGAGACCCACTGGCTATCAAAAATTGGGTAAATGAATCCTACCTCCAGAAGTTTTTCAATTTCTTCCTTTACAATATCCCTCAAGGTAGGATTCAGTCTTCTCTGGGGTTGTCTTACTGGCTTGACTTCTTTAGTATAAATCTTGTGGGTGCATATATCAGGGTGAATCCCTGACATATCTTTGTAGTCCCAAGCAAAAGCATGAACATGCTTCTACAAAATAGTTATCAATTTTTCTTCCTCTTCCCTAGTAAGCCAGCTGTTAATGTTCAAAAATTTGTCTAGCTGGACTTCTATTTGTTTTGTATTTGGAAGGACTGAATTCACTTCTTCATACTTGGTGATTAGGGAGTTAAGAGGGCAATGATGAGATGGGAGGAAATAAGAAGTTTATGTTTCATTGATTTCTAATGGAAGCATATCTTGTATGGAACAGTGAGAAGGGAAAATCAGGTGATGGTGCCACCCATGTGGTAGTGAAATAGATGTTTCCTATGATAGTACAGATGGCTCACCTTCAAAATTTTGGTTCTCCTCATTCCCTAACAACTGATGGATATTTACCGCTTCCTCTTCTAACCCTTGTTCATGCAGAACATTCATTAGGATAGTTTCATTCTCTAAAGTTTCTATGTCATGGAGGTCTTCTATGTGTTCCCTTACTACCAAGGTGGCTAGTGTGGAAATAACCTCTTCTGGTTCTTCATATGAGTCAGGAAACCATAACTAACCTAAAAAATTGTTGGAGGGTCTTGTAGGAGGATACAAAGAGATCTGTTTTAGATCAATACCATTTGAAATGGTCATTTTTCCAGATCTATAGTCTATGAAGGCTACTGCAGTTGCAAGCCAAGGTCTTCCCAGAATGATGGGATATCCATGTGCTAAATTTCTTGGCTGTAAAACCAAAAAATTTGCAGGGAATTCCCAAGAAGAGACTTCTATAGGGACATCTTCAATGATACCTTTAGGTTTTGCAACTGACCTATCAGCCATTTCTAAAACTGTAAATGTGGGACTGAGATGTTTGAGCTGTAATTGTTCCATTATATCCTTGGTCATGACATTTATTGCAGCTCCTAGATCTACTAAGACATTTGATATTGGTACTGAGCCTATGGTAACTATGATAATTGGACTCCCTGGGTCACTATACTTTGGAGGTACTAGTTTTTTGGACAAGAGATCAGCTATCTTTCCTTCAACCTGAATAGTCTTGGGAAATGCTTTCTTTTTTCTTCCTGCTCTTCTAATGCACAAATCTCGGACAGTACTTTTAATCACTGGTATATCCTTAATGGCTTGCAATAAGGGCAATGATATAGTTAACTTTCTAAGTTCCTTGACCAAGTCTGACTCAGAATTTTCTGTTGTGGTATTGAATCTTTCAGGATATGGAATTATCCTTGATGAAGGTAATTGTTCTACCTATGGTTCTATTTTTTCTTCTTCTTTCTCTGTTGTTGGTTTAACTCTAACTGGTTCCAAAGGTTCTTGCTTTTCATTTTCCTTGATTTTAGTTGAAATAGGTTTAGGTACAACTTTTCCTGAATGAAGTTGGATGTTACTACAATCAAGAACATTTATTTCAACATTTTCTTCAGCTTCAGCCACATAGACAGGGGATGCCTGTCTCATGTTGTTTGGATTAGTGATTGGTTGAGCTGGAAGTTGAGGTTGTTTCACCTATTGTGTTTGCTGTGGTTGGTTCTATTTTTCTTGAAAATTTTGATTAGGTGCAAGCAAAAAATGCTGAGTTTGACCTTGATTTCTTTGCTGCCTTGGATAGGACTGGTATTGTTGACTCCACTGTGGTTGATTTTGCATCCAATGTGGATTAGTCTAATTCTGATTCTAGGGTGGGTTGTTTTGATTCCATGATGGGTTATTCTGATTCTGATTCCAGGATGGATTACTCCAACTTGTTTGTGGCCATTCTTGGGAATTTGTCCATTGAGAATAATTCCAAGGACGTTGGGGTGGTTTTGATTGTCCCCAAGGCATAGTCCAAGGATTATGCCCCCAATTTGTAGGAAAATGAGGGGTATTTTGGTACTAAGAGAAATTTCCCCCTATTTTGGTCCAACATAGTTGAGTTCCTCAGTCTAACTCTCTAACACAGTTTTGAGTTGTGGTAGCAGGTGGCATTTATCAGTCAAATGCTTCTTCGAACAGATACTACAAATGGCTGAGATAGACATTTTATTCAAAGGACACTCCTGCAAAGCATGTTTATTTCTACATCTTGGGCAATAAATTGCCAAAGGTTCTATGGTTTTTGCTTTTGCAGACATTTCTCCCAAAGTTGTGTTCAATTGCACCAGAATATCGGTTTTAAAATTTGCAAGTTCCTCTATTAGGTCCTTCACATCAATGCCATTTGTACTCTTTTTTCTTCTTCCCTACTTAGTGTGAGAGTAATTCCTACAGAGATCCATAATTTCCTCATTACTAAGAGTATTTACATCCCCTTTTCCCATCAAATCCAATACTTCTCTGGATTCATCTTGTAATCCTCTCAAAAATATGGTTTTGCATAACTCAGGTTCTACAAGTCCACATCTCCTTTGAACAAAGGAGAACCTATCAAGATAGTCTTCTAATGTTTCATCATCTTCCTGCTTAATCCTGAATAACTCATCTTTCCTATTCCTTACATGGAAATACTCCTGATATTTGTCTAAAAACACAGCTTCCATTTGATCCCAGGTTCGGATGGAATTTGGCTCTAAGCTCATGAACCAACGTAATGTTGAGTCCTTGAGTGTTGAGGGAAAAACCTTAAGTTTTTTATTGTCATTTACATAGTCATAGGTTTGACACACTACTTTGAATTCAAACAAAAACTGATCAGGATCTTCAGATACAACACCTCGAAAGGTTGGAAGTATTGAAGGTGAAATGGTTTTCATGGGGGAGTTTTGTGTTGGATTCAAATGGATAGGATATTCAAATGTTCTAGAAGGTTGGGGCATATCCTGATCATTTCCTTCATTATGGACACAGCCATGTTGGCCATCCCCATCTAGATTGCCTCTCTCTGCCATAGTTTCCTGTTCCTTGGGAACAGTTAAACCTATCCAAATTTCACTCTTAAGAGGTCCAGAATCCTCTGTTGATGATGAGTCTGATGATTTTTCTTTCTCAGGATGTTCTAATGATGATGAAGTTGGTGATTTTTGTTTCAATTTTTTTGGTAGTTCAAACACAGGTGATTCACCCCTTAGGCGTGAAGATCTTCTTAATGGAACAAGCCAGGGATCCTTTTGAGTAATTCTACCTTTTTCATCCCTAGGCTTACTCATTCATGTTTACTCTTGAATGACATAAATTATAGGTCAATAGTTGTTACTTTAACCAGCTGTTATATTCAGATTTTATCCTAAATTTTCATAGCTCAGTCTAATTAATAGCTATTGGACTGTTGTCACCTTCTAGCAACACTATTCCTTAGAAACGATGCCAAAATGATGCATTGTCATTATGCACATCATTAATTCTCAATGAATTTGTCAATCCAGGGTAGTGTACAAGGCTATTTGCAGAAGAATGAGTGAACAGGGTTATAACTTAGGTCATTTGGGAGCAACAGGTCTTATTGGTGAAATCGATTGTGTGGGGGATTTAGGACATTTTTATCTCTAAATTGCATAAATTGAACTTTAATCTAATTGCAGGAATGGAAACTAATTACTAACTGCAGAAATGAAATCCTAGTTACAATTACATAATGAAATCTAATTATGTTGCAGAAATAACTCCCTAGTTACAGTTGTAGAATTAGAAATCTAATTATGATTGCAGAAAGGAAGTCTATTTACTTTTGCAGTAATGGAAACCTGATTATAACATGGAAATTAAGTCCTGTCAATGCTCTGTAATAGAAGGTTGTCAATCTTCTATGCAAGGGTTGACAACAAAACACAAAATGCAATAAATTGCAGAAAATAGTAAATTCTAGAAATGACAATCTGCAATAATTTGAAAGCTTGCTGAAAATGGAGATTACAACCAAACCTATCATTAATCACAAGATCATCCTAATCATGAAATAAACTAAGATTGCAAATATTGTTAGTTATTTACAAGGAAATGAAATGACAAGTTTTACAACTTATTCTGCTGCAACAAAATCAGAATAAAAACCTGCTGTTAGTCCTCCTCCTAGGTCTAGAAGTGGCCAGCCTCCTTGTCCAGAAGAAGGTATGAGTATTTCTCTCTCTCTAGATCTTACTCACACTCATTCACAACAACATGAATAGAAAAATTAGTGCACTTTATTGATTCAAGAACATAATTACAGTATTGCTGCTAAAAACCCTGTTACAAGACTATAGTAGACTCTACTATTTCTTATTATTATACTTCTTGCTTATTTTCCCCTACTCTTCTTAGCTCAACCTGGATGGGAGCTATCTATTTATAGATATCCTAAAATCTAATTACAAACTGAGAATATCTCATTCCTATCTTACAGATCTATTCCTATTATGTTGTAGCATTCCTGGGTTTATCCTAGAAGAGGATCAAAATTGATCTTTTCCATGAATGGTGGCTTTGGACGGCAAGGACGACAAAGTCAGATGGGAGATATTTTCCTTTAACCTTTTCAACCTTCTTTCCCTTTTTCCATCATCAAAAATTAGTCAAAAACTCAAAAAGCGCTTTCTGTTCTCATTTCGAAGATAAGTGGCTCATTTCAAAGAGACTGTATTTCTCATTCCGAAGATGTCCGCTCATTCCGAAGAGACTGTATTTCTCATTCCGAAGATGTCTTCTCATTTCGAAGATCTTTGGAATGAACAACTATGTGCTCTTCAAGTGATTTCATCTGCATTTCTCAGGTGGGTTAGCTCTCAGGATCAGATTGCAATAGCCTTCATCTCTCTCCATGTGTGAATTCCATGCCTTGCCATTCATTGGTAGCTAGCTAGAATTTACATTGGAAAACTAGTTTCTGCTGCACAGTAACAGTTTGCTTGCACTATTTGCTAGATTTAGATAAATAAATGCTTGAAACACATCAAAACAAAACTAGTGAAGTGTTGCTATCAACCTAAGCATACTTCTCATTTAGCAAGTCATGACAAAGTAACATAAAACTATGCAAAAACTGTAAAAATTAGAATATAGTATTTCTAACACATTGATCATGCAAAAAGTTAATACACAACATATTAAATCAACTTAACTAGCATATCAGATTAAACACAAGAGTTTTTAGGTAGTTTCAATGTTCAAAACATGCTATGATTGAGGCATTTCTAGGCCTCATCAGTAGCTCTATCTGGTTCTTCACCCTCTTGATCAGCTTCTTTTTCAGTATTATCTTCTTGATCTTGGTCAACTTATTCCTTAGGTGATTCTTGATCTTTATTTCTCTCTTCAGCATCCTTTCCAAACAATTAGACCATCAGATTTAAGGTTTGTAAGGCTTGTTTCCAAACTACTTTAGAGGTATTGGAAGTCTCTTTGAGATGCTTTTAAATGTACTCTAATTCGCCAGTGTCCTCATAGTTTGTAGCACTTCCTTTATTTACCAAGTCTTCCATCAGATCTCTTAGTTTTGTAAAATAAATAATCATTTGTGAAACCTTCTCCTGATCAATCGGTTCCTTCATAGCATCAATCTTAGACTCATTTTGGATACTCTCGATAATACTCTTATTAATATCTTTTAGTGATAGAAATGTGTTATCTTCCATCCATAACCCTCTAAAACCATTATGAATCATTTCTTTATTTATGTCCACTACATCCCTGATCATATTTTCCACCTTATAAAACAATAGCCAAGCCTTTTGGAGTATTCTATGCTTCTTCACTACAACTCTGGCGACAATTCTGGGAGTATTATATTCTTTGTTAGGAATAGGTTTAGCAGTCTCACTAAGCCTGCTATCTGCCAAATTATAAATCCGCTTAACTGGAATCATCATAGGTTGAAGTTCTCCAGTGAAGCTATATAGGTCTTCTTTAATATTCTAAAGCAGGTGGTTGGCATCATCCATGTAATCAATAATGGGCTATAACTCTAAGCATTTTTCTATAACTTCAAACAAAAGTTCTTTCCTTACTTTCTTTAGCCCATATTTAGAGAAACCTAAAGACTTATCCTTTACAATCTGAAGCTACTACTTCAAGCTCTATATTTCTTTGGATTGTTCTTCATTTTTCTTCTTTTGTTCCTCTATTTTCTCCTTGAGCTTATTGGCCTCTTGGAATTTGTCTTGTCAGTTCTTAGCTTCCTTTCAATCTTTTCAATTATCCACTCCAGCTTGTCCACTTTCTCTTTGTATATATCACCCTTGACATAGAAAGTGTCCAAGTGATCCTTAGCTATCACCAACTCATCTTCAACAGGTAACTGCACGATATATTTTGTGTATTCTTATAAACAGTAGTCTTGAGCATTCATTTTAGTCTCTGGATTGCTTACTAGAGGAATGATGGATTTGGATATCCTCTACCTAGAAACTGGATCAACAAATATGCTTCTCCTCTTCATAGCCATCCTCTTGGAAGTTTGGATAGTTTCTCTTCCTAAAAATATTGAATTTTATGTGAAGCTTCCTTTTCCTTTTGCAAAGTTGCTAATGTAGGATAACTCATAATATTAATAGAAGAGGCTATAAGGTGTGAGAGAGAGGAATCAACAGCTGACAATGGCTTTGTAGAAGTGACTACAGTGGAATCTGTGACCACTGTTGTTGTTGCAATTGGAAAACTCATGGAAACTATAGTAAAACTCATAGAAGGATGAGTGGGTGTAGATGAAATAGATTCCTTTTCAGATGATCGAGGAGGTTGCAATGGCAAATATGGAATTATGGGAGATGATGAAGGAAGAATTTTAGGTTAATTTGGAGGATATGGGTTGGTTTGGCCATTAGTATTGACTGATGAAATAGGTTGTGAACTATGAGGGGGAGAAGGCACCTTTGTTACAACCTCTTGCTTAGAATAGGAGGGAGTTTTCTTTGGGGAAGGATGAGGAGAAGGAGAATATGGAATAGAGGTCATATCTTCACCTACATATGTAGGATGTTCTGGAGCTACATCTAACCCTATTGTTGTGCTATTTGTACTTCTTCTATAGCTAAAACAGGGATTTCCTTAACAATTTTCTCCTTATCCAACTTTTGTTTCTTACAAATCTCCTTTTGAGTTCCCTTTGGTGCCCTTTTGGCCTTTCTTTTAAAAACTTGCAAGGCTACTGATTTCTCATTCTATGTATCTTCTCTAGAAAACCCTTCCTATACTGGTTCTTCCTGCAATATATCTTCAAAAATAGGATTTAATTCCACTATGGTTGCAGTGGTGAACTTCATTGGAGTGAACACAAAGTTTCCATCCTTCTTCTTCTAGTCTATCTTTGTAGCAAGGGGCTCTCCACCCAAGACTAGGGATTTTTGCCTACTTTTTGTCTAAAATATTAGTGTGCTAATAACCCTCTCTCATCAGAATAGTACATCTTACTCATTAAATGTGCTCCTTTTGGAAAATTCTCTAATTTTTTTAGTTGAAGGCTAAAATATCTTCAAAACTTTAGCAGTAGTTAATGGAGTACTAGCTCCTTCTTCTTGAGCTTCTTCTTATGAATGTGGATATGGGGAATCTGACCTTGGATGCAACTTTTTATAAATTAGTACCATATTCTTTGGGTCTTTTACCTTCAAATTATGACATCCTTATCATATCTATCAGAAAATGCATTGTCAATTACTAGTCCAAACTTGGATTTCTCTTTGCCAATTACAAATATCATCCTCCACAAGTCTACTATCTTGGCTTCATTCTATTTCTTTTTACCATTGATGTCTCTGATGGTAAACTCTTGCAACTAATGTTCTTCTTTCTTATCAGTTTTGTTATCAACGTCTCTGATGGTAGACTCCTTCAACTAATATTTTTCATTATTATCTTGATCAAAATAAACTACCTGCTCATATAAATCTAACCATGGAGGAAGTTGTTCCATCTTGGCCACATTCCACTCTAAAGGAGCATTTTCCTTATTATTTCTACCCTTTTCAAAATGAGACTTGGATTTTTTCTCAAATTTGTAGGCCCTTTTTCCATTCAAGGCTATGTTCCTCTTATGGAATATATCATCTGGGTAATATCTCCATCTCTGGGGAATGTAGAATAGGCCCAGCCTATCTAGATATTGGTCAATGTTTTCACCTTGACCCTTTTTGGTGATGGTTATGTCATCAACACTACGATAGGTCAACAAACATTTTCTCTTCCTTCCAGAGCCATAGTTCATATTTATAACTTCTTCTTGCCTCAAATATCCTAGGGCTAATAATCTATCTATAGAAAAATGAGGTAGTAGAAAATGCTTACCAGTGAAGTTGTGTAGTCTAATTATTGTGCCCTCTATAAGGATGTACCAATCTCCTTTAGCACCCTCCGTTCTTAATAATTTCTTGGCCAGCAGTGGTAGCCTAGGGTATTTCCCATACGTTATCTTTAGTTCTGGCCCTAGAAATTCCAAGTTAAATCTATAGCCCAAAGGCCTCCCTTGGCTATAAATTGGATTAATTCTCCACACAATATACAAAGAGAAGTTTTGAGATATAGCAATGGAGTGCTGCCAAGATTTTCCCTCACCATTTTGTGCCCCTTTTCCCTCGGAATCTCTACCTAGCGAAGGAGGTTTGCGAGTGAACTAGGAGGTGCGATTTGATTCCAAAACTAAACCATATGAGTGATTTTTACCACAAAATTTTATGAAAACACTATTTAGGAGGTCCCTAACCAATTCACAGAGGAATTGGTGATAAAATAAGTGCAGAACTGGTGGTCATCCCACCCCAAGATGGTCCCTAGTTTGTGATAGTCCCAACCGTCCCACCCCAGTATGGTGGCTTATCTATGCATTATTTCTTTACTATTATTTTTTAGTTATATTATATATTATCATATGATTCTACTATCCAAATTTCATGCATTTTGGAGCTATATTGAGTGAGATATCATATTTTTAGTGTTTTGTAGGGTCTTATGCAGGTCTACGAAGGTCATCTGGAGAAGCACCTAAAAATATTGTTGATTTTGAAAATATGACCATATGGGTTCTCTTAAAATTATATTTTATGCATAATTTCCAAGTTTCATTTTATTTGGATGTGTTTTGGTTCAGAAATTGCTTGCTTTGGGTTTTGTAGGTTGGAGATAGGCACTACGAATGCGACATGCCATCAGACACAATTTTGGTTTTTTTTTGGTGATATCTTCCCAAAACCATCCATTTTACATCCCTCTAAAATTTCAAGTCATTTTGAGTTTATTTGGTATAATATCCATGCATATTCTCATTACTAGTCTTTTGGTGCCTATGGGGATTGCATGTTTTTCATCATACACACTTGCTACTTGAAATTTCTGGTTTCCTTGTGTGTAGGTGCAGGTTTCTATAGTGCATTAGGAAGGATCACAAGACCTCAAGATCAAATATACAAGTGAAGGCAGTAGTAGCCTGCCCACCTCGATTGTGGGTACGAGGAAAGACATTGGAAGTGCACCAAGTTACTTGAAGGATTTGATCCTTGGGCACCCAAAATTTGTAATAATTGTATCATATTTGAGCCCTCAAGGGGAATTCTATGTAACCTTGGATTTTATCCACCAAATTAATAAGAAAGAGACTTGCTTTACTTCATTTCTTGTTATTTGGTATTTCTTCCATTTTACTTGCATGCTTCTGATTTGATGCTCATGAGACATAGGAGATAGATGCATATTGTTCCTCTTAATTAGGTGCACCATTTTTCCCCTAATTTAGTGGAAATCATGGTGGGACCCTATCCCTATTACTTTTCTAAAGGTTTGACCTCAGATTTTTCTTATTTTCTATTGTAGGTACTAGTCGTCCTAGCTTGAAATGGCCTCTAGACTGCTCCTTAGCTCACCCTGGGATGGCCACATAAATAGAAGCCATCCCACCCTAGTATGGCCACAAAATAGAGCCTTTTCTACTCAGATGCCAGAAACAACAAGTTTTTCGGGTGATAAGGTAGGTACCTGAACTCTCTGCTTTCTGTTACATAGTTAGAATTAGCTAAAATTTGGTTTTTCTTGCATGATTTGTTTGCTAGGAAGGTAGAAAGATAGTTTCCTTTTCTTATAAATGCAAAAATAACATAAAAACAAGAAAAATAAAAAATAAGTTAAGTTATGATGCCCTTGTATGGTTTGCTTGCATGTAGGCTACCTAATGGGTAGGCCATCATTTAGGGTTTGCATTTCATAGGTTTCCTTTTATCTAGATTCTTCTGAAAGTAAAACATACTTTTGCATGCATTTAGTGAATGATCATTGAATGCTTCATTGTTTACTTTCTTTGGCTTAAAAGGAACCACACACACCACGATTCACTTAAATGCTAGTGAGGTGGATTTCATCACCATCCACTAGTAGAGTTCAACGAGGTGGCTTTCATCTCCACCCATTGTCTCAAATCCCATGAACCTTGTTCTTTGCCAAGGCCGGTTCCAAGATCCATCATAGCCCATGGGTTATAGCATGTATCTCTCTTCGGAGAGGTATATCGTAGACTATGGGTGAACTGGGTGAGGAACTGGTAGGACCTGTGCTCCCTAGCCATGTGTGGACCTCATCACCACACATTATAGGTGGGATAACATGACCTGGAGTTCATCACCAGGTTGTTGAGCTATGAGTATACATGTGAAATCCAATTAAACACAATATTATCATCCAATAAGATTTCAAACACATGATACAAGGTCATCCTTTACAAACAACACATCTGAAACACACAAAATAGTTTAGGGATTCACATCTAAAACTTAAAAGAGATAATCATCTATCTTATTGAGTGTTTCCTTTTCTTGTGTGCTATCTCATTAAGAATTTGTAAAGGAGATAATCATCTAGGGTTTGGTAGAGAGTTACAATGGTGTGCACCTGCATCCAAGCCCAATCACGGGTGAAATTTGCAAAGAGTGGACTAGGAGACATGAGTCATCTCCGCTATAGCCCCAAGGACTTGGTCATACCTCCTTGGTGAGCCTCTACTCACCCTAGTCCTAGAATAGTGGGATGTGAACCACACCTACAAGGGAGCCCTATGCGGGACACCCCTATGGGTGATGGACCTTACCTAGGAGAGTGTTCTTGGTATCTAGACACATCACATGCCTTCTTTTATGAAAGGCAATAGCACACTAAGGTGCAAGTAGATAGAGTGGTGCCACACATCCATGTACCTATTAGGTCTAACATGCCTATTCATAGGCCAGAGCATGACTTCACACATTGGGCAGAGTAGGTTGATCCAACCTTGCCTCTACATCACCCTGATAGGGTCCAATAGCTTAGGCAACCTGACGGGTATGATACTCATCACTCGGGGTGAGCTAACTCCACCCTTCCCTTCCTCATCCATGAAGGAAGGCATGAGGAAATCCCTTATTATCCTCAAGAGCAATATACCATGCACGCACGATGTGCCTCTATGCCCACTGAGTATAATGAGCATATGCTCAGGCCCGAACCTCAAGTCAATGCGATGGCCCTCGATCGAGGGAAGCGCACGATAGATATCATAGATTATCTTGAATGAGGTCGGCCTTAGGGTGAGACTCCTAGGCCTCCTAGGCCCCACACAGTGGAATAGATCAATCAAGTAGTTGCAAGATATGCGGAACACCAAGCACAGTTCAAGCAGCTTCGACGAGACAAAGAGCAACTAGACCACTTGCATCAGCTTGAGAAAGAAAGAATCGAATGACAGACCAACGAGCTATTCCAAAAAACTTTACGAGAGAGGGTTCCTACCCCTAAGACACATAGGTAGGAAGTCCACCCAAGGAAACCCACACTCATTCGAGATAGGTCTCCTAGGCCTTATCCAATGTTACCTCCATGACCTCCTAGGCCAGATCGGGACTTGCCTCCCAGGCCAAACATAGGGTGCCCACAATGGGCAGATACCCCTCTTTATAGACCGGCTCGAGAGATGCCCTATGGGGCTTACACTGAGCATGAGCTAGAGGTAGAGTATTTGGAAATACCTTACCAAGGTAGGGGGGTGACATGCCACCACCCCACAATAGGTTGGAGGATCCTCGACCTCCATCATAGGATAGGAGTAAGGATGAGGAGATTAAATCCTCAGATGCATATCGGGCATTGCTAGAGTACCTAGAGTCAGTAGAGAACAAGACCTTCGGGTCTAGATCTCAAAATCCCACTTTGCACCAGTTACATAGTCAGCCCCTTCATCCTTTGATTCCTACCCCTCCCTATCCAGAGCAATTTAAGCTGCCTCAGTTGGCTACCTTTAAGGGAGAGGAAGATGCGCAAGAACATGTCACCAAATTCCTGAGTCAATGCTTTGGCATTCAGGATAATGATGCTTTGCTTTTGTAGATATTCATGACTACCCTCTCTGGCCCCACCATGGAGTGGTTTACCCAACTCCTAAAGCATAGCATCCACAATTTGGATCAACTTGTAGATGCGTTCCTCGAATGCTTCACCTTCAACACCAAGAGGAAGGTGACGTTGGCTGACCTAGCTAGGTTGAAACAATATGATGATGAGTCAATAGAAAATTATGGCAATAGGTGGTGAGCCTTGCTCTCCAAGCTACCTTATCTACTCCCCATGTTGGAGTTGACTCAGATGTTTTCCAAGAGCTACCTAAAGCCGATCTCCTTATTGTTGCAGTTGCAACAATATCTGACTCTTGAAGATACCCTAGCACAAGCTAGGACCATTGAAGACATCAAGATTCAAGAGGGAGATATTATGAAGCCTCGTAAGGAGTGGAACAAGAATGCTAAGAATACCCCAATGTAGCCTAAGCCAATAGTAGTGAATCAGGTTGCCATTAGTGTCCCAGGGCCAGCGCAAGCAATGCCACCTCAAAAGCCTAATTATCAAGCCACACCTGGGAACTATGCCAAGGACAACCAAAATAGTCAAGGGAAAAATCAATAGCATTGCCCCAAGTGATAGTTCATGCCCATTGCAGAGTCTATGGACTCATTTTTTGAGCGCCTCTTAGTGGCTAATTTGATCAATCTGCCTGAGAGTCGACCTACTAACCCAAATGCACCTAAGCCCAAAGGATACAGAGAAGACCTATATTGCAAGTTTCATAGGCAAAATGGGTATGATGTGCAAATGTGTTATAAGTTCAAGCATGTGGTGCAAGACATGATCGATAGGAACACCCTTCAGGTAGACAACCCTATCGCACCAAACAACCAATAGATGGAGGTCTTTAAAGACCCCTTGCCTACCCATGCAGAGTAGGCCAAGCCAATGCCCCAGGTAAATGAGGTTCATCATGCACCCCCTCAGCAAGGGTATGTCGGCATGATCAGCATTGTAATGAGGAATAGGTGGTACCCAAGTCTAGTCACACCACCTGCGGCTCAAAGTGATGTTCCTTCGATGTCGTAGCCTTTACCGCCTCCTGTGCTGAGCCTCCCACCTAGGCCTGTGGTCACAATTAAGAGCAAGCTCGCTCAGAGCCTAAGAATGACATCGGCTCAACTCTCCATCTATGAGCTCATTCAGCAATCACCACCTCATAGAGAAGCCTTGATGGAGATCCTTAAGGCAATAGAGCTACAGCCCTAGGAGTCTAACTCCTTCAACAATTTTGTGGGGCATGTGTGGCAATGCATAGAACCGGTGATTACCTTTTGAGAAGATGAACTTAAGTCGGTTCCAACTGATATGGTGGATCCTCCCTTGCACATCATCGCATGTGTAAATGGGATGCCATACAAGAGAGTGTTGATAGACACTGGGTCTTCTAGCAACATCATCACTACAATAGCTCTCAAACATTTGAAGCTCCCAGCATCCCATATTGTTGCGTCTACCTACACCCTTCGAGCATTTAATGATGCCATATGCTCGATAGTTGGCACAATAGTCCTACCCATCTAGGTAGGACAAAATACCATACTGACACTATGCCACATCTTGGAGGGTGAGATGGCATACAATATCTTGTTGGGTAGACCTTGGATCAGGGACATGAAGTGTGTCCCTTCCATTGCTCACCAATGCCTAAAATACACCTATGAAGGGCAAGTTCATGTCATCCCCGTGGACCTAGAACCCTTCAAGTACTGTAACATGGTGCAACAGCTCCTTGAGTCTACCTTGTCATCCACCCACCTAGATTTTCAATCGAATAAATCCAATCAATATCTGACTCCTTCACCATCACCTTCATTCAATCCATCATCATCTCATGCCACACCATCCTCCTCTTCAATGCTTCTAGACGTGCCTTCATCATCGGTGAATCCTCCATCGAGGGACATAGGGAAGAGGCCTATTTATGAGAGCCCTTCGATCATATCCACCATCTCCACCAGTGAGACCCCTAGCCCAATGGATGAGGAGCTACCTCATGAGGCAAATGATGAATCAGTCCAACTCTCACTCTCATCCCTTTTTTATCTACAGCCTCAGGTCATAGTACACCTAGCTTCTACCAAATTAGGAGAGTACATGGTTAGGAATGTTACAACTACCCCTACTATAGAGTTAGTGCAAGACATGGGTCGACCTCATCTTCCCATAGGTACTATCATACCTCTCGGTCTTCCCCCCAATCAAATGAATTTTGTCTATGGGGGTCTTGACTATGGCATCGAGCCCTACCAACAATAGGAGGAGGATGAAGAGCCCTTTTTCGAGGACATCAACTACATGTCCAACCCTGACTTTGCCATGAAGTACCTTCATCTCTGTAATTGGCATGGTTATGGGTTGGGCCTATATGAGCAAGGCACCAGAGTTCCTTATCAACCATAGTATCAAATACCTTATGATAAATCTAGTTTGGGACACAACAAGCCTATGCCCCTAGATGTCCTCATAGATAGCTTAGAGTGCATGACTCTAGACTTTAGGGATGAGCTTGCACGAGATCCTTATGCCAACCCCAATCACATCTACTCACTAGGGGACTACTTCCCTATGCCCTTGGGAGATGATGACCCACCTCATGATGTCATCCAATCTTACGAGAGAGGTGAAGGTTCACACACTCTTCCCCATGATAGTGAGGAAGAGGATCCAGGGTCCCCTTATGAGTGGACATCCAATGATGAGTCGGACTATGGAGTCGCATCGATTGACTCTGATAGCTCTAATGGAGAGTACATGTGAATCATCCCTCTGGATGATGAGGATGAGTTCTATTTGTGCATGTTCCCATTACATGATCCCATCTGGTGATAACTTTTACCTCTCAAGGAGCAAGCTCACCCGTAGCCACACCGACCACCTCTAGTCATTCAGCCTCCACCACAACCACCTCTAGAAGTCTTGCAACATCCTGATGTCCATGAACACCACCCACCACATAGGGGAAATCATCCATCCATAAATATGATTTCCATAGATCTATTCGAGCCCTTGCGAGATCCGAATAACCCATTGGAGCCATTGCACCTTGACTTGGGGGTAATTGACTTTGATCAAGGAGATTCACCCCCATCGCCTTTCGAGTACTGGCCTTGCAATGAGATGCTACAACCATTTCATTTCTCTCCAAGGCCTACTCATGATGTCTTCCATGCTGAGGAGGAACCCAAGGTTCCAATTGCTGATCTAAACCCAACTGATGACATCCACCTGATCCCTACTCCTCACCAGTTGGAGGAGGGATCACATATGTCAATCGAGCCTATGATTGACAAAGATATCAGCTTAGATATCAAGAATCCATAGTATATCAAGTTAGGGGAAAGCCTATCCCCCAAAGAGCAAGTCAATTACATAGCCCTTCTCACAGAGAAGAAGGAAGCTTTTGCATGGTCCTACAAAGACATGCCGAGACTGGATCCAAATCTAGTCACCCACAATCTGATGCTTGACCCCAAGGCCAAGCCGATTAAGCAAAAGCTAAGAAATATGCATCCCACAGTAGCCCTAATGGTCAAATATGAGCTACATAAGTTATTGGATTCTAGGTTTGTCATTTCGATAGACTATCCACCATGGTTGTCCAACATGGTTCCCATCAAGAAGCTTGATGGGAGGATTCACATTTGCACCGATTTTTGAGACCTAAACAAAGTGAGTCCTAAGGATGATTTTCCTTTGTCGAGCATCGATGCCCTAGTAGATGCCACAGTGGGCCATAAAATGTTATCCCTCATGGATGGTTTCTCTAGGTACAATCAGATTTTTATCAACCAGAGGGACCCACTAAAATAATGTTCACAATCACCTGGGGAACATTTTGCTATAAGGTCATGCCTTTTGGCCTTAAAAATGTTGGTGCTACCTACCAGCGTGCCATGACGTACATATTCCATGACTACATGCATAATATTTTGGAAGATTACATGGATGACTTACTGGCTAAATATTTATTACACCATGAGCATCTCGATGTCTTGCACAAAGTCCTTGATCACCTTATTGAGCATAACGTGAGACTGAACCCCAAGAAGTGTGTCTTTGGCATCACATCTGGAAAACTCTTGGGATTCATAGTTTCTAAATGAGGCATCGAAGTGGACCCCAACAAGGTCAAGGTAATCCTCGAGATGCCTCCCCCAACTACTATTAAGTAGCTCCAAATCCTGTAGGGTAAGATCACATCCATCAAATGCTTCATAGTGCAATTGTTGGATAAGTGTCGACCCATGAACAAATTATTGCACAAGGGGGTCGCATTCCATTGGGATGATGAGTGTCAGGATGCCTTTGATACAATAAAATAATACTTGGCTTCACCACTAGTGTTGGCTCTGCCTAGACCAGGAGTGTCATTCCGCTTATACATCTCAGCCACTGAGATTGCATTGGGCACCATGTTAGCCTAGAATAATGAATTGCATAAGGAATAGGCTACTTACTACCTTAGTCACACCCTAGTCAGCTATGAGATCAAGTACACATACATTGAGAAGTTATGCCTAGCGATGGTCTTTGCCACCAAGAAGCTATGACATTACATGCTTAGCCATACCACATATGTTGTATCCAAAGAGAATCCATTGTGATACATGATGAGTCATACTTATCACAATAGTCGCACGACAAAATGGATCATGTTGTTGATGGAGTTTGACCTAGAATTTATCGAACAAAAATCAATCAAGGGTCAGGTCATCACCGATCAACTCACATAGGCTCCTCTCCAGGATGATCAACCTCTTAGCATGGAGCTTCCCGATGATGGAGTCTTCAAAATATCAGAATCGCTTGATTCTAATGAGCCTGAGTCGCAGGCCGATATGACTCTATTCTTTGATGGCTCCAAGTGTGAGCAAGGGGGTGGCATAGGGATCATGTTTTTCACACCGCATGGGGCTCCCATACCCCTATCATTTAAACTCGATTTCCCATGCACCAACAACAATGTTGAGTACGAAGCCTTGCTCATAGGTCTTCAAATGGCTATCGCCATGAGAATAACCAAGCTCAACATTTTTGGTGATTCCTTGCTCATTGTCAACCAGGTCAAAGGGATTTTTTAGTGCAAGTGCCCAGTTCTGCAAGCCTATAAAGCCCTTGTGGATAAAATCTTGGTAAAGTTTGAATGGTATGACATCGAGGCACTCCCTCGATCATCTAATAATTTTGTAGATACTATGGCCTCCCTTGGGTCCTTGATCCCGTAGAACCCTACTAATGAGATGACAACCATTCAGGTCAAAATGCTATCGCAATCTATGGTTGAGCATGAGAGCACTCAAGCCACGCCAGAGGTCCACTTGATTCAAATTGAACCTCATCAAGAGAGATTCTCGCACATTCATGAGCACTTGAATCATGCCACTTGGGGGACTTTGTTCCCTCAAACCCCTTTTGATAGCAGTTCAATGCTATTCTTACAGGTTCTTTCCCAATCAGCATTCACTCAGGAGGAACTTCAAGAGGGATAGGCAATTCATGCAATCGAGGCTTCCTCACAATAGGACTGGTCCACACAAATCAGGGAGTATCTAAAGCTTGGTAATCTCCCTCCTAGATTGTCGCATGCCACCAAAAGGACATTTAAATGGAAGGTGGAAAAATATGTCTTACTCGAAGATATTTTGTATCGTCGGGGCTATGAAGGTATCCTCCTTCGTTTCTTAGAGCATCAAGAGTCAGTTTGGGCAATGGCCCAAGCACACGATGGTACTTGTGGTGGCCATTTCAGTGGCATGGCCATCACAAAGCGTATTCTTCGCATGGGCTATTATTGGCCAACTTTAGAGTGATATTGTTGCACATATGTTAATAAGTGTGTGAAGTGTCAACACCATGCTAACTTGACACACATACCTTCTCAGGCCTTGCAACCGATCCAATTGGCTTGGTCGTTATCACAATGGAGGTTGGATTTAATCGGGAAAATATCACCTGCCTCTTTGAGCCATCACACATTTATCATTATGTCTACCGAGTATTTTACAAAGTGGGTGGAAGCAATTCCCCTTACCACTACGATAAGACCCCATATAGCAGAGTTCATATTGCACAATATCATTTTTCATTTTGGTATTCCATCCAAGATCATTTTCGATAATGGGACATCATTCAAGAATAAATATGTGCATGCTTTGATAGCAAAGTATAATATCCAACATAGCTTTTCAATGCCCTATTATCCTCAAGCAAATGGGCAAGCAGAGGCATAAAACAAAATGTTGATTGCCATCCTGAAGAAAATAGTTAAAGAGAATCACACCGATTGGCACATGAAAATACCCCTTGCTCTATGGGCCTACCACACTAGCATTTGGAATCCCACTTGGGAAACCCAATTTTCACTAGTGTATGGTGCCAAGGTAGTCATGCCTCTAGAGCTGGAAATCCCATCACTATGCATATCCATGTAGGAGTTCATCGATGATGACACCACACGATAGGCTCACCTAGATCAACTTACATTGCTTGATGAACATCGCGTTAATGCTCTTGAGCACCTACACATTTATCAAGAGTGACTTAAGAGATCCTACAATATGAAAGTCCATCCTAGAGACTTTCAGGTTGGTGACCTCATTCTGAAAGAGAACCAACAAAATTCTAATTTTCTACCCCATCTGTAGGACAAGTTTATGATAAACTGGTTAGGTCCCTTTGTCATCACTAGTTAGATCAGACCCAAAACTTATCGCCTAGCCTCCCTTGATGGAATCAAGGATACTAAACCCTTGAACATCCTTCATTTATGGCATTTCCAAGCCTAGAGCATTGTGGCCCACCCCAAAATGCTCCAAGGGTGTCTACAACCCGCTTGGTCAACCCAAAACACTCCTAGGTGGTTAATGACCATCTAGGTCACCCCAAAATGCTCCAAGGGTGTCTACAACCTACTTGGTCAATCCAAAATACTCCTAGGTATTCTATGATCATCTAGGTCACCCCAAAATGCTCCAAGGGTGTCTACAACCCACTTGGTCAACCCAAAATGCTCCTATATGGTCTATGACCATCTAGGTCACCCCAAAATGCTCCAAGGGTGTCTACAACCTGCTTGGTCAACCCAAAATGCTCCTAGGTATTCTATGACCATCTAGGCACCCCAAAATTCTCTAAAGGTATCTACAACTTGCTTGGTCAACCCAAAATGATCCTAGGCAATCTATGATCATCTAGGTGATCCCAAAATTCTCCAAGGGTGTCTACAACCCGCTTGGTCAACCCAAAATTCTCCTAGATGGTTTATGACTATCTAGGTCACCCCAAAAGGCTTCAAGGGTGTCTAAAACCCACTTGGTAAATCCAAAATTCTCCTAGGTGGTCTATAACCATACAGGTCACCCCAAAATGATCCAAGGGTGTCTACAATCCATTTGGTCAACCCAAAATGCTCCTAGGTGGTCTATGATCATCTAGGTCACCCCAAAATACTCTAAGGGTGTCTACAATATTCTTGGTCAACCCAAAATGCTCCTAGGTAGTCCATGATCATCTATGTCACTTCAAAATGTCCCAAGGGTGTCTAAAACCCACTTGGTCAACCCAAAATGCTCCTAGGCAATCTATGACCATCTAGGTCACCCTAAAATGCTCAAGGGGTGTCTACAACCTGCTTTATAAACCCAAAATGCTCCTAAGCGATCTATGACAGGTTTGGTGGACAACCTACTTGGCAATGGTGGTATCCTTATTCATGATGATATGCCTGTCACATTATATTTTGCATGTGTGCAGACCAATATTTGCATGTGGATGGGCTAGCTTTTGGTAGCCTATACTACCTAGTGGTCTAATCCAACTAAGTAAAAAATATAGGATCGTGCTACTCATGGGGTGATCTTCAGTGTAGATGGGTTGTGTAATCCCATTTGGCACTAGGGTAATCTTATGCTTATCACAAAATGAACTCACTTGCACACATAAGGATATTGAGTATTTTGATCATCCTAGCAGATTCATACCTCATCAAAAATTCTTGCATGGTTAGTATATAATTTTGACCAGTTGACTAGAGTGTTTAAGTCTCCTAAAAACCTCAAAGACATCCTATAGCATCCTCTTATTCATTCCATTTTATCACATTTATGTCAATTTACATTTTTATAAATCCATCACATAGTCTCATGACAATATTACACATGAATTGATGAATTCTATACAGTCTATGGTGCAAATATAGTATGTCATATAGTATATACATTTCATCATCTAGATCAATACATCATCCATCTCAATATGCATCCATGCATAGCATCAAATCAAATCAAATCACAACATTTGCATACATGATAGACATCCACCATCATATCATAAAGCAAATAAACATATTGCATACATCTCATAAAGCAATAAGGCACATGCTAATAAACTACATAAAAGCTCATGTATATATATATGTATGGGGAAAAAATATACATTATACTACCCATAGGCTAGAATAAAGTGAGTCCTCAGACTTCACCATGCTCAAACACCCAAAAATCCAAAAATATCCATCATAGTCTCAATGACCATGGTCACGCAGGACCGGTACTACTACTCACACTCCCACCTATGGTCGGAGTCTATTGTGAACTTCCATACCTGCTACCACCTACTCTATTAGCCTACCACCTAGATTAGGGTACCTTCATCCTATTTTATGACTACCCTATCCCACTCTACCTACTTTGGCATGATCTGCTCATAGTTGAATCATCTGGTAGGTGCCCTCCAAGTTGCACCACCTCATTCTCCAACTCATTTGTGTAGGTTTACCCCCATCGGTATTGCATCTAGTAGGTATCCACTATGGAATGGAGTCATGTCACCTCTGCTTGTATCCTAGCTACATCCTAACTACTATATCTCTTCTACCTAAAGTTTCAAGATTACAATTACATCCACAACACTACTATCTTGGCCTGATCATCCTGTATCTACATCTGAAGGAGATCTCTCTCTTGCCTAACCCTAATCAACTCATTCCATATCTTAGTCTCTATGTCACCCTGTGCTACCTATTATGCCTACACATTCTGATCCCTAGTATAATAATACCCAAATTCACCCCAATACACCAAGTCTAGGAGGTCTACCTGCTCATTTGCCATGCACCCATGCCCATGTCACTCACCTATCTCAACTTGGTCCTCATAAGGAGCCTCCTAATAATCCTTCTATTCTACCCTTGTTGCACCCCCTCCAGTGCCCCCTCTCCTCACCATTTTTGTGTCACCCATAAGGATTCATACTCCTCTGTAGTCCTGACATCATCCATGTCTGGTATATCTACTACAGGATCTGCATCCCTGCTAACCACCTCCATTATCATCCACCTTAGTTTCCTCTCATCCTCGCATTGCTAGTAAGCCACTGGCTCATTGGGCAACCCCTATCATAGTCTAAACTATTGCATAATCCAAGCATATGAAAAGAACTCCCACTCTATCCTGTGTCGACCAACCAGCCCTCTCCCTCACCTCACTCGATGAAGTTGCACCTCAACCTCAGCCCATGCTGTGAAATCCCTATAGAGTCTCCATAAAATATTAGCTATTGTGAGTCCTACAAAATACTGGGTATAATAATCCACACTACCTGCCCAACGTCGACTTTATCCTACCTCTTGGGCCCCCTACCATAGGATCATGTAGCCAATCTCTCGATCTTGTAAATCTACCCATGTCATCCATGGTAGCCCCTATGGCCTATCCACTACTATATTTTGTCATTCCCAAACCTGTAGCAAAATCTTGCACCCCAAGCCCTTCTAACCTCAAGAGTAGATCTTATACATCTCATCATACAGTTGTGCCAACAGTGCCATCACTAGTGGCTGCTCCATAGTGCATCCTACCAAAGTAAACACTAACTCCAAAAGGTTCTAATGACTTTGGTAGAAGAATATTAGAGATCAATATCATCAGCAACACATACCTCATGCCCATTACCCTATCCTCATACCAACACACCAAAAGTATACCTCTACTGGAAGAGCCACATATCGCCTCCTCTGCTACCCTGCCAAAGAACCTCTCCATAACTGTGTATCTCTGGTCCTGGTGAGTCATTCATACCTCTATAAAAATGTATAATATCTAGTAGACATCCTCTAGTGTCATCGTCATTTCCCCTATTGGTATATGTAGCACCCTAAAATTGGCATAGTAAAACCTTAGTAATTACATTTACTCTAGTAAATAATTTAAATTCAAATTTTAACCTCCCAAACCGCCCGTTAACCATCGGGTAATCTGTTTCCCCCTTTTTTGCACCATTTTTAGAGGTTGTTTTGACCATTTGATGATATCGTCGCCGATCAGATGATATCGCCCCAGATCTGACGATTTCATCTGGACTAGGACATCTAGACGATCTTGTCCCTAAACTGATTTTGCACAATTATCTTATGTTCCAACAGGTCTCTAATTTAGGCAAAAGCGTGTCTACGTCATTAGGGACCCTCCCCCATTGGAGATCTCCCAAATAGAGATGATCTCCAACCTCCTAACCTCCCTCCTAATCCTATTTAATCCTAAGCCCTCCCCTTAGCACCCCCCTGGCTGATAATACCTATAACCTGACTTCATACGCATTAAGACATCTCAAATTCATATTTGCAGTAGTTCTATACAATTTTTGTTGCAGGTACCATATTGTTTTTTAGCCAGAGCAAGCTTACATCGTCATCGACGATCCTGTTCAGATCAAAGGCGATCTTGTCGAATCAAAGACAATTTCATACCAATGCGAGATGATTTTGACTGCAGTCAACATTGAGGCAATCAGTGCCTAAAGTTTGCATTTCTTCTTCCCTTTTTTTTTGTTTTATTCTGCAATTAGCTAGCTTATTCATTATTTTATGCTATTCTACATTTTGGAGTTCACCCATCTAGATCAAATGCATAATTAAATCATAATTATTATCTAATTAGCATAATTCATTCTTGTTTCTATTTTTAAGTTTCAATTTGATATTATTGCTGTCATTTTACACTATTTCCCTTTGTTAGAATAGTTGTCTTTTCTGTGTTTTGCACCTATTTCTTTGTTTGCAAGTCTCTGATGAATTCGTCTGATGAATTAGTCAGATCTCAGAAGATCTTGTCTGATCTCAGATGATCCTATCAAATCAGAGGCGATCCTGACTGCTTCAAGAATCAGAATCTTCATCAGAAATCCGAATCAGGTATTTTTCTTTTAACATTCTTTAATTTCTCTATTTTTTGTCTTAATCCTATTTTTTTTATTCATTTAATCTACATCTGCATATAGAATATCTTAGACGCATTTTTTCCAAACCTAGGATTTGAATGCTTAAGGCTAAAACGAACACATAAAACACATTCCCAACCTAGGCGTGGAAACTGCCATTGAATGTTTCCTAGTGAACCCCACCATCTATCGAAAAATCACCAATATACACCTCCCTTGAGAGGCGGGACCTTTGCAAGGCCTCTCAGTCCGAGGTACCGTGCCATCCTTTTCACATCCCCCTTTCGGGAATGGATCCTATAGCCTGAAGGTAAGAGTGAAAATTTTGGAGCGATACATTTTGGTGAACCCGACGTGAAATGCATTGTAAACCTTTTGAAAACAAAAAAACAAAAAAATAAAACAACTAAAACATAGATGCATTTCAAATCCTTTCAAATTGATAAGTTGCATATTAGATGGTAGCTCCTAAGAAAATATTAGCAGTTACTATAAATGTAGAAAACCATTTGGCAGCCATAGAAATCAATTCTGTACTTAGTGTGCCTGAAACAGATAGAAATCAACTCTTGTGGGACAAACTTGATAGGAGACTTAGTGTCATCTCATCTAGGTCAACAGAACTTAAACAAATCAAGAGGCTAGTCCTAGATAGAATCCTGGATCCTCATCAACTTGTCTTTTATCGTGAACTTCAAAGAGCCTGCCATAGATGGTTAGCTTATAGGAGAGCTCTTGTGTCTTCAAAATTATTCACCTTCGAGGAATACCTCGAGAATGCAGCCATTGTACACCAGTTCCTAGGTATTGTAGAAGACCAAGAGGTTGTTCTTACAGATATGGAAATATGGAATAGAGTTCCTCGAGCTGTGTTATATCGAGAGTATTGCCACAAGCTTTACTTCTATCAACCAGCATCTAAGACAGATAATATCACTATAGCTCTTTTCATTAAATATTTGAAAGAAAACTTTCAATTTGAAGAAGAACACTTCATGACTCCTAAAGAACTCGAACCCATTAATGATATTTATAAATTGTTTATAGAAAACTAGATTATTACTTTATGTCTTATTTCTTCCATTTATTGTGTTATTTGCTGTCTTTATAATATTATTTCAAAAACAAAGAAAAACTAAAAAAAAACTAAAAAACATAGCAAAAACTTAAACATTTCATTTTAAATATTGTAGTAGGTATATAGTTAATATATACCTCTTAAGCTTGTTGCATATATATATATATATATATATATTTGCTGAAATCAAAATTAAGCACCATGCCTAAACTTAGGAATGGTAAAGAAACTTTAGGAGAAGAAGAATATTGGTTACAAGATAAAACTAGAGACCCAAATGTCCTTCCTGAAGATCAAATTTTGGAAGGAAAAACTCTAGATCAACCAGAAGATGACCTAGGTGAAGATAATGAACAAGAAGGAAGTGTTAAAGAGGATGGACACTCATCCCCTAGAGTAGCTCCAGATGGAACTATTGCTTTTGACAACGTAGATCATTTTTGGAAATTTCTCAATGATAACATTGACGCCCTTAATGTGGCAGTTTGTATTGATAAAGGGTAGATTAGTGACACTCAAGCAGCCATGGAATATATGTATGATGTGCGCACTAATCCCTTGTCATTCATTGATCAAGAAAGTGATAAGGCTGGGCCATCCAATAAAGATATGGTCACTATGATGCAAAACATGTCAAAACAAGAGGTTACCCAACCTCCTAAGGAACCTGTTATTCAACCTAAAATCATTCCCACACAAAAGAAAACTTCCTTCACTACTTTACTTCGCCAAACTATTGAGCAATATGCTTCAAGTAAACAAAAACCTAAAACGAAGCCAAACACCAATTTTCAACAATCTAGAATACAACATAATACAACTTCAAAATTCCTTCATAACACCTTTCCTACCAATAATTTACACAATAGCAACATAGCATCTAATCTTCATGTCCCTCCATCATATGCTCATAAAACCCATGTCAATGCCCCACCGAACCAATACGATGGGCAAACTAGTAATCTAGAAGCCATGGTGAAACAATTAGCTTCGCGTATGGACCAGATAGATCCTTATCATCCCTCGTACAATTATCGAGAGATTTGTAGTCAACCTTTGAATCCCATAGTTGTAGCTTAACCATACCCTAAGCATTTTTCCATGCCCATCTTGCCTATATATAAAGGAACCGAAGATCCCATAGAGCATCTTCGCATGTTTAGGATAGCATGTCATGATATATCACATGATGACTTGCTATTACTAAAAATGTTCCCGAAAAGTTTAGGTGGAATGGCATTAGAGTGGTACTATCAATTGCCCACTCATTCTTTGAGAAACTTTGAAGAAAAAGCTGAATCTTTTGTCCATCAATTTAGTGCCTACATCGAGAGGCATGTAACCATTAAAGATTTATACAACTTAAAACAAGACAAGGATGAATGTTTTACCGATTTCTTAGCTAGATGGAGGCAACTGACAGGAAAATTACACTTTGTGCTACCTTATAGGGAAATGTTGGACATTTTTATCAATAATTTACAAGAACAAATATCTTATGAGCTATCAACTTCTACTTTAACTACCTTCGATCAAGCTATAGATTTAGCTCGAAGAGTAGAAGATGCCCTCATTAGGAGAGGCCAACTTAGGAAGAAGGATGATGAGAAAACATCCAGAAATCAATATAAAAACAAACAAGTTGTCGGTGACGGAGTCACTGATAGCAGAAATGTTGCTAATATCAATGCAACGAAGACAACAAAAAAATTTATATTGAAACCTCCTGATAAGCCTCCTCGGGAATTTACTAGATTGAATCAACCGTTATCAACTATTTTACCTCAATTACTCGAAAGAGGTTTGATCCAATTACTAGCTATTCGGGAACCTGATCCAACTATACCCGGATACAGAGCTGACTTACACTGTGATTTCCATAGAGGACCTGGACACTCTACCAATGCTTGTAAAATATTGAAACATAAAATACAAGATTTGATTGATAATAATGAAATGGAGGTGCAAGCCTTCCAACCTAAAAAAAATGCTCCTAATAATCTTCAAAAGAACATTACCCAAAATCAAAATCAAAATGCTAATCAAAAATTAGACATATGTCAACACCCTTTACCAAGACATGGTAAAGAGGTGGCCAATCAAATCGAACATCATAATGTTCCTCCTCCTACCCGATATGTAGGAACCATTAGCGGACAATTACCTGTTCAGGATCCTCAAATATTTGACACAAACTTATCCCTGGTTACGACCAGGCCCCTACATAATATTCCAACTCCTGATTCTAGTGATGTAGAATCAGATACTGAAAGTGAACTAGACATTACTTCAAACCAATCGAATAGTTCTAAAAATTAATCAGATCCTATTCAACCCGTCATAAATGCCATGGTTCCAAAAGAACCATTTCCTAGAAGAGTTACTACTTGACCCTCTTCTAATCAATTCCTATCAAATGAACAAGCCATAAACGCTCGACTGAGACCAGTTTAGTGTCTTCAATATAACATTGTAGGTACCATCAGAGTCGTTACCTGACAACAGGCTCAAAATTCTCAACAAGAACCAAATCAGAATGATGGATCGGCTCCATTTGTTTTGAAAAATCCCAATAAAGGGAATTATGCTCGTAATGTTCAACCTAAACCCCCTTACAATATTAATGAGCAATTATCCAAAACTACAGCCAAAATTTCCCTTTTGGATTTATTATGATCTTCTCCTACCAGTTGATGCTTACATTAAGCCAAATGATGGTACCTCAAAACATCCAACCTAAAGCCATGGCCAATACTATCATCACTCGAGAGGTTGATTGTATTGACTTTCGGGATAAAGATATCCCACAACACAGTTTACATAAGGATAATCCCTTATACATTACTGCTCTAATTGGAGATGTAGCTGTCAAACGAGTCCTCATTGATAATGGCTCATCTCTAAACATTTGCACTTTTGACTTCTACCAACGGTTTGGCTTTAGAAGTGATGAAATGAAGAAAACTGATATGATTATCAAAGCTTTCAATGACGAAACACAAGAAACGTGTGGAGTTATTACCATCCCCTTGCAAGTTGGTCCTAGAACCCTAGAAACAATCGTGTTTATTGTACATTGTCCGGCATCGTACAATATACTTTTGGGTCACCCTTGGATCAATGCGATGCGAGCGGTCCCATCAACTTTACACCAATGTGTTAAATTTGAATTTAAAAATTAGTTGGTCACTATCCATGGTGACCCTAGACCTTTTGATATGTGTGCTTTGGCAGAACCTATTGGAGTGCAATTTTGCCCCGCTCTGTCATCCACACATCCTAATTCTTATTTTTCATCTAAAACTGTGAAACACACACCCATAACTTCACCTATTTCCCCTCCATTAATTTCATCCTCTTATATAGATCAACAATCTTCTAAACAAATCACTCTAGAACCTCAAAAATATCTTAAATCTACAACCAATCCTTCAGGTTCAATCCCTATAAATTCAAAACCTATAGACCCATCTATTAACACTTCCACATTATCAACAACTATCATACCTTCAACATCTAAAGATATAGGAAATAATCCTTCCACATCTTATGCTCTTTCTGATGAACTTTTACCAGATTTATCCACAATCTTAATATCAAAAAAGACAAATGCTTTCATGCAAGATTCAATTCTTTTAAATAACTTGCCGCCATCTCCTTGTACTTTGGGCCTCCCACAACCTATGGGAAGTACTTACCAAGTCGGGAGTTGTGCCTTCATTTATAAAGGATATGACTTGGGAAGAATCCCTCGAAATATCAAAACTCATCATGAGGGATACGCTCGATGTTATTTTACCAATGAATATATTAAATCTAAACCCATAATGCTTAAAATGGGATATAAATGGAAAATCTTGGGACCTTTCCAAAATGGCATGAAATAACCTTTCGAGGTAGAACCGTGGCCTGCCCGTTGTGGTGTGGGCCTATTTCCTAGTAAGGGTCAACCCTTTCCTTTTGAATATGATGATCAACTCATATGCTATCAAGATTATTTGGATAGGCATGTTGATTTGCCTCTAAAAAATTAGTCATTTACATGTAACATGCTATCCATAGCTTACCCTGAAATGATTGCTAACCCCGATGAAGAGTTGGAAGGAGATATCTTCCATGATGTCTCTGTTGAAGAGATGTTACACAATGGATTTTATTTTGATGGTTCTATACCAACTATAGCCCAACTTGAGACCGCTAATCCTCAAGATGAATTATCTAAATTAACCTTACAAAAATTACAGGAATTGGGCATTTCACCCGCCCCACCTAATTTTGAAAGAGATCTACACATGGAAGTAGAAAACGTCATTAAAATTAACATTGGAACTGAGGATAATCCTCACATAATCAATATTGTATCAGAATTAAGTCAAGAAAAACAAGAACAATACATTGCATTCCTTAAAGAGTATGAAGATGTCTTCGCTTGGACATATGAAGATATTCCAGGTCTAGACCCTTCTGTAGTCATGCATCATCTAGTGGTCCATCCGGATGCTAAACCTGTCAAACAAAAACTTAGAAAAATGCATCCCAAAGTGGCTCTACTAGTCAAAGGGGAGTTAGAAAAACTCCTGAATGTTTTCTTTATACAAGCTATTGATTATGTTGAATGGATCTCAAATGTAGTTCCAGTTACCAAAAAAGAAGCTACCAAAGTTAGGGTTTGCACAGATTTTAGAGATATTAACGTTGCATGCCCTAAAGATGATTTTCCTCTTCCAAACATGGATCAAATCATTGACTTTACTGCCGGGAGTGGGATGATGTCCTTAATGGATGGATTCTTCGGTTATAATCAGATCAGGATAGCTCCTGAAGATCAGGCTAAAATAGCCTTTATTACCCCCTGGGGTACTTTTTGTTGGAAAGTGATGCCATTTGGCTTAAAGAACACAGGTGCAACCTATCAACGAGCTATGACATATATTTTTCATGATATGATGCATGATATCCTACATGATTATGTAGATGATATTATAACTTGCTCTATTATTGAAGATGATCATTTAGATGATTTGAGAAAAGTTTTTAATCGATTACGAGAATATCTTATTTGATTAAATCCAGCAAAATGCATATTCGGAGTTAAGTCCGATAAACTATTAGGGGTTTTAGTTTCTTTACGTGGTATAGAAATCGACCCTCTCAAGATTGCAGCTATCACTGATATGCCCGCACCTACTAATATATCTGAGTTACGAAGTTTACAAGGTAAGCTTCAAGCCATCCATCGCTTCATCGATAAGCTGGCAGAAAAAACCGGTCCCTTTGTTAAACTTCTTAAGAAGGATGTCCCTTTTAATTGGGATGACGACTGTAGAGAAGATTTTGAACTTCTCAAGCAATACCTCCTTAATCCATCGGTGCTTTCACCGCCTAAACCTAATCGCCCATTTCTCCTATATATTTTAGCTTCAGATTCTGCCTTAGGAGCTATGTTAGCTCAGCTTGATGATGAAAAGAGAGAACGGGCTAATTATTATATTAGCTGAACCTTCATCAGTTATGAAACCCGCTATACAGCATTGGAAAAACTATGTCTAGCAGTCATGTTTGCTACACAAAAATTATGACATTATATGCTTAGTCAGAAAACTTATGTCATTTCTAAATACGATCCCTTAAGGTATCTCATGAGTCGACCTTATTTATCAGGTCGCACAGCCAAGTGGGTTCTTTCTCTAAGTGATTTTGATCTCACATTCATAGGACAAAAGTTTGTTAAGGGTCAAATCATAGCAGATCAATTAGCTGCTACACCCTTAGAGTCTACCCATCCCCTCATCATTGAGTTTCCTGATGAATGCCTTCAATTAGAGGTAGACCATATTGAACAATGGTCCTTATACTTTGATGGAGCCCGATGCATGAGTGGGGCTGGTGCGGGTATTATTTTAATATCTCCGCAAAAACATCTTATTCCTATGTCCTTCAAATTAACATTTGCTTGCACTAACAATACTATCGAATATGAAGCTCTAATCCTTGGATTACGAGCTGCCTTGGCGCTAAAAATTAAACATCTCGTTAGTTTTTGGTGATTCTCAACTGGTTATAAACCAAATTAATGAATTTTATCAGACCAGAGATGATAAACTATGACCATATAAGGCCTATGTTTTACAACTAATGTCTCTATTTGATCAAGTTACCTTGGAAGCTATTCCTCGACCTTGCAACCGTGTAGCTGATGCTATGGCCGCAACTGCATCTCTCCTACCCTTAGAGTTAGATGACGAATATGCCACTATCATTATTCATCGACTCTAGGAACCCGCTTCAAATAAATCATGCTTAGAGCCTTTGGATGTGTTTCTAATCAACGAAACTACTCCTGAACCTTGGTACACGGATATATTTGATTTCCTAAAAAATGGGACTTTCCCTGCCAATTCTAATAGAAACCAGCATTGGTTATTACGTAGACGAGCAAGTCGATTTGTAATAATTGGCAATACTTTATATAGGAGATCTTTTGAAGGTATCCTATTAAGATGTTTGAATTTAGAAGAATCTAAATTAGCCTTGAGTGAAGCCCACGATGGATCTTGTGGAGGACACTTTAGTGGTAGTGTCATTGCTAAAAATCTCCTTAGGATAGGATACTTTTGGCCTACCATGGAGAATGATGAACATGAGTATGTGCGCCATTGTGAAAAGTGCCAGAAACATGCTAACCTTGTCCGTGCGCCTGCACAAGAACTGCAGGCTATTTCATCTCATTGGCCCTTTTCAAAATGGGGTTTAGATATTATTGGCAAAATCAATCATGTGTCATCTAATGGACACAAATTCATCATAATTGCCACTGAGTATTTCATGAAGTGGGTCGAAGCTATGCCTTTAGATTCCTGCACTGGCACACAAGTCTCTAAATTTATTTTTAATCAAATTATTTGCATGTTCAAAATTCTTGCAAATCTCATCTCTGACAATGGAACTTGTTTCAAAAATAAAGATGTTTAAAAATTATGCCAAAAATATAAGATTCAACATCGTTGGTCCACTCCCTATTATCCTCAGGGTAATGGTCAATCAGAAGCATCTAACAAAACCTTAATCAAAATTCTCAAAATATTGGTCAATAAAACTGGTCGTGACTGGCACATTCAGTTATATCCAACCTTGTGGGCCTATCGAACTAGTGTTCGAACCCCCACGGGAACTTCACCATTTTTTTGGTTTATGGTGCTGAAGCAGTTTTTTCCTTTGAATTAGAAGTTCCTTCTTTGGCTCTGCTACTTCAAGATACCAAAGTAGGAGATGAATATCATGCTGGCAGACTCAGTCACTGGAACTCCTAGATGAAAAACACATCAATGCTTTGGAGCATCTCCGTGCCTACCAAAACAAGCTTAAAAGATCATATGCTAAAAAAGTTTGTCATCGATCCTTTGAGATCGGTGACCTTGTTTTAAAAGAAAATCAAAAAAATGCTAATGCAGATAAGGACCTTAAAGGTAAATTTGAGCCCAAATGTCTTGGACCATACATTATCACTGCTAAATTTGAATCAGGAGCATACAAATTATTTACCTTAGATGGTAAAGAACTTAAAGAACCCATGAATATTTTGCATCTTAAACATTACTATATATAAATTTGATCATTTCATCCTTGTATATATTTTTTTAAAATATTTCAAAATCACTATCTTGTATTTCTTTCAATTTATAAATGCAAAAACACCAAAAACATTCATAATCATCAAAATCTTCAAAACTATTTGTTATATTTATTTATAGCACTTGTTAATTCTTTCAAAAAAATGATAAAATCAAAACAGCAATATTCTTGACTCTTTCGAAACCAAAACAACATAAAGAAGAAAGAGAGAGTCAACATTCTCAAAAAGTTCTCAAAAATCATTTATATATATTTTCTTACAATTATTGCAGTTATATGTTTCAAATTATTTTGGATAAATTAGCATTTATTTGGAATCTCTCACTTTCACAAACACAAAAATAAATATCTTGATTTTATCTGGCATTTACTAATCTCTCTTATATCAAAGTCCATAAAATTCAATTAAATAAATTTTGAGCATAGAGAATTGATCTTGTTATTTACTTAAACCAAGCACATCCTTTCACAATAAAATGATTATATTTGTAATTTCCATGCTTTGCTACATAGTAGAAGTGGTTTCTTGAGCGAAAAGTTTCCCCTGCTATCTTATCATGCACATGGTCTAGAATATTTGAGAATTGGCAAAAGGACAAGCTCACCCCTACCCAGAATAAAAATCCCTTGCTCTACAGCTAATCCGAGCAAGTATCCCTAGTATAGAACAAAAAGCAAAGTTCAAAAAAAAAAAAAAAAAAAAGAGAAAGAAAGAAAAAAGTTATTTTCATTACAGCAATGTTTCAAGCATTATTTCAAAAATCAAGCAAAAATACAAATGAAAAAGCAAAAGAAAGCAAAAAGCAAAAGCAATAAAATCCCTTTCCCTACCCTTTGAAAAGAAAAGAAGGGTTGATGAGCTTGAATCCCTGGAATTCTCAATTATTCAAAAACTGTGAGGTAAGCCCCGTAACAGGTGGTTTGTGCCCAACCCGCTTGGCCTTGGGTAACTCCTAGCGTGGCGATATGTCTGTCACATTAGTGACCTTCTTTTGTACATACCTATGTCTTCTTATGGATTAGCTAGCTCTTGATAATCCGACCTACATAGTAGTCTAGTATGGTTATATGCATCTACATCATGGTTAATGAACACTTATTTGGTTTATTCAAATCACTTGTATCATAGTATCTTGCTCAAAACTGGTAAATGAACATAGCAATTGCACACACATTTTATATTTGAGAGATTTTGTGTATCATTATGATAAATCAAGATTGGAAATGAATTCACATATGCACATGGGATTCCTTATAAATCTAACTTTTTTCTTTAAGATACTTTGAAATATTTTTTGCAAATTGTTTGAAATAATTCATTTTCTTCTTTCAAGTATAGTTGTTTAGACAACTATATGCATAATAGAAAAATCAAAATTCCTTTCAAAACCATCCAATAAAACACACACACACACACACACACACACACACACATATATATATATATATATATATATATATATATATATTGTCGACTTTCGCGATGATGGTATAGTTCTAAAACCAAAATTGGAATTTTATGCCTAGCACAAGTCCTCATCTTCATATTTTTTGTTTATTAAAAATCAACTATGCAATAAAACAATCTATTTTCTTCTTTGATTTTCGCGATGATGGTATAAGTCTATACCTACATATTCTATGCCTAGCGCAAACCATTGTAACAATTTTTTCCCCATTTATTTAAAATCATGAAAACCATATGACTTAAATCATTCTGTTATACAATTATGCTTTACAAACAAACAAACACATTATCAATATTTCATGTCATTATGTCAACCTTCAATTTTGCAATGATGGTATAATTCCTAAGGAATTATCCAAAAAATTTATCACACTTAGGAATTTATGCCTAGAAAAAATCATTTTAACATTATTTCATGCATAGTATTTTTATGAAAATTTGAAAACAAACCATTATCATAATCATTTGCACCATTGCACCAAAGTCTTAAGACAGTCTCTTAAGCACTCTTTTACTTTTTAACAATATTTCTATACTAGGATTAGCTTGACGACCGAGTGAGCAGCGACTCCATGAAATGGTCTATAATAGCGACAATGTCCTTTGAAATTATTGTTAGAAGTCTCTTTTTATATTTTACCACATTACATCACAAACAACCAATTTGTTACATCAGATTATTTCATTTAAAATATCACAGCATGACATCAAATTATAAATTTTCAAAATGACATAATTTCATGCATCCTCAATCCAATCATCAAATTAATCAATCAAACATAAAAGCATCATAAACATACACATAACATAAGTCATATGATCAAAAATATCTCATCTCATATATATATAAATAGTATATATACATCATATCCAAATTGAATTGGTATGCCACAATCTGTACCTCGGCATACTCAATCGTCTATCAAAAATAATAAATGCTATCATATCAATATGTACAATGTAATACAATAGTCTAGCCTCGAGAACCCCTCGAGCTCTTAACCTCATATCCTCCCCCACCCTGAGGTGGACGAGGTGGCCCCATCATAGTATGTGTAGTACTGCGAGTCCTAGTCATCGATCGGGATGAAGTCCTCGATGACCCGATCCTGATCGGATCTACGATGTTAGCTAGCAGGGGTAGTCTATCCTCCTCTGGCACCATCTGATAGTATAATGTCTAATAGAAAGTGATTTGGGAAATAGCCTATGTCAGCTCCCCGATGCTTGCCCCTCTGCCCCGTGCCCTGAGGCGTGCAATATCGTCTCTAAGCCGTGTAACCTCAGCTCGATGTCGTGCAGCCTCCTCCTGTAGGGTCTGCACCTATTCCTAGAGATGGATCATCTTCACTCGAAGAGTCGCTGTCTCGCTACTCTCCCTAGTGTCGACACCCTTGCCCTTATCGGGCGATGGTGGCCTCTCTCTCTATGGAGAAGGGGGTCTCACCTCCCTCCTCTCTCGTTGCCGTGACCTCTCCTACACCTGTGGCCTCCTCAGCTCTCTCCCATCATAACCTTGGGCCACCTCCATAGTCGCATGGCATCGCCTCCCTATCCGACACATAACTGCATGTATCAAACCTTGAGCCCTCGTCATCCGAGGAGGGCGAATGCCTACGTACGAGGCATCATAGCCATCAGCTACCCCTACGTCATCCCCATCCACTGGCTGAATGGGGGCATCATCTGAGTCCTGACTTTAGAAGCACTGCATGTCTGGAGCCTCGCTCACTATGGTGTTATCCTGTACAGTCCAAAAAAACTCGTAATACTTGAGAGATGGGATCCCCTGCTATAGACCGAACAGTCGTAAAACTCGATCGTAGTGGTGGAGCTCCACCTCTCCCCTCTCCATCCACAACCAAAAAACTTGTTGGATGCGAGCCAGCTCTTGTCCGTCATTGGCCCACCTTGGGTGCTCCCTCCAAGGCCTCCAGGTGATTTGATCTGGGACAAGGTCATCCAACAGTCTCCAAGACATCGACAGATCAATCCGTCGTTGTGACCCTCTCCGAAGCCACCAGTAGAAAACTCGAGGCCTCTCCCCGTCAATCCCTGTCAAAGGAAGCCCTATCGGCCTTCGCACTACAATGTTCTCCCAGCACAAAACTTGTAGGAGCGATGTCATAACTAGACATCGATCGCCCTTGTACACGACCCCATGCAGGATCTTGTACAATCGACATAGAACAAAGCTACCCCAAGAAAACCTATAACCATGGTCTCGCATATTGCAGATCACATATGCTAGCATCCATGGTACCCTGCACCCACTCTGGTGGCATAGCAAAAGTCCACCAACCACTTTGACCAAAACTTGTGTGAGTCTCGATGCCCCAGGCATCTGACGTAGTGCCTTGATGTTTACTTCGCCCTTCTCCAAGGCGAAGCTCGGGTCACCACACAACTGTCCCATAGCATGGCCTTGATTGGCCGTAGGAGTGATCAACCGTCCTTGTATGGGGATCCTCAGAATCCTCCATACATCCTCTAGTGTGGGAGTCATCTCCCCTATCGGTAGCTAGAAATAGGAAGAACTCGGATACCATCTCTCTGCTAAGGCTGTCAGTAGCCCCATGTCTATAGAAACTTGTGGCATCTCTACCACATGCTGTAAGCTGGCTTGTGCCAGCTGATCATGCTCTGCCTATGTTAGAGCGGCCAAGTCATCTCTCAAACCTCCATATTTCCATTCTCTGCTCTTTAGTAAACCTCTCTGCAACATAAAAACAACAAACAATCATTAATAAACAACTCAAGTGATTAATAATGCAAGTTAAAATCAGTTCAATTTTACAAATGATGATATCGCCCACTATTGGACAATATCGTCCCAAATTTGAGCAGAATCATCTCCGATTTCGTAAGCCGAAATCATCCCTAATTTGATGAAATCATCCCCCTTTCGTCGATTTTGCCCTTAGACGAAATCGGCAAACTTGAGATGATTTCGTCCCGACGACATCGACGGCCCAAAAATAGCCGCGATGCTCAAAATTCATTTAAAATTTACCTAAAAAGCATGTAAATTCAAATTAAAGCACTCTAAACTAAGTTTAGCCTCTTACCCGTAGCCCGCACCGGACCTCTGTCGATTTGTGCATCATCTCCACCATTTTGCTTGCAGAGCTCTAAAACTAGAAAAAATGAACAGTAAAAATGAATTAGGGTTTTACCCTATTTTTCTTAATTTTATTCAAAACACAATTAAAAACATTTTAAAATTTTTTGCTTTTTCGTGTTTTTACCTCAAACATTCGATTTGGGTAAAAACACGGAGGGGGCACCATAGTAAGCTGTCGTACGATTCGACCAAGAATTGTCGCCTAAAAATGGGAATAATTTTTGCTTTCTCGTAGATCGAGAAAAACTCATCTTTAACGCATTTTCTTCAAAAAATTCGCTAAAGAGGGGGCAAAATGTAGCACCCTAAAATTGGCGCAGTAAAACCTTAGTAATTACATTTACTCTAGTAAATAATTTAAATTCAAATTTTAACCTCCCAAACTGCTCGTTAACCGCTGGGTAATCCGTTTCCCCCTTTTTCGTGCCATTTTTAGAGGTTGTTTTGACCATTTGATGATATCGTCGCCAATCAGATGATATCACACCAGATCTGATGATTTCGTCTGGACTAGGACATCCAGACGATCTTGTTCCTAAACTGATTTTTCATAGTTAGCTTATTTTCCAACGGGTCTCTAATTTGGGCAGAAGCGTGTCTACATCGTTAGGGACCCTCCCCTGTTGGAGATCTCCCAAATAGGGATGATCTCCAACCTCCTAACCTCCCTCCTAAGCCTATTTAATCCTAAGCCCTCCCCTTAGCACCCCCCTGGTTGATAATTTTTGTAACTCGACTTCATATGCATTAAGACATCTCAAATTCATATTTGCAGTAGTTCTATACAATTTTTGTTGCAGGTACCATATTGTTTTTCAGCCAGAGCAAGCTTACATCGTCACCGACGATCCTGTTCAGATCAGAGGCAATCTTGTCGAATCAGAGATGATTTCGTACCAATGCGAGACGATTTTGACTGCAGTCAACATTGAGGCAATCAGTGCCTAAAGTTTGCATTTCTTCTTCCCTTTTTTTGTTGTTTTATTTTGCAATTAGCTAGCTTATTCATTATTTTATGCTATTCTACATTTTGGAGTTCACCCATCTAGATCAAATGCATAATTAAATAATAATTATTATCTAATTAGCATAATTCATTCTTGTTTCTATTTTTAAGTTTCAATTTGATATTATTGCTGTCATTTTACACTGTTTCTCTCTGTTAGAATAGTTGTCTTTTCTATGTTTTGCACCTATTTCTCTGTTTGTAGGTCTTTGACAAATTCGTTTGACAAATTACTCAGATCTCAGACGATCTTTTCTGATCTCAGATGATCCTGTCAAATCAAAGGCGATCCTGACTGCTTCAAGAATCAGAATCTTCATCAGACATCCGAATCAGGTATTTTTCTTTTAACATTCTTTAATTTCTCTGTTTTTTGTCTTAATCTTGGTTTTTGTATTAATTTAATCTGCATCTGCATATAGAATAGCTTAGACGCATTTTGGCCAAACCTAGGATTTTAATGCTTAAGGCTAAAATGAACACATAAAACACATTCCCAACCTAGGCATGGAAACTGCCATTGAATGTTTCCTGGTGAACCCCACCATCCATCGAAAAATCATCAATATACACCTCCCTTGAGATGTGGGACCTTCGCAAGGCCTCTCAGTCTGAGGTATCGTGCCATCCTTTTCACATCCCCCTTCCGAGCATAGATCCTATAGCCTAAAGGTAAGAGTGTGAAAATTTTGGAGCGATACAGTATATGTAAGGTGTTGGTGCGTGGGTCCCATAGGTCAATAAGCACCATCAAGTAAGCGTGGTCACCCACCATAGTTTCTAACTACATCACCTACTTGAGGTCAATGGAATCAAACCACTCCTAGTAATTGTTATTCAATAAGTCTCTCATGGTATCAAATAGGTTTAGAACATAACACCAACTCTTCACCACCTAGCAAAGACAAGTCGATCCATAACAAGTTCAAAAACAAGCTTCAAATTTTCCCAAAAAACACTCAAAAAAGACAAAAAAAATGGCCCTTTTTTAGGACAATTTGTGGTCGTCCCACCCCAGGAAGGCCCCCAAATTTGTGACTATCCCACCTTGGGATGGCCCCTAAATAGGTTATGCTAGCCTTCCCACCCTAGGATGGCCCCCAAACTGGGCGAAATTGGGCATTCCAGGCCCTCAAAAATAGGTAAATAATAGCAAAATAAAGCCCTAAAAAGCAATAAAATTGCATAAAAACACAAAAACAACCATAAAAAATTATAGGGTATCCCTAATAAGGTTTAATTATTAAGAATTTAGTGTGCTCTATCAAAAAGCAAAAATAAGCCATAATTTCAATTTCAAGCATAGCACAGTAAGAAATCCAAATTCTTACCCGTCTTGCATCAGCTCCATTGTTGGACAAGTCTGCACACTGGCTCATGGTGACTATAGGATTATTTTAGTAGTGCTCCACTACTCATAATATTTCTCCTCCTCCTCACCTCTCAAGCTACAAAGTTACAAATGCACAAATGAGCCCAAATGACCCATTTTTGGCTTAAATAACCCTCCTAGGGCCCTGACCATATTGGGGTGATCCATGTGGTTGATTTAATAGCCCTCCCACACTTTTATAATCATGAAATAGGCAACCATCCTACCCTAGGATGACCAAAAAAAAATTGCACAAAAACAACTTAAAATACACCAAAAAAGGTCCAAAACCCACCAAAAATAGCTCAAATTTGGTCAAATTTCACATCATATCAAAAGGAATCTAAATTTCTCATGGATAAGTGTAAAATTCTTTAATTCACACCCTAATAATGCCATTGTGGATGTACCAGCCCACAAGAATAAATTTTTTAGCTCCTTTCTTCCATATAGCATCCGCAAAATCACCAATTCCTCTAAAAAATGCTCCATTTTTCAATGAGTAAAATCGGAGGAAACCCTAACAAAGTCATATGTGTCAAGCGACTCATAACATTTATCACTATTCACTCCCTAATTGACTCATTGCTTGAGGGGGTATTCATATTAAGCACATTCATAATCACAATCAACAATCACACACTCAATCATGCAAATTATGTTCGTTCAATGAATCTTTGACAAAGACAATCACACCCCTACTTGGGGCAACAAACAAGCACAAATTAAACAAATTATTGGTATTCTAAGAGCATGAAGGATCATATGCCTCACACCTTCATGACTGAACAATTTCCAATATCAAGCCAACCTTACTCAAAAGGTTGTACTTGAAGCAAGTTCCTTAGCTCGTTAGAAGCAAGGATTCAAGAACGCAGGCTCTTTCCATGATTAGGGAATCTAAATTTGGTTATGTTATTGAATAACCCTAATAATTTAGCTTTTTAGTCATCTATTTTTCCTCAGCACTGTACTGCACTTAATTCATCTCAAAAAAGGGCATCTATAGACACTAAAATTTGGTCAATTCGATTAGGCAATGAGAAGCACTTGTTAATTAACACCATATGGCCCACTTGGGCAACCCTCAGAGGTTTAATAGTGGTCCTAACCACTCTTGGAATGCCCTACCCCACTTTTGGGAGCTTTTGGGCCACATAGGCATGACCATCCCACCCCGGGATGGTCACATTTTATGGTCATCCTACCCCAGGACGGTCACAAACTAGTCATCCTAGGGTGGGACGACCACAAACTTTGACTTCTAAAAAGTTAAATCTAGACAAATAGCACCCATAAACTACCATTTTCCCTACCTATATGGTCATGGAATGCCTAAGGGCATAAAATTCCATGACATATTGCATGTAAGAGGTGAAATAGGGAGATTCTCTTCCCCCTCCAATGCATGCCACCCTGGCAGCCATTTATTGCCTATTGACCTACATGCCCTTGCATGCCTTCTTGTCCAAAGGCCTCCTTTGGATATAAAGTGGATTAGTTCTCCACACAATATATAGAGAGGAGTTTTTAGACATAGCAACAGAGTGTTTCCAATATTTCCCCTCACCATTTTGTGTCCCTTTTCCCTCGAAATATCTACCTAGCAAAGGAGGTTTACGAGTGAACTAGGAGGTGTGATTTGATTCCAAAACTGAACCATATGAGTGATTTTTACCATAAAATTTTATGACAACACAATTTATGATGTCTCTAACCAATTCATAGAATAATTTGTGATAAAATAAGTGTCGAATTGGTGGTCATCCCACCCCAATATGGTCCCCAATTTGTGATAGTCCCAACCATCCCATCCCAATACGATGGATTATCTGTGCATGATTTCTTTACTATTATTTTTTATTTATATTCTATATTATCATATTATTCTACTATCCAAATTGCATGCATTTTGGAGCTAAATTGAGTGAGATATCATATTTTTAGTATTTTGTAGGGTCTTATGCAGGTCTACAAAGGTCATCTGGAGAAGCACCTAACACTATTGTTTATTTTGAAAATATTACCATATGGGTTCTCTTATAATAATATTTTATGCATAATATCCAATTTTAATTTTATTTGGATGTGTTTTGGTTTGAAAATTGCTTACTTTGGGTTTTGGAGGTTGGAGACAGACACTACGAATGTGACACACCATCGGACATAATTTTGGTTTTTTTTTTGTTTATATCTTCCCAAAACTATCCATTTTATATCCCTCTACAATTTCAAGTCATTTTTAGTTGATTTTGTATAATATCCATGCATATTCTCATAACTAGTCTTTTGGTGCCTATGGGGTTTGCATGGTTTTCATCATACACACTTGCTACTTGAAATTTTTGGTTTCCTTGTGTGCAGTACAGGTTTCTATAGAACATTAGTAAGGAGCACAAGACCTCAAGACCATATATATAAGTGGCAGCAGTAGTAGCCCATCCACTTCGATTGTGGGTACAAGGAAATACACTGGAAGTGCACTGAGTTACTTGAAGGATTTTGATCCTTGGGCACCCAAAATTTGTAACAATTATATCATATTTGACCCCTCAATGGGACTTATATGTAAATTTGTATTTGATCCACCAAATTAATAAGAAAGATATTTTCTTTACTTCATTTCTTGCTATTTGGTATTTCTTCCATTTTACTTGCATGCTTATGATTTGATGCTCATGAGACATATGAGATAGATGCATATTGTTCCTCTTCATTACGTGCACCATTTTTTCTCTACTTCAGTAGGAAAGTTGGATAGTCAAATTAAATGACCTTAATGCCCTTCTTTTCTACACCAAGATCATAATATAGTATGCAGTGGCTAATTTCCAATCAGTCACGAGTCGATCAAAATCCAAACCCTCCAAACAAGCTAGCATGGAATAGAGCTCTGGGTGGACAAACTTCCCAATGGTAATTGGGTTTTTGGGTAATCCTCTACCAAATTTAATGGTTTTAAATTGATTATAAACCCATTTTTTAAAAGGTTCTCCCTCATGAGTACGCTTCTACAAAGAGTAATACCCGGCTTGTTCGAATGGTTTAAACTCTTGTGGCATTACGGGAAGCTCTACCCCTAGGGTGAAAAGGTTGTGGTAGGCCTTGGAAGTGACACCAAATAAGGTTTTACCTTCTACTATCTTTACCACTTTTTCTCTTGGGTCATATTATTTAATGATGACTACTATCAACTCTAGACACAGATGAACTGAATCATAGATATAAAAATACAAGGAGTGAATGATAAATTTACCTTGGGGTGACAAAGCTACTCATTTATTTAATTTGTCATTAATGTTCTTTATGAGCTTCATTCTCTCTGTGAGGACCAACTAGGTGTTAGCCATGACTTCCAATTTTTCAATATAAGTGCCCACTTCCTTTTTTGCTAAGTTTTTAGCTTCTTGAGTATCTTCAGAGGCCATTTCTGCAAGCAATTTTCAAAATATTTACTCTGTATTTTGTAGACAATGCTTGGATATTCCTCTACTCAATGGGCATCGCTTTCATCAAATAAAATAATTTTTCACTTTTTAGCACTTTTAATTGCCCATGCATGCACACCCTCCATCATTAATGTGGCCACTGCACAAATTGTCCATTTGCATGTTTTTCAAATTGAAAATATTTATTTTGGTAGCTCAAAGACATTACGCTGCTTTTTGATTGGCTAAAACACAAATACTTTCCATGCACTTGCACATCACTTATCTTTTTATTTTTCTTTGAAGTAGTGCGAGAATTAGTTTTTTCTCAAAAAATAGTCATACACCCCGGTGGATTGGAACATTCATTATCCCATTGGCACCTTAGTCTCTTTAAGAGCGGAATAGAATACAAGTGGCATTTTGCTGGCACTTCAGTTCATTTTATTGCATATTGGAACGTATTCGTCATTTCACTTCTTTCTTAGTGCCATTTGAGGGCAGAATGGAAACTTGCTACTTTTTGGCTAACACTTAGCTTATTTTGCAACTTTTTTCTTTTTATTTTATATATTTTTTAATAACATTTTATCAAAACAAAACTTGATATAAAATGCAAAAATAATATGATACAAAGTATGTACATATGTTACAATGAGCTATATTTCAATCAAAATAGAGTTTAAGGTGAAAACCATTGACCATAATTGGATGTATGTTTCCCTCAAGATCTTCAATATGGAAAACATTGGTCTCTTTAACCTTTGCTATCTTAAAAGGGCCATCCTAGAAGAAGTCAAACTTATGATGATGTCCTGGCTTAGCTCTTTCAATATTCCACCTGAATACAAAATCTCCAACTTAGAACGTCTTGAACCTTAACTTCTTATCAAACCATACCTTGATGTCAACTGAATTCTTTTGAAAATATTTATATGTCTAAGTTCTTTTCTCTTCTAACTGCATTAGGTGTGCTAGCCTTGCTTCCACTAGATTTTTCTCATATTCTTCTTTTGTATTTATCAACTTGAGTGTTGTAATCTCTAAATGAATAGGTAGCACTTCCTCTTTGCCATAAACTAAGGCATAGAGGAAGGTCTTGATGGACTTTTTAATAGTGAATATGTCTACCCATAGAGCTCATTCCAGCAATAGGTACCAACTTATCTTATTACCCTATAATGATCTTCTCAAAATCCTTAACAGATTCTTGTTAGTTAATTCTGCAAGTCCATTTCCCTGGAGGTAGTAGTTTGAAGTATTATTTATGATAATGCCATACTTGCTAGAAAACTCAATATATTTGGATCCTATGAATTTTGGTCCATTATCGCTTACCAAAGCCTCTAGAACACCAAACCTTGAAATCAAGATTTCCATGAAATTTATCACTACTTCTTGGTCTGATTTCTTTGTAGGAATAGCTTCTACCCATTTGGTGAGGTAGTCTATAGCACTGAGAATGTATTTATGCTCAGTTGAATAATGTGTATTGATAACTCCTATGAAGTTTAAACCCCATTTTTGGAAGGGTTCTTCCACTTGAATATGTTTAAGGGGAAATTATGAATTCCTTGTTCTTACCACATGTCGTTGCCATTTATCACAAGCTCTAGTTACTTTGAAGGTTTCTGCAAATATGGTAGGCTAGTAATAGCTTACTTTGATAATATTTAAATTTGTTACTCTTCCTAAGAAGTATCCTCTGTATAGTCCTCTATGGAACTCCTTTATCACATTTTGTTGTTGATCATATTTTAAGCACCTAAGAAAAACTCCACCAAGGTTTCTTTTGTACAGGACTTATGGAAATAAGATATACTCCAAAGCTTGAAGTCTATATCTTCTTCTCTATGATACATTAATATCATGAGGGTATACCCCAATTTGAAAGTACTTAGTCATCTAATCTACCCAGTCTAATTCTCCTGACTGTAATTTTTTAGTATAATCATCTATTTTTGACCTAACAATCTATCACTTCTACTGAAACTATTGCTTCTGTCAGACCTTGGCATAAGGCTCTACCTCTTACCAACTTGGTAGTATGGATTTCCACATCATATTCTTGGATCTTATTAAACCAACCATATCTCTTATCTCCTGGTTCTCCTTCTAGAATAAATCTTCTTACATCTGAATGAACCACATAAACCAGGGTCTTGCTTTGAACCAAGTATTACCTAAATTTTTCAATGATTTCATTACAGTAAATACTTGTTTCTCAATTAAATTATACTTAATCTTATTAAATATGACTTTCCTGACAAAGTTTATCTAACCTAAGAAATACTGCAAGGCCTTTTTTTTTACAAGCAATGGAAGAGTAAGAATGGATTTGATTCTATCTGTATCAATGGCCATACCTTCCTTGGAGACCACATGGCCTAGAAACTTTTCCTCATGAACTACAAAAAATGACTTCTTAGGATTGAGGGAGATGCCAAATTCTCTACACTTATGAAAGACTTGTTCTAGGTGTGCCAAGTGGTCTTGCTTGTGGTAAAACACATTCATGTCATATAAATAAATTAGAATGATATTGTTAATCATCTCCCAAAAATCATAGTCCATTGCTCTCTGGAATATGGCCCCTGCATTAGATAGCCCAAAAAATATTCTTTGATAAGTAAAGGTTCCCCATTTGTGGTGAATGTTGTCTTAAACTGGTCTTCATTCTTCACCATCTAATAGTGAGAACCTTTCTGCTCCTACCACAATCTACAATATTTGATCAATTTATGGGAGGGGGTAGTGGTCCTTTAGTGATGCTTGATTGATATTTCTAAAATCTACACACAGGAAAAATTCACCATTCTTATTCCTTACAGGTACCAAGTTGGCTACCCAGGTTGAATGTTTTATTAAGTAAATGATCTTAGCCTTTAGCAACTTTAATAGTTCTTCTCTCATTGTGGATTTGATCCTAGGATTTACATGCCTCTATTTCTACCTGAATGGTTTTGCATTAGGCTCTAGCTCAATTGTTTTTTGGATGACCTTTTTGTCATATGCTTTGAGGTCCTCATATAACCAAGCTATAATGTCCTAGTACTTTAAGCATAAAGCTTTGATATCCTCCTCTTATTTTGGAGAACATCATATTCCAACCTTGAGCTTCTTTTATTTTTATATTTCAACTTCTTTATATATTTTCTCATTTAATTCCATGGATCTGATCTTTTTCATGTCTTCATTTTCAAACAGGCTCTCTAGAGTAACCAACCCTCTAGGTATGTGATTGTTCTTGAGTTGAATGGCATCTTGTTGATCAATTTTCTCTAGATTTTCCTCTTGAAAAGTGGATAAACAAGCTTCTCTCACCATAAAATCAATTATTTGTTCATCACTTTCAAATACCTACCAAACAATTTGCTTATCTGGCACTACAAGCCTGAAAATAATTTTGATCTATTTATCTTTCTTAACTCCTATGTCTGCAAAAGGGTTGAATTTAGCTCCCCTTACTGCTAAGAAATCTTCCAAGGTATTATTTCCTTTGGGAATAAAATTAATGTTTAGGGCATGAAAGTATTCCATCAAATACCATACCTTATTTCTATATAATTTTAGGTAATGGTGCTCAGTACTACACCTTTCCCTTACTTGATTTACAACCAATTCAAAGTAGCCATAAATTTTTAAGATCTTGATACCCATGCTTTTATATTGCATCAATCCAAGGCATAGATCCTCGTATTCTATAGCATTATTGGTGCATGACCATTTTAGGTTGTAGATGAAACTCTTTATTCCTTTTGATTGAGACTATAATACTACACTAGCACCAGCACCATTTCTGCATCTAGCACCATCAAAGTGCATGGTCCATACTTGTTTTTCTCTCAAGGACTAGTTAAATATAGCAGGAAATCTCTTATTTGTCTCTACAAAAATATTGTATGTGCCCATACCTATCCCAAATTAACTATAATCCTCCTTGAAAGGTAGATCATATTTAATTTCTAACTCCTCAAAGTTATCCACAAATTCAAATTCCTCTTGGGGAGTGAGATTGCACATGTCCTCTTAAATTTTTTCAATGTGGTAAGACACAATATTTTTAGGTTGTATTCTTATCCTCTTTCCTTTAAAAGGAATAACCATGCTGGAATAGTCCATATACATGCACCCACCCAACTTTACAGTGAATTCTCTCGAAAGGCATAAGCCAAAATAGGGATCTAGATCCACCACTACTATTTCTTGCACTATAGTTACCTTAGGTGCTCTATGTAGCCTCATCAAGACATCTTTTATCACTCCCACTATCTTAATAGGTGTCCCATCTAATTACAGAACTCCAGGCAAGATCTGGTGTATTCCATACCCATTTCCTCGCAAACTTCTTTAGGCATGACTATAGTAGATGCCCCTAAGTCAATCATACAATTGCAAACCATCCAACCTTCCATCCTTAGAGAGATAAAAAAGAGAGGATTTATTCTTTAAAGTGGCAGTGGCTATTTCTTTCTTTTTAGAGAGTATATTGAGTATTGTGGTGGCCTATTTTTCCTACAGATATTTGTTTAAGGAAGCCTTTAGCAGGTCTATTTGGCCAGGAATGAAGAGAATATCGTATAGGCTAGCTTTGGATGGTATCCTCTTCATTTCTTCCATAATGTCGTATTTATATTTGGCAGAAGTAGTTCTCTCGAGCATTCTTTTTGGCTCATCATATTTTATCTTATATTTTTGAGAGGATTTAATTCTCTATATTTTGGTTATGGAAGGGAACCTAAGCCTCTCTTGAGCTTGATTCTTAGACCTTATTCTATCCCCTTCAGTTTCTTTCTCAACTCTCTTGGGAAGATTGACCTCTTTTATTTGGCCTAAGGTATAGGGAAAGTATCACAGCTTTGGGAAGGTGGATCCTTCTTCTTCTGAGAGGGGACCTAAAATTGACCCATCTTATGTGGATCAAGCTATAGTGATTTCTTACCTAACCTTGTCATGACAGCAATAGGTCCATCATCATTAAGATCTATTCCAACCATGATTTTCTCTGGGTGCCAGAGCATATTCACTCTTCCTTTATTATTTCTTTTCACTTTCTCCATAGCTTGTCATATGTGGTGTTGGTAAATAACATAATATTGTGATTCATGAGGATAATTGCACACTAAAAACCATACATTCACCAAACTCGTTTCTAAAGAACACTCAGGATCTTCATGAGTTGCATTTAATTTGACCCCAATACTATTTCTAGGACTAGGTATTTGATCTTTATTCACATAATGAAATATTCTTTGTTGATACCTCTCCATCTCTCTCTTTTCCATTGAATTCATCTTGTTGCTAAGAATTTTCAAAGTATTATGTATATCAAGGATGATAGAAAATTCTTGTGGAATATGGGAAGTGGAGGGAAAGGAGCTATAGTAGATGGTGCTTTTGACTAAGGAATGAGAGTCATATATGGGAATGGGGATGACAAAGGAGGAGGATCCATATAATATGAAGCAGTAGTTTGACTTTGGATATTAGTGGTTTCCAAATTGTAGGGCAACACAACTTTTGGAGGTAGTCTTCCCACATTGATAAGGATATTTTCTGCATGAAAAACTACATTATAAACTTGTGGAAAAGTTTCCACCCTATATTATTGGGTTTTTAGGTCTAACTCTGATCCAAGAGCTCTAATATGATACATGTAAGCCAGGATTACAACTGGTCTGACTGTAGGGGGAATTCTCTTCCAGGTCCTATTGAACCTCAAATTAAAATCTAAAATAGTTTCTTGTTGATTTTTCTACATATATGTGAACTAATTGAGAAGGGGGAAAGGATAAACAGACTCATTAAATTCCTCCACAAAGGGCTCAGCCAATGCTTCCTATGAGGTAATGGTATTGTCCTCAAGGGTTCTGAACCAATGTAGAATCTTTCTTCTAAAATACAGGGCTAGAATCTTGACAATAACATCTTCATTTTGTATATTTTGTATTGCTGCCAGATTTAGAATGTCTTGGCAGTTCTCATATGCAATTTTACCAGATCCATCATAGGTGGGAATGGACTTAGACATAGCTTTGGGAATGTCATCCATTTGGGCTAGTCTAAGGGGTCTAGTTGTGTTCCAACTAGGATACTTCTGCAAGATTTGATTTAGAACTGCATTTTATGCCATGTTTCCACGTGTAGCTCCTATTAGAGGTGTTGTTGGATTAACTATAGGATTCTCCTCAAGAGGATTTTTTTCTAGGTGAAAATCTTGATTTAAATTCCTTTTAATAGTAGACCCTCTATAAGGTAGCTCATAGTAGAAAAAGGACTCTGGGTTATTCCTCTTGAATGACCTAGTATACATGAAAAACTATGGTTTATAGGAATAACTTTTTTTGGGTTAACAGACCAGGGAGTCTCCAGGTGAATTTTCTAATCACTGCTTAGCAAGGTTAATAAAATTCACCAAATATTGATTCCTCCGAGTAAAGATAAAACAATAAAGTATGAGATGGATTTTAGTGTTTCTTATAAACTGGTCCCAACGGGTGTGCCAAAAACTATTGGGCACTGAATTATCATCAAGTTTTACTTAATACTACAACTTTCTATCTTTTAATTCTCTATCTAGGCTTGCACCCGATAGTCATAGCTCAGCACTCAACATTGGATGGACCAAAGACTACTTCAATCCAACCTCTAGAGTAGGTTGGTTCCTTGTCAACTTAGTAATATGTTGACTCAATTAAGCTCAATAAGGGTTTTGAGGAATAGGGTTAGGAAAGGTTTAGGGTTAGAGAAATTATACATCGACAGTGGTCGGATAGGCTAATAGCATAGGAATCTACAACAAAAAACTCCAACAAACTACTTTTTGTGTCCCACACTCAAGATTAGCAGCATCCAAAACCATTAAAAATATTCATATATTAAAGCATAAATAGAGATATATCCCAAGAAGCAATTCCAATATCCAATATATTGACAGTCCAATTTAGCAGAATAGATCAATAATTAGATTTTGTAAAAATAAACTTCCTACCAACATAGATCTAACTATGAATAGATTTCAATTACTTTAACAACTAGTAATCCAAAGCAAATGGAATGAACTAATTACTACAGCATTTATAGAAATGTAATTCATAGATTTGAACCTCTTAAAAGAAAGATATCATAGATTTCAAGCCTCAAGTCAAAAAATTGAGTACCCAGGTGTTGTCAATGAGTTGGAGAGGAGAGGGCAATCCTCCAAGGGAGGTCCTAGGTTCGAATATCCACCCTACCAAAAAATCTGAATTGGGTACCCAAAATCCAATTGATAATGTTAGTGCGGGCAGGGCTAGGTGTGACCCTCGGGTGACTTTGACAGTGTAGAACCGCCTGTTCGTGGTCTCTTAGACCAAGGCAGCCCCGCAAGGGATTTTTCGCTTAAAAAAAAGTCAAAATTTTGAGTAATGCTCCTTCCATTAGTTTTCAAAAAATATTTACATAGTAGGGCAAGCAAACACACTAGAGCTGACCCTAAAAATCGAGGGTTTGACCTCTATTTATAGTTTACAATTGAAAGAATAAGAGGAGACATTACAAGAATTTAAAAATTTACAGATCAACGAGAAGTTATGCTAGCATTATCTCATTCACTCGTTGAGTCCAGGAAATCCGTTGGGAGTAATTTGCCATGGCATCTTAGATCTACAACTTGTTGGTTCATTGATGGTAGTTGAGCTTCAAGATGTTATAAAATAGATCTAGACCGTTCGTTGTTCTTTACAAATCAATTCCATCGTAGATCTGCAACAGTTGGTTCTTGGTTCTTAAAAAACCTTCGATGCTTCATCTTCCCACATCAAACTAACTATTCTTCGATCCGCTAAGAATCCACATTTATACGCTATTATAGTATCAACAAAATATTTTATGTTTATGCTCTTAATGGATGACTATAATTAAATCTTAGAAATGCTCTACAAAGTAGTGGGAGAGAAACAAAATGTCATTCTGCCCAAAATTAACACTGACATTAGCTTTTATGGCTTTGGCTAGCGAAATCAAGTTCCGACGAGAAATACATTGAGTTGCAAGTGGAATCAAGTCCGTTGTCAATCCGATCACTTAGCCTTCAAAAGTTTTAACTTATTTCTCACATTGGCGGCATAAATCAAAAGTTACAATCTACTCAAAAATCATGTTGATCTCATCTCTAAATCGATTTGAATGCAAAATCACAATCCACTTCAAAAGCAATGCAAATCACCTTTGTCACCATTCCACTCCCTTTACTTCCTTTCCAATGCCTCCGACCTTCTTATTGACATTCCACTCCCTTTACTTCCTTTCCAACGCCTCCGACCTTCTTGTCACCATTCTACTCAAAAATACTCTTGGAACTCAACGGAATGCATATTCTCAGCACTTAGTCATTAAAGCATGCAAAATAGAGAAGAATCACTAGTCTGCACTTTGGAATGTATTGATGTTATCAAAGCTCAAACGATTTACATATTAGGAACCTCATTGGAATCCACTACCAAATACACTAGATACCAAGTGGAATAGAATCACTTAGCATATGTTTGCAGAAAACACCAAGTGTTGAACAGAATGGAACCTCCTTGTGCGGATCCGCTCCAAAATACTATAGAATAATTTTTCAAAATTGTTCTAAGGATATGGCCATTTTGGGCCCACACTTATGTTAAAAATAATGGTTATATTCGAGAATGCATTGATTAACATGCTATGGTTGCCAAAGCAAGAGCTATGAGGGAGCCTCTTCGTAATCCTAATTATTTAGAAGTCTTACCTTTTAGAGATTTATTTGATAAAATAGTCCATGGTATGTCTATTATTTTTGTTAATAAGGGTGACACACTTAGATTTTATGTCAACTTTCGTTTTGCTTGTTTGAATTAATAAATTAATTTAATTAACTACAAAAATAATAATAAATAAATAAATAAAAATATAAATTCTTTTTGCATCGAATCAATTAATTATCATTCAGTTGTGCATTGGCATTTTGATTGCATCCATCTGCTTTTTCATACTGCATTGTTGTTTTTCATCCCTTCGTATTGCTTTTATGACATTTAATACAACTTGCATGCTTGAATTTCATATTTTGCATGATTGTTTGTTCATGACTACTTGATCATATAGATTTTTGGATATCTTGCAACAATGGCATGTGATGATACCTAGTTAGGTCGTAGCTCACATGCATTGCACTCTCTCTAAGGGTTTTGATGCCTAGTAATATCCCCACCTAGGGTTTTCTCCTTCAGTCTTATTTCTTGCTTTTGTCTGCTTCTTCAAGTTTTATCTTCCTTGGTCTTGGAAGTAGTGAGAGTATCTCTTAGATCAAGGATGATAGTTTGTTAATATTTTCTTGTTTCTTTTTCGTTGCCTTCTTTTTTTTTCTTTAGCTTCCTTTGCTTTTGACAAGGAGATATGTATACTTTATTTCTTTAAGTTATCTTCTTTGCACATTTGCACACACTCACTATATTGTGTTTAGCTTTAAATCCCTATCAAGGGTAGCACTCACCTACTATATTTTATCCTTATATATTACACCCCACATGGGATAATTATACATCCTAGCAGGTATCTTATCATATTGATCTCCTATCGGGTTATACTCCCTTTTGACTCAACGGGCTCAATACCCCATTATAGGATAATCTGGTCATTTTTAGTAGGCCTCGACATACATCCTAGCGAGTAATCACCCCATAACATTCAATTAGAAAGCAACCACCCATAGTGGGTCAGACTCCAACACCTCATCCTTTATGGTGAGTACTATACCCATAGTGGGTTTAGCTCCCTCTTTTTTTATATGATTCATAGTATTTAATCACATTGGTCCCTTGCGACCTACGTTGATTTCAATACTATGTTTTGCCTATCCTTCTCTATTTTAGATGGTTGACCTTTGGATCTTCTTATTCTTTGTATTCTTATTTCTTATTCTTCTCTTCTCTCTCCTCTTCTTCTATTTTTTGGTTTTCTTTCTTGTTTTATCTTGTGTTTTCTTTCTTCCATCCATTCCATTTGTGTATTTCATATAGTATTGCATTAAGATAGATTGCATACATAAAATATTAAAATTAAAAACATTAAATTAAATCAAATCACATGCACAAAATTACAATATATAAAGTAGCCATATATTACTTTATGAGAAAAGACAAATACATCCATGTCTGGTTGGTGTACCACAGTCTAGTCCTGATACACTCAAAAAATCCCTAGAGATGCATTCCATAATCAAAATTGGCATGTCATCCTAATCTCTAGCCCTAGATCTGAGAGCCTGTCTCCTCTACACTACTTGAAGGAGAAGGTGGTCCAAGAAACCACATACCCATGGATAGTGAAGCCAAGAATGTTCATGATCGAGACCGTGATCTACTAGATGACTAGGGGGACATATAGAGTGTCACTCTCTACCCCATTGGCACCACCTAGTAGTTCATGATCTCATAGAAGGTATCCCACTAAATGACCACCTCCAATCTCTTCCCCACCCTTTGTATCTCTACCTATATAAGGTAGAATTCATCACTAGCCTAGATGCATCCAATGATAGCCATCCCCTCTAGCCAAGCCCTTTGGCACTCTGAGTCTAGACGACTCACCTCCCATTGAAGACGATCAGCCTCTACTCGAGTTGCATCTCTCTCTCTCTATAGTACTCAATGATCACTACAATCCTCGATCCTCTTGGACCTATCCTCATGGAGTAGGTCCACCTTTCTCTATAGAGTCTCCACCTAATATCGTAGTACCTTTGCCTCCTCCCTCGAATCCCCTTATCCTGAGACTTGGTCTCACTTGGTTTCTACTTATATGGAGGCATATCTTTATCCTCCACCTAGGAGTACCCTAGCCTCTGTGGGGTAAATTCTAGATGTCCTTACCTCCCTGGTCTCTATAGCATTGGTGTCCTCTATCACTAGCTCAATACAAACCTGAGCCTATATTTGACTCAAAGTTGTAGGGCCCTATTGTGCCCTCTTTGTGGCTCTATGAGCTACCTCTTGAAAAACTTATTATAGACCCAGACCCATCACTTGGTGCCTCTATATCAAAATAGGTGGGAAGACTCTGTAGGGCATGACTCCTCTATACCACCATCTGTAGTTGAATGCCACTTCTATGTCATCCACCTTGGGATCAATGTAAGGAGGATTGTCCAAGTCCTCCTCTGCCCACCTAGCCAAGTTTGGTATACGTCCTACCCTTGCTAGGTTTTGGTAGACTCTTTAGTACCAATAATACCCTAGGTTCAATATTCCCTGCAAAATCCTGAACTACCTTAGGAGTCGATCGAACAAGAAGACCTATGGCTCCCCTCTCTTAGTAGTTAGCCTCTTGATCCTCACCAAATTTGTCCTATCCTCAGTGCAACTTGGATGTAGATGCTAGGGTCACCATATAATCTTGGCCTCCCTCAACTCATATACTACCCACATCATTAGTGGTAGGTGCCCTGCATAGGTCCTCACAACCCACTCTACGGACCTAGACCATCTATATATTGATGGTCACTCTAGGGTGGGAAATGATCCTAGTAGTGCATTCAGTCTCCACACTACTATGTGCTCCCATTTCCATACCTAGAGCAAAGTTATACACACTAATCTTGTATGTCGCTTGTACACGATATTGTACAATGTCCTATATAAAAAGGTCAGCACATATGGACCCCATGCAAATCAAACTCTTTGGTATCGCATGTCTGCCACTACACTTTCCATCATCCATGGTAGATTTTTCCTATTGGTATGGAATATCAACTATCCTGCCACCACCTCATAGAGCATAGTCATCAATGGGTCCACCCCATATCATCCCACCAGGTCGTTTATGACTATGGTGCTCTCTCGCACCTAGTGGGTCCAGCCTCCTGAAAAAAATTTGCAATATCACTGGCTTCCCTCGCACTCTATAAAATATTGTCCCTCTAATAGGGATATACAAGATGCACAACACATCCTCTAGTGTGATAGTCATATCATCTATGGGTAGCCAAAACATGGATGACTCTGGGTACCATCTCTCCACTAGTGCCATTAGTAGAGCCTTGTTTACCTCTACTCAAGGCAGCCTCACCATGTGGTCTAGCCCCACCACCTCTAGTGTGTCCCTCTCCAATTGTTTTAGTGCCTCTAGCTCCACCTCTAGGGATTTGGCTCTCGACTCGTGAATCTTGAGTACTCTAAGCTGCAGTAACAACAAAAAATAAAAAATTTCCATTAGTTCAATAAATCAAAAAATTAATCTCATAAATTAATCAATCAATTAAAATTATTTACAATAAAATAATTTTTTTCTAAGGTAATTGCTAAAGATCACTTTTTTATCTTCCAAATTAGCTTGCTTGCTTGCACTTTTCCTTTATCTTCTTCCTTATATTTCTTTATTTCTTTTTTCTTTTTTTCTTTCTTTTTTGCCTCTTTGATGAAATCGCACCTGGTTTTCTAGGGTCACAGTTTTGCCGAAGTGAGATCGCACCCTACTTATGCAAGGTGTCATCTTGTGAAATAACACCTAGTCTTATTCACCAAGTGTAATTTTACTACTACCACCTAGGGCAAAATCATGGCTAGGCCACAAAATCACGTCTGGGTTGTACGCAACAAAACCTTCGATTTTGGTGAAAAACCACTCCAAAAATTATAATAAAATGAACAAAATCGAATTACATGTGTGGTTTTAGATCTTACCTATACTCGCTATGCTTTTATGTTGGAATCACCTCTCATGATTTTTGAACGGTGCACAAGTAGCGCCATATCCTTTTTTTCCCTAGAGCTCCTTCTCTCTCTCTCTCGCACGGTAAAAATGAATTAGGGTTTTACCACTTTCAATTTTATCTCTATTTTTTGTGTGCTTTTTCTCTTTATTTTTTGTTTCTTTGTGTCACTTATCCTTCTTCTGAGTCTATATTTTTGATTTTTTATGAGGAAATTATTCTTCATAAAACTCAAGAGAGCAACCTGGTCTTAGAGGTATTAATGTCCCTAATGCCTCAATTTGCATGTAAAACATGAAAGTGTTCAAACTAACACTGTTTTCACACCATACCTTTCTTTTAAACCAACCACCATGTTTATTTTGGTTACCTCTTGTTTGTGAGTGTTTACATCTTTTATTTGACACATTTATTAGGTCTTAAATGCACCAAAGAGGGGGTAAAATGTAGACACAAAAAAATCGACCCACTTTAGTGGGCAATATTCCTAGAGCCCTTTGAGAGACCCCTTAGATTTTTCAAAGGTAAGGGTAAGGTTCATCCCTCCTTGTTTTACATATTTTCTCTCCCTCTATGTGAAATCATGCTCGATCCCTAATGGGGTGCGACTTCGAATGGTGAAATCACTATCGGCCTTGATAGGGCACGATTTCACCTTTTTAGGATTTTACTCAAGGAAACCCTGATTTTTTGGGTTTGGCATGTTTCACATTGGCCCTCCTCAGTTTTCCTACCTTTATCACCTTCAAATTCACTATATAAGGAGGGTTTTATCACACACAATACGATCACATAAATTTAACATTATACAGATTATTGATTTCTCGCTAACATTTGATTTCTTGCAAAGTGTTATTATTCAGTCTACATACTTGTTATTCGTACGTAAGCAAGTTTGATTTGAAGTTTTAATATTGATTGGATTTCTACTACATTGATTTTTTATTGCTTTTGCTTGCTCTTGGTGGATTGGTGTTGAAGCCCTAAGGAGAGATCAACCATTTGGGAGGTCTCAAACCTTTATGCCTACTTCCTCGCACTCTGCTAGGTGAAAGTGCTCTATTGCATAATTGTTTTCATTCACTGCATCTTAGGTTTTTATTTCACTTTAGTTTGAGACGTTTCATCTTACTTTGATGAAATCATGCTCGATCTGCTATGGGATGCAATTCCACATGTGCATTATCATGCACACCTAAAAATGGGTACGATATTGCCTGAGCAAAATATGGGTGCAATCTACTATCCCAACTTTCATAATTGCATTCTAGACTGTAGTTAGAGCTTGATGTTACATCTTGTTTTGTGATTCCATCATTGTGTTTCGTTGTATTATATTATATATTTTTTCTTCCAATGGTTAATTTTTGCTTTTATTTATCAAATTTCAGCTAAAATAACCAAGGGGGCTTGAATTTTGCACCTCCAAGAACTGATATACAATGGCCTAAGTAGGTCCCCTAATTCTAATCATATTTTCAAGTGTTTTATTAAGTTGTCTTGCAGGAACAAGATTTATTGATAGCTTTGGATAAAAGGATAGAATAAAGGATAAATCATCAGATAATATAAGTATTTTGATTAGTCTTTAGGTTGTTTTTTAAGTGCTTCATAATTCTATTTCAAACCCTAGATCTGATTTTATAGAAATATATTTAATTAAGTTCTAGGTATTTAAATATAAATAGCATATAATGTGCACTTAGGGTTAATTTAGTTTGTGCATCTCTTCTTGAGCCCTTGCTTAATAATTTTTATTTAAATCCCTAGGTTAGAAAAGCATTCAAAGGAAAGAATCATTATAGGGTTAGTTCTTGTATTCCTGCATTCTATATTTTTGCATTATCCTTTATCTTTTATAGCATAGATCTAGAAAATGCCAAACCTAGGTGTTTGTCTCGAATCTAATACATCTAATATTCTTGAAAACTAGAGGACTTGGACCGAGTCCTTAGACCATTCTTGGTGAACCCTTCCCCCCTAACACTAAGTGTAGAGAACAACATGTCCCTGTAGTTCATCCCAAAGGCTTTTCTCTCTTGTGAATCTAGCTTTTTGGGAATTGTATGCGGTAGGGTATTTTTCTCCCTCTACACTACAAAGGAAAATACCAAAATGGATTCCAAATAATTTGTAAATTTTGTAGGAGAACAAATTTTTCACTCTAGCTTAATTGATCAATCAAAAATATATTCATCATAAGATAAAGAAAGGCTTATACTTAGTAAATTTTATCTCAATATAACATGGTAAGTATCAAGTCTATGGGGCATATATTCATAAATATTTTAATAAGTAACATAACTTGTTATCTATGAATAAAATCTTCTTTAACTTGAATTTTACCAAGTAAAGTAATCCCTTTCATGGTTCTACCTACCGCAAAGTTAGTTGATAGCAAATGAATTACTTCAATGGATATTACAAATGATAATTGGTCCAAGAGTATCCCTTTCTACTAGATGTTTTTAAAACAAGTAGGGATAAATATATTCAATTAATTTCAATCTTTTTTGATGTATCACAAAATAGCCTTTGACCATATACACAAATTTATTACCAATACCAACTATGCTCAACATTGTTTCTATAAATTACCAATTGAATTTGTAATATGCATGTTCAAAATCTTGGATCAACATAGAGTTATTATATATTGACTCTTTAAATATCATTCCATCTAGCAAAATAATGGTCAAGAATATTTCTATGTAATGCAAAACTAAATTGCATTGGAAACACTAGTTAAAGTAAAATCTTACTCAATGTAAAGGCTAGTATCTTTGCCAAATTTTATGATATACTTAGTGAGGTAATAGGCCTTCCATTTTTCACCAAATTAGAATTGATAAATTTTTAAATCGATTTGGTAAGTCCTATGTTTATGTTTTTTCCTAAGGTTCCAATTTTTGAAAGCTTCATTGTACAAATTTAACAAATATTAGACAATAAAATCTACATTATATTTATAAAATTTGATGAGAAAAACCATCCCAATGTTAAGAATTTTTATTTAATTAAACATGAATAAAACTAAATTATTTTCTTCCAATTTAAGATCTAGTTCTTGTTTAGATTCTTTATTGATTTTCCTAGACAAAATTTTGTAGCATAAATATCTAGTATATCAAACTTACTCTAACTCATTTTCCAAGGTAAAATGCTCATACAAAATGCATAAAAATATTTACAAATATTGACTTGATCATCAATAAACATACCCTAAGTATTCAGCTGACTAACACACTTCCTATTATGTTGCCCGTGAGACAATTGATAAAGAACTATGAGTTTTTATAATCTTCTTTAAGCCCCATCAACCTAGATGGTATTCTAGCAACTTAAGCTTGATATTGCCAACATGGATATATTTAGTGTTTAGTTTTTGCTAAATATAACCCTAATTTTTTATTATAAGAGACATCTTTAAGTTTTTTAATATTTACTAGCACTTTATTTGCTATTAGATTTTCTTGTTCATATGGTAGCTTTTGGATAATCATTCAACCTAAAAATATATCTAACAAATTTGATAAATTTATGTTACCTTTAAATAAATGGGTCACTATATTTGATGAGAGAAAAACTCCTCAATAATTTGATAGCTTGAATACATTATTGGTCTTTCAAATTGTAAATAACTTTAAAAAAAGGAGGAATTTTCAAGCTTGTATTTCTAAGAACAACTAAAATACTTATAATGTAATGAACAAAATAGAAAAAATGATGAAATTTTACCATAGTATCATGGTATTTAGTTTGTATTTTAAAGAAGAAGTTACTAAGCAATATTCTATCCAACTATAATAAAACCTAGCTCCACCTTTATAAATATTACATCAAAAATCCTAGACACCCCAACTATTTTTTTGTGTCCTAGGATATAGGATCAACTATATCATAAAATATCTTACATTTGCTCCCAAATAATATCTTAGTACCTTTCTAAATGAAAGGAAGACCTTCTAATTAATATTCATTACTTTCTATCATATTGAAATCACCATCAACTATCTAAGGAACCTATTTCAAATTCACTACCTATAAATTGTAAATATGACCTCTCCTCATAGTCATTGAGTGCATACATAGAAGCAATTCCAAAAGCATAGCTTTCATACTTAAGAATTAGCCATGCGACTTTGTTACTATTGAAAGTTGTGTAATCTAACTTTTTTTCCCAAGAATGATATTGTATGATATAATCATGTGTAAGCCTATATGTAATCATTATGCAATATATTATAATTAATTAATGTAACTATTCAATGGGCCCATGGTTTAACCTTGTCATGGTTAACATTGACTAACCATTTATACCTAATCCGATATCGACAAGAGTTAAGTATCTCATAATTAGTTATTGAGGGTTTGATATATATACCCCTCAACCACCTGATCTATTATATTGGTATGATATTATCTTGATCATTTATATAGGAACCTAAGGGTATCTTACCATATTGTATGTGTCAATAATTTTTTCCTTTCACTCTTTAATCTTTTGCATTATCATTTATATTGATGTTTTACCTCAACTTGTTTTGGCAATGTATTGTAAAACCCAATAATTAAAATTTGAGAAAAAAACTTTAACCATACTATATTTCCTTTTATTATGCATGAAATTAGATGTATCTCCCTTTCCCTGTAGAATGGTTAGAGGATACAACAAATGAGTTAGGCTTTGGATGAAATTTAAGACACACACTAGTTTGGAACATATGCATTTGAGCTCTTGAAGGATCAAGAAATTTAAATAATTAATTGAATTCTTAAATATTTTGGCTTCACTTTTCTATTAGAGGATCCTAATTCCTTGACATTTGATTTGACCAACTTCATCATTTCTTAAGGATATACTAGAAGAGCCTAGAAGCAAACATGCAAGCATATCCTCTTTGGGTTTCTTAGATTCTCTTGAAAATGAGTTAGGATCTTTATTCTTTTTCTTTTTAGATTCAACCAATTTCTATGATTTATTATTCATAGCTTAAAATAATAGGACTTGAAGCATGACCTCAATTCAAATATCATATCTATGGAGGAACCATACCTCTCATAGTTAAGATAGAATGATAAAATCCATATAAAGGATTAAATATTATATTATCAAACTACTTCTCTTATAATCCACCACTTATCAATCTATGTTTCTTCTTTTTTACTTTTATCAAAAGATGCCTTAATATAGCAAATCTTAATTACAAACTCTATAATAGAACATAGCTTTGCGCCTTGTATATTTTAATTAAAAGAAAAATTGGCTTCACCAATCATAAAAATATTATCCTCATTAGACCTAGAACCATCATCAAGGGAGCCTCTATTATTAGCTTTAGCGTTGGGGTCAAAAGGCACAATACCTAAGGCCTATATATTCAAAATATATTTTTTTCTTAATGCATTTGTGTCCTATTCATTTACTTTCATATCCATGACAACATCGATTGTGCAACTTCAACATGGTGAGGCAATTTCTCAATCGTAGTGGGATCATTAATGACATCAATAGATACATTCTAATGCAAGGATTAGTTAAGTTAGGTTTTATTTTTTCTCTCTTTAATAGGTTGCGGAAATAATTTCATCAAGTTCAAGCTATTTTAGGAAATTTCATATAATTAAAAACAATTCAAGCTATTATAGGAAAATGTTAAATAATTATTCAAGCTATTGCAAGAAAATATTAAAATAATAATTCAAGCTATTGTATGAGAATTCAATATAATAATGGAAGTGAATTATAGGATTGATTTCTTCAAGAGTCATCACATTATAGTGTGGAATCAAGGAGGGTTAAGTATCAATTTTCATAGCATCTCCTAAAGTTTCAAATAGCAAATGAGCTAAATTATGAAAAATAGAAGGAACATGAACTAATTCAAGTCATTTGGATTCACCCAATAATCTTATCTAGTTGATGTTGATGTAAATCAATGATAGAATTTTCTAAAATAACTTTTTTTCCATTATGCCAATACTTACTTTTACAAGTTCTTTCAACTATTTTAGAAGTTTGAAAAAATGACATAGATTGTGGGTTTTACGATTTTGAAGAAGGAAACAATATATATTTTTATTTACATATGTAATTTGATCCATGAATACAAAAAGGAAAGAGTAAGCGGGTTTTCATAAGCAAAAATGAATACATAAACAGAATTGAGTTTGGTCTCCTCCTTTATACAATCAACCATGATTTGATTATGAGGGATCTTGAGAGAGAGCTTACCTAATGATTTGATGGACACCACTACTACTCATCCCTCTACTTTGTTCTACATGAAATCCATGGTAACCTCCTCTTCCCAAGCATCTTTGAGGGAGATAAATTTAGGATTACTTAGAATTTATTTGTGCAAAACATTTAGGGCATCCATCGATAGTAGTTTTGGTGTTCTCTTCAACAAGGAGATACTATTTGCAATTTAATGATATTCTCAACAGGTTAAATAATTCCAAGATCAATAAATCAATCATATATCAATATCAAATAATCAATATGCATCTAGCAAATGAACATCAATATCACATAAAATCGTACTAAATATCTTATTGATCAAAACTAAAAAAATACATAAAGCAAAGCTTATTTAAGTTACATTTTACAAATATTTGTCTCCAATATAAATATACATGAGACCTTTCATATTACATGACTCTTGGATTTTTCTCATACTCACAAGAGAACTTGACTCATCATATATGTTTCTTACATAATAAGTTTCGTATACTACATAAAGACAAAGTTTATCATCATTAGATATAACTCCTTACTTCTAAACAAGACACATCACTCAAAGACTCTTCGCTGCCTAACTAGACACCTAAAACACTTAAATAAATGACACAAGCACACTCTTACTAACTTGCCACATACTTTATACATAAAATCAAACTTACACTCTAATCCAAATATTTATAATGGGACCAAATAATGTAACACCTCCAAGAAATAGTTCTATAATCTATTTGGAATCTTTGCATATCATAAAATTGCTAAGATATAATACCAATTCAAAACATAAATAAAAAATATCATATATCAACATAATAAACATTTGAGGGCATAAATAAAAAGCTTTGAAAAAATACTTTCTTATTTAAAAAAAGATAAAAAGAGAGAGGAGTGGAGGTTCCATTGATCCACCCCTTTAGAACATTCAATGCACCTTATTCTTTGCATGTTGAAACCTTACCAAATTGAAAATGAACTTGTAAGCCAAGGTGGCAATCGAAGACATACTCCAATCTAAAACTTTCATAGCCAAATAAAAAATCAAATTAATTTTTTTTTTTATCTTTGTTGAAACTAGAGTTGTCTAAAGATAACCTAAATAATGTTTCAGAGCCCAATTCATTATCTCTTATGAGTGAATTATGCATAAGGGTTTTAATAATATCAAACATATAAAAACATTAGTTGTAGGTTTGCCTATTATTTTATGCTTTAGTAACCAAAAGTGGAGTTCATTGTTCCCTTTATAGGATTCCATGTTCGTATAATGATATCTTTGACAGTGAAATGATAGACCTTTATTCAAAGTGTGTCCTTGAATAAATTTGTCCCCCACTTATTTCCCGAAGGTGGTTATGACTCTAAGAATTCTTAAAGGATAAAACCTTTATTTTCTAGGGGATTCTCATATGGGCCTAGCCTCAGAAATTTCAAACACAACACAACCACGTGTTTTTTTTGTCGGTGTGCATATTGGATAAAGCACCAAAGTCATGGCCTTAAACCTTACCATGATCCCACTCCATATTTCAAATAGCAAGAGGCAAATTTGTCAACCTCAGATTTAGTACGTTTAGGTATTAGTAAAGATTTTGAGTTTATATTTTAATTATGAGGAAGATAGTCCAGTTGTACCCACTTCATATTTTTGTCAACAAGTTATGGCATTAATAAAGATTTTAGATTCATGTTTTACAAAGATTCCAATTTTAACTATAAAAAAAAGTTATCCATTATACTTCCAAGTATATACCGATTAAAATATGTTCAAAAAAATTTATCAACTCCTTTTTCAAGTAATTATCAGTGAAATTATGTTCAAAAAATTTATCAACTTCATTCTTTGAATTCACATGAAAGTTTAATTCACATGCAACTTAGATTTATATAATTATCTTAAAAAAATTTATCAACTTCATTCTGTGAATCAACATAAAAGTTGAATTCACATGCAACTTAAATTTATATAATTATGTTCAAAAAATTTATCAACTTCATTCTTTGAATCAACCTGAAAGTTGAATTCACATGCAACTTAGTCAACATGTAAGAGTTTAAAACAGATTTAATTATTTAAACTCGGCAAAGGGTCGAATGAGATGTTTAAAGATTTAAACGTATGTGAAAGACGTTAGGTTTTTCTTTTTAGGAGTGAAGTTTTTCACCGGAAGGGTGGTTTCGTATATTTTTAATAACTTTTATTTTTATAAGTTTAAATTCTGAAGACTTGTATATAGTTTTATTAGAAAATAGAACAAAATAAAGTTGGTTTTGGACTTTCGTTTTTATAGAGTTGAATTCTCCAAACTTGGATATAATCTTACAACAAAATGTAGTCCCGATATACCCTTAGCTGTATGACAAAATAAAAGTAGTCCCGATGTACCCTTACGACAAAATAAAAGTAGTCCCATGTACCTTTAGCTGTATACTTTAACTATGACTATATTAATGTTTAAGTCTCATTTTTAAAAGGCTGAATTCTCCAAACTTGCATATAGCCTGGAGAACAAAATAAAAAATTATTGTATTTCAAATGCATTTCAAAACCTTGAGATTTAGGCATAAATCAAGTACGTAAATTTAAGTAAGAAAGACGTGGTAGATTTTATTTGGAGTCAGCTTCATGCCTAGCATAGTATCCACCACCAAGGTTGGCTTGTACAATTTCTTTTATTCATCAATCTTAATAGTTTTGAGATGGTCGATGATGTTTTCTTTTAATTTTATTTTTCAATATAAATTAAATATAAAAAATATGGTATAATTTTATATGTATTATTGTATGCAAAGACGTTATTTGTATTATCGGTGATGTGATCCGGGTCCAATCCTTATGGTGGATGTGTATAAGAAGTATTACTATTAAAAAAAAAATTATTGCATGCACTTCCAATCTATAGACATTGATTAAAATAGTATATATCTTTAAGCATGATGTATCTATTATATAATAATATTATATGTAAAAGGAAAAAGTGCAATCATATTTTATATAAATATATATTTTTTAATTATATTAAAACAAGATTACTTATAAGTTGATACGAAATTTCTTCCTGTTTTAGTTACCAAGAGTATTTGTTTCCTTTTAATTTTTCGATAAACTTTCATAACTCTAAAACTCAAGATCCTAAAAACTAACCACTTTGGGTTACAACACTAATATGCATTGGAGCCAAATTTTCTAAACCATATGTCTACAATGGTTATCCAAATTATCCAAACACTAGATTTGCTCACTAAAATGCCTAATCCTTTCATCCTCAATAGTCATGTCATTGTGCCACTGAATCCCTACCTCCTTCTCTGTAGTCTTAGCCAGGAATTCTGCCACTTTATTCAAAGTTTTACCATATAAATTGGAATCACAACCAATTTCCTCCACAACTTCTTAATTTGGGTGACAAGAATCCTCATCCTCCACATTTCTAAAACAAAGTTCCTCATGCAATCCAAAGCTCCTACCAATATTTGAGAATCTCATTCTATGATTATCCTCTTATAAACTTGTTTTACCACGTACATAGAAGCAAATGTGATAGCTAAGGTTTTTGCTTCATTGCTTGTGGCTCTACCAAGGCCCTATTGCTCCCAATAGAGCATTGTCTCAACATGATTCCTACAAACCACTTAAATTTTAGCTCCACTTGGATTACCTTTTGTAGCTCCATCAGTATTAATTTTAATACAACCTTTTGGGGGTGTTTTCCAACTAGCTCTATGTTACCCCTCCTGCACCTCAGTTTCCTTCTCCATTGTTCCTATATCAGCATGAGTTTTCTCTTTAGCATACACTACCATAATTTCTATGACTTTTCTCCAAATGACCTACCAGATGCCATCTAGGATGAAAAGATTTCTTTAAAAATACAATCATTTCTCTCCAACCATACTTACCACAAAATAAAGTTTAATCCAGGATTTGAGAATCTGATTCTATGATTATCCTCCTATGATCTTGTTTACCACCTAGATAGAAGCAAATTTAATAGCTAAGAATTTTGCTTCATTGTTTTTTGCCCTACCTAGGTCCTACAGTTCCCAATAGAGCATTGTCTCAACATGATTCTATAGACCACTTCAATTTTAACTCTACCTATATTACCTTTTGTAGCTCCATCAGTATTAATTTTAATGCAGCCTTTCGAGGGTGTTTTCCAACTAGCTTTATGTTACCCCTCCTACACCTCAGTTTCCTTCTCCATCATCCCTATATCATCCTGAGTTTCCTCTTTAGCATACACTACCATAATTGATGTAACTTTTCTCCAAATGACCAGATAGCCACCATCCAAGGATAAAAATATTTCTTTAAAAATATTATCATTTCTCTCTAATCATAATTACCACTAAATAAATTTTAATCCAAGATTCCATCTTATATGAAGAGCTTTAGATTTAAATATGCCCCTCTTCCATATTTTCCAAATATTAATTTGGTTCAAATCACCATTGGCTCATATTTTATAAGCTAAAAACCATTGCTTCCAAATTTGATGAACAAGCACTCAAACATCAAGTGATCATATGTTTCCTCATTTTTGTAGCATAAAACACATTGGGATAGGCCAAAAATTCCTTTACATCTCAGATTTTCAAAAATAAGAAATCCATTATGCATGAACTACCAAGAAAAGAAGTTTACTTTCAAACAACCCTTGGAATACCAAATATTTCCGCAATCCTCAACCTGATATGCATGAGGAGAGGTGCTAGAAGGATCTTTTTATATCCATATTTCACTACGTAGACTCCAAGCCTCTCATAGCCCCAAGCTAATTCATCCTCCTCATCCCTATATATGATAAATATTTCTACCAAGATTTAAGTCATGATGGGTGTCAATTATAGAGAGATTAAAATTGATCACTCCAACTTCTTAAACTACTTAAACCTATAATGCCCCAACTGACTAGTGTTGAAATAACTTTTAATCTTGATCCAACCCTTGCTTTTCGTGGTGGTTTTTACTTGTTGCAATTCTAGGAATTTAGCAATAATGGGTGGATATAGATCCCATGAATCTATCCAAAATTGTGTCTTCCTCCCTCTCCCCACTTTCCTGAATAGTCCATCTTTACTACCTAAGATCCTAACTTTAAAGCTTGCCACACTAGGGATCCATTACCATACAAAGACAAACAACTCACCACATTCAGGTTCACCTTTCTTAAATATTTACTAGTTAAAACTCTACTGAATGAATAAGTTGGTTGGGAGATCCACCTCTAGTAAATCTTTCCAGCCAAAGCTTTATTATTTAGATCTGATCCCCTCAATTCCAAACCTCCCTTTTCCTTGGGTTGGCTTACACTATCTCAACCTACTTACACTCATTTTCTCTCTTCTTTTACTCCTCCCATAAAAATTTTCTAGCCATTTTGTCCAACACTTTTCATATGGTATGTGGGGCAGTAAATATAGAAAATTTATAAATTGGTTTGGCATGAATGACTGACTATAAAAAAGTTAATCTACCCCCAAAGGTTAACCATTTGTGATACCATTAGTTAATTATTTCTTTGATACGATCCAAAAAATCCATCAAATAGCTATCTTTATATTTTTTAAATGCAAAGGACCCCAAAGAGACTGTTGGGAGCGAAGTCATTGTGAATCCCAAGATCTCTAAAATTATGTCTTGAAGCCTTCGATCAAGATTGAAGAAGACCACTTTGGATTTCTTATCATTGATGACTTGGTTTGTGACCCTAAGGTAAAAATTAAGAGTATATATGATCATTATTACTTCCCTAAGGTTGGCCACTCCCACCAATCATGTGTCATCAACAAATTGTAGGTGATTCAAAACCTCCTCACCCACCTTGATACATATTACCAAACCTCGTTGTCTTCTTCTCAAGATGAGTCTACCCAAGCCTTTAGCCAAAATGAAAAAAATATAATGGAAACAAGGATCTCCTTTATGAAGGCCTCGAGTGGTTTCAAATGATTGTAAGGAAAGAGCTTTGATTAACACTAAGTATTTTGGAATAGAGATGCGGCTAATTACCCATTCCATCCAATCTTGAGAGAAATCAAAGGTTGCCATCATCCTTAACATGAAACTCCAATCCATGCTATCATAGCCTTTGACATATCCAATTCTATGAACATTCCTCTATTGTCAAATTTTGCATTGAGTATATTGTCTCCTAAGATAGAACCACACAATCCAATATTTATCTCCCATCTACAAAATCCCTTTGTTCCAAGGAGATATTATTGTCTAGGAGATGTTTTAGTCACTCAATCATTACCTTTGTGAGAATTTTGTATATGAAATTGCATAAGGTAATAGGTCCATAATCTAAAATATCGACCTCCTCCTCCCCTTTTGAAATTAAGGCAATGAATGTATGATTTAATGCTTTAAGCATTCTTTTACTACCCTTGTACTCCTCTATAACAACCATTACATCCTTCTCCAAGTTGTCCTAGAAGATCTAAAAAACTCGATTGGGAAGCCATCTAAACTTGTCATTTTTCTTGTACTCATTCCAAATACTACCTTCTTCAACTCCTCTCTATCAGCGGGTTTAAGCAGAGCCTAATTTTGTTCTTTAGATATGATAGAGGGTATGACAACAAGAACTTCTTTTTGAGCCTCTTCGTCTTGCAACATACCTTCCTTATAGAATTTAGCAAAACAATCCATTGAATGGAAATGCAAACCTAAGATCATATCAAAGGAGAGCCTATTCTCATCCTAAAGATCTTCCATCTTGTTTGTCTATCTCTTAGCATAAGTAGCTAGATGGAAAATTTTGATGTTTTTGTCATCGTCCAATAACCAAGTGGCTCTTGCTATTTGCTTCCAATAGATATCCTCTTGGTTTTCTATGTCCTCAACCACTTTACGCAATTTATCATCATTTTCTATGAGACTCCATTATTGTTCCTTTCCTATTAAGTTTTTGCTCTTTAGACCTAAGTCTAACTTGTTAGCTCTCCTCGACATAATAAAATTGTTTATTAAATCTTAACATTGTTGTTTTGTATTTATATAAATGTTGAACTATAAATCAAGCACATAAATTTAAGTAAGAAAGATGTGGTAGATTTTATTTGGAGTCAGCTTCATGCCTAGCATAGTATCCACCACCAAGGTTGGCTTGTACAATTTCTTTTATTCATCAATCTGAATAGTTTTGAGATGGTCGATGATGTTTTCTTTTAATTTTATTTTTCAATATAAATTAAATATAAAAAATATGTTAAAACCTTATAAGTATTATTGCATGCACTTCGAATCTATAGACATTAATTAAAATATGATAGATATTTAAGCATGATGTATCTATTATATAATAATATTATATGCAGAAGGAAAAAGTGCAATCATATTTTATATAAATATATATTTTAATTATATTAAAACAATATTATTTATAAGTTGAGACAAAATTTCTTCCAGTCTTAGTTAGTGAGAGCATTTTTTTCCTTTTCACTTTCGGATAAACTTCCATAACTCTAAAACTCAAGATCCTAAAAACTAAGCACTTTGGGTTACAACATGAAAAGGATATATGCATTGGAGATAAAATTCTAAACCATATGTTTGCAATGGCTATCCAAATTATTTAAATCCTAGATTTTCTCACCAACATATCTAATCCTTTCATCCTCAATAGTCATGTCATTGTGCCACTGAACCCCTACCTCCTTCTCGATAGTCTTAGCCAGGAATCCTGCCACTTTATTCATAGCTCTACCACATAAATTGGAATCACAACATCCAATTACCTCCACAACTTCTTAATTTGGGTGACAAGAATCCTCAACCTCCACATCTCCAAAAAAATTTCCTCATGTAATCCAAAGCTCCTACAAATATTTGAGAATCTCATTCTATGATTATCCTCCTAAAACCTTGTTTTACCACCTACATAGAAGCAAATTTGATAGCTAAGGTTTTTGCTTCATTGATTTTGGCCCTACTGAGGCCCTATAGCTCCCAATAAAGCATTGTCTCAACATGATTCCTACAAACCACTTCAATATTAGCTCTACATAGATTACCTTTTGTAGCTCCATCAACATTAATTTTAATACAGCCTTTCGGGAGTGTTTTCCAACTAGCTCTATGTTGCCCCTCCTACACCCTAGCTTTCTTCTCCATTGTTCATATATCAGCATGAGTTTTCTCTTTAGCATACACTACCATAATTTCTATGACTCTGCTCCAAATGACCTACCAGATGCCATCTAGGATGAAAATGTTTCTTTAAAAATACTATCATTTCTCTCCAACCATATTTACCACAAAAAAAAAATTAATCTAATATTTGAGAATTTGATTCTATGATTATCCTTTTATAACCTTGTTTACCACCTAGATAGAATCAAATTTAATAGCTAAGGATTTTGCTTCATTGTTTGTGGCCCTACCCAAGCCCTACAGTTCCCAATAGAGCATTGTCTCAACATGATGCTATAGACCACTTCAATTTTAACTCTTCCTAGATTACCTTTTGTATCTCTATCAATATTAATTTTAATGCAGCGTTTCGAGGGTGTTTTCAAACTAGCTTTATGCTGCCCCTCCTACACCTCAGCTTCCTTCTCCATCATCCCTATATCATCCTGAGTTTCATTTTTAGCATACACTACCATAATTGATGTGGCTTTGCTCCAAATGACCTGCTAGACGCCATCCAAGGATGAAAAGGTTTCTTTAAAATTATTATCATTTCTCTCCATCCATACTTACCACAAAATAAAGTTTAATCCATGATTCCATCTAATATGAAGAGCTTTAGATCTAAATCTTCCGCTCTTCCATATTTTCCAAATATTAATTTGGTTTAGATCACCGTTGGCTCATATTTTATAAGCTAAAAACCATTGCTTCCAAATTTTATGAGTGAACGAGCTCTCAAACATCAAGTGATTAGATTTTTCCTCAATTTTGTAGCATAAAACACATTGGGATGGACCAAAAATCCCTCCACATCTCAAATTTTTAAAAGTAAGAAATCCATTGTGCATGGACTACCAAAGAAAAGAATTTTACTTTCAACCAATCCTTGGAATACCAAATCTTTCTCCAATCCTCAACCTGATATGCATGAGGAGGAGGTGCTAAAAGGATCTTTTCATATCCATATTTCACTATGTAGACTCCAAGGCTCCCATAACCCCAAGCTAATTCATCTTCCTCATCTCTATATGTGATAAATCTTTCTACCAATATTTTAGTCATGATGGGTTTCAATTCTAGAGGAATTGGAATTGATCACTCATCCAACTTCTTAAACTAATTAAACCTATAATCCCCCAATTGACTAGTGTTGAAATAAATTTTAATCTTGATCCAACCCTTGATTTTTGTGGTTGTTTTTACTTGCTGCAATTCTAGGAATTTAGAAATAATAGGTGGATATAGATCTCATGAATCTATCCAAAATCATGTCTTCTCCTCTCTCCCCACTTTTAAAAATAGTCTATATTTACTACCTAAGATCCTAAATTTAAAGCTTGCCACATTAGGGATCCATTACAATCCAAAGACAAACAACTCACCTCATTCAGGTTCACCTTTCTTAAATATTTACTAGTTAAAACTCTACCAAATAAAGAAGTTGGCTAGGAGATCCACCTCTAGTAAAGCTTTCCAGCCAAAGATTTATTATTTAGATCTGATCCCCTCAATCCCAAACCTCCTTTTTCCTTGGGTTGGATTACATTCTTTCAACCTACCATTTTGTCCAACTCTTTTCATATGGTATGTGGGGTAGTAAATATAGAAAATTTATAAATTGGTATGGTATGAATGACTGATTATAAAAACATTAATCTACCCCAAAGGTTAACCATTTGTGAGACCATTGGTTAATTATTTCTTTGATATGGTCCAAAAAAATCCTCCAAATAGCTATGTTTATTTTTTTTTAAATGCAAAGGACCCCAAAGAGACTACTGCGAGAGAAGTCATCGTGAATCCCAAGATCTCTAAAATTTTGTCTTGAAGCCTTCGATCAAGATTTAAGAAAACCACTTTGGATTTCTTATCATTTATGACTTGGTTTGTGGCCCTAAGGTAAACATTAAGAGTATATATGATCATTCTTGCTTCCCTAAGGTTGGCCACTCCCACCAATCATGTGTCATCAACAAATTTTAGGTGAGTCAAAACCTCCTCACCCACCTTGATACATATTAACAAACCTCGTTGTCTTCTTTGCAAGATGAGTCTACCTAAGCCTTTAGCCAAAATGAGAAAAATATAAGGGGAACAAGGATCTCCTTGATAAATACCTCGAGTGGCTTCAAACTATTGCAAGGAAAGAGCTTCGATTAACACTAAGTATGTTGGAGTAGAGATGTATCTAATGACCCATTCTATCCAATCTTGAGAGAAATCAAAGGTTGCCATCATCCTTAACATGAAGCTCCACTCCACCCTATCTTAAGCCTTTGACATATCCAGTTCTATGAACATTCCTTTATTGCCAAATTTTGCATTGAGTAGAATGCCTCCTAAGCTAGAACCACACCATCCAAGATTTGTCTACCCTCTACAAAACCCCCTTATTCCAAGGAGATGTTGTTGTCTAGGAGAGGTTTTAGTCACTCAGTCATTGCCTTTGTGATTATTTTGTATATGACATTACATAAGGCAATAAGTCCATAATCTAAAATATGAACCCCCTCCTACCCTTTTAGAATTAAGGCAATGAATGTATGATTTAATGCTTTAAGAATTCTTACTACCTCTGGACTCCTCTATAATAGCCATTACATCCTTTCCAAGTTGTCCTAGAAGGTCCACAAAAACTCAATTGGCAAACTATCTAAACTTGTCATTTTTCCCGTACTCATTCCAAATACTACCTTCTTCAACTCCTCTCTATCAATGGGTTTAAGCAAGGCCTAATTTTGTTCTTTAGAGATGATAGAAGGTATGACAACAAGAACTTCTTTTTGAGCCTCTTCGTCTTGCAACATACCTTACTTAAACAATTTAGCAAAAGAATCCATTGAATGGAAATACAAACCTAAGATCGTATCAAATGAGGGCCTATTCTCAGAAGAGCTTCCATCTTGTTCATCTATCTCTTAGCATAAGTAACCCGATAAAAAAATTTGGTGTTTTTGTCATCATCCAATAATCAAATGACTCTTGCTCTTTGCTTCCCATAGATCTCCTCTTAGTTGTCCATTATGCAATTTATCATCCTTTTCCATGAGTCACTCTATAGTTGTTACATTCCTAAAAAGTTTTTGCTTTAAACCTAAATCCGACTTGTTAGCTGGCCTCCACATAATAAAATTGCTTATAAAATCTAAACATTGTTGTTTTATATTTATATAAATGTTGAACTATAAGCGTAAATAATATGTCATAAAACACAATTAACACAGTGAAAATAGAGACATTTTAACAACAATTCTTCGTAGATTTGACAAAGCCATAAACAGAAACAGAGACGTCTGTTATAAAAAAATCTATAATATATAATATAAGTCTCTTCTCGACACTTGACCAAACTCCTCGTAATCTATCGCATCAAATAAAATAAAATAAAAGTAAAAAACCAGAAAGCATGTAATCTGGCAATGTCAGACTCCATTGCAAAAGCTCCAAAATGGCACAAGAACGTGGAAGAATCATGGTGCTAAACAAGCAAGTGGGGACACCTGATTTGACAAAAATACCAAGCTACCGAAAGCTCGGCGCAAATCCGGTTGCCAAGGGAAAACTCATTGACACCAAGGTTTGAACATCTCTCGGCGCAAATTCCGATCAGACCCCTCACCTGATATAGAAGCATGCTGGTCTTCTCCTCTTCTCACCATTGCAGACGATGATCTCACTTCACTGACGTCTAAGAACTCTCGGTGAAGGCTGTGGAGACTGCCGTCTTAGTAAGAACTTGAAGATGAAGATGAAGATAGATGGCTCTATGTGGGTATGTTTTCTCCTTGTTTTGCTAATGCAATGGCCGGAAGCAACATTAATGATGAGCCACCCTTGGCGAGGCCCAGTGGGGAAACGCTACATTATCGTCGACAAGAATGGAGGAGGCCAATTTGGGAGCGTGCAGGCTGCAGTCGACTCTGTGAAAGACGGCAACAGAGAGCAAGTTACTATAGAAATCAGACCAGGCATCTACCTGTGAGTATACATAAATGTTTCTCTATTTTGTTTATCATAGAGTTTCGATCATTAGACGCCCAACTTGATATATTTGTAATGCAGGGAGAAAGTGATAGTGCCTCCAACAAAACCATATATCACATTCCAAGGTTGGGGGAGGGAACGCACCCTTATTGAATGGCACAACAAGGCCAACGATATAGGGGTTGACGGCCAGGAGCTTCACACATACAACACGGCGTCCGTTAGTGTTCTGGCTAGCCATTTTGCTGCCAAGAACATTAGTTTCAAGGTATTTTACTGCCATAAAGGAGGAGATTTGGGGTATTGAATCCTTGAATGCTTTAGCCCATTTCATGAGAATAAATCAAAATTTAAGTCAGATTTGTTGTTGAATAACCACCGATCTAACAAATTTTTTTATTTGTGCGAGAGGATTACAAGAATTGCACGATCTCATTGTGGAACCATTTATGACTTATGCAGAACTCGGCTCCAGCGCCAATGCCAGGAGTGGAGGGTTTTCAAGCGGCGTCGTTCCGGATATCAGGAGACAAGGCTTACTTTTTAGGTTGCGGCTTCTATGGAGCACAGGACACCCTCTGCGACGACGTCGGCCGCCATTTCTTCAGAGAATGTTACATTGAAGGATCCATCGATTTCGTTTTTGGCAACGGCCAATCCCTCTACTACGTACGTATATATCCAGGCGCGCCCCACCCTTTTTAACATGGAATCGTCGTATATGTGGTAGTCGATCCTCTTGTTTTTTAATGTAATGTGATATCATAGAATGTTCGCATGTGTGGGTAGTTGGTCCCCTTGCTTTCTAACCAGTTCATGTGATATCATAAAATCGCCGCATGGGTAGTTGGCCTCATGTAATTATTTGTTTGCAATAACATATTTCTATGTTGAATTTCTGTTCCACTTATTACAGAAATCGGAACTCCATTCGATAGCCCAAGTGTTTGGGGCCGTGGCAGCTCAAGGCCGAAACCGGCCTGACGAAACGACGGGCTTCTCGTTCGTCCACTGCAAAGTGACGGGCTCCGGCCCCCTCTATCTCGGCCGTGCCATGGGACAATATTCCCGCATTGTCTACGCTTATTCCTACTTCGAAGACATTATTGCCGGCTGGGACGATTGGGAGCAGACCAGTAAAGACGAGTAATAACCATTTTTAATATCACGAGTCCTTTATGCTGAAAGACTCCGAAGGCCTATAACATGACTGATTGAATTTGGATTAAACTTTTGCAGGACTGCATTCTTTGGACTGTATAAATGTTACGGGCCCGGGGCTCCAGCGGCGCGCCGCACTTCGTGGGCTCGTGAACTGACGCCGTGGGAGGCGAGGCTCTTCTTGTCAAGGAGCTTCGTCAATGGCTGGCATTGGATCGACGACTTCAATTATGTAAGGTGGTGATTGCAAGGTTGCCTGGCCCCTGGCCCCTGGCCCCCTTCTTCAACAAATAAAAAGTTTGCCGGGGCCCAAAGGATTTGTGGGCATTGAAAGTGCATGATGTGATATCTTGAATTTTGTGTTTTTTTTTGCAATGGTTTGATGAAATGAATGAAACAACCATTGATTTTCTGCGTGCAAATGACCTCTTGGGCCTTAGGTAGGTATGTTAGTGGATGGCATGAGTACCTAACTCTCTTTTAATTTTAATTTTTTATTTATTTTTTTAATATATATTTAAGTAAGAAGTACAATTGGGGTCATATTTTTCTTTGGGTAGGTATAGTAACATGGCTTCCCTCCATCACTAACTAAAGTAACATAGATGAAATGCTAACTTTTATAGGATATTAAAATTGAAGGGTTTTTAATTTTTAGAATCTAAAGTATAAAGATATGAACAAATTCTTTATAGGGGTTGTAAGAATTTTGGTTTTTTTTTTTTTAAATTAAAAATAAAAATAATTTAGCTTTTGTGTTAATATTAATTATAAAAAATAAAATTGATAACTAAAATATTTATTAAATGATTATATAAGATTGGATAATAAAAACTAGAATTAAAATGATAATTAATTATATATTTTTAATTGTTATATAGAATATATGTCATTAACAAATTTTAAGTCATCATATTAAGTGGGTTATGATGCTAAATGAATTTGGTCTTGAATTTGTTACCCAAACATTTAGGTCAGATCATAGTTGATTAGTTAGCCTATATCATTAAAATCTAATCAACCATTTAGGATTGAGTTCCCCAATGAATCTAATATTTCTTTCAAATTAGAACTTGAAGAGAAGCCTTCATGGTCTTTATTCTTTGATGATTCTAGATGTGCCAAAGAATTTAAAAGAAATTATCTTAATGACTTTGCAAAACCAACTCATTTTTTAATCCTTTAATTTTAGTTTTGTTTTTACTAATAACATTGTAGAGTACAAAGGTCTTATCCTTGGACCTAGGTCCAGTAGAGATTTAAAGATCAAAATTATGAATAATAAGAATGTAAATTATAATAATAATAAAATATTTTTAAGTGATAATATCATATTTGATTCATGAGAATCTTTTCCATTACTTCACAATGTCTTTTAGAACCTTGGTTTAAGATGTAAAGCTTTTTGCACTCTAATACTTGCTCTAAACTTAATGGGATTAATTTTTTGTATTGAAAATGCAAAGAGAAGTTGTAGAAATTGCTATAGAATAGTATCAAATAGTCAAAAGGATCACAACCACCTTAACTAATCATCTTAACAAAAGTATAGTCATCAAAATAAGGTAACCTTGGCTTTATGTAAATAAAATTACAAAATTATGTGGTAAAATTTTAAGTAAACATAATAACATATCAATTCTTGCATTGTCCCTTAGTTTTTGTCTTCTATAGAATCTCAAGAAGTTGGACTTTGATGGTCATTAATTTTTTAAGAAATTTACTGTGTAACTTTTCTACAAGTACTTGTTTCTATTCTATAATCAATTGTTGATATACCTCTAGTTTATCATTGTTGCACATCAATTGTGTGTCGATGTCCAATATTATGACATGATACTTATGTCGTACAACCCAATTTCTCTTAATCTCTTTCTAAAACTTTACAACCAAAGCATCCACTTGTAACAAGAAGCTAGAGTAAAGTTGGAGAGTTCCCCACAAACAAAGGGAGCTTGTCATAATGGAAATAATTATAACATTTAACAAACCAAATATGACCAAGAACCAAATGTATGAAATATAATCTCAAATTTAGTAGAGTAACGCAATCAATTGAGGCCCATTTCTATATTATTTTAATTTATCTATATGAATAGAATAAATGTTATATTATTTTAAGCCTTCTAAAAATAACACATTTGGTAAAAGAGATACCAGATTCTGATAATAAGGCCCTTGAAGAAAGTTTTAGATGCATTATTCTCTAAGCTAGAATCATGTTTAGAATGAAAACATTAGATTTCTAGATTTATACACTCAAGGTATTCAACATGGCTACATAATACTTTACTTTTCCTCTATCAGTCAATCTAGGTGTATGGAATGAGAGATCTATAGAGAGTTATGATTAATAGATTATAAATTTCCATGCCCTTTAGTCATCATGAGTCTTCAAGTTTATTAGAGACTAGAGTGGTGAAAAATTTAACTTAAAATTCCTCTTAAACTAGTCTTTAGAACTAACAAAACAACATTCTAAGATGATACATGAGACCAAATTGAGTTTTAAGTGAAGGACATGATTGTTATTTGTGCTCATTGATGTACCAAAGATCTATAACATGTCATACTACATTAGTACTAAAATTTTATTGATTCAATGATTTGAAATAGATCTTATCGATTTTTGTCAATTTAAATGAAATTGTTATAAAAAACTATATACAACCTTTAGATATTTTATCTAAAGTAGCCAAGGTTCAGCATCAAGCATACTTAGGTTATAAAAATTGATTTTTTATTGAAATATGAGAATGAATTAATTAAATGTACCTATAAAATATTGGGTCATTTATATTATAGTATAGATGGGTTATGTATATTACAAGATGAAGTCAAAGTCATCAAAGATATTGTCATATCCATGACCAAGCTACTTGATATAAAGGCATACAGTTTTTATATGAATAGTTACAAATTTATAATAACAAATCTTCTAAGATGAAGTATTCTAAAATTAATGTTCTTATTTTACAACTAAATCTTTTAAAGATTTAATTTTTTAAGAATATGTAGAAAATTAAAAATTAATTTATTATTTGTAGTTTAAAATTAAAAATTATTTATTTTATGTACTATTCAAATATTTTTCTAAAATAAATCCAATGTTAAATAATTTACTATTACTTTTAATAACTTATTGTTATATATGAGTTTGAGCTAGGAGTGAGTTCGACCCATGAACAAGTTTAAGCTAGGAGCAAGCCTTGTATTTTCTTGTTTTAGAAAGTAAGTGTTGTGAGTGCAAGCAAGAAGTGTAAGTAGGAAGCAAGTGCAACCAAGGATCAAGCATCACTTTTTATTATTTTTATATCTTCAAAATAATTTAAGGATTCTTATGAAAATAATTTAGGCAACAAACAAAAATATCATTTTTAAAAGTCCTAACAAGTAAATATGCCCTAGTTGAGGACAAGATGAAGAGTAAATCTATGACAAACCCTATCCAAGTAGTAAATATTATATCATAAATGATTATCAAGGATGAGATAATAGAGCATGACATAATGGTTCTTAAAATTAGAGGGTTAATATGTAAATTCCATAGATACTAGACAGGTCTTTCAAAGATTCAAAATTAAATCAAGTGGAAATGGGGATTGAATTCAAATTATTCTATGGATTAACTTTCAAAATGATTTTTTCTCATCATCTTCTCTAGTTCATAAATCAAGGATAAAATAATGGGTGGTGGCACATGGTTTATAAGAAAAGTTACATTATATTTAAGATGATGAAGTGAGAATTTTGTGTGGATACAAAGACTATAAAAATACTTCTATTATGGATTAGGATATTTGGACTTCCATATCAGCTTACCAATAATAATGTTTTGAATAACATTGGTAATAATCTTAGGGATTTCATCTAGGAGGGACTAACTACTAAGAAGTGATGGCATGTTGTATAAACTTGAATATATATTGCGATGGATATTTCAAAGCCTTTATCATAATCTATTAGGATTGAATTTGAATAAATAAATAAATTATGGGAACATTTTATTTCGACATCGCAAATGATATGAGACTAGACACATGGCAAGAGATTGTAAACTGAAAACAATGGAGAAAATTATGGAAAATTTTAGGCATGACACAAACTTCAATATGAAGCAATGAGATCATATCATGGTAAAATCTAGGTCAAATCAAGGGTTTTCCACTCCCAAGAAAGTAACAAAGAAATCCCTCTACATCATAAAATGGGAAAGGCCATTATAATTTACTTAGATCACTCATTAGTAGAAAAAAGACACAATGAATGAGGAAATACAATGCATAAATTCAAATTCAAGAGGATTTAAAGGTGAAAAATAATATGGGAAGGTAAATTTTAAAGGAAAGGATATGAAAGAGGCCAAGGCTAATCTACATAAATCATCTTCATTTTCCTTAAGTAGTATAATTCACTACACCAAAAAAGGATTTTAAGGGAAGCTAAAAGACAACAGTTGTTTATGGTAGTAAAAAACCTCCCTAGTAGACCCTAAGAGGGAGGTTTAAAACCACCCTAAAAACATTACACCAAAAAAGGTTTTTATGTGTGACTAAAAGATAGTTTTTTACGACAGTAAAAAACCACCCTAATAGACCCTAAGAGGGTTATTTAAAACCACCCTTAAAAATCACCCTTAATATATATATAAAGGATTTGTAGAAATTTAGAGATATCCTTAGTGAAAACCATCGATAAAGGTTGTTCCCCGATCGAACGAACCAATCTTCATATTTGCACTTAGATTTGACTGTGATTACCACGAGGTCAACTATTGCTACAAATATGTGGATGCAACTTGCCCTTTAGATGGAGAAGTTTACAATTAAAATAGTTCTCAAAAGTACATAGTAGCATTTGCATCCTCTATCAGCGATGATGCTCCTGATCATCAAAATTGAGTTGTCTTATTCTACGTATTGTATCGTATCTTGGTCTAGCTAGTTTGGTTGTGCTAGAGAACTAAACAGCAATAGTGGCAATGATGGTTTTGGTGCTTTAGTCTTCTTGGGTATGCCTAAAACCCTCATTTATTTTAAAATTTTCCAAATAAATGGCCGCATGATTTTAGAAATAAAGTACAAAAGTATTTGATGGGGTTGTTCGTGGACACTAACTGAGCTATAGTTATGATAGATGATCGTACATAAACTGAAGCATTATTGCGGTGCAGAAGTGGAGGTGAAGGGCCATATTTACATAGAATAAATTTAAATCACTATGTTATTGCCATATTTATAGGTATATTTATTTAAATTATTCGATGGGTTTTTGCATTTTTCTTAAAATAAGTATACAGGTTTTTTAAAGGGGTTTTTTAAATTGTTTGCAATATTTTTTTTTAAGAAAATTTTTAGTTCTGATATATGTCAATTTGTTGTAATAAAACATCATTTACTTTTATTACAAGCATCTTGTAATTTATAATAGAATGATAATGGCATTTTCCTCTCATTGGATGACCCTAATCTTAATGAATTCAAACATTAACGATTCCATTCATTTATCTTCCTTCTCATTATAATGTCCTTCACCTTAAAACATGTAGTCCTATAAAATGTATCCATGTGAATAAGCTCAGTATCACTAGCCAGATCTATGTCTTTCTCCCATTCTTCTCGAATATCAACCTGATTAGATCCATGGACTATCTGCATAATATTGTGAATAGGCTCACTGGTACAAAAAATAGAATAATGTAGAATGTTGGAATAGCCTTCAACTATAGCCAAATTAGCCCTTATAAAGCATACTTCTTCCTCTACTAAAGACAATGTGTTGCTCATATCCAATACCCTAAAATTATTCAAACTTGCAAGTTCATCCAAGTTAGAGTCATCTTCTAATTTTTTATCTTGTCAATCATCTTTTTTATCATCCTGCTTATTATCTTGTGAACTTGGGGATGGCCAGCTAACTAGATAAGGAACCAAACTATCAAGTATACTTCCTCTTCCTAAAACACCATTTTATCCATGACCCCATACCCAAATTTTGTAACCAATATCTATAACTAAAACAATATGGACACCTTTCATTTCCTAATTTTATAGGGTAAAGTGCATCTCTGAAAGGAATGATAATCAAATCATTCCAAGCTGCAAGGATCTCAAGTGTTAACAAAAACACCACATTCAACAAAAACATGAATCTAAAAGAAAATTAACAACATAAGCTTACAAATAGATATGCAAACAAGAGAGCAACAATATCATACATTAGATCTGAAAATGGAACACTGAGTACAATGAAGGTGCCTTGCTTATATAGGCAAGGATTATCAACCATAGTCGTAGGATCAAGCTAAGGACAAATATCCACCGTATAAAAGGAATATGTGATATGGTCCATAGATATGTAACCACTATGGGAGAAAGAATATCAACCCTCCAAATTTCACCCCTAGGAATATTCAAACCTAAAAATATCCTCATAATATCTAAGTAATTAATATGTAACATCTCATAATATCTAAATAAGATAAATTAAATATCCACACATAAGTGGGTGGGGAAAAAACATGGAATAACTAAATAAAATGAAAAAAATAACCTAGGTTAAAATGACCTAAGGTAAACAACCTACTCTAACACCCCCCCTCAAGTGAAGCTAAGGGTCAAAAATAAAAGTGGCATATCCACAGTATGAGTCCCGGCAACAAGTCCTCATCAAGTACTCATGTACAATATATCCATGAAGAAATATAGAACTAGAAGAAGGAAAAACCACATGGAAAAAATATCATCCTGCTCTAAAGAGAGAGAAAGAAGAAGGAAGATGTCCTCAAGAACACCCCTCAAGGACAACTTCTAAAACCCCAAGCATGCCACGCAACTCAAGGTAGCGAGGTGATACAAAAGGCTTCGTAAAGATGTCGACAACCTGCTGTTGAGTCGAAATGTACTCCAAGCAAAGAACTTCATACTAAATTTGTTGATGAATGAAGTGCATGTGAATCTCAATATGCTTGATCTACTGGTGCTCAATAGGATTACGAGAAATTTGAATTGCACTTTGGTTGTCACACCAAAGTATTGTTGCTAAATCCTATGGGAAGCCAAACTCTGTCAATAACTATCATAGCCAAAGAACCTCCTGACTCACTGTAACTATTTCCCTATACTCTACCTCTGTATATGAAAGTGCAACATCCTATTGCATCTTAAATGCCCAAGCAACCATAGAAGAGCCAAGACAAAAAATGCAGCCAGAAGTGGAATGTCTGTCATCAATAGAACCTGCCCAATTTGAATCAGCATATCCAACCAACTGAGTAGAACCTCAGGTGTAGTGCAATCCAAAGAGTGAAGTTTCCTGTAGATATCTCAAAATCCTCCTGGTAGTCTACTAGTGACTGCTATGAAGGGCATGGACAAACTGAGTCACAAGTCCAACTGTAAAAGAAATATCAAGGCGAGTATGGGTCAAGTACATCAAACTTCCAACTAACTGCCTATACAAGGTAGGATCACAAAGAGGAGTGGTGCATTTGGAAGTAAGAGAGACCCCATAATGGAAATGAGAGGGACATGGCTTACAATCAGCCATACCAAAACACTAAAGAAGATCATGGGTGTACTTTTGCTAACTCAAATGAATCCCTGAATCTGATTGAGAAATTTGTAAACCAAAGAAAAAGTGCAAAATACCAAGATCTGTCATATCAAACTATGTTGAAAGATCCCTTTGAACAGTCTGAATGTGGGAAGAAGAGCTACCAATGAGAATCAAATCATCAACATAAAATACAAGTATAACTATATCCTCTCCAACATGTTGTATATACACTGTAGGATCTGAGTGGCAACGAACAAAACTAGTAGATAGAAGAAAATATTCCATCTTCTCATACCAAGCTCGAGGGGCTTGTTTGATACCATAGAGAGACCTCCGTAGTCTACAAACAAGAGAAGAGTCATGAACAAACCCAGAATATTGCTCCATGTAGATTTCCTCCTGCAAATATCCATGCAATAAGGTACTCTTCACATCCATCTAGTACATTGGCCAACCCTGTGATGCAACAATAGAAATTACAAGGTGCATAGAATCCATCTTGGTGACGGGTGTAAAAGTGTCATATTAATCAATACCTTCAACTTGTGAGAAACCCTTCGCTATAAAACAAGCCTTATACTTATCAATGGACCCATCAGCTACATATTTGGTTTGGTATACCCACTTACACCTAACCAAATTTCTTCCCTTAGAAAGAGAGACCAAATCCCAAGCATGATTCTTCATCAAAGAAGAATACTCATCTGTCATCACCTCATCCCACTCATGTATCCCATGAGCCTATGAGAAAGACTATGGATCCCCAGAAACTGCCTGACATAAAAGTCCATAACCCATAGAATATGCATGATGATGTCCAGTGGGTGGAAGATCTTGTATGAAAGGTGTTACCTCAGAAATTGTGGTACAAGCCCACCTAGGCATAGTGACAACATTAGGAGGAACAATATTCTCATATGAATCTATATCCATGACCTCCTCAACTACCTCCTGAACTCCACCACCTACACTTGGTGGTCCAAGGTTAGGAAAAATACCAAGACCCCTCTCCATTCCCCAAATATAAACATCACTTGACTCAGAAAAAACATAGATATGGAATAAAACACACTCAAACAATTAGTGAAGCATTTTTTGACAATCCATAAATACGTTCTTGTAAAAAATTATTATTAGTAGTTCCATGTCCAAGTTGGTCATTCTCACTGAGTCCAAAAGTCTAGCATATGGTGCCTTGTCCATCTGGGAATATATTACAATACGAGGAAGCTTCAGTTGTTTCAAAGCAAGGGACTGCATGCTTATTGATAGATGTCAACACATTAGTATGAAATGCTCCATAAGCAATGTGAAATGGTGTTCCAATGGAAGGTTTATTGAAACACATTAGGGGTTGAGGAACTAATCTATCATTTTTATCACCTAAACCCAATTGACCAAGTGTGATCCAAAATGTCGGTTCAAAATTTTCTCATTTACACAGTTTGTTGCATAAGTATTGTGAGTATAATATGAATTTTGGAAGCTTTAACTTGTAATTTACGTAAGTCAAAAAAATTTATTATAGGAATTTTTACTAAAACTGATGCTAGCCATCCATGGGTTGTCGAAGCTAAATTTAGTTAAATTTAATTCTTTTTGGAACATCTGTATTGTGGCTAATTGACTCGCCCTCAAGTTCTCAAGCATTGCATTTAGAGGTGTTATTGAATCATTGATTTTATTTTATTTTAATGTTCTTAAAAAATTATGGATTATGGAAGCTTGAAGACTTGATGTCACTAATTAACTTAATAGTAGTTGAATGTTAGTTATTTTGGATAATCAATATTGTGGCTACGACTTCATTTCATCAAGCATTGCAGCTTAAGGTTTTTTTGATTCATAGTTTGGTTTACTTTAGTTTTTACATTTTTATGATTTTGTTTTATTTTAGTGTTGCTAACAAATCATGAATTTTTCATTCTTGGAGTTTTTAATTAACTCAAAAGTTGTTGAATTTATTTGAATTTTAGTTATTATGTACTGTCAGGAGTATAAAAACTTCATATCACTTCAAGTTATCAAGCCTTGTAGCTCAAAGTCTTGTTAATTCATTGTTTTACTTCATTGAACAATTTTTGGGACTTCATATTTGTGTTTTATTTTAGTATTTTTAACCAGTTATGGATTGTCTAAGCTTGAAGTATTTTATTGACTTAAAAGTAATTGAATCTATTTATTTTGAAATAGCAATATTTTAGTTATTTATATTCTAGTGGGATTAGGCTACTTAAAAAGGGACCTTAAAATTTCTCTATGTGCCATCTTGAGATACTTTAGGATATTAATAACTTTTTATGTTCCTAGTTTCATGTTTGTGTGCATATGCATGCTCAAAAGCAATTCCTCTTTTTTAGATCGTGAATCTTATATTTGATAGATGTTGTTATTTTATACCTTTATATGGTTTTTCATGGATCCTATGTAGCAGTTACATAGTTACACTATTCTAAAGAGTTGGTAGACATGAGAGGTGGAGAGGTTCCCGAAAGTTGAGGATATTAGAAAAGTTTAGAAAGATTTAGAAAAATATTTGAAACTATGGATATATTGACTTATAATTGAGAAAAAATATAAATCACAAGATAATATTGTATAATGAAAGATATATTCTTCATTGTAGATTGTGTCTCAAATTTGAGGTAACATATAGGGCAACACTAGTCCCCATGGTCTAGAGTGCTAAAAGGATTCAAGGATTCTGACTCAATTTTGAGGCTTTGTCTTGCATTCGTGTAAAATAACTATTAGTTTTCTTTGTGCAAGAGCACTAAAATTGAATAAAATAAGAGCCAAGGAATCCCCTCCCTTCCTAGGGGTAAAAAGAAATAAAAAAATTAGGAAAACGTTGGACATGAAACTGCACAAGATGAAAACACAAATGATACCAACATTCAATATGTCCATGAAGAATGTGAGGGTACTTGGTTGGAAGCATGATTTGGTAAGTTAGTTAGAAGCCTAATTATTGTACTTCAAAAGTAATTATAGTTAATGGAAATAATTAACGAGTGTTGTTAGACTTTTTGTTCTATTTTTAGAAAACACTATTGTGATTTATGTGTTGAACTTCTCAATTAGGAAGGAAGTATATGTTAGTACTTGGTAACACTTTGAGACTTATGTTATTCCAAAAAATGATACAGTGAATTGTTGCAATGGATAAAGTAGGATTTATTTATGTTTTCCCTATATTGTTAAAAGTTGGGTTAATTTCTTATTTTTGTCATCTGTATTATTGAATGGAAATATTGTGAATGAATCAATATCACAATATTTGAAATGAATTTATATGCAAATGAATATATTAAGTTATTCGAAATTTTTATTTTCTAGGTTATATTGAACTACATGTGGTTTTCTCTTATGAAACTAGTATTGCTAAGATCTTGTGGCATCTGGAAGGTACAATGGATAGCTAATATAGGAGTGAGGTGAGTAGGTATCCTAAGCATGAGGTTGGACAATCATATATTTATGTATCTAATAAAAGACTTAGGATACCCACTCACCTCATATCTAATGGTTGTGGTAGGTAGGGATGTTTAGACATCTACCCATTATATGGAAGGCTTAGGTTTTTCCATCATTGGTGATGGTTTGGGGTTGTAGAATTGTTGAGATCTCAACATGCAGGTATGCCCCTATTCTAAATAAATAAATAAAAACCTATGAATAAAGGAATTTTTGGTATTAATCACCTAGGGTCTTATTGTAAATAAAGTCTTGATATGATAAGAGCATCCCCTATCAGTATCTTCTATTTCAAGACTATCCACAAGTTGAGAAGAAATGAATATCAATGCTTATGCATACAAAGGTGCCTTAGAATAGAAATCATGCACACAATCCATGCAACCACTATAATTCTATTATGCCTCTATAAGCCATGTAACAAATCCACTCATATTAATATAAATATTAGTTTACAAATATAGGATATTGTATGCATTTAATTTTGGTAGGTAATAGTGGATAGTATTCTTTATAGACTTTTGGAATATTTAGATAATTAGGATACTTTATTATCTTTTCCAGCATTTACTGTGTAGCTTTTATTGTCCATACTATATAATAGGTCTTAGTCAAAACTACTATCTTGCTATACCTCAGGATTGTCTTGTTGTGTAGGTATAATTATTGATAACCATGGGAAAATTGTCAAATGGAAATACAACCTGTTATATCTTCGAGAAGTATATCATAGTATTCTCATTTTTATAATATGTCAAGTGCCATTATATCAAATACAAAATTATAAGTACAACCATAGTTTTTCACTTCTACAAAAGGGGATAAAATATTTCCTTTCAATATATGTTATAGTGTTCAGTATGACTCGAATTCTTCTTTCACATATAAGGAAGGTTTGAGGATAATCATTCATACCATGCCTTTTAAATGCAGGTGATAGAGTTAGTCTTAAATTCTAGGAACTTTGACTTTCTACAACAAGATCCTATAGTCTTAAATGTTAGGAACTTTGACTTTCTACAACAAGATCCTATATTTCTTGTGATTTATGCTATCTTGTTATGGGGCCACCTTGTTAGAAATATGTTGTTGAAGAATAAAAATATAATTTGTAGCTTGCTTTAAGATCTGTTTATTGGCATGCCTATATAATTGGATAATATATGAAATCCTTTTTTGCATCTACTAATCTTAAACAAGTATATCCTGATCCATTTTATTTGTTTGCTAGTTCTTCCTCTTATTATTTTTAGATCCTTTCTTAATTTTTTGGTAGCACTTGTTAATCCTAATTTTGGCTTTTCAGCTTTAGAATGGAAATAATTCCTTTGTAGGAACCTATAGTTGATATTAGTATAAATGGAATTAGTATATCTATTCAGCTTCAGGGGTGGATTAGTTATTTTGTTGGAAATTATCATTGATATTAGTATATACTATGTGGGTATATCTATATCCTTGGACCTTGACCATATCCATAAGTACAAATTTATCGATTAGATTCTATCTTTGAGAGTAGAAGGAAAATCCCGCAAGTTTTAGTAAGTATGTCAACATCAAGGGTAACTCTTTCGGTTGGAATATATTAAATTATTTGGTACATGCCAATGTACCACCTTGGGTATATATTTATATTAGGAGTTTATCTTATATTAGGGTTTGATTATTTACTTTATGTAATGTAATAAATGTACAAGTAATATTAGAATGTGCAAAGTATTCAATAATGTAAATGTGCATCATAGTCCATGTGCACATGAGTCCATATAATAGGAAGGTGAAGAGTCATAGAAATATGGAAGGCCAAGAGTCACATCCCATTATATATTGGCCTTTGTGTGAGCAAGTAGGAATCCAAGTCATATCATATCTTATCATATCATCTTAGTAGAGTAGAGTAGAGTACAAGTTTGATACAATGTAGAACTTGTATGAAGCATGGAGTATTTGAGATCTCCATATTTTGTATGAAGATCCTATTTTTATGAGCTTTCATTAATGGTAGTTTTATAAGTTATTGTAGAAGTTTCTTATGAGTTTTACCTACTTAGTATATTGCCATTATCATATATTTAATATTGCATGCTCATTTTAGTCCTTGTGGTTGCATTTCATTAAATATATATCATCAAAAGATAATAGTGGTATCAGAGCATAAGGTAGATTGATAGGAGATAGGGAGAGCCACAAGAGATATTGAGAGGAGATAAGGAGATCTCATTTTCAGAATTTCTAAAATTACTTTTTGGCTAGAGTCTTTCCATAGGGTTGCAGGAAAACTCATGAAGACTAGGACTTAGCATAGATCTCTTTCTACTAGATTTAAGGATAACTAGTGAAGATTATTGATTTATAGATATCTAGATATTTGAATGTATTTTTTTTTTATTGTCTAAGTTTTTGTTGCAAAAAAATAGTTCTTATAAGTTTAGAAGCTTCCTACAATGGATAGAGAATAATTTCATCTTTGATTGCCTAAAATTCTATGTGCTTTCCTCGTGTAGAAATTAATATTTGTTGCAGACAAAATAGACTATGAATATTAAGGAGATCCAAGAAATAAGGCCCTATTGGATATTGAAGATTGAATATAAAGGAGGTCCAAGAAATAAGGCCCCATTGAATATTGAATATTGAAGATAAATGAGGTCCAAGAAGAAGGCCCCATTTGAGATTAAAGGTACAATATTGAAGGAGACCCAATAAAGAGGTCCCATTGAAGAACTCCCAGATTTGGAAGATAGAAGATTAAAGATTGAAAATGGAAAAGGACTAGAAAATATCCTATTGAATATTTGAGAAGTTATAGAATTTTAAGACCCAAGAGAAGGTCTCAAGTAAACTTTAAAGGATAAAGAAGCAAAATGCTAGAGAAGCCCTATTAAAAAGTTGAATAAGTGGCCATTGGAGGAGATTTGAAGAAATATCAAGGTAGAATATTGCAAGAAGGAGTAGCTCCTAAAAATAATAATTTGGGACAATTATCATCATCCAAAAACAAGTGTAATGACCCCAAAATAAAGTTACAAGAAAATACACAAAGAATAAATATTTTTTTTTGTTTACCAAGGAGAGGGATTCATAAACCGCAAACCAATATTTGATTATTCTATTAATTTAATATCACTAAGTTTTTCAACTTTCCAAAAGATTTACATCTCACCAAATACCCTACCATTATTTTATCAGTGTAGTCATATTATGTGTTACCACAAATAAGTTTATCTATCTCATCATCCTTGATGAGCTAAACTTATCACCTTCAATCCGTCAAAGGTATACGCCCATCACCATACCATACACAAGTCCATCTATGTAGGTATACTACGCATATTATGAGTTAAGCTATTCATATCATCTCCATAATGAGCTATCTAAAATCAGATGTATTATTTTTAATCTACTTGGTTTTCATTCTCCCTAAGGGTCTTAATTCTATTAGGTCTTCCTATCTTCACCCTAATATCTCAATTTTTTAGGTTACCCTCTAAGTTCACCCTAAGATCTCAATTTCTTAGGTTGCTTTTATTGTTTAGCAAGAAGACAAGAATAAATCATTCTATCTAATCAAAGAGTATATATAAAGCATACAATGAATGTTAAAAGGAGGACATATAAATGAAAGTAAGTGATAAATGAAAGAGAAAGAGTTAACTAGAGAAGCATAAGCAGTTCATAAACATAATGATAAAAATATATTTTCCAATCATTCAATGAGTTATTACATATAAGAAAGTATGGTAAATCCTCCATACTTTAAAATAATAACATAATACATCATTTTCATCCGGGATATCTTCCCATAATTCTAGTCTATTTGAGCATAAGTAAATCATTGTAAAAGTAAGTCAAATCGATGTATATGATCCAACTGCCATCTTTGGTCCTCCATGTCTTTCCTTCGATCATTTGAGGATAGTAGGGGATCAGGACACTCATGGTTCAGGATAGGCATACCTTTAAATGCATTTACTATTTTCTTTGCCAAATTGCAACTATACAAATTCAATCAAAGTATCTAACCATATACTGCATAGTGATATTACAAAAATTCTCATTTTATTTTCTCCTCTCCCTACTATAGAGAGTATTTCAACAACACAACTTTAATCAATCTATCTCAACCTTTATTAAACAAATTAAAGTCTCATACCTTTAATCATTAAATAAGCTAGGTTCCTTTATTTCATAAACCAAGTCTTACTACTTAATTCATAAAATAAATCATTTTTCCTTTATCTTATAAATCAAAGCCCCATACCTTCAATATATAAAATAAACTAATCCTTTTATTTAATAAATCAAATATTTACTACCTTAATCTATAAATAAATCACTTTCCTTTATTTCATAAACCAAATTCTCACACCCTCAATCTATAAAATAAACTAATCCTTTTATTTAATAAATCAAAGCTTTACAATGTAATAAGATTATATTTTACAAACTGCAGTAGTGAGTGTGAGCATGAGCTGGTAGTAAGTGTAGCAACAAGTGCGAGCATGATTAGGGAGTAAGTGTAGCAACAAGTGCGAGTAAGTGAAATCAAAAGCGAGTGCGAGTGAGTGAAACCAAAAGTGAGGGAAAGCACAAGCAAAGAGTAAGTGTAGCAGCGAGTGTGAGCATGAGCTAGGAGTGAGTGTGCAAGCCTGGATCTAATGAGATCAGAGAGGGAGTATGAACCAAGAGAGAGTTTGAGCTGATATTAAGTCATGGTAGAAGAGTAGTAGGTTCATACGGAGTGCATCAATGCTTCAAACCCTTATCATAAATGTGTGGAATATTATTTTTAAAAAATTGTTGAAGCCAAGGAATGGTGGGAAAAATAAGAGACAAGGTAAATTATGAGCCAAGAGGGAGTGCAAGTTGGGAGTGAGAGTGAGACAGGAGAGAGTGGAAACCAAAAGGGAGTGTAAACTAAGAGGGAGTGAAATTTGGGATTCAATCATGGTGAAAGAGTAGCAGGTTCATCCAGAGTGCATCAATGCTTCAAACCCTTACCATGAATTTATGGAACATTATTTACAAAAACTTGTTGAAGCAAAGGAATACCAAGAAAAATAAGAGACACAAAAAATTATGAGCTAGGAGGGAGTACAAGCCAAGATCAAGTGTGAGGTAAGAGAGAGTGCAAGTTGGGAGTAAGAGTGAATGCAAGTAGAGAGGGAGTGTAAACCAAGAGGGAGTGCAAGCCAAGATCAATCCCCATTAGCTATTATAGAAGGAAAGTCGTTTTTGAAAGCTCTAATGGGCAGTCAGGATGCCCTAGCTAGAAATGAAGATGCCCTTGTTGGAAGTATGAAGGCCCAAGATGGAAATAAGTGAAAGAGATAATACTATTATCATAGGTTGATATTTATGCATAATTTATTACATTATATTATGTTATGTTATCATATTATTAACATAACATAGAAGGTGGTTGCTAGGAGGTGGTTCGCATTTGGTTCGGGTAGTTGATTTGGTTACACGAACCACTTGTTCATTGAAGTCATGTAATTTATATCCTACACCATTCTAATTGAAGGTTAATGCTCACATATAATTTTATGGTATCAGAGCAGAGCTTCGCTAACTTGCACATGATCTGGGTGAAGGAGAGGAGAAGAGCATGTTGTTTTCATGGCACGCTTCCTGAGGCTTAGAAGCCAAAATATCTATAGGTATGAAATTTGGAACATTTTGTGTGATAAGTAAGACATTATACATATACGCTGACCAAGCATGTAGACCAAGGAGAATATCTATACGTAGATGAGGAATATATACATGTAGACCGAGATAATAGGCATTGGTGACACATGGTGAGCATTAGTGGTTGATGATGTGGTTCTACGATTGGTGTGGTAGGTTCATTGTAGGGTGATAGCATGGAAAAATGATGGTCAAGGGACTCGATTTCCCGAAAGTAATCAAACTGTTATCTATGATAAGCGGTTGATAAACCATCTTCATTGCTCTATCCCTATGTGTGTGGGATAAAATCATCCCTATTTTTTTTGTCTTCATCGAGCTTGAAGGCAATAAATAGGACATTTTTCCCTTCACGTCTCATCGATACGGATAGCTCGACTGGTCATTTGTATGGTTGGCATAGAGGAGGCCCCACATTCAAATCTTATGAAGTATGAGGACGAGTTTATTTTTTTTATTTGCTAACATTGCAAATAAAAAAAATTTAAATAATACACATTTTATTTCATGTTTAATCTGCTGCTCTAACAGAGGTGATTGGGTGACTCATGTTAAGATGCTTACAGGCATCTAGTGGGTTCAAACCTCACAAAGCCCTTTTTTTACCCAAATACAAGTGGAGAAGGTATTTTGCTTATCTACCTTGCTTCATTTGAATTTTTTTCACATGGAGGGATAAGAAACCAAGAATATGCACATTGTTTATTTTGCAACTTGAAAGGGTCCATCAAAATTCTTCACACCTTGTTTATTTTGCAAACAAAAGGGTGCTTACAGGGGCACATCTTGAGCAACAGTATTGGGCGAAAGCTATCATTATAACAACGTACCTCCTGAATAGATCACCCACAAAAAATCTTAAGGGAATGACTCCACAAGAATCATGGAGTGGTAGAAAACCCTCCATTTCTCATCTAAGTATTTTTAGGTGTAAGGCATTCATGCACATTCCAAAATAAAAAAGAAAATATGGATGTGTATGATGAAATGGTTTATATGAATTCATTAGATGAGGATGAACCTACCTCAGTTCAATATGCACTTAGTGAGCCTCAGTGGAAGGCTATTATGGATGCATAACATATGTCTCTCATAAAAAATAATACTTGGAAGCTATTTGATCTACCTTCAAGAAAGAAGCCTATTTGCTACAAATGGGTATACAAAGTGAATTATAAGGCAAATGGAACGATAGATAAACATAAGGTCCACCTTTCTGCAAAGGGCTATGCACCAGAAGAAGGCATTGACTATGAAGAAAATTTTGCACCTATAACTAAAATGACTACCATTTGTGTACTTTGTGCTATGGCAACTCAGTTCGGATGGAAGCTACATCAGATGGATGTCAAAAGTGCCTTCTTAAATGGTGATCTCAAGGAAGAAGTGTACATGACTCAACAAGAAGGATTTGTAGTTGAAGACCAAGAGAAAAAAGTTTACAAGTTGGTCAAATTCTTGTATGGGTTAAAACAAGCTCCACGATCTTGGTACATAAATATGAACAATCACCTATTACAACACGAATTCAAGAGAATTCCTTCATATGCTAATCTCTATATCAAGAAAAATAATTTTTCTATAGTGATTTTAGTACTCTATGTTGATGATCTGATTATCACTAGCAGTTTAGATAAATTGATAGATGCAGTGAAAGGTGACTTCAAAAATTCATTTGAGATGACATATCTAGACTTATTAATTATTGTCTTGGTTTAGAAGTGGCATAGAATAAGAATCACATCAGAGTGACACAACAAAAATATGCCAAGATATTAATTGAAAAATATCTCATGACTGATTCTAAACCCAAAGCAACTCCAATGGAAACAGGGTTATTGTTATTGTGATATGATAAATCTCCATAGGTAGATGGTACTCTCTATCGCCAGTTGATTGGGAGTCTCATATATCTAACCAAAACTAGGCTAGACATCAGTTTTTCTATGAGTTATATTTTGAGGTTCATGCAGGAACTGAATGTTAGTCATTGAAAAGCAACGAAATAAGTTCTTAATTATGTCCATGTCAGTATAGAATATGGCTTGGAATACAAGAAGAATGACAACTTCTTGCAAGGTTACATAGAATAAAATTATGTCGGGTCATTTTATGATAGGAAATCTACTTATGGATACATTTTTCATCTTGGCTCTGATCCTATCTCTTGGTACAATAAAAATTAGTAGGTGGTTACTTTATCATCTACAGAGGTAGAATTCCGCATAGCACGTGGAGAAGTCTGCAAAGTGATATAGTTACATCGTATTCTTGCAAGTATGGGTCTTCCCAAGAAATTTCCAATTCACTTATTTTATGATAACCAAGGTATTTTAAAGCTCATCAAGAATCCATTGTTTCATGAACGCACCAAACACATTGACACTCAATGTCATTTCATTCGATATGAAGTTCTAAAACACCAAATACAACTCCAGTACATTCCCACCGGTGAACAAGTTGCAAATATTTTCACTAAGGTACTTGGCCATGTCAAATTTTAGTTTCGTGACACTCTTCGTATTTCAAAATAATGTAATAAGGGGGGATGTTAGAATAGGTTGATCTTTCACTTATTTTGTGACAACCAAGGTGTTTTAATGCTCATCAAGAATCTAGTTTTTCATGAACGCACCAAACACATTGACACTCAATGTCATTTTATTCAAGATGAAGTTCTAAAACACCAAATACAGCTCTAGTACATTCCCACCAGTGAATAGGTTGCAAATATTTTCATTAAGACACTTGGCCATGTCAAATTTGAGTTTTTTTGCAACACTCTTTGTATTTCAAAATAATGTAATAAGGGGGGATGTTAACATAGGTTGATATTTATACATAATGTATTACATATATTATGTTATGTTATCATATTATTAACATAACATAGAGAGTTATTGCAAGGAGGTGGTTCACATTTGGTTCGGGTAGTTTATTTGGTTACATGAACCTCTTGTTCATTGAAGTTATGTAATTTATATCATACACCATTCTAATTGAAGGTTAATGCTCACATTTTATTTTAAATACATGGCAGGTTCAATCCAGGTAGTAGATGGTAAACCAAAATTAAGTATCAAGGATGAGATGATTGAGCATGATATAATGGTTCTTCAAAGTAGAGGGCTAATATGTAAGTTCCAAATCATGGCCAAGAGTTTTGGAGATTCAAAATTGGATCAAGTGGAATTAGGGATTGAATTCAAATTATTTTGTGACTTTTCTTCCTAAAGGTTTTTTCCTCATCATCTTTTCCAGTTTAGAAATTAGGGATAAAATAATGTTTGGTGGCCCATGGTTTATGGGAAGAGTTGCACTTTATTTGAGATCATGGAATGCAAATTTTTTAGTTGAGATAGAAACTATTAAGAAGCTTCTAGTGTGGGTTAGGCTTTTTGGACTTCCATATCAACTTATAAATAAGGAGGTTTTGAAAATATTGAAAATTCCCTAGAGGAATTCATCAAGGAAGGACCAAAAACTAAGGAGTGAAATTATGCTATATATACTCAAATATGTGTTGCTATGGATATTTCAAAACCTTTGCCACAATCCATTAAGATTGAATCTGAATAAAGAGAATAGAATGAACAAGTAGATTATGAAAATATTGCATTTAATTGCCACAATTATTTTGAGATTGGACACATGGCAAGAGTTTGCAAAGTAAAAACTATGAAGAAAGAGACAAAAAATTCTAGCCATGAGATAAACTTCAATATGAAGCAAGGAAATCATTCAATAATATAAGCTAGATCATATCAAGTATATTCCACTCCAAAATAAGAGGTAAATAAATCCTATCGACAATATCAATGGACAAGTTTAGAAGGAATGAACGGTGCAAAAGAAGATGAGATAAAACCCAAAATAAATATAGCAAAAAAGGTCAAGTTTATTCTAGGTAAATCATCTTCATTTTCCTCAAGTAGTATAGAATCATCTTCAGGTAATAAAAGTGAAAGTGGTGAATATGTTATCCCTTGCACTTTAAGGTTTCAAGAGCAAAATAATATATAAATGAGGTTGGAGGAAACCCATAACAATTTAGGGTTTTTAGGGTAAAATAAGAAGGTAATTTCTATAGAAGAGCATCCTTGCACTTTAGGGTCTCTAAGGAAATATAAAGAAGAGTGTGATTTTGAGGTTATTCCTTACACTTCAGATCCTTCAAAACAAGGCAAACCTAAATATGATAAGTCTTACTATAAGCAGTGTGAGAATATTTAAGAGATTGGTGAAGATGAAAGTATTGTTGAGAATGAAAAAAAAAAAAAAGACCCAAGAGGTAAAAACAAAGAGAAAAAGAAACACGAACGAATATTGATATGGGAAAACAAATGTAAATATCACAAGTGTTAACAAGAAGTGGGGCTAAACCTACAAATAAAATAACAAAATAACAATGAAAATAATATCTTAGAATATTAGGGGAATGATAAGAACCCTAAAAAAAGGTATTAAGAAATTATGAGGTTGTTATAAATAAGATATTTTTGGATATAGAAGTTGGGCATCAAATATTTTAGCCATTCACTATGTTTAATTTCATCTTGACAAAATTTAAATTTTTGAAGGCATTTGATATAAAAAGAGTTGATTGTGGAAACTTAGCAGTTTGAGGAAGATGAATATTTTTGATAGAAGGGTAAATGAAGAATATCTTTGATAGAAAGATAAAGTTGGATATGCTTTAATTTAACTTGTTAGAAATGTAATGAGAGAAATGTAATGTTTTGTTTTCGTAATGGGAGTGGCCCCAATAGAAGCCACACATAGCTTATTAAAAATAAATAAATAAATCAAAGCTTTACTATAATTTATAAATTAATCACTTTCCTTTATTTCATAAACCAAAGTCTTATACCTTCAATCTATAAAATAAACTAATCCTTTTATTTAATAAATCAAAGCTTTACGAGGGGATTAAGTGAGGTGAAGATTCAATATGAGGTGATCGAGTCATTGGCGGAGATGAAGAAGGGTTTTTTTATGGTGAGCAAAAGGGTAGAGGATGAATCCAACTCCCATCAAGTAGAGGATGAACCAGCAAGCGAAGCTAATCTAGACGTGGGAGAATATGGGAAAGAAGAATACAAAGGAAAAGACCCACTAGATAAACATGAAATAATTTGTAGGAAGATCAATCAATATTCTTTCGTAGAAGCACTTCAAGGAAAACCTAAACCTAGGCCCTCGACAATGAATGCCTTCATAACCCAAGGCTATAATGTCCTCTATCATAAACAAGTCATGACATTATACGCTAGCCGAGATGCATTTCCCTGGTAGGAAAATTTGCTGGAGGGAGACTGGACATGGACTCACTACGGTGGTGGATGACGATCAAGTGGAAAACCATAGGGTACCTAGAGTTATTAGCCATGTCTCGAGGATTTTTAATGGTCTACCTCAACACATAGGAAGACGTAGATCGCATCTTATTCGAAGGCCCATGGTTTTTTGGGAGGAGAAGTATCTTCCTTTGAAAGTGGGGAGAAGACTTTGATCCTAAGTCACAGAGCATAATTATACCCCCATTTGGATACTGCTCTCAAACTTACCACCGCACTTATTCTATGAAGATGCACTCCAAGCGATAGCCCGAACAAAAGGAGAACTGGTAGCCATTGATCCAGCAAATTATGCTCAGACTCGCCTGATGTAAGCATGCATATGCATCAATGTCAACCTCGAATTGTAGCTCCCTAGCTAGGTTAACCTAATTTATGGAAATTATAGGTGAAGCCAGCCGTTGGAGTTTAAAAACAAACCAACTTTTTGTTCTGAGAGTCAGCTACAAGGGCACCTTTCGTCGTCTTACTGTCTAAATCGTAAAAACTTATAGATAGAGTCACTGACTATGACCCATCCATTTTAAGGGGAAAATCCAAAGACGAAGGGTGGAATGGGACAGAACTAGAATCATAAAGGTAAGCAGTAGGTTTTTTTCCCTCCAAGTGACGACAAAAATAGGTAAGTAATTTGTTCACTAGCTCCAAAAAATTTGATTTATTGAGAAATTTTGGTCGCAATGATAAAGTCCAATATGAGGAAATCTTCTCCGAGGAAGCCCCTGACTCAAATCCTATCGCCCAACCTGATGCTATTGAGCTCAGTCCTCAAAAAACCCCTCTCCCATCCCCTTTCTGACACCCTTCTCCCACTCTTGACAATATTCATGATTCCTTGAACCCCCCGACCCCCCAACCCTCTATTCCCCCACTATCATCTTCCCCACCCAACAATACTGGATCACCCTGCTCCCCATCAAAATCCCTTAAAGTCAAATATGACAGCGATGATTCTCCCCAAGAGTCCTCGAAACCTTGGAGCCCAAAATAGACTCAAAGTTACAGAAATACCCATATTGATGTGGGAGGCGATAGAAATAAGGGAAGGCCCTTCGAGGTAGACTTGAGAAACAAAGATGCAGCTGAAGACATAGCCAATGGCACCCAAAAAACCCTACTCCAGGACCTAGGAATAAAAATCAAGGAAAAAATTAAAAGATCTAAAACCCTCACACAGCAAGGTAAAGGGGGTAGAAAACCCTCCAAAATTTCCAAATGAAAGTCCTCTCCTAGAATGCGAGAGGGCTAAATGGGATGTGGGCTCTTTCCTCTCCAATGCCATTAGTGAAATCCAGAAGATCCCTACTGCGCTCAAGGTTCTTCTCACCTCTAATTTGAAATATACCGCTAAGGAGGAAGGTCAAGTGGAATCCTAGTAGAAGTGGGAAGGTGACAGCAGGCAGTTGGATTGCCTCTGTTTGTAATGGCTTCAGTTTGGTTCTATTTTTACTATTTTTGTTTACGGCTTGTCTAGTCTATAGGGTGATGGGCTCCCAGACTATAATTTTTAGAATATGTCAATTGTGTACTACTGGCATTGACTATGCCCAATGTAATAGGGTCGAGACCCTTCAACCCATATAGTCAATAAAAAAAATTACCTACAAAAAAAAAAAAATAAATAAAAGCTTTACTGCCTTAATTTATAAATAAATCACTTTTCTTTATTTCATAAACCAAAGCCCCATACCTTCATTCTATAAAATAAATTAACATTTTTATTTAATAAATCAAAGCTTTACTGCCTTAATTTATAAATAAATCACTTTTCTTTATTTCATAAACCAAAGTCCCATACCTTCAATCTATAAAATAAACTAATCCTTTTATTTAACAAATAAAATCTTTACTACCTTAATTTATAAATAAATCACTTTCCCTTATTTCATAAACCAAAGTCCCATACCTTCAATCTATAAAATAAACTAATCCTTTTATTTAATAAATCAAAGCTTTACAACCTTAATTTATAAATAAACCACTTTCCTTTATTTCATAAACCAAAATCCCATACCTTCAATCTATAAAATAAACTAATCCTTTTATTTAATAAATCAAAGATTTACTCCCATAATTTATAAATAAATCACTTTTCTTTTTTCATAAACCAAAGGCCCATACCTTCAATCTATAAAATAAACTAATCCTTTTATTTAATAAATCAAATATTTACTCCCTTAATTTATAAATAAATCACTTTCATTTATTTCATAAACCAAAGTCTCATACCTTCAATCTATAAAATAAACTAATCCTTTTATTTAATAAATTAAAGCTTTACTACCTTAATTTATAAATAAATCACTTTCCTTTATTTCATAAACCAAAGTCTCATACCTTCAATCTATAAAATAAAATAATCCTTTTATTTAATAAATCAAAGCTTTACTACCTTAATTTATAAATAAATCACTTTCCTTTTTTTTCTTAAATCAAAGTCTCATACCTTCAATCTATAAAATAAACTAATTCTTTTATTTAATAAATCAAAGCTTTACTACCTTAATTTAAAAATAAATCAATTTCCTTTATTTTATAAACCAAAGTCCCATAACTTCAATCTATAAAATTAACTAATCCTTTTATTTAATAAATCAAAGTTTTACTACCTTAATTTATAAATAAATCACTTTTCTTTTTTCATAAACCAAAGTTTCATACCTTCAATCTATAAAATAAACTAATCCTTTTATTTAATAAATCAAAATTTTACTACCTTAATTTATAAATAAAACACCTTCCTTTATTTTATTAACTAAAGTCCCATACCTTCAATCTATAACATAAACTAATCCTTTTAATTAATAAATTAAAGCTTTACTACCTTAATTTATAAATAAATCACTTTCCTTTTATTCATAAAACAAAGTCCCATACCTTCAATCTATCAAAATTTTACTACCTTAATTTATAAATAAATCACTTTCTTTTTTTCATAAATCAAAGTCTCATACCTTCGATCTATAAAATACAATAATACTTTTATTTAATAAATCAAAGCTTTACTATCTTAATTTATAAATAAATAACTTTCCTTTATTTTATTCACCAAAGTCCCATACCTTAAATCTATAAGATAAACTAATCCTTTTATATAATAGATCAAAGCTTTACTAACTTATTTTATAAATAAATCACTTTCACTAATTAAAGTCCCACGTCTTTAATTAAAAAAATAAACCATTTCAAATTTAACTAAAACTTCATTCTTTAATTAATCCAAATTTCAATTAACTAAAGTCCCTTCTTTAATGAATTCATATTCCACTTAACTAAAGTTCCTTCTTTAATTAATTCATATTCCAAATAACTAAATTTCCTTCTTTAATTAATCCAAATTCTAATATGGTCCCCTTAGCAACCCATGAATCTAATCAAAATGAAAGCCACACACGAGACTACACTACACAAGAGGACTCATGACAGTTGTGTGGCAACCAGCGCAAGCCCGCAGGTTGGGATAACATAATAGAGAAAGGGGTTCACCATTGCCCACATTGAATACATAGGGGCCTTCCATTAGCAGTCCAACCTACTGGACAACAACGAACTTAAGAAGAGGAGGGTTTCTTGCACAGGTGCATCGATAGGTGTGGAAAAATACTCTAAACTATGACAAAAAAGAAGGGGTTTATCACCATACAAGGTTACCTCGATGCGACCAAGACCTGACTAGGTTAACAAGGGTTTATCTTTACACTAAGGTCAAGTGGTGCAGTCTCACGACTGAAGTGACCTAGAGAAAACACTGGCCAAAAATGTCAAGCTGATGTTACACCTATATTCACAATGTCATCGCTAGCGTTTATCGATGCAACAAGGGAAAGGAGCAAGGTTGCCAAATCGATCTAACTAGAATTAAACAAGCTGATGTTGAGTCACTGTTAGAAACAATACAACGACCTTGATTCATGGTTACAAATAGTGGTAGAGCCACTACCAACAGAGGAAAATATTTACCAAACACAAACCACTACACGATGAGTGCTCAAAAGAGTTCAACCAAAATATGAGATAGGAAGAAATACAACAAAACCAACACTACCATGGTGTGGATCAACATCCCACCACCAAGGTTAAGCAACTGGTCTACGCAGTGGCTCCCCATTTCTATAGTGTTAAAACCCTAATATAGCTAGTCGGCTATATTGCTCTTACCATTAATTATTCATTGATTTAATATTAATAGAGTAGATTGATTTATAATTTATTATCTATCATTCACTTTTCATTTGTATTTCGCAAGGACTAAGCCCTCCTTAGTGGTTAAATACTTAGCCCTCCTAAAGTGGAAGATTTATTATTCATTCTTTATTTTCTATCTCCATCCACCGGATGTGCTTATTGGTTGATTATTAATAATAATTTACTTTACTCTATTACGATTATACAAACTATAAGTAGTAGCAATCCAGGTAGAACTTGCATGCTACAAGTGGTATTAGATTCGGTAGTCTTAGTTTAGACTTGTGGCAGATCCAGACCTATCTATTCATAGCAATAGAACGAGCGCAGCATCAACAAACGTATTTTCAACCTTCCAGGAACTCTAAAACAATTAAGTTGCATTACCTATCAACTCATGTGTCCAATACATCAATCCATATGATTCAAGTAGAACCAACCCATGAATAGTTCTACAAAGCTAGAGAATTTTTGAAGAAGGTGCCTTGGGAATCTTTGCTTTTACAGGGTCCTATAAATAATGGTACTACTATTCTCCATAAGGTTGTTTTCCAATTAGCTTTTGTACAATTCGAACTACAATGGGAACATGTCATTAAGTCAGTTGAAGTTATTGTCTATCAAGATTAGATGTTGTAAATACACGATTTCCTTAAACTTGGTATAATCCCATAGGGATTATCGCAAGTGACTAAGTATGTCTTTCTAGGAGATATTTTTTATCATCGAAGCTGCGATGGAATTCTTCTTTGTTGCCTTGAGCTCCAAGAATTAGCTTGGGCAATCTCACAAGCTCATGACGGTACATGTGGTGGTCATTTCAGCGACATGGCCATCAATAAGCACATCCTTTGAATGGGTTATTATTGGCCCACTATAGAGAAGGATTGCACAACGTATGCAATAAATGCATCATTGGCATCATGCTAATCTTATGCACTTGCCATTGTAGTTCTTACAGCCCATCCAAGCAGCTTGACCATTTGCTCAGTGGGGTTTGGATCTAATTGGTAATATCTCTCCCCCATCGTTAGGTCGACATACATTTATTATAATGACCACTAAGTCTTTTAAAAAATGTGTGGAAGCAATCCCTTTAACAACAACAGGATCATGTATTGTGGAGTTCATACTTCACAATATCATATGTCGTTTTGGGATACCATCCAAGATCATATCAAATAATAGAACATCGTTCAAAAACAAAATTGTAAGGGCTTTAACATCCAAGTATATTATACGACACAGTTTTATGACTCCATACTATCTGTAAGCAAATGGGCAAGCCGAAGCTTCTAACAAGATAGTGGTAGTAATCTTGAAAAATACTATGCAAGAAAACCACAAGGATTGGTATATCCAACTGCACCTTGCATTATGGGCTTCCAGAACTAGTATTCGGATGCCCACCGAGGCAATCCCATTTTCACTAGTATATGGTGTTGATGCCATTATGCCTTCAGAGCTATAAAATCCAACCCTATGCATCGCATTGAAAGAGTTCATCGATGATGATACTGTGCGACAAGCTCACCTCGATCAATTGACGCTTCTTGATAAATGTCATGTGAATGCCCTCGAGCATCTTCAATTTACTAGGAATACCTAAAACAAGCTTATAGCAATAAATTCCACCTAAGGAACTTTAAATTTAGGGATCTTGTGTTGAAAGAAAACCAATAGAACTCAAACCGGTCATCACACCTGCAAGACAAATTTATGGCCAGCTAGTTAGGTCCATTCATTATCTTAGAGAAGATAGGACCTGGAATGTATCACCCAACATCACTTGAAGGTGTTGAAGATCCTGAACCTCTCAAAATTATTTATCTCAAGGCGTTCCACACATAAAAATCAAAATTTCAAAAATAATTTAAAACACAAAATTAAAACAAATAAAAAAAAGCAATAAAATCCAAAAATATTGTAAAAATTCAAAAACATTTGCATTCTACTCTTCATTTTGCACATGCATTCATTTAATTACATTGCATTAGGCATATTCATCCATTACACTTGCATTAGGATAGGTTGTTTTTACAATCTTACAAACGACACCACGTTTGTATCTTCATCATGCATCTATTCATCATCATCATCCATCACCCTTGTGAGCAATTATGTTTTTCAACACAACCCTTCTTGTTGCTATGAGGTATATACTAGGATTTTTTGGTAATTCAGCCATACCTAGTGATCTTCTCAAGTTTTTTAGAAATCTATATTTTCTTTTGGAGATGAGTTCTATTTTTGATAGCACCTAGCATATGTCAAAATCCCATCACTAATTAAACACATTAACAATCCTAGTCTAGACAAGGAAATATAAACACTACAAAGTGATCCTAGTCACCTTAAGTGAAAGGTTTTTACTTTGATAATATCAATGATCATCATTCAACCTACAACATGGCTTTAGGTGGTTTATTTTTGCTTAGTGTTTTGTTTTCCCATAATGCATCCCAAAAGGGGCATCTGTAGAGATCTAAAACATGTCATTTTTAGGAGACTACTCATATGGGTATCTTTGCAAACCATATGAATGACCTTGGACCCTCCCAAGGCTAAGAAATGGTTCTAACCACTCATTTTAGGCATCTTGGGCCTATTCAACCTTAGTCACAGATGGCATCCACAGCTAAGATCTCAATCGTGGTTGACACCCATGGTTAGGTTCTTAGCCACATTTAGGAGTTGCGGCTAGCTCTAGAACTATCTCGGCCTCCCAAGGCTTAGCCAATATTAGTTGTAATGGCCATGTGCAACTGATCCTAGGTGGTTTTGGGCAAGGAATATTTTGGATGCTTCCTCCCAATTGCCTAGCCTATCAATTCTTGATCTTGGCTTCTTAAGGAAGCTAGGATGAGGAGTTAGGAAGGCTATAAGACTCCCTTCAAAATTGGAGATAGGTCTAGATTGATCTTGAATTTGAATGTAGCGAAGCTCTTTTGAATTGGAGAGCCACTTACAACCTCTTAGGAGTGTTTACATGTTGTCCATTTAGAGAATCATACCTACATTTGAAGCAATGGATATTTTAAGAGTTTGAGGAGCAAGCTCACCAATTGACACACTTCCATTGCATTTTCTAGTGAATTCCACCTCCAATCTATTACAGAACACTGAGGTGACCCTTGATAATTAATTCCTTGGAGGATTTGAGCATTCCCAGCCCTGGTTTCAAGAGAAAGATGAGTTTTCCTATAGCCATGGTTGTCAACCATGGCTAATAGAGCCAGTTGCACTTAACACCCATGGCTAGGGTTTGATGTTTTTTTTCTCCATTTTAGCAATGTATTTCCATTTCTAGTTATGCAAATAGTTTAATCTAGTATAGAGTAGCATTGTAGCGGACATTTGCATGGTTAATTTGTAATATTAGAGGTAGCTTTACCTTAATATTTGTCACATTTGCTTAGTTCCATAAATCTTCATATATTAGCTTTATTCATGCTTTATGCTTCAAATTACATCTTAGATTAGCTAGATATATATGTTTTCAAGCATGCTTTACACTAATTTAGGCATTTTATAAGCATATTTGCATATCTTTATGCTTCTTTCAAGTTTAGCCTTATTTCTTGCATTTCTTATCAATAGCCTCATCATGAGAGGCTTCATATGCATTTAATGTGCTTTGTTGTTTCTTGTACGTAGGTTACAGGATCTTTCAAGTTTCAAAGCATTTCCAACATCAAGTTCCTCTTGACAAGTAGATAAAGAGGCATCCTTGTAAGCCCTGAAGCAGAGTTGGTGGAGATATGAAAATCACTGTGAAGCACATCTTCACCCACTTCGAGGTCATTTGCATATTGTAACATTGTATCAAACTCTGGTATCCCTAAGAAGGACGAGTCTATAATAAGTGATTGATTTGATTAATAAAAGAGAGCTTCCTTTGTTATTTCCTTCTTGTCAAATGTTTCCACAGATTACATGCTTTCAATTCTTTATGTTACAATATTTTTAGTTGTGTGGTTTTCATACCATTCTACAATCAACAAACAAGATATTATAGAGAAGACCTAGCAAATCCTTAATGGTGTGACTATCCCAGCATAGTAAGTGATGAGATATGACAATGGCATCCCACCATCCAAAGACCCATAAGCCTCTAGGAATTAATGGCCCCATATCTAGAGACCTTGAAGCTATTAACTACCATTGTAGAAGGATTTTTTGTTATAAAACAAAGGAGAATTTGTAGACCTCCTACATAGAGTTTTGGAGAGAAGGAGCCCTCATCCTAGCCCATAAATACACTAGCATTTACATTATAAAATTATTTGGAGCTGCCTACTTGTGCCTCATATCTGTCCTTATGGATTCTTTCTTTCACCTCCCCTTTCTTGGTTGTAATTAGTAGAGGTTGAACCTTGAACCATTGTCTAAGGAGCATATTGCATCTCTAGGTTGCATGCCTTGTAATCATTCTAGCACATGAATATGATGGATTTTGAAGCCTTAATATAAATGTAAATCTCACAGGATCAAATATTATAATATCAAATATAATAAATTATATGAGATAACTAATATGTAAATATCAAGGCTAATAATATATCAAATAACATTCATTAATAAGCTACAATATGAATGTAATAGCCTAAATCATACAATATAACAAGACTTACAATATTAGTTGCTCAAATGTATGCAATATGTATTACTCCTCTTTTTGTTACAAATGTATCAAAAAATCTCATACAACGATAATACTTTCTATGCTCACTATGTAGACACTGATGGTGATTTATTTATATACCTCTCTATGGAGTAATATATAGCCATTATAGGATGACTCTTTGGTTACTTGACTCTTCCTTTCCATATGCCAAGTCTCATGACTATTGGCTTCTCTACTTGACACTTGCATACACATGACTCTATCTTGTATGCACACTTGGATATGACTCTTCACATAACTCTTCTTAATCTAAGGACACAAGTGCACACATACATATGAGACACTCATTCACATTTACATGACACTTGTGCTTTCCTACACAATATTACATTACACAAAATATTTATTCACACACTAATCTAGGACACAACCCTAATATATTATTTATAAGGATGTTCCAAGGTGGTACATTAGCATGTACCAAATAATGTAATATAATCCAATAGAATATAAGTTGTGACTAATTTCACTGCTCTACTTCTTTAATGTGTTTCCAATTTTGGGTTATGCAAAATTTAGTGTGTTCACTTTATAGCTATTAGATTGTGGTATATGTGTTCATTTCAATCTATTTCATTCAGTTGGGAGGGAGGACTTTAATATTGGTGTATTTCTCCCATAGCTTATCTTTACTTTATACAAAGTTTATTTTTCTCTCTTTACATTTCTTGCATTTTTTAATTTCATTGCAATTCCTTTTCCTACAATCCCCTAAATAAAAGTAGGTCTTAGCTCACAAAGGCCTTAGTGCACCAAATATTAATCAAACAAAGAGCCAACCTCAGCTAGAAAACCCTAGAAGGAAATCCCCTCCCCACAATGCTTCTTGCTATATTTATCTATACGAGGTAAGAGTGCCCAAGGCATTTTGGATTTCTACATTGATGGGCTAGTGCATTCTAGGATGACAACAGTCACAATTGTGCATAGAAGATTAATTTTTTTAGGGATTTAATGGATCAACATGTGTGTTGGAATAAACTTAGATTATGTAGATGATATGCATAATAGCATATCATATTTACATCTAAATTCAATTATTGGTTAGGATTTATGGTTACCAAATAGTTATTGAGGGTATATAGGTTGTTATATATTCAACAACACATGTAATGTATTTTATAGCATTGTAATATATAGGTTGCTATATATTCAGTAATATATGTAATTTTTTTTCTCACACTGTAATAAATCTTACATGGTATTAGAGCCACTAAAAATTTAACCATGGTGGTTTGAGGAGTCAACAAGCAAGTGAGGTTGTCCTTCCACCAAATTTTAATTGTACTCCATTTGTAGCTTTATTTTGCTTTGTTCCATAACTCCATTAGAATTGGTAAGGGAATAAATTAGAAATATTCATATTTAGAAGTTGAGTAGCAATTGTGGATTATCACTTGCTCTTAAATTTGGTTGAATACTCTTGAGCAAAAAGGTCCTAATTTTCCTAAGGAAGATGAAATTTTCTATCTATTAGCCTGCTTTTCCAGTTTTTTTTTTCTCTCCATCTCACTTTTAATCTTCAAAATCATCTTTGAGACTCTGATGCTTTATCTCCTAGGTGGTCACAGCATGGATTTGAAGTTAGATCTATAAATCAAAGTAAGGATATTTGAATCAAACAACAAAGAAGCATCTCAATCGGCCAATGAGAATTAACTACTACTATATCTAAATATTTGAGTCCAAAAGTTCCAAATCCAACAACTTGAAGGTATTCCACTGGTATTGTAAAATACATCAGAGACAATAATTTGATGTGCAATTTGGCTAACAAAGTTCTCGTAATCAATAATTTCTACTTTTGAAATCTAAAGTTCATCCTTCCTTTCACTATTGTTATTTTTATTTAGTAACCTCTCAATTTCACCTAGTGCAGCCTCTTCATACACATCTTCATTTCACTTATGCATTCCTTCTTATGTCAACTCATCACATAACTTTCAAATGTTCAAATCCCTAATCTTCTTCACATCTTGGATGGCCTCTCAAAGATGAAAATTTGAGCTCCACATCAAAATCAATGGTATGATACAACCAAATATCCCACTAACATTCAATGTACTTCTTATCTAAAACTTTGGTAGCCATGCATGTGTTGAGGTGAGGGCATTAGAATTCTCTATATTATTACATGGAGTCATTGAATCCAATCACTTGGTAGCCCATCATGTGGTTTTTATCATTCAAAAATCTAGCACCGTTCATAATGGATTTGATATGTATTTAATCAAGTACATTGCATATGACATCCACATCTTCTTCAATTTGGATTTTGAGCTCTCCTGCTTACCAAGAAAGAAGTCTAATATCTATCATATGGAATGCAAGAGTAAATTGACTATCACACAAATATATAGATGAAATACAAATGTTTGACTTGGTTTTTCCACTTGGGGGAGAGGTTAGCACAATAGTATCCTTCATAAAGAGTTGCATGTAGTGGCTATATCATGCTATAGTGTAACATTGGTTGTAGTTTTCCTAGTTAATATTGTCAACTTAGTGGTTGTCAATTTGCTTGTGTGGAACTTGCTGTTGAAAAATGCTTCGTTCTTTTGCTCAAGTTTCATTTATAACTAAATATTTTAGATATCTTGTGAAACAAAAAAATGTCAAATAAGTGAAAGATAAATACAAAGAATTTTCATAATTTTATTTAAAAATGTAAAAGGAAAGAAAGAATTTAAAAAGAGGATCGATATTTGTATTTTTATGTAGTTGTGTTTGGTTGATCACAAATTTTGTTGTTCATAATTTCTCTAATAGAACTCTCACAGCGGTAGAAAAATATCTTCTTGGGCTAGGATTGAAATATATCCCTATTCCACCTCTCATGGCCCATGATGTCCATGCCGAGTATGTTCTAATTTCTAGTCTTCTCAAGCTTCGGTGGTTTTTGGTCCAAAATGAAGGAGGATTGCCCACTGAGAAGAACCTACCTACTCTCCCTTTCGTATTTTAAATTTTGCATTAGGAACCTGATGTTAAATACCATCCCCTACTAGATATTCTTAATGATAGAAAACATCGAGTTGAACAACAACTTGCTTCCACGAAGAGTATCTTCTAGCCTGTCTTGCATAGGCATTTGGCAAGATCCTTGCACTCTCTCAGATCTGATGATTCTATTGTCATCAGGCCCATTGACAAAAATCTTGACCTCACTGTTCTCAACAAGGCATGGTACCTAGAAGAAGGGATCAGATAACTTTCAAATCTGGAAGTTCACCAATAGGTTATTTTTGTTCCCTGGAACTCTCTTTTTCTAGCTTGAAGTCCATTATTAAAAATGCACAAAGAAGTCTTCTCCTCGATCAAAAAATATTGGATTATATTCTACAAAATAACCCCATCATTGCTCAAGTATGTACTTTCTACCTCATTCCAAAGGTTCACAAACAACCTATGAAGGATAGACCCATCTTCTCCTACTGTGGTTATATGTTGGAGCTTGTTTCCAAATGGCTTCACCAACAGCTTCTCCCCATTCTCATGGAGCAACCAAATCATATACAAGACTCTTTGAGCCTAACGAAAATCCTTCATGAAAGAGATTTTCCTCCAAGCTATGTTCTGTTCACCTTTGATATTGAGATCCTGTACCCAAGCATTCCTACAATAGCAGGATTGGTCACTCTTAAACACTTCATCTCGATGAGGTTCAAGCTAGGTTTGGTCCAGTTGATCCTCAAACTTGTAGAACTAGTCCTGAACAGACATTATCTAGAATTTTATGGTAAGATCTACAGGCAAAAGAGAGATACAATAATGGGGAGCAACTTTACAGTTGTCTATGTCTGTCTGTTTCTTTGTTACTTGGAATTGTAAATTTTTAGTCTTTTTCTATCTATTTAGAAAAATATTTGCTTGTATAAATGATATATCGATGATGCTTTTGGATTTTGGAATGGTACTAAAGAGAGTCTTCAAGATCTCATTGATGCTTATGGTTCTGTTTATCCCAGCATCAACATCACTACTGCCATTTCCACTTCTAAAGTTAACATATTGGATATTTTGGGGGTTAAACCACCCTCCATGACTATTCCAGGTTGTCTATGTACTAAATTGTACCAAAAGAAAATGAATGTGTATCCATATATCCCTTTCTATTCATTCCATCCACCCCACCAGAAAAATCCTTCATAGTCAGCGAAATCAATAGGTTTCTGGTTAGAGAGGCGGATGATGAAGGATTCAGAAAGATGAAGCATTATTTTTTTCATAGGTTGAGGGCCTAGGGCTACCTGTACCATTTCTTATTTCCACTCTTTTCCCAGGTAGAGTTTCGACACAGGCCTACACTACTCTATAAAATATTCCATACGATCTATTTAAGATAGCCAGGTCTAAAGAAATCTCCCCCAATTCTGATGAAGTTGTACAACTTCCAGTTTGCCCGTGATCTTCATCTAAATAAAAATGTGCTTGGACCTCTCTATGAAAAATGGAGCAAAGACCCTCAGCTCTCCCATATCAGTAGTGGCATCATCTATTGAAGAAACAACAAAAATATGAAGAAATTTTGTGCCGCAGCCGAGTCGTGAGAACCCAGCCCAACTTCAATCGGCCATAACTTTTGCTACAGGACTCTGATTCTTGAATCATTTGAAGCGTTGGAAATATTATAAAATTTTCTATGATGATGGACTAAACCCATTGGGTTTTAAGCAATAGGCCCTTTCGAGGTCTCTAGACCCCTTAAAAATGAGTTTTAAAGTTTAGAATTTTTTGTAACATCTCTTTTTCGATAATCAATGCCCCGTATTCATGGGTGCACATCCCGAGGAGCGTTATTTAATGTTTTAAGGCACTATTAGTCAAAAAGTGACTAACTATAGAAAAACAACTGATGCACCTTTTTTGCATATTTTCCAAGAAGACCAAAGTGGCCCATATGCTAAAGATCAAAGAAAAAGCAAAACACCGCAAGGAGGAAAAGTGTTGTGATATCACGACATGTTGCATTTTTGCGGTCCAAAGCAAAGAGGAAGAGCAAGGAGTTAAAAGTGTCGTGATATCATGACATGTTGCATTTTTGTGGTTCAAAGCGAAGAGAAGGAGCACAAAGGTAAAAGTGTCGCGATATCGCGACATGTTGCATTTTCATGGGAAAAAGCAAAGAGAAATAGCAAAGAGGAAAAAGTGTCGTGATATCGCGACATGCTGTATTTTCGTGGTCCAAAGCGAAGAGAAAGAGCGAGGAGGAAAAAGTGTCGCGATATCGCGACATGTTGCATTTTTGCGGTCCAAAATGAAGAGAAAGAGCAAGGAGGAAAAGGTGTCGTGATATCGCGACATGTTGCATTTTCGCGGACAAAAGAAACAAAAGGGAGCAAGAAGGCATAAGTGTCGCGATATCGTGACATGTCGCATTTTCACGGCTGAAGGCAGCCAAAGAGCAACGTGAAGGAAAGAATGTCACGATTTCACGACATGTCTCATTTTTGCGGCTGGAAGTGGCAGAAGAGCAAAGCAAGAGACGAATGTCACGATTTCATGACATGTCTCATTTTCATGGCTGGAAGCGACAGAAAAGCAAAGCAAGGAAAGAATGTCACGATTTCGTGACATGTCTCATTTTCACGGCTGGAAGCGACAGAAAATCAAAGCAAGGAAAGAATGTCGCAATTTCGTGACATGTCTCATTTTTATGGCTGGAAGCGACAGAAGAGCAAAGCAAGAGACGAATGTCGTGATTTCATGACATGTCTCTTTTTCTTGGCTGGAAGCGGCAGAAAAGCAAAGCAAGGAAAGAATGTCGCGATTTCATGACATGTCTCATTTTCATGGCTGGAAGTTGCAGAAAAGCAAAGCAAGGAAAGAATGTCACGATTTCGTGACATGTCTCATTTTCATGACTAGAAGCGGCAGAAGAGCAAAGCAAGAGACGAATGTCGCGATTTCGCGACATGTCTCATTTTTGCGACTGGAAGCGGTAGAAAAGCAAATCAAGGAAATAACGTCGTGATTTTGCGACATGTCTTAATTTTGTAGCTAGAAGTGGCAGAATAGCAAAGCAAGAGACGAATGTCATGATTTCATGACATGTCTCATTTTTGCGGCTAGAAGCGGCAGAAAAGCAAAGCAAGGAAAAAACGTCGCGATTTCGCAACATGTCTCATTTTTGCGGCTGGAAGCGATAGAAGAGCAAAGCAAGGAAAGAATGTCATGATTTCGTGATATGTCTCATTTTCGTGGTTGGAGGCGGCAAAAGAGCAGAGCAAGGAAAGAATGTCACGATTTCGTGACACGCCAACTGTAAAGTTATAAAGTATATTTTTGGAAACTGGGGACATGCACTGACATCAGGTGCTGATTTCTAAAGAATGGTCTATTGATTATAACCTGGCAGGTTCGCTGGATGATTGCAAAATAACAGGCTCATCTAAAATTAGCCAGAAGAAAATCTATCCAATCTACGGGAAATTCGTTGTATATTATTAGAAACTACAGACAATTACTTGTAATTGATTGAAGAAATGAAATGTACGTAGTATAAGATACTCTTTTTAGGGTATAAATAGGAGTGAGTCGACCATGAAAAAAGGTCGGCTCTTGGACGTTTACAAGCTTGATGTACATGTACTGGATTACAAGCAATAAAATATTTCTTCCTCTGGTTTCCAAAACTTCTATGTGCTTGTATGTATCTGGTGTTTTAACTTTTATTCACTCTAAGTTTTATAATGTATCTGTTCTAAAAACTGGACTGTGCACGTATAAATCTTGTTTCTAGAGTTGAACATTAAAAGATAGTTACATGCTTTTAGATGAAAATCTAAAAGTCACACTCAGGAATTCATGTTTTCTATAAAGAAGATATAAAGAAAACTCTGAAAGTAGTAATCTGCATCATCAATGTTTGTTGTTGTCCAATCTGTACCATGAGAAAATTTTCTAGCTTAAGCTATATTTCCCTTATCTCTTGTTCCCATTTTCTCTAAAAAACTCAACGGAACCAGCCTTCTCTGGAGACTAGACAGATGATCTCAAGCAAGATTTGTCTATTCAATGTTGGCAAAGTCTAAGGCATAACACTATTAACCAAAGGCAGATTTTGTTCCAATAGTTTTTGGCACACCCGATGGGACCAGCAATCCCACAGTATTGTAGAAGTTTTGGTGTTTTACCTTAAGAGATTTTTTGTTTAAAAATCTCAAGAAAAACCACCTAGCAACTTCGTTGCAATTTAGACCATAAAAGAAAGACCTTGTCTAGAAACCTTCTTGTTATATAGCCATATGATAACTAGATCCTGAGCTAAAAACTCTGAAGAACCTATCGAGTTCTTTGAACTACATCTCAAAATCCTAAAATCACACCCTGTGCTAGCCGCAAGATCAAATCTACCCGGCACCATTAGCACCTCTTTAACACCCATTGTAGGAGCATCTGCAAGGAATCCCATAGCGGTTGTAACTCCTTTAGCAATCATGGCAGCCACCCCTGCCCCAGCGCATCTTGTGTGGAATCAAACTGGCCCTTTAAACTTGGGAACACACCACCAAATTCCACAAGCTACAGTAAAAGCATTACTGACATTTGACGAAATAGGCAAAACAACAGATTAGCACTATTTAGATGTATCAATGCTAGCATCTGTTTACAACATCACTCAAGAAGATGTAATGGTCAGATTGTTGATTATATCTTTGAAAAGAAAGATGATCTATTGGTATAGAGCACTTCCCACTGGATCAATTACTTCTTGGGTAGTACTGGTCAGTCGTCTGGTCAATAAATTTAATATAAATGCGGATCCTTTCACATTGATGAATCAATTTACTGTCATTAAGAGGCATCCACAAGAAGAAATCCAAGATTTCAACATTAGATTTACCAGAACTCGTGATAGAGTACCGCAAGGCCTAAATCCCATGGAAGAACAAGCTATATGCTATTATTTAAGGGCTTTTGATTCAGATCTCAGTATGATAATAAAGCAATCCCGTGTAACCATTTTTCTTGGGATCTATGTAGAGGTAGCAAAGGGTGAAGCTGATCTCATCACTACAAAAAGATACCCATCAAAAATTCTATTGCCAATTTTACCAGAGCTTTTCCAAGCATCAATTTCTAAACTTCTTGTGCTCCCATCAACGTAGGCCCTCCCAGCCATTGCCGCATCTCCTACATTCCTTGCATTACCAGCCACACCCCTTGCATCAGCTCCCCCCAATGATCAATACACGACCATAATTGATACAATGAAGACATTGTCAAATGAAATGGTGTCCATGAAAAAGAGAGAGGCTGAACGGAATATCCAAGCAAGAAGATTTCCACAGATACAAAAGGAAGGTGCTTCAACAAGTGGAAGAGGGCAAGATATAAAAAATGTGGTGTATGCGAATGAGACAGGAGATAATGGAGAACCCACTAATTTTGATTACTGGTGTACCACTTGCAATGATCCTCATGGAGAGGATTCATGTATGATTCATCAGCATCATGTGCAAGCGGTTATCAATGAGAGATTCAAATAAACCGGCAAGGGACAGGTGAACATAATCAAAGAGGTGCACCACAATTTGGCAATGCCATCAGTGGAGCAAGTATCAGTCCTAACAAGATCAAAAAAAAAGTCATTACCAGTTGACCCTAAGGAACTCCAACCATTAGGTTTCCCTCCTGCCCCTAGGGTAACTCCACAGAAAAACTAGTCGAATGAGAAAGGACGTTCTGACCCTTCTCAGACTTCTGCAGCTGAGAAAATATTTTCCTCCTAGAAAATGGAGTGAGACTCAAGAGCAAGCGAAGGAAAGACTCAAGTTTCCTTCATTAACAAAAATACAAAGAATAGAAGCTATGCAGGTCTACAGAGACAGATATGATGCATCGACTAGTGGAAGGGAGAAAAGTGTTGAAGTATCCCCAGCTGCAACTCTTTCGTTCAACATTGCAGAAGAAATGAAGAGGACCCCTTCCAAAATAAGCATGTATGATGCACTGCAAATTCCTGGTCAGATTGACCTCTTCCAAGAATATTTAAATTTAAATAATAATACCTCTTCCTCAAATGTTATACAAGCAAATGTTGTGTCAACCTCTGGAAAAAACAGACCGCCCCCATTCTATTTATCTTTGCAAATGGAGGGGTGGATAGTTCACAATTGCATGATTGATTCAGGGGCCACAACTACGGTGATTCTGAAATCTGTATGTGACATAATGAGGATGGAATATACTTGAATTCATCCTGGTGTGTTGCAATTGTATGGTACTCCAGTAAAAACTATCGGGGTGATCAAAGATATCCCTATTCAACTCCACAGAATGCCAAAAGCAATCATTGTAGACTTAGAACCATATTTCGGTATGTGTTTATCCAGAGAATTCACAGCCAAACTGGGAGGTTATCTGTTACTATATTATTTGCATTTGGAGATACCTTTCAAAGGTAAAAGAGTCAAGATCTACAATGAAAAACCATCTACTTTTCATGCAGAAAGACTAGAAGAAACAGCTACCATCAACATGATGTCCGAGGAATTGGAGAATATCAATTTAATGGAAGAAACCCTTGAGGAACTCCAATCTGAAGATCAGTTTTCAATGAAAGACTTCAATGCTATGATAAAGATAGAAATGGGAAGCTATTCCATTGAGAAACCAAAAAAGCTCCCTATTACTGTCCCTAAAATAGATGATTCAGCCAACCAGTTATGGAAATTGTACTTTGATGGGTCAAGGTGCAAAAATGGAGTAGGAGCTGGAATCGTCCTGATTTCACCCACTGGAAAAAAATAAAGTCTTTTCATATAGGTTGACATGGAGTTGCACCAATAACGCAGCTGAGTACGAAGCCTTGTGTTTGGGACTCAGGAAAGCTGAAAAACTTGGTGTAAAACAGCTGCTGATCTATGGAGATTCAGAGCTGATCGTTAAACAGGTTATTGGCAAGTGCATTTGTAAGCAACATTACCTAAGGGCTTACAAAAACAAAGTGTTAGATCTATTGGAAAATTTTGAAGCACTAAACATGAAATCCATTTCTAGAGAGAAGAACACACATGTAGACCTGTTAGCATCAGTAGGATCAAATTTTTGCCCAGTTAGCAATGTTATTCAGAATTCTAAAATAGTTAGACTTATATACAGGCCTTCTGTGCCCGACAAGGACATTTTTTGGCAGGTATTTGAAAATGATGAGCAGATCCTAGATTTTCTAATTCATGAGATGAATTGCTCTACAGAAAGAGCGTTACAAGAAGAGGACGAAGAGAGCCTTATTCAACTAAGAAATAATCATATCCCCAGGGGACTGATCACCCTGAAGAGTCTTTTCAATAATAGCGATAGAGCTTTAGGTCGAAGGATCAAGGTAGATGAACGCCGCTATAAGGAAATAGAACTAGAACCGAGAAAAATGATCAAAGTGGGGACCGATTGTACAGTGGTAGAACTAGAACAAATAAAATAGTTATGTAGAGAATATCCAGATATAATAGCCTGGACTTATAGTGATCTGAAAGTGTACAAGAAAGAGGTCATTCAGCATACCATCGAACTAGAGGAAGGAGCTAAACCTTTTAGGTAGAGGTAGAGGCCTGTGAATCCTAAGATTGAAGCCTTAATGAAACAAAGTTGTTAAAACTCCTGCAGGCTAAGATAATATACCCAATCAAGCACTCTACCTGGGTGGCAAATTTAGTTCCAGTCTACAAGAAAAATAGAGAAATATGACTATGCGTTGATTTCAGAAATTTGAACAGAACCTCTTTAAAGGATCACTATCATTTACCCCAGATTGACCCAATCCTTCATACTATGGCAGGAGCAGAAAGGTTTTTTCTCTGTTAGACGGATTTTCTGGTTACAATCAAGTTTGGGTGAGAAATGAAGATCAATACAAGACTGCGTTCACCACTAAGTGGGGAACATTTTCATACCAAAGGATGCCCTTTGTATTATCTAACGCAGGAGAAAATTTCCAGAGAGCCATGGACGTAGCTTTTGGGGAGCTTGCGAATAAAATTATTGTCGTCTATTTAGATGACATGACTATTTTTTCTCACGACAAAAGGGACCATGCCACTCATCTGCGGAACATATTTGAGAAATGTAGAGAATTTGGGATATCACTAAATCCTAAAAAATCTATTTTTGTTGTGGAAGAAGGAATACTCCTTGGGCATGTTATTTCTAAATTTGGGCTATCAATTGACCCTGATAGAGTGAAGGCACTTCTTGAGTTGTAACTTCCAATTAAAAAGAAAGGTTTGCAGTCCTTTGGTCAAATAAATTTCATCAAAAAATTCATTGCAGATTTTGCCCAAACAGTTAAACCAATGACTGAATTATTGAAAAAGGATGCTCCTTTCAAATGGACAGAGCCAAGGAAAGAAGTTTTTCGGAAAATTCTAGAAGCCATCGCTCAAGATCCTGTGCTAGTCAACCCTAACTATTCTTGAGGTTTCATACTATATGCTGTCGGAGAGAAAAATAGTTATGTTGCAGTTCTCACTCAAAAAGGAACAGATGACGAAGAAAGACCCATAGCCTTTCTGAGTTCCACCATGCACAAACATGAGGAAAGGTACAGCTTCATATAAAAACAAGTATACACAATTATGAAATTCTTGAATAAGCTAAAACACTTCTTATCCCAGAGTCGGACAATGGTGTATGTTATTCATCCCGATGTAAGAAACTTCATAATTCAAGGAGAATTGGGTGAAAAAAGAGTTGGATGGGTGACTCGCATCCAAGAGTATGATGTAGAAATACATCCTACTAAAATAGTAAGAGGGAGAGCTTTGTGCCAAGAATTGGCCAAGCAAGCTACAAGTGGATATGGGGAGAGCAACCCCGTCATGGCAAACACAGAGCAACACCAAGATAGAGTAAGTTCGAGTTGGATCGATGACTTTGTGAGGTATTTTCAGACTGGGTCATGTCCTGAAGATATGAACACTTCCCAGATAAGGAGATTCAAAACCCAAGAATTGAAATATACCCTTCGAACATAGGGGTTATACAGGATTAACATCGATGATGTATTGTTAAAATGCGTTCTCGATAATGAAAAGCAGAAAGTGTTAGATGAATTTCATGGGGGTTTTTTAGGGGGACATTATGCAAGTCGAACTACAGCTTTGAAGATCATTAGGGCTGGATGTTATTGGCCTTCCATCTTCCTAGATGCGTACAAAGTGACCCAGAGGTGTGAACAATGTTAGAGGTATGTGGTAAGAAACAGGAATGCACCTATGCCCTTAAAAGCTATTCAAGTCGAGGAACCATTCCAACAGTGGAGGGTGGATTTCGTAGGGATAATAGAGCCAAACTCATCATCAGGCAACAAATACATTCTCACTGCCATGGACTCCTTCACCAAGTGGGCAGAAGCATTGCCTACGAAGAAAGCTGATTCAGAAGTGGTGATAGAATTCATCAAAATTCTAATCACAAGGTTTGGCATACCATATTCTTTGGTTACATAAAATGGATCCCCTTTCACTAGTGCAAAGATGATCGAATTCGTCAGTAGATATGGAATTTACCTAAAGACTTCCTCTAATTATTACCCATAAGGTAATGGATTAGCTGAGTCTACTAATAAGAATCTTCTAAGAATTCTAAAAAGAACATTAGAGGACAATAAGAAGAACTGGCACTCACTCCTGAATCAAGCCCTATGGGCCGACAGAATCTCAATCAAAAAATCAATCAATACTTTGCCATATGCTTTGGTTTATGGCAAAGAAGTTGTTCTACCGATTCATATGGAGATACCCATGTTGAGGATGCTAAACCAAGTTAACGAAGATGAAGTTCATCCAATGGATGCCCAACTGATGCAACTTTTGTAGCTTGAAGAATCTAGGGAACAGGCCTACGATCATCATCAAAAGCATATGGTAAAAATAGTCGGGTGGTTCGATAAGAAAACCACTTTCAGGAAATTTAAAACAGGTGACCTGGTATTAAAATTGAATGTCAAGAAAGCAAAGCCAGGACACCATGACAAGTTTTATGCTTTCTTAATGGCACTGAAAGGGGGGGGGTGAATCAATGTGGTACTTTAATCATGAATTTACAGCTCTTAAAATAGCAGTAATTAAAACTTATAAACAGATACAACAAGTATAGCAAGAGAACATCACACAACACAAGATTTTAATGAGGTTCACCAATTTGGCTACTCCTCAAGAATGACTGCTTGGACTACCATCCAAATCTAGCCTTTGCAAAGCACCAACTTTACAAACAGTTTACCAGCTTCCACTCGGAAGGAGCACCAACCCCCGATTTATCCGTACCAACGGAAAGGAGCAACAACCCCTGATTTACCAGCACCTACTGGAAGGAGCACCAACCCCTGATGCCAGAATGCAACCTGGACTTCAATTTTGAATCTATAAGTTTGATGATAAAATACCTTTGCTTTTACAAGACCCTAATTGGTCTGCTTCACCTTTGCGTTCTCTGCTCACTCTGCTCTCTCTGCGCAATCACTTTGCACAATCTGCTGCTTCACTGTCGAGCTTCATGATCGTCTTCTCCCTTTTGTGCACTCTGCTTCCTTTGCAAATTTCACACTTAGCACGATTTGACACGACTTCTTTGCTCACTTTGCGCACTTCGCCATCATCTCGCCGCTTCTACGCTTTCTACGCTCTTACGGCCACATTTCACACTTCGACATGCATTCGATGATATCGACAACCACACTCAATTCTCCAAATAGCCATGCTTTTATAACAACATTTTCATGATGAAAAACTCTAATCTTAGTCGGCTGTAACCCTCATCATAGTCGGTTGCAAACCCTAATCTTCGTCGATTGCAAACCCTAATCTTCGTCGGCTAACATCGGTCTTCGTCGGCTTCAACTGCCCCTATAACTCTTCTGTTGTTGTTGCCGCGAAAACAACATGTCGCGATATCATGACACTTTCACCTCTCGTACGCTTTCTCTTAGCTTTGGCCCACGAGAATACAACATGTAGCGATATCGCTACACTTTTTCCTCCGTATGCTTTCTCTTATCTTTGGTCCGCGAGAATACAACATGTAGCGATATCGCTACACTTTTTCTTCCATACGCTTTCTCTTAGCTTTGGCCCACGAAAATACATGTCATGAAATCATGACACCTTTTTCTCTCTCCTCTTTCTCTTCGCTTTGGACCGTGAAAATGAAACATGTCACGAAATCGCGACACCTTTTTCTCTCTCCTCTTTCTCTTCGCTTTGGACCACGAAAATGAAACATGTCACGAAATCGCGACACCTTTTTCTCTCTCCTCTTTCTCTTCGCTTTGGACCACGAAAATGAAACATGTCACGAAATCGCGACACCTTTTTCTCTCTCCTTTGCTTTGGACCGTGAAAATGAAACATGTCGCGAAATCGTGACATCTTTTCTCTCTCCTCCTTTAGTCGCGAAAATGCGACATGTCGCGATATCGCGACACTTTTTCTCCTTAGCGCTTTTTCTTGCCTTTGGGTCGCGAAAACGTGACATGTCGCGATATCGCGACACTTTTTCTCCTTAGCGCTTTTTCTTGCCTTCGGGTCACGAAAACTCGACATGTCGCGATATCGCGACACTTTTTCTCCTTAGCGCTTTTTCTTGCCTTCGGGTCACGAAAACCCGACATGTCGTGATATCGCGACACTTTTTCTCCTTAGCACTTTCTCTCTTCGCAATATGTCATGAAATCACGACACTTTTTCTTTCGCACTCTCTCTCCTGCAACATGTCGCGAAATCACGACACTTTTTCTCTCGGACTCTCTCTCCTACAACATGTCGCGAAATCATGACACTTTTTCTCTCGGACTCTCTCTCCTGCAACATGTCGCGAAATCGTGACACTTTTTCGTCCGTACAACCTTCCTTGCAATATGTCGTGAAATCGTGACACTTTTTCATCCGTACAACCTTCCTTGCAATATGTCACGAAATCGCGACACTTTTTCATCCGTACAACCTTCCTTGCAATATGTCACGAAATCGCGACACTTTTTCTACTTGCCTTCTCTCTCTTCCAACATGTCGTGAAATCGTGACAATTTTTCTTTCTTCTTCTCTCTCTTCCAACATGTCGCGATATCGTGACAGCTTTTTCTTTCTTCCAACTTGTCGCGAAATCATGACAATTTTTCTCTCTTCCAACATGTCGCGAAATCGCGATAGTTTTTCTTTCTTCTTCTCTCTTCCAACATGTCACGAAATCGCGACAATTTTTCTTTCTTCTTCTCTCTCTTCCAACATGTCATGAAATCGCGATAGTTTTTCTTGCCTGTTGTATATGTCGTGATATCGTGACACTTTTCTTACTTGTCTTTTTCTTTGATCTTTTGCAAGTGGTCCACTTCGGTCTTCTTGGAAAATCACTGTACATACTCTGAGTAACCTTTGAACTCCTGTCTTCTGCATCTGACTAGCCTTTGAACTTCCTATCCACTGCATCAACAGATCTATCTGACTATGTTGACAACAATGACAATACTCCTCGCTGCACCTTGCTCAACAATCTCCCCCTTTGGAATTGTTGGCAACACATGTGCAATTTTCCTATAATTCTTCTCCCCCTTTGACAATAATACCAAAGGGCTACTGCAGACTCCCCCTGAGTCCATGCACAACATTCTTAGCCAAAATTTATTACATTTAGCAAAAATCATGAACATGAGCAAAAATATAAACAAATACTTAAATGCTCCCCCTGAGAATGTGATCCCAAGCTAGTCAATTCTTGGGAAACGTGACCACTCCACTTTCTGTTGTTGGAATGAAAATCCAACTTAGCCTCACTTTCTACAACTTTCTCCTACGTACAACACGCTACCGCTGCAATATATTCTGCCTCTGCTGTGGATAAGGAAACTGACTCTTGTTTCTTACTGTTCTACGCGACCAAACTGTCTCCAAGATAGAATGCACCTCCACTGGTAATCTTCCTGTCATCTACACATCCTACCCAATCTGCATCTTTAGGATACCATAACCCATACTCCATAGTACCCTTGTGATATTATAGAAGACTCTGTCTTCTATTGCACTGATCGGTGACCTCCTCAAAGCTCGAAGAATCGGCTCACTCAGTACCTATCTTCAATAGGCTCGCTAGATTTCAATCCATTTAGAACTCTATCCTTTGAACTTGTCCAAGTTCTGCTCCACCAAGCTCACTAAGAACTTGTCCGAATATTCTCTAGCAATCTCACCAAGAACTAGCCCAAATCTGCTCTAGAAATCTGTCCCAACATTGTCCTCAAATATTTCCCAAGGGCCTTCTCAAAGGCTCAATCAATCATGCTCAAGTAGTACTCAAAATGAACTCAACAATGAATGGCGATCTCAAATCAAATCCACTTCATAGAACTTTAAAAATCACTTCACACATAACTTGACTAGGCTCAATCAAATCAACTCAACCAATCATCTCTCACACAACCCTAGTCCAAGTATGTATCAACCAACTCAAATAGTTCCACCAATGCTCAACCACAAATATCACATAACAATGATACTCATGTTCTTTTCTAACTCAAGTTCTTTCACAACCAATGGGCTTAAACCACTATGCTTATAACACAAGGTTTAAACACAACTCTTAATTCAAAAAACCTTGATGCATTCAGCCAATCTACTTTCGAAAAAGGAAACCACAAACAATCATTTTCCCTTCAATGATGTTTTAGAAGTCAACCACCATAATGTTGTCACATGAGTCTCCTTGGGATTAGCCTGAAATCATGCTACCATGCATACTGCCTGCAAAATATCTGGTCTGATAGCTGTCAGGTAAAGTAAGCTTCCAATCATAGATCTGTACATGATTTGATCAACAGGTGGAGATTTGTCATTCTTGCTCAACTTGCAGCCTGTCGTCATGGGAGTGCTAACTGGCTTACAATCCTCCATTGTGAATTTTTAACATCTCTTTTACATATTTAACTTGAGAAATAAATATGCCCTTCTTACTTTGACTAACTTGCAACCCGAGGAAAATACGACAGTTCTCCAATCATTGACATTTCAAATTCTTTCTGCATCTTATTTGCTAAATCTTTGCACGACTCATCTTTGCTACTGCCAAATCTGATATCATCTTTCTCAAACCTTTGTTGAGTGATATAGTTGTCTAGCCTTGCATACCATGCTCGGGGTGCCTGTTTCAAGCCATATATCTTCACCTTACAAACCAAGCTGGGAACATCACCAAGCTGGAAACCATCTGGCTGCTCAATGTAAACATCTTCTTCAAGCTTCCCATTCAAAAACATTGATTTCACATCTGTCAACAAAATTGACAAGTGACTCACACTTGTACCAACTTTTGTCCAACACTGTACCAACACTGCAATTTTACTGCCAACTTTGTGCAAGCATCAAACACTGTACCTCAACACCAATCAAATTCCTTTTTACATTTTTCAACTTGGTCTATGTTTTTCTACAGTCACCACTGGTCACACCTTACTTTCAACTGTACAAATCAGGAGACAACATAAAACACTTCACGGCCAACTATAGTGCACCTTACTCAAACTCATACTTCTAGACCTTGGATAGGTATGATTCACAAAGCACAGTTGCTCATCCTGATGAGCTAAACATGAATCAATGATCAGACTTCAATATTTTTATATATTTTTTTTTCACCACAACGTCATAATGGATCTAACAATCTTCACGTCAATGTGTAGTTCGAATACACACTACTTTTATCGAAACACATATATGCGGCTAGGGCAACATTCTTCCACTAACCAAATTATCTGACCTATTTATAATCCTTAACTTTGGACAGTGGCAGTAAGAACCATCATCAGTACAACAATGACATATAGCAATACTACCAATAATGTCAACTCTCAATTTAATCACCACCCTTCACGGCACTTCCACAAACAGCTATATGAACTAAAAACACACTTCGACAACTATACGACAACTTCCCTGACTACTTGCCTTTCATCCTCAGGTAATCAAACAAATACATAGGAGCATTAAAATGAAACTTCAAGATTGCTCCCCCTGAGGATGTGCTACCTGGAGTTGCTTAGTGCAATAGCGGAGTAGTCTCCTTCAGTCCAAGGAGACATGATTTCCTTTCTTCTATCTTTCTCCAAACTTTCTTGAACTTGGGCTTGGATTTTTCAACTACATCCCTGTTTTGCACCTTTTCGTGAACTCGAACATTTCTCTTGTGTGGTTGTCTCTTGTGCATCCTTGATGAATGATTTATTCCCTGTCTGTGTTGCGTTCTTTGTGTCTGATGAAATCTACTGTTCTACCTTAGATTAGATACAAAATTGCTTGGACAAAACCTTGCTATGTGCCCATGACCATTACATTGAAAACATTGTACATAGTGTTCACTCAGAAATGCAGATGTATTTCTACCAAAATAACTCTTTGATTTATTATTCAATCCACAATAAATTGCCTTGTGACCATACTCGGTTGCATCTGAAACAATAGCCATTAAAAGTATTATTATGAATAGAGTGAGAGTGATAGAACCTCTTTTGTTGTGGTTGCTTTGTTGTAGATCTCCTTTGATATGTTCTTCCTTTTGAAGATTCAACTTCAAACTTTTCTTGCTTCGATCCTTCAACAGTGAACTTCTTCTTCTCTGCAGAGTTGGAAGATGAAGGTTGTTCAGCTTCATATCCAAGACCACGCTTATCCGTGGAGCTTCTTTGTTGGCTTATCATTTTATCTAGTAACTTTGTGCTCTTCTCAAATTTGAGATTTGTATTGGCCTCTTCTAGTTGTTTCTTCAATAAAACAATCTCTTCCTCTTGTTTGATGCAACCAATCACTTTCTCACTTATCTGTGACCTGAGAGTTTCTTCAATCCTTTTGAATTCTTCTACCTGTATTTTCAAACTGGTTATTATTTCATTTGCATCCTCAAGCTTTCTTGAGATCTCCTTATTCCTTTTTCTTTCTATCTTCAATTCATCCAGAGCTGCAATTAGTTCCTCTTTCAAATTTATTTCTGCATCAATTTCTTCTTCATCACATTCCTATTCTTTTTCTATTTCTTCTTCGAGTGTCATGAAAAGATCCTCTAGTCTCACCGTCATTTACCTTTAAATTAGAATCATTGTTTTTTTGGCCTCTATGTTCTCATCGTCACCTTCATGAATACTCCTCAGTTTGTCCCATATTTCTTTTGTCGTTTTACAACTCATGATCTTTACCAATTCACTGTCTACTAATCCGCACCTGATAGCATTCTTTGCTTTTGAGTCATTCTCAAACAGATTCTTATCGGCAAGCATCGATTGGAGGAGTGATGGGTATTGTGTATTCACTAACTACTGAATCCTAGATGCCATATCCCAAAGCACAAAGATATGCCTGCATCCTGATTCTCCAGATCGCATAATTTGTTTTGTCAAACAAAGGTGCTTGGTTTGATGAGAAGTCTTCAACCTTTTTTGGTTCAATTTTCTCTTCCACAGGAACTGAAACTGACTGAGATGCCCTTTTGGAGGAGGATCTATTCTTCTTACCCATTGCATACTAATCCAAGATCAACCCTGACTAATTTAGCCTTAGAAGGGAACTTGGCTCTGATACCAATTGTTAGTCTTACAATGGCACTGAGAGGGGGGGTGAATCAGTGTGGTACTTTAATCATGAATTTACAGCTCTTAAAATAGCAATAATTAAAACTTATAAATAGATATAGCAAGTACAGCAAGAGAACATCACACAACACAAGATTTTAATGAGGTTCACCAATTTGGCTACTCCTCAAGAATGACTGCTTGGACTACCATCCAAATCCAGCCTTTGCAAAGCACCAACTTTACAAATAGTTTACCAGCTTCCACTGGAAGGAGCACCAACCCCTGATTTATCTCGTACCAACAGAAAGGAGCAACAACCCCTGATTTACCAGCACCTACTGGAAGGAGCACCAACCCCTGATGCCAGACTGCAACCTGGACTTCAATTTTGAATCTATAAGTTTGATGATAAAATACCTTTGCTTTTACAAGACCCTAACTGGTCTGCTTCACCTTTGCGTTCTCTGCTCACTCTGCTCTCTCTGCGCAATCACTTCGCACAATCTGTTGCTTCACTGTCGAGCTTCATGATCGTCTTCTCCCTTTTGTGCACTCTGCTTCCTTTGTGAATTTCACACTTAGCATGATTTGACTTCTTTGCTCACTTTGCGCACTTCGCCATCATCTCGCCGCTTCTGCGCTTTCTACGCTCTTACGGCCACATTTCACACTTTGACACAAATTCGATGATGCATTCGATGATATCAACGACAACACTCAATTCTCCAAATAGCCATGCTTTTATAACAACATTTTCATGATGAAAAACTCTAATCTTAGTCGGTTGTAACCCTAATCATAGTCGGCTATAAACCCTAATCTTCATCGACTGCAAACCCTAATCTTTGTCGGCTAACATCGGTCTTCGTCGGCTTCAACTGCCCTTGTAACTCTTCTGTTGTTGTTGCCGCGAAAACACAACATGTCGCGATATCGTGACACTTTCGCCTTCGTACGCTTTCTCTTAGCTTTGGCCCACGAGAATACAACATGTAGCGATATCGCTACACTTTTTCCTCCGTATGCTTTCTCTTATCTTTGGCCCGCGAGAATACAACATGTAGCGATATCGCTACACTTTTTCTTCCATACGCTTTCTCTTAGCTTTGGCCCACGAAAATACATGTCACAAAATCGTGACACCTTTTTCTCTCTCCTCTTTCTCTTCGCTTTGGACCACAAAAATGAAACATGTCATGAAATCATGACACCTTTTTCTCTCTCCTCTTTCTCTTCGCTTTGGACCGCGAAAATGAAACATGTCGCGAAATCGTGACACCTTTTTCTCTCTCCTCTTTCTCTTCGCTTTGGACCGCGAAAATGAAACATGTCGCGAAATCGCGACACCTTTTTCTCTCTCCTTTTTCTCTTCGCTTTGGACCACGAAAACATAACATGTCGCGAAATCGTGACACTTTTGCCTTCTTACTTTCTCTCTCCTCATTTAGTCGTGAAAATGCGACATGTCGCGATATCGCGACACTTTTTCTCCTTAGCGCTTTATCTTGCCTTCGGGTCACGAAAACCCGACATGTCGTGATATCGCGACACTTTTTCTCCTTAGCGCTTTTTCTTGCCTTCGGGTCGCGAAAACCCGACATGTCGCGATATCGCGACACTTTTTCTCCTTAGCACTTTCTCTTGCCTTGGGCACTATGTCACGATATCGCGACACTTTTTCTCCTTCGCACTCTATCTCGCTACAACATGTCGCGAAATCGTGACACTTTTTCTTTCGGACTCTCTCTCCTGCAACATGTCGCGAAATCACGACACTTTTTCTCTCGGACTCTCTCTCTTGCAACATGTCGCGAAATCGTGACACTTTTTCGTCCGTACAACCTTCCTTGCAATATGTCGCGAAATCGTGACACTTTTTCGTCCGTACAACCTTCCTTGCAATATGTCGTGAAATCGTGACACTTTTTTGTCCGTACAACCTTCCTTGCAATATGTCGCAAAATCGTGACACTTTTTCTTCTCTTACAACCTTCCTTGCAATATGTCGCGAAATCGCGACACTTTTTCTACTTCGCCTTTCTCTCTTCCAACATGTCATGAAATCGTGACACTTTTCTTTCTTCTCAACATGTCGCGATATCGCGACGCTTTTTCTTTCTTGCCACTTGTCGCGATATCGTGCGTTTTTTTCTTCCAACATGTCACGAAATCGCGACACTTTTTCTTTCTTGCTCAACATGTCGTGAAATCGTGACAGTTTTTCTTTCTTCTTCTCTCTCTTCCAACATGTCACGAAATTGCAACAGTTTTTCTTCCCTGTTGTATATGTCGCGATATCGTGACACTTTTCTTACTTGTCTTTTTCTTTGATCTTTTGCAAGTGGTCCACTTCGGTCTTCTTGGAAAATCACTGTACATACTCGAGTAACCTTTGAACTCCTGTCTTCTGCATCTGACTAGCCTTTTAACTTCTTGTACACTGCATCAACAGATCTATCTGACTGTGTTGACAACAATGACAATACTCTTGCTACACCTTGCTCAACAGACACCATGACAAGTTTGATGATTTTTGGGAGGGGCCATTTGAAATTGTTTCATAAAAGCAATTCAATGCCTTCTAGTTAAAATATCAAGATGGATGGGTTCTACCCATCACGGTGAACGCTTTTCACCTAAAATTGTATTTCCAGTAAAATATACAGATCACCATTATATGTATAGTATATTATAAGTTTGGAGTTTTGTAAATATTTCCCTTTTTACAGCCTAATAAGAATCAAGTGTGCAATACTTATCAAGAGATAATTGTAGCCATGGACAGAATCAGAAGATCTAAACATCAGGGGCAGTAGCCAGCAACTAGAGCTGGGACCAGTTCCCAGAATTGAATTTTTTGTGTTCTTCAGACAAAGGTTAAGTCCCTGAATGGTAAAAGAAAGGTTTCGATAAGGTAAAGATCACCTATATTCCAAAGTGCATTCTTTTTCTTTTATCCTTGTTTTTCCACTCGAAATTTTACTTTTCGCAACTGTGTTGGTGACTCCGTTTCCCAATGGATGAAGGCCTGGTGTCTATTTTTGCTAGCAAAAATTCCCCCAGAAGGTGCCAAGAATGTTAGTCAAAAAGTGACTAACTACAAAAAAATAGTTGATGCACCTTTTTTGCATATTTTCCAAGAAGACCAAAGTGGCCCATATGCTAAAGATCAAAGAAAAAGCAAAACACCGCAAGGAGGAAAAAGTGTCACGATATCGTGACATGTTGCATTTTCGCGGTCCAAAGCAAAGAGGAAGAGCAAGGAGGAAAAAGTGTCACGATATCGTGACATGTTGCATTTTTGTGGTTCAAAGCGAAGAGAAGGAGCATGAAGGTAAAATTGTCGCGATATCGCGACATGTTGCATTTTCGAGAGAAAAAGCAAAGAGAAAGAGCAAAGAGGAAAAAGTGTCATGATATCACGACATGTTGCATTTTCACAGTCCAAAGCGAAGAAAACGAGTGAGGAGGAAAAAGTTGCGCGATATCATGACATGTTGCATTTTCACGGTCCAAAACGAAGAGAAAGAGCAAGGAGGAAAAGGTGTCGCGATATCGCAACATGTTGCATTTTCACAGACAAAAGCAACAAAAGGGAGCAAGAAGGCATAAGTGTCACGATATCATGACATGTCACATTTTCATGGTTGAATGCAGCCAAAGAGCAACGCGAAGGAAAGAATTTTGCGATTTCGTGACATGTCTCATTTTCACGACTGGAAGCGGTAGAAGAGCAAAGCAAGAGACGAATGTCGTTATTTTGCGACATGTCTCATTTTCGCGGCTGGAAGCGGCAGAAAAGAAAAGCAAGGAAAGAATGTCACGATTTTGCAACATGTCTCATTTTCATGGCTAGAAGTGATAGAAAAGCAAAGCAAGTAAATAATGTCACGATTTCGTGACATGTCTCATTTTCGCGGATGGAAGCGACAGAAGAGCAAAGCAAGAGACGAATGTCATGATTTCGTGACATGTCTCTTTTTCATGGTTGGAAGCAACAGAAAAGAAAAGCAAGGAAATAATGTCATGATTTCACGACATGTCTCATTTTCATGGCTGGAAGCAGCAGAAAAGCAAAGCAAGGAAAGAATGTCATGATTTCATGATATGTCTCATTTTCGCAACTGGAAGTGACAAAAGAGCAAAACAAGAGACGAATGTCGTGATTTCGTGACATGTCTCATTTTTGTAGCTGGAAGCAGTAGAAAAGCAAAGGAAAGAACATCACGATTTCGCAACATGTCTCATTTTCCCAGCTGGAAGCGGCAGAAGAGCAAAGCAAGAGACGAATGTCATGATTTCACGACATATCTCATTTTTGCGTCTGGAAGCGGCAAAAAAGCAAAGCAAGGAAAGAACGTCACGATTTCATGACATGTCTCATTTTCATGGTTGGAAGCGAAAGAAGAGCAATGCAAAGAAAGAATGTAACGATTTTGTGACATGTCTCATTTTCATGGTTGGAGGCAACAAAATAGCAGAGCCAGGAAAGAGTGTCGCGATTTCATGACACGCCAGCTATAAAGGAATAAAGCATATTTTTGGCAACTGGGGACATGCATTGACATCAGGTGCTGATTTTTGAAGAATGGTATATTGATTATAACCTGGCAGGTCCACTAGATGATTGCAGAATAACAGGCTCATCTAAAATTATCCAGAAGTAAATCTATCCAATCTGTAGTAAATTCGTTGTATATTATTAGAAATTGCAGACAATTACTTGTAATTGATTGAAGAAATGAAATGTACGTAGTATAAGATACTCTTTTTAGGGTATAAATAGGAGTGAGTCGACCATGAAAAAATGTTGGCTCTTGGACATTTACAAGCTTGACGTACATGTACTGGATTACAAGCAATAAAATATTTCTTCCTCTGGCTTTCGAAACTTTTGTGTGCTTGTATGTATCTGGTGTTTTAACTTTTATTCACTCTAAGATTTATAATGTATATGTTCTGAAATCTGGACTGTGCACGTATAAATCTTGTTTCTAGATTTGAACATTAAAATATAGTTACATGCTTTTAGATGAACATCTAAAAGTCACACTCAAGAATTCATGTTTTCTATAAAGAAGATATAAATAAAACTCTAAAAGTAGTAATCTGCATCATCAATGTTTGTTGTTGTCCAATCTGTACCGTGAGAAAAGTTTCTATCTTAGGCTATATTTCCCTTATCTCTTGTTCTCCTTTTCTCTAAAAAACTCAAAGGAACCAGCCTTCTTTGGAGACTAGACAGATGATCTCAAGCAAGATCTGTCTATTCAATGTTGGCAAAGTCTAAGGCGCAACACTATTAACCGAAGGCAGATTTTGTTCCAACAAGCACTTTCAACCGTTATCCTTGGAAATCACTATCTTTTTTGGCATATCCCAAGGTAACGGTCTATTTTTCTTAATTCTCACAATGTGGCATGTTGGCTAGTGCACCCACTAGCTTGAGAAATCTATATAAACATGATGGAATGTAATATTTGGTCATCAGCCAAACTGATGAGCACTTAAGGTGCGAAATGTATGTTTGGATATTTCCCTTTCATTTTAGTCTCTCTTGTTCTTATGTTGTGAAGTGCCCTTTTTGCATTGATCACTTGTGCTTCTACTTTCTCTTCACTATTTTATTTATGTTGCGCTAAGGTACTATTGCAAAGTATTTCTTTCTTTTTGAATATAAAAGTTTACTTTTCAATTTGATGTTGCACACTGCCCTAGCTATCCAAAATCTAGAAGAGTATCCCTATTTCTTTTGTGAAGGCTCTCCTATTCTGGAATCCACCAGATCCACTCAAAAGAGACCCAAGATGATACTTTTAGAGGTTAAAGCTTCCTCTTCATGCATAGAATGCACTCAAACACATTCCTGCTCTTATGTTCCTGAAGGGATGCAATCCTCGATGCATATTCCAGAACTATCATAGAGTGTTAAAGATCTTTGCTCGAAATTCTAGGAAACCTTTAGATCTGCGTTCATTAAGGTCCACAAAACTGAGACCTTCATCATGAAAATCTAGAAAGGCATCAACGAGGGCACCATGCCAAACAGTTTGTGCATGAAGCCTCCAAGCCTTCGGATTCTAGATCCTACTCTTCAGGAAGATATGGACAAGAAATTTATCGAGCTCACCTTGAATTTCCAGAAAGCATGTTCGAAAGTATATCTTTCAACGTAAAATAAATTACTTGAGATCTTGAAGGTTCAAAAGGATATTATTTTCACACAGCTCGATGCACAATTGGAGCAAATATTTAGCAAAATGAATTTCATTTTAGATTTTGATATTGCATCCTATTGGAAATCTCAAATCAAGCAAGACTTCACTATGAAGGTCAATGCTCTTGAAATGGAACTGTGTGTGGATCGTCAGGTCCAACAAGGTGCAACCGATACTCAAAAATCTACTAAGAAACAATAGCAAGATACTATCATGGATTAAGCCAACACCTCTATGGCATCGCTCATCAAAAAGGAGTGTGCTCCACTCTTTTCAGAGATCCAAGAGCTCAAAAAACTTGTCACGGATCTTGTTGTTTCCTCTCGACCCAACTCCCACAATCCCTTTCCTCGAAATCAAAGGATAAGGAATAGAAGTCGAATTCATTCTCATAGCAAGAAGCAGCAACAACAAAAACCTCAATAGTGATATTGGCAACAACAATAGCAGAATCACCCTGATAGACAAAACCAGCGATCTTAGTCAAAAAATAGGTCGCAAGACCAATCCTAGAGCAGAGTTCACTAGCAAAAACCAGAGAAAGAACTTATACCTCTTGCATAGCAGCAATCGCGATGGGGCTCTGGAAAAACTTTCCAAGGATCTAGTTCTCGAACGAATCAGAACTCTACAAGATCTTTTCCCAGGTAGTCAGGTTCGGGATTGTAGTAGGCCCAATGCCATCCTCACAGTAGTGGTGTAAACCGCTACTGAGTTGTTGGAGTGCTATCTTCAGCCCTATCGACTGATGTTTGCTCTTCTTTAGCAAGATTATAGTAGGTACTGTTAATGGCATGATTACAAATATCGATGTTCATAATTTCTCTGATAGACCTCTCACAGTGGCAGAAAAAGAGCTTCTTGGGCTAGAATTGAAATAGACCCCTCAAAAATGAGTTTTAAAGTTTATAATTTTTTTGTAACGTCTCTTTTTTGGCAATCAATGCCCTGTATTCATGGGTGCACATCCCGAGGAGAATTATTTAATATTTTAAGGTACTTTCAACCATTATCCTTGGCAATCACTATCTTTTTTGGCATATCCCAAGGTAACGATCTATTTTTCTTTATTCTTGCCACATGGCATGTTGGCTAGCGCACCCACTGGCTTGAGAAATCTATATAAACAAGATGGATTGTAATGTTTGGTCATCATCCGAACTACTGAGCACTTAAGGTGCGAAAAGCATTTTTAGATTTTTCCCTTTCATTTTAGTCTCTCTTGTTCTTATGTCATGAAGTCCCATTTTTGCATTGATCACTTGTGCTTCTACTTCCTCTTTGCTATTTTATTTTTGTTACACTAAGGTACTACTACAAAGTATTTCTTTCTTTTTGAATATAAATTTTTACTTTTCAATCTGATGTCGCACGCTGCCCTAGCTATCCGATATCCAAAAGAGGATCCCTATTTCTTTTGTGAAGGCTCTCCTATTCTGGAATCCACCAGATCCACTCAAAAGAGACCCAGGATGATACTTTTGAAGCTTGAAGCTTCCCCTTCATGCATAGAATGCACTCAAATGTAGTCCTGCTCTTATGTACCTGAAGTGACACAACCCTCGATGCATATTCCAGAACTACTATAGAATCTTAAATATCTAAGCTTGAAATTCTGGGAAACCTTCAGATCTGTGTTCATCAAGGTCCACAAAACTGAGACCTTCATCATGAAAATCCAAAAAGACATCGATGAGGGCACCATGCCAAAAAGTTTGTGCAAGAAGCCTCCAAGCCTTCAGATTCCAGATCCTACTCTTCAGGAAGAGATGGACAAGAAATTTGTTGAGCTCACCTTGAATTTCCATAAAGCATGTTCGAAAGTATATCTTTCTATAGAAAAGAAACTACTTGAGAGCTTGAAGGTTCAAAAGGATGTCGTTGTCACACAGCTCGATGCACAATTGGAGCAAATATTTAGCAAAATGACTTTCATTTTAGATTTTGAGATTGCATCCTATTGGAAATCTCAAATCAACCAAGACTTTGTTGTGAAGGCCAACGCTCTCAAAATGGAACTATATGTGGATCATCAGGTCCAACAAGGTGCAACCGACACTCGAAAAGCTATCGAGAAATAATAGCAAGATACTATCATGGATGAATCCAACACCTCGATGACCTCCCTCATTAAAAAGGAGTGTGCTCCACTCTTTTCTGAGATCCAAGAGCTCAAAAAACTTGTCACAAATCTTGTCATTTCCTCTCGATCCAATTCCCAGAATACCTCACCCTAAAATTTAAGGAGAATAAATACAAGCCAAAGCTATTCCTTTAGTGTGCAGGAGCAACAACATCAACCTCAATATTTAGGCCAACAACAATAGTAGCATAATCACCCCGATAGACAAAACCAGCGATCTCAATCAAAAATGGGTCATGGGACCAATCCTAGAGCAGAGTTCATAGGCAATAAATAGAGAAAGAATTCATACCTCCTACATAGTAGTAGTCACGATAGGGCTCTGGTAGAACTTTCCAAGGATCTAGTTCCTGAACAAATCAAAAATCTGCAATATCTCTTCCCAGGCAGTGAGGTCTAGGATTGCAGCAGACCCAAGGTCATCCTTGTGATGGTGGCATAAACCGCTACTGAATCCTTGGAGTGCCATGTCCAACCTTACCGATAGATGCCTGCTCTTCTTCAGTAAGAGAATGGTTGGTGTTTTCAATGGCATGATCACAAATATTGATGATGCTTTTGGAGTTTGGAATGGTACTAAAGAGAGTCTTCAAGCTCTCATTGATGCTTATGGTTCTTTTTATCCTAGCATCAACATCACTACTGCCATTTCCACTTCGAAAGTTAACATCTTGAATATTCTGGTGGTCAAACCACCCTCCATGACTATTCCAAGTTTTCTAGGTACTAAATTTTACCAAAAACAAATGAATGTGTATCAATATATCCCTTTCTATTCATTCCATCCACCCCACCAGAAAAAAGCCTTCATAGTCAGTGAACTCAACAGGTTTTTGGTTAGAGAGGTGGATGATGAAGGATTTAGAAAGATGAAGCATTAGTTTTTTCATAGGTTCAGAACCTGGGGCTACCTGTACCATTTCTTATTTCCACTCTTTTCCCAGGTAGAGTTTCGACACAGGCCTGCACTACTCTATAAAATATTCCATAAGATCTCTTTAAGATAGCCAGGTCTAAAGAAATCTCCCCCAATTCTGATGAAGTTGTACAACTGCCAGTTTGCCCGTGATCTTCATCTAAATAAAAATGTGCTTGGACCTCTCTATGAAAAATGGAGCAAAGACCCTCAGCTCTCCCATATCAGTAGTGGCATCATCTATTGGAGAAACAACAAAAATATGAAGAAATTTTTGTGTCGCAGCCAAGTCGTGAGAACCCAGCCCAACTTCAATCGGCCATAACTTTTGCTACAAGACTCTGATTCTTGAAACATTTGAAGCGTTGGAAAGCTTATAAAATTTTCTATGATGATGGACTAAACCCATTGGTTTTTAAGCAATAGGCCCTTTCGAGGTCTCTAGACCCCTCAAAAATGAGTTTTAAAGTTTAGAATTTTTTGTAACGTCTCTTTTTTGATAATCAATTCCCCGTATTCATGGATGCACATCCTGAGGAGCGTTATTTAATGTTTTAAGGCACTATTAGTCAAAAAGTGACTAACTATAGAAAAACAGCTGATGCACCTTTTTTGCATATTTTCCAAGAAGACCAAAGTGGCCCATATGCTAAAGATCAAAGAAAAAGCAAAACACCACAAGGAGGAAAAAGTTTCACAATATCGCAACATGTATTTTTGCTGTCTAAAGCAAAGAGGAAGAGCAAGGAGGAAAAAGTGTCACGATATCGTGACATGTTGCATTTTCGCGGTTCAAAGCGAAGAGAAGGAGCAAGAAGGTAAAAGTGTCACGATATCGCGACATGCTGCATTTTCATGAGAAAAAGCAAAGAGAAAGAGCAAAGAGGAAAAAGTTTCGTGATATTGCGACATGTTGCATTTTCGCGGTCCAAAGCGAAGAGAAAGAGCGAGGAGGAAAAAGTGTCTCGATATCATGACATGTTGCATTTTTGCAGTCCAAAACGAAGAGAAAGAGCAAGGAGGAAAAGGTGTCGCGATATCACGACATGTTGCATTTTTGCGAACAAAAGCAACAAAAGGAAGCAAGAAGGCATAAGTGTCGCGATATCACGACATGTCGCATTTTTGCGAATGAAGGCAGCCAAAGAGCAACATGAAGGAAAGAATGTCACGATTTCATGACATGTCTCATTTTCACGACTGGAAGCGGCAGAAGAGCAAAGCAAGAGATGAATGTCGCGATTTTGTGACATGTCTCATTTTCGCGGCTGGAAGCGACAGAAAAGCAAAGCAAGGAAAGAATGTAACGATTTCGCAACATGTCTCATTTTTGCGGCTGGAAGCGGCAGAAAAGCAAAGCAAGGAAAGAATGTCACAATTTCATGACATGTCTCATTTTCGCGGCTGGAAGCGGCAGAAGAGCAAAGCAAGAGATGAATGTCGCGATTTCGCGACATGTCTCTTTTTCGCGGCTGGAAGCGGCAGAAAATCAAAGCAAGGAAAGAATGTCGTGATTTTGCGACATGTCTCATTTTCATGGCTGGAAGCGGTAGAAAAGCAAAGCAAGGAAAGAATGTCACGATTTCATGACATGTCTCATTTTCGCGACTGGAAGCGGTAGAAGAGCAAAGCAAGAGACGAATGTCACGATTTCGTGACATGTCTCATTTTCATGGTTGGAAGCGACAGAAAATCAAAGCAAGGAAAGAATGTCGTGATTTCGTGACATGTCTCATTTTTGCAGCTGGAAATGGCAGAAGAGCAAAGCAAGAGACGAATGTCATGATTTCGTGACATGTCTCATTTTTGCATCTGGAAGCGACAGAAAATTAAAGCAAGGAAAGAACGTTGCGATTTCACGACATGTCTCATTTTCACGGTTGGAAGCGACACAAGAGCAAAGCAAGGAAAGAATGTCACGATTTTATGACATGTCTCATTTTCACGGCTAGAGATGGCAAAAGAGCATAGCAAGGAAAGAATGTCGTGATTTCACTACACACCAGCTGTAAAGGAATAAAGTATATTTTTGGCAACTAGGGACATGCACTGACATCAGGTGCTGATTTTTGAAGAATGGTCTGTTGATTATAACCTGGCAGGTCCACTGGATGATTGCAGAATAACAGGCTCATCTAAAATTAGCCAAAAGGAAATCTATCCAATCTGTGGGAAATCCGTTGTATATTATTAGAAACTGCAGACAATTACTTGTAATTGATTGAAGAAATTAAATGTATGTAGTAGAAGATACTCTTTTTAGGGTATAAATAGGAGTGAGTCAACCATGAAAAAAGGTCGGCTCTTGGATGTTTACAAGCTTGATGTACATGTACTGGATTACAAGCAATAAAATATTTCTTCCTCTGGCTTCCAAAACTTTTGTGTGCTTGTATGTATCTGGTGTTTTAACTTTTATTCACTCTAAGTTTTATAATGTATATTTTCTAAAAACTGGACTGTGCACGTATAAATCTTTTTTCTAGAGTTGAACATTAAAATATAGTTACATGCTTTTAGACGAACATCTAGAAGTCACACTCAGGAATTCATGTTTTCTATAAAGAAGATATAAAGAAAACTCTGAAAGTAGTAATCTGCATTATCAATGTTTGTTGTTGTCCAATATATACCATGAGAAAATTTTCTAGCTTAGGCTATATTTCCCTTATCTCTTGTTCCCATTTTCTCTAAAAATCTCAACGGAACCAGCCTTCTTTGGAGACTAGACAGATGATCTCAAGAAAGATCTATCTATTCAATGTTGGCAAAGTCTAAGGTATAACACTATTAACCGAAGGCAGATTTTGTTTCAATAGTTTTTGGCACACCTGGTGGGACTAGCAATCCCACAGTATTGTAGAAGTTTTGGTGTTTTACCTTAAGAGCTTTTTTGTTTAAAAATCTCAAGAAAAAACACCTGGCGACTCCGTTGCAATACGACTATGCATCGATTTTAGAAATTTGAATAGAACCTCTTTAAAGGATCATTATCCTTTACCCCAGATTGACCCAATCCTTCATACTATGGCGGGAGCAGAAAGGTTTTCTTTTTTAGATAGATTTTCTGGTTACAATCAATTTTGGGTGAGAAATGAAGATCAATACAAGACTGCATTCACCACTACGTGGGGAACATTTGCATACCAAAGGATGCCCTTTGGATTATCTAACGTAGGAGCAACTTTCCAGAGAGCCATGGACGTAGCTTTTGGGGAGCTTGCGAGCAAAATTATTGTCGTCTATTTAGATGACATGACTATTTTTTCTCACGACAAAAGGGACCATGCCACTCATCTGCAGCAAGTATTTGAGAAATGTAGAGAATTTGGGATATCACTAAATCCTAAAAAATCTATTTTTTTTGTGGAAGAAGGAATACTCCTTGGGCATGTTATTTCTAAATTTGGACTATCAATTGACACTGATAGAGTGAAGGCACTTCTTGAGTTGTCGCTTCCAGTTAACAAGAAAGGTTTGCAGTCCTTCTTTGGTCAAATAAATTTCGTCAGAAAATTCATTGTAGATTTTGCCCAAACAGTTAAACCAATGACTGAATTATTGAAAAAGGATGCTCCTTTCAAATGGACAGAGCCAAGGAAAGAAGCTTTTCAAAAAATTCTAGAAGCCATCGCTCAAGCTCCTGTGCTAGTCAACCCTAACTATTCCCGAGGTTTCATACTATATGCTATCGGAGAGAAAAATAGTTATGCTACAGTTCTCACTTAGAAAGGAGTAGATGACGAAGAAAGACCCATAGCCTTTCTGAGTTCCACCATGTACAAACATGAGGAAAGGTACAGCTTCATAGAAAAACAAGTATATGCAATTATGAAATCCTTGAATAAGCTAAAACACTTCTTATCCCAGATTCGAACGATGGTGTATGTTATTCATCCCGATGTAATAAACTTCATAATTCAAGGAGAATTGGGTGAAAAAAGAGTTGGATGGGTGACTCGCATCCAAGAGTATGATGTAGAAATACATCCTACTAAAATAGTCAGAGGGAGAGCTTTGTGCCAGGAATTGGCCAAGCAAGCCGCAAGTGGATATGGGGAGAGCAACCCCGTCATGGCAAACACAGAGCAACACCAAGATAGAGTAAGTTCAGGTTGGATCGATGACTTTGTGAGGTATTTTCAGACTGGGTCATGTCTTGAAGATATGAATGCTTTCCAGAGAAGGATATTCAGAACCCAAGCATTGAAATATACCCTTCGAACTATTGTAATCACAATGACACTGAGAAGGGGGGTGAATCAGTGTGTTCTTTAAAAACTTCTAAAACAATTAGATTATAAAACCAGTAGCAATTTAAAGTAGATAAAAGAGATACTAAATGCATCAAGAAAGCATCACACATAACATAGCATTTTAACGAGGTTCACCAATGTGGCTACTCCTCAAAAATACTGCTTGGACTACCATCCAAATCCAGTCAATGCAAAGCTACAACTTTACATAATCCTTTACCAAGCACCAACCTGGAAGGAGCACCAACCCCTTAACTTTATCCGCTTCAATAGAATGGAGCACCAACTCCTATTTTACCAAGCACCTCACTGGAAAGAGGCACCAACCCCTTAATTTGCCAGCACTAACTGGACAAATTGTTTACCAATACTCAACTGGAAAGAGGCACCAACCCCTTAATTTGCCAGCACCAATCGGACTTCAATATTGAATAAAAATATGTTTGACATATACCTTTGTTATTGCAAGACTCTAACTGGTCTACATCACCTTTGCAATCTCTCGTGCACTCTGATCTCTCTTGCACAATCACTTCACACGCTTTGTTGCACTCGCTACGACCAGACTTTGCAATCAACTTTGCCCTTCGCGCTTCTCTGCACACTCTGCTTTCTCTGTGCACACACTTCGCACACTCTGTGTCATTTCACATTCTACTCTCTGCTCAACACGACTTCACTTTCACAAACACTATGCTCGCATTCGCACTTTATCTTTACACCCCACTTTTCAAACTCGAAGTACCCTTGCTTTTATAGAAGAAGTTTTAGGAACAAACCCTAAAAGAACGTCGGTTGGGAAGCCCTAGAATTTGTCAGCTGCCAAACCCTAAAATTCGTCGGCCCAAATTTAACTTTGTCGGTCTCAAACACTTCTTCCACCTTCGTCACTTTCCTATAGCTTATTGCCGTGAAATAGTAACATGTCGGCCCTTTTAATTTAATTTAATATTTTAATTTAAATTTTAAATAAAATAAAATTTAAACTAAATATTTAAAATTAAATATCTTCATCACCGGGGCATCTTTTTCAACGAAACAAAGAGCCAACTTGGGTTTTAAGAAAAACCCATTTCAAATCTGTTATCCATGGTTTTAAATAAAACTTTTTATTTTGATTGCCTTGGTTTTCACAAAGAACCTTTAAAATTTAAACTAAATATTTAAAATTAAATATCTTTATCACCGAGGCATCTTTTTCAACGAAACGAAGAGCCAACTTGGGTTTTAAGAAAAACCCATTTCAAATTTGTTATCCATGTTTTTAAATAAAACTTTTTATTCTGACTTCCTTGGTTTTCACAAAAAACCTTTTCGCTTCTTGACATCTCAGGATCTGAAGACTTCTTCTCATTCTAAATTATGTTTTCTGTTTCTGTGCATCTATCATTTAAGGACTCATGATCTGACTAACTTCTAAACTTTATCCTCTACATCTGAGTGACTTCTGAACTGCCTGTCCATTGCATCATTAGATCTAATTGACTATATTGACAACAATGACAATCCTCCTATAACACCTTGCTCAACACTGAACTCCTATCCATTGTACTTTGGCTGCACCTTGCTGTTCAATAAACTCTTGTCCATTGCATCAATAAATCAGTCTGACTGTGTTGACAACAATGACAATACTATTTGCTGCACTTTGCTCAACAATCTCCCCCTTTGGAATTGTTGGCAACACGTGCAATTTTCTTGTAAATCTTCTCCCCCTTTGACAATAATACCAAAGGGTTGCTGCAGACTCCCCCTGAGTCTATGCACAATATTCTTAGACACAAATTATTACAATTAGCAAATATTCCAAGCATGAACAAGAAGAACAAAAAATACACAAATGCTCCCCCTGAGTCCAATACCACTTCATTTCACTGATTGACAACATCATGATAAGCATAATAGGCATCAAAAAAATCAACAATGTGAATAGCAGCAATAACCAGTGAATGACACCATCACCGTCAACTTCACCAATATAACATGTGTAAGAACATGACCGAACCACTCGTCTTCATGGCAACTACCCTCTCGTTGCTTTGCAAACTCAAACTTGTCCCCTGTTAGTGAAGGCATACAATAATCTTATATAGCCAACTTTTTGTTTTGCAATGCCAACAACATCTGCATACAACTTCACCATGCATCTTGGATATATTCTCAACAAGCTTGAACCCAATGACAGCCACTTTCAACTCTTTGCAAGTACCAAACATTGTACCACAAAGACAACCAACATCTTTTCTCAACCAATTAAGGCTTTGGCAACAATGCTTATAGACAAGGTTTAACCAACGTCATTCAACTCAAGATTAACCTTGAAGCATTCAACCAATCACTACATGAAAAGGAAACTAGTAGACATCCTTTTCCTTCCAAAGGTATTTGAACAAGATAGCCACCAACATAAATCACCAAGGCAAAGAATAACTTGCTCAAATCAAACTCAATGGAGTAAGTCCAAATCATGTATCAAGAAAAGCATTAACTTGATCAAAACAACCACTATGAAAGCAACTCAACTATTCATCACCAGGTGGAAATCATCTCGGTCGCTCAAAAAAACTTTTTCTTCAATCTTCCCATTCAACATGCTGATTTCACTTTTGTCAACGGAATTGACAAGTGACTCACATCTGTACCAATTTTTGTCCAAAGACTGCAATTTTACTGCCAAATCTTACTTTCAACTATGCATGTCGGAAGAAGACATTTTGTCAAACACTTTATGGCCAACCGTAGTGCACCTTACTTAGCCTCAAGCTTCTTATCCTTGGACTGGCATTAAATCAATAGTTAAAACAAAACTGTCTGTGAATTAAATATATTCACCAAGGTGTCATGAAAGATTTGGCAATCTTCACATCAAAGAGTAAAAACAAATACATGTTGCTCGAAACACAAATACACAGCTAGGGCAAGCATTCTTTCGTTGAGCAAATTATCTGGACTATTATGATTCATAATTTTGAACAGTGGTATTAAGAATCATCAACGATGACAACAGTGACATATCTCAAAACTACCAATGGTGACGACTCTCAAATTAAACACCACACTTCACGGCATTTCCACAAACCACTATATAAACTGAAAAACACACTTTAACACTATACAACATTAACCCGATCGCTTACCTTTCATCCTCGGATACCTAGACAAATACATAGGAGCATTAAAATAAAATTTTAATATTGCTCCTCCCGAGGATGTGCCACCCGGAGTTGCTTAGAGCAATGGCAGAGTAGCCTCCTTCGATCCAAGGAGACACAATTTCCTTTCTTCTGTCTTTCTCCAGACTTTCCTGAACTTGGGCTTGGGTTTTTCAACAACATCCCTATTTTGCTCCTATTCGTGAACTTGAACATTTCTCTTGTGGGGTTGTCTCTTGTGCATTCTTGAAGGATGATTATTTTCTTTTCTTTTATGCACATGATATGTTCCTTGTCGGTGTTGTCCTCTTTGTGTTTGATGAAATCTAGGGTTTTGCCTTAGATTAGATATAGAAGTGCTTGGATAGAACCTTGCTATGTGCCCTTGACCATTGCATTTAAAACATTGCACATGTTTTATTCCCTGTCTGTATTGCATTCTATGTGTATGATGAAATCTATGGTATTGCCTTAGATTGGATACGTAGTGCTTGAACAAAACTTTGCTATATGCCCATGGCCATTACATTTAAAACATTGCACAGGGTGTTCACTCAAAAAAATAGAAGTATTTTTATCAGCATAACTCTTTGATCTATTGTTCAGTCCACAATAAATTGCCGTGTGACCAAAGTGGTTGCATTTAGAACAATAGCCATAAAAAGCATTATTATTAAAAGAGTGAGAGTGAGAGAACCTCTTTTGCTGTGGTTGCTTTGCTGTAGATCTTCTTTGATATTTTCTTCCTTTTGAGGATTCAGACTTCGAGACTTTTCTTGTTTCAATCCTTCAACCGAGGACTTCTTCTTCTCTGCATATTTGGAGGATGAAGGTTGTTCAACTTCATATCCAAGACCAAACTTAGCTATGGAGATTCTTTGTTGATTTATCATTGTATCTAGCAACTCTGTGCTCTTCTCAAATTTGAGATTTATATTGGCCTCTTTTAGTTGTTTCTTCAATGAAACAATCTCTTCTTCTTGTTGGCAGCATACAGTCTCTTTCTCATTGATTTTAGACCTAAGAATATCTTCAATCCTTTTGTTTTGTTCTACTTGCAGCTTTAGATCAACAATAACCTGTTTATATTCCTCTTCAATTGTGTTGTATACATCATTCTTATTATCCAGCTGTGTCTTCAAGGCTTCTTCTGATTTCTTGGCCTTTTGAACTTGTAGGAAGAGATCTTCAATCTCATCCTTATATTCTTCTAATTTCTTGGATAGTATTTTGTTCTTTTTATTTTCTATTCTCCACTCTTCAAGAGCAGATATCAACTCTCCTTCAAAATCTACTTCAGCCTCAAGATTTTCATCACAAACTTCAGGATTCACTTCTTATACCTTTTCCAATTCAAATTTCTCTTCTACAGGAACCGAAACTGACTGGGATGCCTTTTTGGATGAGGATCTATTCTTCTTAGCCATTGTGTACTAATCCAAGATCAACCCTGACTGATTTAGCCAAAATTGGTAACTTGGCTCTGATACCAATTGTTGTAATCACAATGACACTGAGAGGGGGGGTGAATCAGTGTGTTCTTTAAAAACTTCTAAAATAATTAGATTATAAAACCAGCAGCAGTTTAAAGCAGATAAAAGAGATACTAAATGCATCAAGAAAGCATCACACATAACATAGCATTTTAACGAGGTTCACCAATGTGGCTACTCCTCAAAAAGACTGCTTGGACTACCATCCAAATCCAGTCAATGCAAAGCTACAACTTTACATAATCCTTTACCAAGACCAATCGGAAGGAGCACCAACCCCTTAACTTTATCCGCTTCAACAGAATGGAGCACCAACTCTTATTTTACCAAGCACCTACCGGAAAGAGGCACCAACACCTTAATTTGCCAGCACCAATCGGACAAATTGTTTACCAAAGACCAAGCTGGAAAGAGGCACCAACCCCTTAATTTGCCAGCACCAACTGGACTTCAATATTGAATAAAAAAAAAATTTGACATATACCTTTGTTATTGCAAGACTCTAACTGGTCTACATCACCTTTTCAATCTTTGTGCACTCTGCTCTCTCTTGCACAATCACTTCACACGCTTTGTCGTGCATCGCTACTGACCGGACTTTGCAATCAACTTTGCCCTTTGCGCTTCTCTACACACTCTGCTTTCTCTGCGCACATGCTTCGCACACTCTGTGTCATTTCACATTCTACTCTCTTCTCAACATGACTTCGCTTTCACAAACACTATGCTCGCATTCTCACTTTATCTTTACACCCCACTTTTCAAACTTGAAGTACCCTTGCTTTTATAGAAGAAGTTTTAGGAACAAACCCTAAAAGAACGTCGGTTGAGAAACCCTAGAATTTGTCACCGCCAAACCCTAAAATCCGTCGGCCCGCATTTAACTTTGTCGATCTCAAACACTTCTTCCACCTTTGTCACTTTCCTGTAGCTTATTTCCGCGAAATAGTAACATGTCGGCCCTTTTAATTTAATTTAATATTTTAATTTAAATTTTAAATAAAATAAAATTTAAACTAAATATTTAAAATTAAATATCTTCATCACCGGGCATCTTTTTCAATGAAACAAAGAGCCAACTTGGGTTTTAAGAAAAACCCATTTCAAATCTGTTATCCATGGTTTTAAATAAAACTTTTTATTTTGACTGCCTTGGTTTTCACAAAAAACCTTTAAAATTTAAACTAAATATTTAAAATTAAATATCTTTATCACCGAGGCATCTTTTTCAACGAAACGAAGATCCAACTTGGGTTTTAAGAAAAACCCATTTCAAATCTATTATCCATGGTTTTAAATAAAAAAATTTATTCTGATCGCCTTGGTTTTCACAAAAAACCTTTCTCGCTTCTTGACATCTCAGGATCTGAAGACTTCTTCTTCTCATTCCGAATTATGTTTTCTCGTTTCGTGCATCTATCATTTAAGGACTCATGATCCGACTAACTTTTGAACTTTATCCTCTGCATCTGAGTGACTTCTGAACTGCCTTTCCATTGCATCATTAGATCTAACTGACTGTATTGACAACAATGACAATCCTCCTGTAACACCTTGCTCAACACTGAAATCCTATCCATTGTACTTTGGCTACACCTTGATGTTCAATAAACTCTTGTCCATTGCATCAATAAATTTGTCTGACTGTGTTGACAACAATGACAATATTATTTGCTGCACAGGATTAACATCGATGGTGTATTGTTAAAATGCATTCCCGATAATGAAAAGCAAAAAGTGTTAGATGAATTTCATGGGGTTTTTTAGGGGGACATTATGCAGGTCGAACTACAGCTTTGAAGATCATTAGGGCTGGATGTTATTGGCCTTCCATCTTCCTAGATGCGTACAAAGTGACCCAGAGGTGCGAACAGTGTCAGAGGTATGTGAGAAGAAACAAGAATGCACCTATGCCCTTAAAATCTATTCAAGTTGAGGAACCATTCTAGCAGTGGGGGTTGGATTTCGTAGGGATAATAGAGCCAAACTCATCATCAGGCCACAAATACATTCTCACTACCATTGACTACTTCACCAAGTGGGTAGAAGCAGTGCCTACGAAGAAAGCTGATTCAGAAGTGGTGATAGAATTCATCGAAAGTCTAATCACAAGGTTTGGCATACCATATTCTTTGGTTACATACAATGGATCCCCTTTCACTAGTGCAAATATGATCGAATTTGTCAGTAGATATGGAATTTACCTGAAGACTTCCTCTAATTATTACCCACAAGGTAATGGATTAGCTGAGTCTACTAATAAGAATCTTCTGAGAATTCTAAAAAGAACATTAGAGGACAATAAGAAGAACTGGCACTCACTCCTGAATCAAGCCCTGTGGGCCGACAGAATCTTAATCAAAAAATTAATCAATACTTTGCGATATGCTTTGGTTTATGGCAAAGAAGCTTTTCTACCGATTCATATGGAGATACCCGCGTTGAGGATGCTAAACCAAGTTAACGAAGATGAAGTTCATCCAATGGATGCCCGACTGATGCAACTTCTATAGCTTGAAGAATCTAGGGAACAAGCCTATGATCATCATCAAAAGCATATGGTAAAAACAGTCAGGTGGTTCGATAAGAAAACCACTTTCAAGAAATTTAAAACAGGTGACCTGGTATTAAAATGGAATGTCAAGAAAGCAAATCCAGGACATCGTGACAATTTTGATGCTTTCTGGGATGGGCCATTCAAAATTGTTTCAGAAAAGCAATTCAATGCCTTCCAGTTAAAATATCAAGATGGATGGGTTCTACCCATCATGGTGAACACTTTTCACCTAAAATTGTATTTCCAGTAAAAGATACAGATCACCATTATATGTACAGTATATTATAAGTTTGGAGTTTTGTAAATATTTCCCTTTTTATGGCCTAATAAGAATCAAGTGTGCAAGACTTATCAAGAGATAATTGTAGCCATGGACAGAATCAACAGATCTAAACATCAGGGGCAGCAACGACAGCAGAAGTCGGGACCAGCTTCCCGAATTGAATTTTCTGTGTTCTTCATACAAAGGTTAAGTCCCTGAACAGTAAAATAAAGGTTCTGATAAGGTAAAGATCTATATTCCAAAGTGCATTCTTTTTCTTTTATCCTTGTTTTTCCACTCGAAATTTTACTTTTCGCAACTGTGCTGGTGACTTCATTTCCCAATGGATGAAGGCATGGTCTCTATTTTTGCTAGAAAAAATTCCCCCGGAAGGCGCCAAGAATGTTAGTCAAAAATTGACTAACTACAAAAAAACAACTGATGCACCTTTTTTGCATATTTTCCAAGAAGACCAAAGTGGCCCATATGCTAAAGATCAAAGAAAAAGCAAAACACCGCAAGGAGGAAAAAGTGTCGCGATATCGCGACATGTTGCATTTTCGCGGTCCAAAGCAAAGAGGAAGAGCAAGGAGTAAAAAGTGTCACGATATCGCGACATGTTGCATTTTTGCGGTTCAAAGCGAAGAGAAGGAGCAAGAAGGTAAAAGTGTCGCGATATCATGACATGTTGCATTTTCATGGGAAAAAGCAAAGAGAAAGAGCAAAGAGGAAAAAGTGTCACGATATCGCGACATGTTGCATTTTCATGGTCCAAAGCGAAGAGAAAGAGCGAGGAGGAAAAAGTGTCTCGATATCGCGACATGTTGCATTTTTGCGGTCCAAAACGAAGAGAAAGAGCAAGGAGGAAAAGGTGTCGCGATATCACGACATGTTGCATTTTCACGAACAAAAGCAACAAAAGGGAGCAAGAAGGCATAAGTGTCGCGATATCGCAACATGTCGCATTTTCGCGGTTGAAGGCAGCAAAAGAGCAACGCGAAGGAAAGAATGTCATGATTTTGTGACATGTCTCATTTTCATGGCTGGAAGCGACAGAAGAGCAAAGCAAGAGACGAATGTCGCAATTTCATGACATGTCTCATTTTCGTGGCTGGAAGCAGCAGAAAAGCAAAGCAAGGAAAGAATGTCACGATTTCGTGACATGTCTCATTTTCGCAGCTGGAAGCGATAGAAAAGCAAATCAAGGAAATAATGTCATGATTTTACATGTCTCATTTTCATGGTTGGAAGCGGTAGAAGAGCAAAGCAAGAGACAAATGTCATGATTTTGTGACATGTCTCTTTTTCGCGGCTGGAAGCGGCAGAAAAGAAAAGCAAGGAAAGAATGTCATGATTTTGTGACATGTCTCATTTTCACGGCTGGAAGCGATAGAAAAACAAAGCAAGGAAAGAATGTCGCAATTTCGTGACATGTCTCATTTTCGTGGCTGGAAGCGACAGAAGAGCAAAACAAGAGACGAATGTCACGATTTCGTGACATGTCTCATTTTTGTGGTTGGAAGCGGCAGAAAAGCAAAGCAAGGAAAGAACGTCATGATTTTGTGACATGTCTCATTTTCATAGTTGGAAGTGGTAGAAGAGCAAAGCAAGAGACGAATGTTGCGATTTCGTGACATGTCTCATTTTCACGTCTGGAAGCGACAGAAAAGCGAAGCAAGGAAAGAACGTCGCGATTTTGCGACATGTCTCATTTTCACGGCTGGAAGCGACAGAAGAGCAAAGCAAGGAAATAATGTCACAATTTTGTCACATGTCTCATTTTCACGATGGGAGGCAGCAAAAGAGTAGAGCAAGGAAAGAATATCATGATTTCACGACACGCCAGTTGTAAAGGAATAAATTATATTTTTGGCAACTGGGGACATGCACTGACATCAGGTGCTAATTTCTAAAGAATGGTCTATTGATTATAACCTGGTAGGTCCACTGGATGATTGTAGAATAACAAGCTCATCTAAAATTATCCAGAAGGAAATCTATCCAATCTGCGAGAAATTCGTTGTATATTATTAGAAACTGCAGACAATTACTTGTAATTGATTGAAGAAATGAAATGTACGTAGTATAAGATACTCTTTTTAGGGTATAAATAGGAGTGAGTCGACCATGAAAAAATGTCAGCTCTTGGACATTTACAAGCTTGATGTACATGTACTGGATTACAAGCAATAAAAGATTTCTTCCTCTGGCTTTCGAAACTTTTGTGTGCTTGTATGTATCTGGTGTTTTAACTTTTATTCACTCTAAGTTTTATAATGTATCTATTCTGAAATATGGACTATGCACGTATAAATCTTGTTTCTAGAGTTGAACATTAAAATATAGTTACATGCTTTTAGACGAACATCTAAAAGTCACACTCAGGAATTCATGTTTTCTATAAAGAAGATATAAAGAAAACTCTGAAAGTAGTAGTATGCATCATAAATGTTTGTTGTTGTCCAATCTATACGGTGAGAAAAGTTTCTATCTTAGGCTATATTTCCCTTATCTCTTGTTCCCCTTTTCTCTAAAAAACTCAAAGGAAACAGCCTTCTCTGGAGACTAGACAGATGATCTCAAGCAAGATCTATCTATTCAATGTTGTCAAAGTCTAAGGCGCAACACTATTAACCGAACACAAATTTTGTTCCAACAGGCACTTTCAACCGTTATCCTTGGAAATCACTATCTTTTTTGGCATATCCCAAGGTAACAGTCTATTTTTCTTGATTCTCACCATGTGGCATGTTGGCTAGTGCACCCACTGGCTTGAGAAATCTATATAAAAACGATGGATTGTAATGTTTGGTCATCAGCCGAACTGATGAGCACTTAAGGTGCGAAATGTATGTTTGGATATTTCCCTTTCATTTTAGTCTATCTTGTTCTTATGTTGTGAAGTGCCCTTTTTGCATTGATCACTTGTGCTTCTACTTTCACTTCACTATTTGATTTATGTTGTGCTAAGGTACTATTGCAAAGTATTTCTTTCTTTTTGAATATAAAAGTTTACTTTTCAATCTGATGTTGCACACTGCCCTAGCTATCCAAAATCTAGAAGAGTATCCCTATTTCTTTCGTGAAGGCTCTCCTATTCTGGAATCCACCAGATCCACTCAAAAGAAACCCAAGATGATACTTTCAGAGGTTAAAGCTTCCTCTTCGTGCATAGAATGCACTCAAATGCATTCCTACTCTTATGTTCCTGAAGGGATGCAATCCTTGATGCATATTCCAAAACTATCATAGAGTGTTAAAGATATTTGCTCAAAATTCTAGGAAACCTTTAGATCTGCGTTCATAAAGGTCCACAAAACTGAGACCTTCATCATGAAAATCTAGAAAGGCATCAACGAGGGCACCATACCAAATAGTTTGTGCATGAAGCCTCCAAGCCTTCGGATTCTAGATCCTACTCTTCTTGAAGATATGGACAAGAAATTTGTCGAGCTCACCTTGAATTTCCAGAAAGCATGTTCGAAAGTATATCTTTCAACGTAAAATAAATTACTTGAGATCTTGAAGGTTCAAAAGGATATTATTGTCACACAGCTTGATGCACAATTGGAGCAAATATTTAGCAAAATGAATTTCATTTTAGATTTTGATATTGCATCCTATTGGAAATCTCAAATAAAGCAAGACTTCACTGTGAAGGTCAATGCTCTTGAAATGGAACTGTGTGTGGATCGTCAGGTCCAACAAGGTGCAACTGACACTCAAAAATCTGCTAAGAAACAATAGCAAGATACTATCATGGATTAATCCAACACCTCTATGGCCTCCCTCATCAAAAAGGAGTGTGCGCCACTCTTTTCAGAGATCCAAGAGCTCAAAAAACTTGTCACAGATCTTGTTGTTTCCTCTCAACCCAACTCCCACAATCCCTTGCCCCAAAATCAAAGGATAAGGAATAGAAGTCGAAGTCATTCTCATAGCAAGAAGCAGCAACAACAACAACCTCAATAGTGATATTGACAACAACAATAGCAGAATCACCCTGATAGACAGAACTAGCGATCTTAGTCAAAAATAGGTCGCAATACCAATCCTAGAGCAGAGTTCACTGGCAACAACCAGAGAAAGAATTTATACCTCTTGCATAGCAGCAGTCGCGATGGGGCTCTAGAAAAACTTTCCAAGGATCTAGTTATCGAACGAATCAGAACTCTACAAGATATTTTCCCAAGTAGTTAGGTTCGAGATTATAGTAGGCCCAATGCCATCCTCACAGTAGCAGTGTAAATCGCTACAGAGTTGTTGGAGTGCTATCTTCAGCCTTATCGACTGATGTTTGCTCTTCTTTAGCAATATTATAGTAGGTACTATTAATGGCATGATTACAAATATCGATGTTCATAATTTCTCTGATAGACCTCTCACAGTGGCAGAAAAAGAGCTTCTTGGGCTAGAATTGAAATAGACCCCTCAAAAATGAGTTTTAAAGTTTATAATTTTTTTGTAACGTCTCTTTTTTGGCAATCAATGCCCCATATTCACGGGTGCACATCCCGAGGAGAATTATTTAATATTTTAAGGTACTTTCAACCATTATCCTTGGCAATCACTGTCTTTTTTGGCATATCCCAAGGTAACGATCTATTTTTCTTTATTCTTGCCACATGGCATGTTGGCTAGCGCACCTACTAGTTTGATAAATCTATATAAACAAGATGGATTGTAATGTTTGGTCATCATCCGAACTGCTGAGCACTTAAGGTGCAAAAAGCATTTTTAGATTTTTCCCTTTCATTTTAGTCTCTCTTGTTCTTATGTCGTGAAGTCCCATTTTTGCATTGATCACTTGTGCTTCTACTTCCTCTTCGCTATTTTATTTTTGTTACGCTAAGGTACTACTGCAAAGTATTTCTTTCTTTTTGAATATAAAATTTTACTTTTCAATTTGATGTCGCACGCTGCCCTAGCTATCCGATATCCAAAAGAGGATCCCTATTTCTTTCGTGAAGGCTCTCCTGTTCTGGAATCCACCAGATCCGCTCAAAAGAGACCCAGGATGATACTTTTGAAGCTTGAAGCTTCCCCTTCATGCATAGAATGCACTCAAATGTAGTCCTGCTCTTATGTTCCTAAAGTGACGCAACCCTCTATGCATATTCCAGAACTACTATAGAATCTTAAAGATCTCGACTTGAAATTCTCGAAAACCTTCAAATATGCATTCATCAAGGTCCACAAAACTGAGACCTTCATCATGAAAATCCAAAAATACATCAATGAGGACACCATGCCAAACAGTTTATGCAAGAAGCCTCCAAGCCTTCAGATTCCAGATCCTGCTCTTCAGGAAGAGATGGACAAGAAATTTGTTGAGCTCACCTTGAATTTCCATAAAGCATGTTCGAAAGTATATCTTTCTATAGAAAAGAAACTACTTGAGAGCTTGAAGGTTCAAAAGGATGTTGTTGTCACACAGCTCGATGCACAATTGCAGCAAATATTTAGCAAAATTACTTTCATTTTAGATTTTGAGATTGCATCGTATGGGAAATCTCAAATCAACCAAGACTTTGTTGTGAAGGCCAACGCTCTCGAAATGGAACTATATGTGGATCATCAGATCCAACAAGGTGCAACCGACACTCGAAAAGCTACAGAGAAATAATAGCAAGATACTATCATGGATGAATCCAACACCTCGATGACCTTCTTCATTGAAAAGGAGTGTGCTCCACTCTTTTCTGAGATCCAAGAGCTCAGAAAACTTGTCACAGATCTTGTCATTTCCTCTCGATCCAATTCCCAGAATACCTCACCCTAAAATTGAAGGAGAAGGAATAGAAGCCAGAGTTATTCCTGTAGCGTGTAGGAGCAACAACATCAACCTCAATATTCAGGCCAACAATAATAGTAGCATAATCACCCTGATAGACAAAACCAGCAATATCAATCAAAAAATGGGTCACGGGACCGATCCTAGAGCAGAGTTCATAGGCAATAAATAGAGAAATAATTCATACCTCCTACATAGTAGTAGTCACGACAGGGCTCTGGTAGAAATTTCCAAGGATCTAGTTCTTGAACAAATCAAAAATTTGCAAGATCTGTTCCAAGGCAGTGAGGTCTAGGATTGCAGCATACCCAAGGTCATCCTTGTGATGGTGGCATAAACCGCTACTAAATCCTTGGAGTGCCATATCCAACATTACCGATAGATGCCTGCTCTTCTTCAGCAAGAGAATGGTTGGTGTTGTCAATGGCATGATCACAAATATTGATGATGCTTTTGGAGTTTGGAATGGTACTAAAGAGAGTCTTCAAGCTCTCATTGATGCCTATGGTTCTGTTTATCCCAGCATCAACATCACTACTGCCATTTCCATTTCTAAAGTTAGCATCTTGGATATTCTGGTGGTCAAACCACCCTCCATGACTATTCCAGGTTGTCTACATGCTAAATTGTACCAGAAACAAATGAATGTGTATCAATATATCCCTTTCTATTCATTCCATCCACCCCACCAGAAAAAAGCCTTCATAGTCATCGAACTCAATAGGTTTCTGGTTAGAGAGGCGGATGATGAAGGATTCAAAAATATGAAGCATTAGTTTTTTCACAGGTTGAGAGCCTGGGGCTACCTATACCATTTCTTATTTCCACTCTTTTCCCAGGTAGATTTTTGACACAGGCCTGCACTACTCTATAAAATATTCCATAAGATCTCTTTAAGATAGCCAGGTCTAAAGAAATTTCCCCCAATTCTGATGAAGTTGTACAACTGCCAGTTTTCCCGTGATCTTCATCTAAATAAAAATGTGCTTGGACCTCTCTATGAAAATTTGAGCAAAGACCCTCAGCTCTCCCATATCGGTAGTGGCATCATCTATTGAAGAAACAAAAAAAATATGAAGAAATTTTTGTGCCGCAGTCGAGTTGTGAGAACCCAGCCCAACTTCAATCGGCCATAACTTTTGCTACAAGACTCTGATTCTTGAATCATTTGAAGCATTGGAAAGCTTATAAAATTTTCTACGATGATGGACTAAACCCATTGGGTTTTAAGCAATAGGCCCTTTAGAGGTCTCTAGACCCCTCAAAAATGAGTTTTAAAGTTTAGAATTTTTTGTAATGTCTCTTTTTCGATAATCAATGCCCCGTATTCATGGGTGCACATCCTGAGGAGCGTTATTTAATGTTTTAAGGCACTGTTAGTCAAAAAGTGACTAACTATAGAAAAATAGTTGATGCACATTTTTTGCATATTTTCCAAGAAGACCAAAGTGGCCCATATGATAAAGATCAAAGAAAAAGCAAAACACCGCAAGGAGGAAAAAGTGTCACGATATCGCGACATGTTGGATTTTTGCGATCCAAAGCAAAGAGGACGAGCAAGGAGGAAAAAGTGTCACGATATCACAACATGTTGCATTTTCATGGTTCAAAGTGAAGAGAAGGAGCAAGAAGGTAAAAGTGTCGCGATATCGCGACATGTTGCATGTTCGCGGGAAAAAGCAAAGAGAAAGAGCAAAGAGGAAAAAGTGTCGCGATATCACGACATGTTGCATTTTCGTGGTCCAAAGTGAAGAGAAAGAGCGAGGAGGAAAAAGTGTCATGATATCGTGACATGTTGCATTTTCACGGTCCAAAACGAATAGAAAGAGCAAGGAGGAAAAGGTGTCGCGATATCGCAACATGTTGCATTTTCGTAGACAAAAGCAACAAAAGGGAGCAAGAAGGCATAAGTGTCACGATATCACGACATGTCGCATTTTCATGGTTGAAGGTAGCCAAAGAGCAACGTGAAGGAAAGAATGTCGATATTTCATGACATGTCTCATTTTCGCAGCTGGAAGCGGCAGAAGAGCAAAGCAAGAGACGAATGTCGCGATTTCGCGACATGTCTCATTTTTGCGGCTAGAAGCGACAGAAAAGCAAAGCAAGGAAAGAATGTCACAATTTCGTGACATGTCTCATTTTTGCGGCTGGAAGCGGCAAAAAAGCAAAGCAAGGAAAGAATGTCGTGATTTTGTGACATGTCTCATTTTCACGGCTGGAAGTGGTAGAAGAGCAAAGCAAGAGATGAATGTCGCGATTTCGTGACATGTCTCATTTTCGCGGCTGGAAGTGGCAGAAAATAAAAGCAAGGAAAGAATGTCATGATTTCATGACATGTCTCATTTTCATGGCTGGAAGCGATAGAAAAGCAAAGCAAGGAAAGAATGTTGTGATTTCGTGACATGTCTCATTTTCACGGCTGGAAGCGATAGAAGAGCAAAGCAAGAGACGAATGTCGTGATTTCACGACATGTCTCATTTTCGCTGTTGGAAGTGACAGAAAAGCAAAGCAAGGAAATAACATCACGATTTCGCAACATGTCTCATTTTTGCAGCTGGAAGTGGTAGAAGAGCAAAGCAAGAGACGAATGTCACGTTTTCGTGACATGTCTCATTTTTGAGTCTAGAAGCGGCAGAAAAGCAAAGCAAGGAAAGAACATCACGATTTCGTGACATGTCTCATTTTTACGGCTGGAAGCGATAGAAGAGTAAAGCAAGGAAAGAATGTCGTGATTTCATGATGTCTCATTTTCATGGCTGGAGGTGGCAAAAGAGCAGAGCAAGGAAAGAATGTCGCGATTTCATGACACGCCAGCTGTAAAGGAATAAAGTATATTTTTGGCAACTGGGGACATGCACTGACATCAAGTGCTAATTTTTGAAGAATGGTCTATTGATTATAACCTGGCAGGTCCACTGGATGATTGCAGAATAACAGGCTCATCTAAAATTAGCCAGAAAGAAATATATCCAATCTACGAGAAATTTGTTGTATATTATTAGAAACTGCAGACAATTACTTGTAATTGATTGAAGAAATGAAATGTACGTAGTAGAAGATACTCTTTTTAGAGTATAAATAGGAGTGAGTCGACCATGAAAAAATTTTGGCTCTTGGATGTTTACAAGCTTGATGTACATGTACTGGATTACAAGCAATAAAAGATTTCTTCCTCTGGCTTCCGAAACTTCTGTGTGCTTGTATGTATCTGGTGTTTTAACTTTTATTCACTCTAAGTTTTATAATGTATCTGTTCTGAAAATTGGACTGTGCACGTATAAATCTTATTTCTAGAGTTGAACATTAAAAGATAGTTACATGATTTTAGACGAACATCTAAAAGTCACACTCAAGAATTCATGTTTTCTATAAAGAAGATATAAAGAAAACTCTGAAAGTAGTAATCTGCATCATCAATGTTTGTTGTTGTCCAATCTATACCATGAGAAAATTTTCTATCTTAGGCTATATTTCCCTTATCTCTTGTTCCCCTTTTCTCTAAAAAACTCAACGGAACCAGTCTTCTCTCGAGACTAGACAGATGATCTCAAGCAAGATTTGTCTATTCAATGTTGGCGAAGCCTAAAGCGTAACACTATTAACCGAAGGTAGATTTTGTTCCAACAATTTTTGGCACACCTTGTGGGACCAGCAATCCCATAGTATTGTATAAGTTTTGGTGTTTTACCTTAAGAGCTTTTTTGTTTAAAAATCTCAAGAAAAACCACCTGACGACTCCATTGCAATTTAGACCATAAAAGAAAGACCTTGTCTAGAAACCTTCTGGTTATATAGCCATATGATAACCAGATCCCAAGCTAGAAACTTTGAAGAACCTATCAAGTTCTTTGAACTACATCTCGAAAGCCTAAAAGCACACCTTGTGCTAGTCGTAAGATCAAATCCTCCCAAACCATTAGCACCTCTTTAACACCCATTGTAGGAGCATCTGCAAGCAATCCCATAGCGGTTGTAACTCCTTTAGCAATCATGGCAGCCGCCCCTACCCTAGTGCATCTTGTGTGGAATCAAACTGGCCCTTTGAACTTGGGAACACACCACCAAATTCCACAAGCTGCACTAAAAGCATTACTGACGTTTGACGAAACAGGAAAAATAGCAGATGAGCACTATTTAGATGTATCAACACTAGCATTTGTTTACAACATCACTCAGGAAGATGTAATGGTTATATTGTTGATTATATCTTTGAAAGGAAAGATTCTCTATTGGTACAGAGCACTTCCCACTGGATCCATTACTTCTTGGGAAGTACTGGTCGGCCGTCTAGTCGATGAATTTAATATACATGCGGATCCTTTCACATTTCTGAATCAATTCACTGTCATTGAGAGGCATCCACAAGAAGAAATCCAAGATTTCAACATCAGATTTACCAAAACTCATGATAGAGTACCGCAAGGCCTAAATCCCATGGAAGAACAAGCTATATGCTATTATTTAAGGGCTTTTGATTCAGATCTCAGTATGATAATAAGGCAATCTCGTGTAACCACTTTTCCTGGGATCTATGTAGAGGCAGAAAAGGGCGAAGCTTATCTCATCGCTACAAAAATATATCCATCAAAAATTCTATTGCCAATTTTACCAGAGCTTTCCCAAGCATCAATTTCTAAACTGCCTGTGCTCCCATCAATGTAGACCCTCCCAGCTATTGCTGCATCTCCTACATTCCTTGCATTACCAGCCACACCCCTTGCATCATCTCCCCCAAATGATCAATACATGACCATAATTGATACAATGAAGACATTTTCAAATGAAATCGTGTCCATGAAAAAGAGAGAGTCTGAATAGAATATCCAAACAAGAAGATTTCCACAGATACAAAAGGAAGGTGCTTCAACAAGTGGAAGAGGACAAGATAGAAAAAATGTGGTGTATGCGAATGATACGAGAGATAATGGAGAACCCACTAATTTTGATTACTAGTGTACCACTTGCAATGATCCTCATGGAGAGGATTCATGCATGATTCATCAACATCATGTGCAAGCGGTTATCAATGAGAGAGTCAAAGAAACCGGCAAGGGACAGGTGAACATAATCAGAGAGGTGCACCACAATTTGGCAATGCCATCAGTGGAGCAAGTATCGGTCCTGACAAGATCAAAAAAAATTTCATTACCAGTTGACCCTAAGGAACTCCAACCACTAGGTTTTCCTCCTGCCCCCAGGGCAACTCCACAGAAAAACCAGTCGAATGAGAAAGGATGTTCTGACCCTCCTCAGACTTTTGCGGCTACACCAAGAAAATATTTTCCTCCTAGAAAAGGGAGTGAGACTCAAGAGCAAGCGAAGGAAAGACTCAGGTTTCCTTCATTAAAAAAAATACAAATAACAAAAGCTACGTAGGTCTACAGAGACAGATATGACGCATCGACTAGTGGAAGGGAGAAAAGTGCTGAAGTATCCCCAGCTATAACTCTTTCGTTCAACATTGCAGAAGAAATGAAGAGGACCCCTTCCAAAATAAGCATGTATGATGCACTACAAATTCCTGGTTAGATTGACCTCCTCCAAGAATCTTTAAATTTAAAGAATAATACCTCTTCCTCAAATGTTATACAAGCAAATGTTGTGTCAACCTCTGGAAAAAATAGACCGCCCCCATTCTATTTATCTTTGCAAATGGAGGGGTGGATAGTTCACAATTACATGATTTATTCAGGGGACACAACTACAGTGATGTTGAAAGTCGTATCTGACATAATGGGGATGGAATATACTCGAAGTCATCCTGGTGTGTTGTAATTGGATGGTACTCCAGTAAAAACTATCGGGGTGATCAAAGATATCCCTATTCAACTCCACAGAATGCCAGAAGTAGTCATCATACAAGAAGTAGTCGTTGTCACATATCTTACCATTTCCTCTTGATCCAAATCCCGTAATCCCTTGCCCAAAAATAAAAGGATAAGGAATAGAATCCAAATTCGTTTCCATAGTGAATAGTAACAACAACAACAATCTCAATAGTTATGTTGACAACAACAGTAGCATAATTGCCCCGACAGATAGAACCAGCAATCTCAATCAAAAATTATTCGTAGGACTGATCTTAGATCAGAGTTTGTTGGTAACAACCAGAGAAAGAATTCATACCTCCTACACAGCAACATTCACGATTGGGATTTGGTGGAACTTTCCAAATATCTTGTTCCTGAATGAATCATAACTCTACGAGATCTATTCCAAGGTAGTCAGGTTCAGGATTGCAGCATACCTAAGGTTGTCCTCACAGTGGCGATGTAAAACACTACTAAATAATTAGAGTGTCATATTTATCCCTACCGATAGATTCTTGCTCTTCTTTAGCAAGAGTATGGTAGGTGTTATTGATGGCATGATCACAAATACTAATATTCATAATTTCTTTGATAGACCTCTCACACTGGCAAAAAAAGAGCTTCTTAGGCTAGGATTAAAATATATCCCTATCCCATCTCCCATGGCCCATGATGATGTCTGTGCAGAGTGTGTTCTATTTTCTAGGCTTCTCAAGCTCTGGTGGTTTTTTAGTCCAAAAGGAAGGAACATTGCCAACTAGGAAGAACCTGCCTACTCTTCCTTCTGTATTTCAAATTCTGCATGGGAACCTGATGTGAAATACCAACCCCTGTTGTATTTTCTTAATGACAAAAAGCATAGAGTTGAACAACAACTTGCTTCCATAGAGAGTATCTTCCTATCTCCCTTTCCTATACATCTGCTAAGATCCTTGCACTCTCTTAGATTTGATGATTCCATTGTCATCAGACCCACTGAAAAAAATCTCGATCTCACTGTTATCAGCAAGGCATGGTACCTGGAATAAGGGATCAGACAACTTTCAGATCTAGAATTTTACCAAAATATTATTTATGTTCTTTGGAACTCTCTTTTTTCTAGCTTGGAGTCCATTTTTAAAAATGAACAAAGAATTCTTCTCCTCGATCAAAAAACTATGGATTATCTTCTACAAAATAACCTCATCATTTCTCGATTTTGTACTTTCTACCTCATTCCAAAGATTCACAAACAACCCATGAAGAGTATACCCATCTGCTCCTACTACGGTTATATGTTGGAGCCTATTTCCAAATGGCTTCACCACCAGCTTCTCCCCATTCTCCTGGAGCATCCAAATAATCTACAAGACTCTCTAAGCCTAATGAAAATCCTTCATGAAAGATATTTTTCTCCAAGCTATGTTTTTTTCACCTTTGTTGTTGAGAGCTTGTACCCAAGCATTCCTCTAGCATCAGGATTGATCGCTCTTCGACACTTCATCTTAGGGAGGTTCAAGTCATTTTTGGTCCAGTTGATCCTCGAACTTCTAGAACTGGTCTTGAATAGACATTATTTGGAATTTGATGGTAATATCTAAAGGTAGAAAAGAGGTACAACAATGGGGAGAAATTTTGCAGTTGTCTATGCCTATCTATTTCTTTGTTACTTGGAATTGCAAGTTTTCAGTATTTTTCCATCTATTTCAAAAAATATTTGCTTGTATAAACGATATATCAATGATGCTTTTGGAGTTTGGAATGGTACTAATGAGAGTCTTCAAGCTCTTCTTTATGCTTATGTTTCTATTTATCCTAGCATCAACATCACTACTACCATTTCCACTTCTAAAGTTAACATCCTGAATATTCTAGTGGTCAAACCACCCTCCATGACTTTCTAGGTTGTCTAGGTACTAAACTATACCAAAAACCAATGAATGTGTATCAATATATCCCTTTATGTTCTTTCCATCCACCTCACCAAAAAAAAACCTTCATTTTCAGTGAACTCAACAGGTTTCTGGTCATAGAGGCGGATGATGAAGGATTCAAAAAGATGAAGCATTAGTTTTTTCACACGTTGAGATCCCAGGGCTACCCATATCATTTCTTATTTCCACTCTTTTCCCAGGTAGAGAATTTGACATCAACCTACACTACTCCAAAAAATATTCTAGAAGATCTCTTTAAGATAGCCAGGTCTAAAGAAATATCCTCTAATTCTGATGAAGTTTTACAGATACCAGTTTGCTCGTGATCTTTGTCTAAATAAAAACATGCTTGGACCTTTCTACGAAAAATGGAGCGAAGACCCTCAGCTCTCCCATATCGGTTGTGGCATCATCTGTTGGAGAAACAACAAAAATATGAAGAAAATTTTGTGTCATATCCGGGTCATGAGAACCCATCCCAACTTCAATCGGCCATTACTTTTGCTACATGGATCCAATTCTTGAATCGTTTGAAGCATTGGAAAGCTTATAAAATTTAAATTTTAGAATTTTTTTGTAATGTCTCTTTTTTAAAAATCAATGCCCCATATTCATGAGTACACATCCTGAGGAATTTTATTTAATGTTTTAATGCACTTTCGACCATTATCCTTGGAAATCACTATCTTTTGTGGCATATCCCAAGGTAACAGTCCATTTTTCTTGATTCTTACTACATGGCATGTTGGCTAGTGCACCCACTGGCTTGAGAAATCTATATAAGCAAGATGGATTGTAATTTTTGGTCATCATCCAAACTGATGAGCACTTAAGGTGCGAAATGCATTTTCAAAGTTTTCGCTTTTATTTCAGTCTCTCTTGTTCTTATGTCATGAAGTGTCCTTTTTGCATTGATCACTTGTGCTTCTACTTCCTCTTTGCTATTTTATTTTTGCTGTGCTAAGTTATTGCTATGAATTATTTCTTTATTTTTGAATATAAAATTTTACTTTTTTATCTGATGTCGCATGCTGCCCTAGCTATCCAAAATCCAAAAGAGGATCCCTATTTCTTTCACAAAGGCTCTCCTATTCTGGAATCCACCAGATCCACTCAAAATATACCCATAATGATACTTTTAGAGGTTTAAGCTTCCCCTTCGCATGTAGAATGCACTCAAACATAGTCCTGCTCTTATGTTCCTGAAGCGACGAAACCCTTGATGCGTATTCTAGAACTATTATAGAATCTTAAAGATCTCAGCTCAAAATTTTGGGAAACCTTCAGATCTGCGTTCATAAAGGTCCATAAAACTGAGACCTTCATCATAAAAATCTAGAAAGGCATCGACGAGGGCACCATGCCAAATAGTTTGTGCATGAAGCCTCTAAGCCTTGGGATTCCAAATCCTACTCTTCAGGAAGAGATGGACAAGAAATTTACCGAGCTCACCTTGAATTTATAGAAAGCATGTTCAGAAGTATATCTTTCGATAGAAAAAAATTACTTGAGAGCTTGAAGGTTCAAAAGGATGTCGTTGTCACACAGATCGATGCACAATTGGAGTAAATCTTTAGCAAAATGACTTTCATTTTAGGTTTTGATATTGGATCCTATTGGAAATCTCAAATCAATCAAGACTTCATTGTGAATGCCAATGCTCTCAAAATAGAACTATGTGTGGATCGTCAGGTCCAACAAAGTGTAACCGACACTCAAAAATCTACTGAGAAACAATAGCAAGATACTGTCATGGATGAAACCAACACCTTGGTGGCCTCCCTCATAAAAAAGGAGTGCGCTCCACTCTTTTTTGAGATCCAACAACTCAAAAAACTTATCACAAATCTTGTCATTTCCTCCTGACCCAACTCCTGCAATCCCTCACCCCAAAATCAAAGGATAAGAAATAGAATTTGGAGCCATTCCCATAGCAGATAGTAGCAACCATAGCAACCTCAACTGTCAGGCTGAAAACAATAGCAATGGAATCACCCCGACAAATAGAACTAGCGATCTCAATCAAAATATAGGTCATTGGGCCGATCCTAGAGCAAAGTTTTCTGGCAACAACTAGAGAAATAAGTCATACCTCCTATGCAGAAGCAATCACAATGGGGCTTTGGTATAACTTTCCAAGGATCTAGTTCCCAAACAAATCAAAACTCTATGAAATCTATTCCCATGCTGGCAGGTATAGGATTGCAACAAACCTAAGGTTATCCTCATGATGATGGCATAAACCACTACTGAATCATTGGAGTGCCATCTTTAGCCCTATTGATAGATGTCTGCTCTTCTTTAGCAAGATCATGGTAGGTGATGTTGATGGCATGATCACAAATGCTATTGTTCATAATTTCTATGATAGACCTCTCATAGTGGCAGAAAAAGAGCTTCTTGGGATAGGATTGAAATATATCCTTCTCCCACATCCCATGGCCCATGATGATATCCATGTGGAGTATGTTCTTTTTTCTAAGCTTCTCAAGCTCTGGTGGTTTTTTTTGGACATTTTGAGTCCCTAAGCTAAAAGTTGTCATTGATGTCAAAATGACCCATGTAAGTAAGCACTATGATTTTGCTCCACAAAGAGCTTCATGAGAAGCAAAGGTTTTGATCAAAGGTTCAAGAAGGGATGCATGGCGTTTGGTTCCAAAAGGAGCTTCAAGGGAAGCCTAATAAATGGTTTTCATAAAAACCAAGGCAGGCAAAATAAAAGGTTTTATTCAAAACCATGAATGGCATATTTGAAATAGTTTTTTCTTAAAAACCAAGTTAGAATTTTGTTTCGTCAAAAAAGGAGCCCCGATGACAAAGTTATTTAGCTTTGAAGTTTAAGTTTAAATTTTAATATTTTAAAATTTAAATTTCCAATTTGGAAATTCCTACCGACGTCATCAAATTTGATTGGAGGGCCGATGTATGAGAATTAAAGGCAATGTGTATAAATAATATTGCCAAAGTTCATTTGGAATTGAAATCAGGTGATCGGGTATTTTGTTCGAAGAGAGTGAGAAGGAATTTGAGCACAATCAAAACATGTGAAAAGGATTAAGTTGAAGAAGGAATGAAGGACCCTTCTATGCCATGTAGGTGCTTGCAGCTTAGCGGTAAGATAGAGGTATTCAAAGCCTTTGTGCTCCAAGAGATCCAAATTTTAAATCCTGCCAGCACTGGCTTTTTCAAAGCATGAAGGGGAGTGCACCTTTTTGGTGCACGTGTCATTCTGGGCATGATTGGAGAAAGTCAAAGTATCACGGTTGTGCTCACCATATCATGTGAGTGGTTGGCTCACATGGTTAGTGGTGCCATGGTTAGAGTGGTGCATAGGCAATGATATCGGATCAAATTCCTCCAAGGGCAAGGTAAGTGGATTTAATTTTTTATATTGTTTAATACTTTAATTTTTGCCAAGGTTGTCTAAGGAGAAATAAGGGGTATGCCCTAGGAAAGATAGATATTTCTGCTGATTTTATTTTTGGAAGTATATCATATTATATATCATTTGAAATCTCTTTTTAAGAGCTATTTTTTAGATTTCTTAGAGGGAGAAAAAATATGTGTGCAAGGAGATATTTCTGGTTTTGTCAAGGAGTTTCAAAAGTAAGTTTTATTCATTATTTTAAGGGTTTATTTCTTGCATAAGAGAATATGGTGCATTTTATTGAGTAGGAGTGATAAGGTGTTATTGAGATATTATTGTGTTACTATTCAAAACCTCTAATCCTCGTTAATATTGAAAGAAGGAAATGTGTTAAGTGTGGTAGATTTAGTGGACAACTCATAAGTCATCAAAAAGGTATGGGCAATATTCTCCATTGACTTGATTGGGTAATTGATTTCTAAAAATATCATTGGAGAGAAAAGGATTTATTGTGGTTTCCTTTTTGAAAGTGATTGGTTAATTGCTTCAAGGTTTTCTAGATTGAGAGTTCTAATTAAACCTTGGTTTATAAGCAATGTTGTTCAAGCCCATTGGTTGTGCAAAGAACTTGAACTTGAGTTAGAGAAGAATATGAGCATCATTATTATGTGAGATTTGTTGTTGAGCATTATTGGAAATATTTTGAGTTGGTTGATACATGCCTGGACTAGGAATTATGAGAAAGGGTTTTTCCTTGACGTGTTTGGTTGAGTAGAGTTTATTGAACCTAGTCAAGTGGATGCGTGTGATTTTTCAAGTTCCATGAAACAAACTATTACATATTTTTAATTGAGTTGAGTTTGAGATTTGAGTATAGAACATATTGAGTCTCTAACAATTCTTTTTATGCTTTTATGAGATTGATTTGAGTTAAGAATTGGTATTTGAGTATAGAACATATTGAGTCTTTAACAATTCTCTTTATGCTTCTATCATATTGATTTGAGATGAGATTGAGATTTGAGTATAGAACATATTGAGTCTCTAACAATTATTTTTATGCTTCTATGAGATTGAGTTGAGATATTGATTGAGTATTAAGTATAGAACATATTGAGTCTCTAAAAATTCTCATTATGATTCTATGAGATTGGACAAGTTATGTGTGGACTTGTTAAGCTAAATTAAGGTAAGTTTTTGAGAATGCTTGTGGACTAATTTTGTGTGAGCTTTTGTGGAAGCTTGCTATGCAGATTTGAGCAAGTCCTAGAGAGGACTTATTGAGCATATTTGAGCAAGTCCTAGAGAGGACTTATTGAGCATATTTGGACAAGTCCTAGAGAGGACTTATTGAGAATATTTGGACAAGTCCTAGAGAGGAATTTTTGACCAATTTTGAGCAGAATTGATGTGGACCTGTTGAGCAGATTTGAGTAGGTTCTATGTGGACCTATTGATCAAATTTGGACAAGTTTTGAGTGAGATTGTTGAGCAGATTTGAGCAGGTTCTTATTGGACATGTTGAGAAATTTTGAGAAGGTTCTAAGTGAATCTATGATAGAGCTTTGGATGTGACAAAGTATAGAGGATAGAGTCTCAGTGGATAGATATCTAGCAACCATGATAATTGAAGATAGATCTAAGTGAGGAGTCTTCAAGTGGAGAGATATCCACCAATTAGTGCAACAGAGAGACAAAGTCTTCTAGAAGATCACTAGCTAGAGTAGAAGGGGAAAGAGTTCTCCTGTGGAAGAGATCCATGAACTTGAGATTAGGGGATCAACATATCCTTTGTATAGAGGTCCATAAAAATTGTAATTGGGAAGGATTCCCATGATATTATTTGAGAAATATTTAGAAGAAATATTTTCTCTATGGAGGTAGCCCACATTGGGTGAACCACGTTAAAATTGGTGTCTCTATTGTGTGTGATGATTTGTGCATTGCTTTGGTTATTGCTATTGATATTATCATTGATTATATTGATTAATACTATTTGGGAAAGAAAATTAAAAAGTGGTCTTAAACTGTTCACCCCCCCATATCTGTATAATCTTGTGTTCTTCAATTCGTATCAGAGTCGGTTCCTTTGGAAGAAGTTTAACAGCTTGAAGTAATATCCTATAAGAACACAAATGGTAAATAAAGGCAAGAGTAGAAGCATGATATACAAGAAGATAAGAACACCTATGGTCATGAAAGAAAAGGAATATGAGTTTAATATTGTTGTGCTGAGAGGACATATAGAAATAGATTCAATAGATGAATCAAGTAATGGAGAAATATCCATACTGATAAAGTTTTGTACCATATGTGGGAACACAGGTCACCATGCAGCTTATTGTCCACAAGAATGTTTTGTTTGTGGTCAACTTGACCATGATGCAAGATATTATAATGGGTTTAGTAGCAGTGAATATGAAGATGATATTCTTAGAAATGAAATCCTAGATATTGGTTCGAGAAAGGATAACAGGGACAATCAAAATTGGTATGAAGAAGAAACTCTACTTTCAGTAATAGAAGAAAAATAAGATGCTTCAAAAAAATAAAAATGGGAATCCACTCTTAAGGAGCTTATTGATATGAAAAGAGAGAATTTAGAATTGAATGCTCAAATACAAGAAGATGAGAAATATAAGACAAAACTTCTACAAGATATCTCTGACTTGAGAGATAAGGTTGAAAAAGCAAGAAGAGTTGGTATGATTAAACAGTCAAAGGCAAAATAGATAGAATGTGAAAGGCTTATGATTACTCTTTAAGAACTAAAAAGGGAGAACTTAGGATTAAGGGATCAAGCTCAAGAATATGAGAAAGAAAAAACAAGGTTTCTACAAGAACTCAATAAAATCAAAGTTGAAGAGACAAGAAAAATTGAAGAAGGTATGGCTAAAAAATTAAAAACAAAAGATCTAGAGTGTGAAATATTAGATCATGAGATAGTTTCACTAAGGTTGTAAGTAAAAGGTTCTAATAAAAAGCTACACAATTTTGATGAAAATTCAAAGACCTTGGAAAGGACTATCAATGCACAAAAGTCATCAGTCACCATAACAGTACTTAGTTCTAAAGAAGAACAAGGAAAACAAGAAGCAAAAAAAAGAAATTCAAGCTCAAACACCAGAAAATAAGAAGATTCAAAAGAATTAAAAGAGTGTGAGACATCTAAGGATAATTTGGACAATAGAAAGTTCAACAAGGAAAGGAACAATGCACAAGTTAGGAACAGATGGAACAGAAAACATGTAGAAGAGACTAAGAGACCAATGGGGTCTAGGCAAGGTTTCTTCAATGGAAGATGTTTTTCATGTCACAGGTTTGGGCACATGGCTTCACAATGCAAGACACATAAAAGACATGAATATGGGAAAGGACAGCTTTTCCATGGGTATTGCTACTCATGTAATGAGTTTGGTCACAAGGCAATGGATTATAGGGTTCATGACAAAAGAGGATATGGCTTCACTAGGATAAGTCCTAAGATAGTTGCACATCCAAGGAATAATAACATTAAGTGTTATAAGTGCAATAATGTCGGTCACATAGCAATATGGTGTAGAAAAAATATTCCAAAAATAGGTATGAACAAGAACAAGAATATGAACAGGAATATGAACAGGAACAGAGGTATGAACAGAAATAGGAATAAGGATGAGAACCGAAATAGGAATAGAAACATGGATGAGAACAAGAGCAGGAATAGGAATACAAGTGATGACAAGAACAGGAATGATGACTTGAAAAGAAATAGTGAGAGGATTTAGAAGACTCGCAAAAGAAGAGAGAAAGATAAAGGCACAAATCTATGCTTTCAGGGAGTAGAAATACTCCCACCTCATAATTAACCACCTCATGTGGAGGTGGGGGAGGGGCTAAGCTAAGAGGCTCATTCTTAGCCCCGAGCCCCAAAGGTGATCCTTTGCCATTAATGTCAAAGGAGGATATATTTGTGTATTGGGGAGATATTTTATATGAGGAGATATTTGATACTTGAGAGAGCATTGAGCCAGGGGGAGAAAATACCAAGGGAGAGCAGAAAAGAAGGTCAGGTTTCAGTAAAATGAATATGGGTTGTCATCAATGACAAAGGGGGAGCTTTTTGGACATTTTGAGTCCCTATGCTAAAATTTGTCATTGATGTCAAAAGGACCCATGTAAGTAAGCACTATGATTTTCCTCCACAAAGAGCTTCATGAGAAGCAAAGGTTTTGATCAAAGGTTCAAGAAGGGATGCATGGCATTTGGTTGCAAAAGGAGCTTCAAGGGAAGCTTAATAAATGGTTTTCATCAAAACCAAGGCAGGTAAAATAAAAGGTTTTATTCAAAACCACGGATGGCATATTTGAAATGGGTTTTTCTTAAAAACCAAGTTAGCATTTATTTCATAGAAAAAGGATCCTTGGTGACAAAGTTATTCAACTTTGAAGTTTAAGTTTAAATTTTAATATTTTAAAATTTAAATTTAAATTTAAATTTCCAATTTGGAAATTCCCACCGACATCATCAAATTCGATTGGAGGGCCGACGTATGATAATTAAAGGCAATGTGTATAAATAATATTGCCAAAGTTCATTTGGAATTGAAATTAGGTGATCAGGCATTTTGTTTGAAGAGAGAGAAGGAATTTGAGTGCAATCGAAAACGTACGAAAAGGAGTAAGTTGAAGAAGGAAGGAAGGACCCTTCTATGCCATGTAGGTGCTTATGGCCTAGCGACAAGAGGGAGGTAGTCAAATTATTTGAGCACCAAGAGATCCAAAGTTTGAATCCCGTCGATGCTGGTTTTTGTGAAGCGTGAAGGGGAGCACACCTTTTTGGTGCACATGTCATTCTGGGCACGATTGGAGCAAGTCAAAGTGTCACGGTTGCGCTCATCATCTCATGTGAGTGGTTGGCTCATGTGCTTAGTGGAATCATGGTTAGAGTGGTGCATATGCAGTGACAGGGGATTGAATCCCTCTGAGGGTAAGACCAGTGTATTTAATTTTTTATATTGTTTAATACTTTAATTTTTGCCAAGGTTGTCTAAGGAGAAATAAGGATATGGTATGCCCTAGGAAAGAGATATTTTTGCTCATTTTCTTTTTGGAAGTATATCATATTTTATATCATTGGAAATCTCTTTTTGAGAGCTATTTGTTTAGATTGCTTAAAGGGAGAAATAAGGTGTGTGCAAGGATATATTTTTGGTTTTTTCAAGGAGTTTCAAAAGTAATTTTAATTCATTCTTTTGAGGGTTTATTTCTTGCATAAGAGGATATGGTGCATTTTATTGAGTAGGATTGATAGGGTGTTATTGAGATATTATTGTATTACTATTCAAAACCTCTAATCCTTTTTAAGATTGAAAGAAGGAAATGTGTTGAGTGTGGCATATTTAGTGGATAACTCATAAGGCATCAAAAAGGTATGGGAAATATTCTCCATTGACTTGATTGGGTGATTGATTTCTAAAAATATCATTGGAGAGAAAAGAATTGATTGTGGTTTCCTTTTCAAAAGTGATTGGTTAATTGCTTCAAGGTTTTTTGGATTGAGAGTTGTGATTAAACCTTGTTTTATAAGCATTGTTGTTTATGCCCATTGGTTGTGCAAAGAACTTGAACTTGATTTAGAGAAGAACATGGGTATCATTGTTATGTGAGATTTATTATTGAGAATTGTTGGAAACATTTTGAGTTGGTTGATACATGCTTGAACTAGGGTTTGTGAGAAAGGATTGTTCCTTCAGGTGTTTGGTTGAGTAGATTTTATTGAGCCTAGTTAAGTGGATGCATGTGATTGTTCAAGTTCCATGAAAAAACTATTCCATATTCTGAATTGAGTTGAGTTTCAGATTTGAGGATAGAACATATTGAGTCTCTAACAATTCTCTTTATGCTTTTATGAGATTTATTTGAGTTGAGATTGGTATTTGAGTATAGAATATATTGAGTCTCTAACAATTCTCTTTATGCTTCTATGAGATTGATTTGAGTTGAGATTGATATTTGAGTATAGAACATATTGAGTCTCTAACAATTCTCTTTATGCTTCTATGAGATTGAGTTGAGATATTGATTGAGCATTAAGTATAGAAAATATTGAGTATCTAAAAATTCTCTTTATGATTCTATGAGATTGGAAAATTTATGTGTGGACTTGTTAAGCTAAATTAAGGCAAGTCTTTGAGAAGGCTTGTGGACTGATTTTGTGTAAGCTTTTGTGGAAGCTTGCTATGCAGATTTGAGCAAGTCCTAGAGAGGACTTATTGAGCATATTTGAGCAAGTCCTAAAGAGGACTTATTGAGCATATTTGGAAAATTCCTAGAGAGGATTTATTGAGTAGATTTGGACAAGTCCTAGATAGGACTTATTGAGCATATTTGAGCAGGTTCTGTGTGGACCTGTTGAGTATATTTGAGCAGGTTCTATGTGGACCTGTTGATAAGATTTGGAAAAGTTATGAGTGAGCTTGTTGAGCAGATTTGAGCAGGTTTTGAGTGGACCTATTGATCAGATTTGATAAGGTTCTGAGTGAACCTATTGACAGAGATTTGGAGGTGACAGAGTACAAAGGACAGGGTATCAGTGGATAAATATCTAGCAACTAGGACAATTGAAGATAGATCTGAGTGAGGAGTCTTCAAGTGGAGAGAGATACACCATTCAATGCAGTAGAGAGACAAATTCTTATAGAAGATCACTAGCCAGAGCAAAAGGGGGAAGAGTTCTCCTATGGAAGAGATCCACGAACTTGAGATTAGGGGATCGGCATCTCCTTTGGAAAAAGATCCATAAACATTGTAATTGGAAAGGATTCCCATGATATTATTTGAGAAATATTTAGAAGAAATATTTTCTCTATGGAGGTAGCCCACATTGGGTGAACCACGTTAAAATTGGTATCTTTATTGTGTGTGATGATTTGTGCATTGCTTTAGTTATTGCTATTGATATTGCCATTGATTATATTGATTAATATTATTTGGGAAAGAAAAGTAAAAAGTGGTCTTATATTTTTCAACCCCCCCTCTCAGTATAAGCTTGTGTTCTTCTATTTTTCATTCCAAAAGGAAGGAACATTGCCAACTAGGAAGAACCTACCTACTCTCCCTTCTGTATTTCAAATTCTGCATTGGGAACCTGATGTGAAATACTAGCCCCTGTTAGATCTTATTAATGACATAAATCATTGAGTTGAACAACAACTTACTTCCATGAAGAGTATCTTCCAGACTCCCTTGCCCAGGCATCTGGCAACAGCCTTGCACTCTCTCAGATTTAATTATTCCATTATCATCAGGCCCACTAACAAAAATCTTGGTCTCACTATTCTCAGCAAGGCATGGTACCTAGAATAAGGGATCAGATAACTTTCATATCTGGAAGTTTACCAAGAGGATATTTTTGTTCCTTGGAACTCTCTTTTTTCTAGCTTGAAGTCCATTGTTAAAAATGCACAAAGAAGTCTTCTCCTCGATCAAAAAATAGCAGATTATCTTCTACAAAATAACCTTGTCATTGGTCAAGTCTATACTTTCTACCTCATTCCACAGGTTCACAAGCAACCCATGAAGGGTAGACCCATCTGCTCCTACTACAGTTATATGTTGGAGCCTATTTCCAAATGGTTTCACCACCAGCTTCTCCCCATTCTCCTGGAGTAGCCAAATCATCTACAAGACTCTCTAAGCCTAATGAAAATCCTTCATGAAATAGATTTTCCTCCAAGGTGTGTTCTATTCACCTTTGATGTTGATAGCCTGTACCCAAGCATTCCTATAGCAGTAGGATTGATCGCTCTTCAACACTTCATCTTGGGGAGGTTCAAGCCAAGTTTGGTCCAGTTGATCCTCGAACTTGTAGAATTAGTCTTGAATAGACATTATCTAGAATTTGATGGTAAGATCTACAGGAAGAAAAGAGGTACAGCAATGGGGAGCAATTTTATAGTTGTCTATGCCTATATGTTTCTTTATTACTTGGAATTGCAAGTTTTCGATATTTTTCCATCTATTTCAAAAAATATTTGCTTGTATAAATGATATATCGATGATGCTTTTGGAGTTTGGAATGGTACTAAAGAGAGTCTTAAAGCTCTCCTTGATGCTTATGGTTCTGTTTATCGTAGTGACATAACCAAAAAGCATGCTCATATCTACTGTATTAGTCTATAGTTATCATAAAAGAGTAAAAATCTTGACACATTGCACAAATTCAATAAAATAATATTTCTTATATTGATTATGAATGAATCTCTATTACAAATATGCCCCTCTTAGTGTCACTTGAATGATGATACATTTTATACCATTTCCAATGCCCTCAATAGGGTAGGCGCATTAATATTACCCTTTGACTAGTCGCAAACTACCTTGGGGTGGAGTTGACCCCCTTCTTTGCGATGTGGAAGGATTATGATAAGGACTCCTCTTGTACCTATCTTCCTACGATCAAGAAATAATAGCACACGATCAAAAAGATAGATAGCCTCTCCTGATGAGGCCCTTTAAGAAAACATACATGATAATGCCATTAAACTAATAATCAAGAAAACATAAAGAAAATCTTTAAACTATTCTAATTGAATCAAGATTTGTAATATAGCATAAAGGAGATCATTAGACAAATAATGCATGGATCAGATATCAAAATAGAAGCATAGAGGTGCATAAAAGATCCACAAATGTCATAATTAATGCAAAACATAAACTAACTATTCTAAGCTAATTCCTACGGTCATAATTCTTCTAAAATATAATTAAAACTAAGAAATTATTAACCTAACCTATTTAACCTGACAAAAATGAAAAGAGTAAGGTGATCTATCACCTGTCGCAAACCATAGCTCTGGTGAGCAGTCTACACTGTGAACCATGACTGACAGTCGTGGTTTATCCTCTGATGGATTTTCCCTCAAAATTAGGGGTAGTGGGCTTGATCTACTTGTCCAAATTGATGTTCAAGGGTCGCATTTGTTGTCCTCAGACTTATTTGGCCATCAATTTGATATGAAGGGCTTTCGTTTGCCCAAATTTGTGCTTTTTGACTCTCCTAAGCACCTAGGGCATCCATAATGCAATTCATCATGAATGTTGGCAAAAGAGTTAGGGATTAAGTGCAATAGCTCTATCTCTTAGTATACTCAGTTTGAGTGTACAATTCACTAGGGCTTCACTACTCAAATCTCCAATGCTTGCTTCTCTTTTTCTCCCTATTTGGAGGGGGTATTTATAGCATGCCCCCAGGGCTAGGGGTGGATTCATGGAGAAGCCAAGACCAAGAAGGGTGGTTAGGATAGTTGGGATGGAAGCCTCTAGAATATTTCATCCTTCAACTACCCTCTTCTAGATATTCCATTCCAACCAATTTGGCTCGGATGGAAGGCCTAACTGAACTTTAGTAAAGACCACAGGTCATAGTTACAGCCCAGATTGCAGACCGCAGGTGTCAACCATGGTTTAGACTGGAGATCATAGGTTTGGGCTGCGGTTCAGACTGATTAGGCCAAAATGCCTAAATTGAGTGGTTAGAACCACTGCTCTATCTTGGAGTCCGTCCAAGATCCTCCATATGGTCTTGTAGCATGTCCATATGAGTAGTCACCGTCGACATGATATGTTTTAGGTGTCTACAAATGCCCATTTTGAGATGCATTATGAGATCGAACAACGTTGAGCAAAAATATACATCCTAAAATGATGCCTATGGTTCTATGATGATCATTAGTTGGATCAAAATTAGATGCTCCAAGTCCATCAAAAGGATGTGCATCTTGGAATCATTGCTTCCAACTCATGAAAGGCTTACATTTTGACAATTCTACACTTGTCATCAGACGTTCAGATAGTATCAATGCCAAGTATGGGTATCTTTTGACCCATAAATTCGAAGGATGAGAGTTACAAACCAATTATCATATTTGTTGTTTACCCCAAGCAAAGGGGGAAGCTTATGATAGTTGTTGACAATGATTCGCAAGAACGAATGCAATTTTGACAAGATTAGGGGATCTACAATCTTAGGGATCTTCTGTTGACTTTGATTATGATTATGAAATTATGACTACCCCCTCAAGCGACGAGTCGATGAGGGTAATGACAATGTATGAAGTGACAAAATCGCTTGACCATAATGAATGATCCTGAACAAATTTAGATTCAAGCCTTTTAATCCCTTGGCTAGGCCTAGTTCAGCTTATGATTGCAACTCTTAGTAGTATTTGCACATTTCTATCACATGGAGCAGTCAGGCTACAATAGTTGTCTTAAGGAATCAAAATGATACACATGCAATTAGACTTGCGTTGAATCATATTTATCGATGATTTGCTGAAAGATGTCATAAAAGAAATTATAATTTTCTCCCAAATGTCCTTATGGTGATTTACTCATCTTGTCGGATTGCATGGATCACAACTCGTTGCAACCACCAAGTGTATAGGATAAATCACTGAATACGAGGCACATTTGGTTTTTAATTATTTGATTTTTTTGTTTTAATTTTGCATTTATTTGATTGATCCTGGTGCTTTTAACATCACCAAATTTACAATTTTGATCATTGATTTTGAATTTTTATCCAATGGGAGTCATTAATATGCTTTTTTAGACCTTCCCACCATGGGTTTTGAGTGCATTTAATGCAAGCTATGGACCGTGGGTACGGTCTATGATTTATTTTTTCAAATTTTGGGAACCGTGGGTGAAAAACCCTAGTTCTAGAATCGTAGGTGTCAGCTACGATTCACCGAGACTAGGAGAACCTATAAATTGAATTCCCATTTGAAATTTTTTATTATTTTCTTGTAAGCACTAGAAATTTGAGAGCTCTGAGAGTGAGATAACCTTCCCTGATCTGAAACACTACCACACTCTACCGTAATTACACTCGTCTACCTTGATGGCGGATCTTGATCAACCATATACTAGCCGAGGCTAGGGTGTGGGCAAGGTAACTCAAAACTAAGACCTCACACTCAATACCAATAAAATGAACCACATTAAGTAATACAGATAATGAACCTCACTAAACTGCTAGTAATGAACCCCACTAGTCTAGGTTAGCTTAGGATTTTAATTTTGTGGCTTAGTGGACTAGGAGAGTACCAAAAATGGGTGTCTCTCCTAAACCACAACTGGTAGCTATAGTTCCTAATTGGCAAATTGGGAACCATAGGTTTCAACTGCGGTTCCCAATTGGCAAATTAGGGATCGTAGGTTTTAGCTATGGTTTTTTTTTTCATTTTTTTTTTATATATATGTTTTTATAGTTTTTAGCATTATTTTTAGCTCTGTTTAGCTAGATTTTGTTTTATATTATGCTTTTTATTTCATAGATTGACTTCTAGAGCCCGGGAGCCTAACATTCTAAAGACTCTCTATGAGGCTTTGTCTGATGATGACCGAGATTGGTTCTGAGCTATCAAGTTTGGCTATGTCATGGATCTACCCACTATTAAGGTAGGTCAAGCCTACCTAACTATGTTGGCCTAATATTGGAATGCGTAGACCAACACATTTCACCTACCTATAGGTGAAATGACTGTTACTTTGGAGGATGTTTATAGCATCTTCAAAATCCCCATTGATGGCGAGGCCATCATCTTCTCTACCTCCAGGGTAAAGGAGTCTTTTTTATTCTATCTTCGATGACCAGAGCGAGGGTGCTCAGGATGCGATTGACCATGGATATGTGCACATTGGCGAGTGGTATCACGAGGATGTCTTCTCTGCATGTGAAGCCCTCTTCATACACCTTATAGTACAAATTGTCCTTCCAGACTCCTCAGGCATGAGGATTCCCTGGAACCTCTTGTCCACTTCCTGGAGGGTTCTTCAGAGTTCTACAGATGAGCCCTTACTTCTATCATGGGGTAACACCCTGCTATGTCAGCTCTATAGGGAGCTGTATTAGATTATTGAGCATATCTGTAAGGGCATCAGCTACAGTCTTCTATTGCATATTTGAGGGTGGCAGCACATCCATATCAAGCATCCTATATATCTTCCACTATGCATCACTTCTATTATTGATGATCGTTAATGTCATGCTGCCTGTTGGTCTCATGAGGAGGAGGGTACCCGCAGTCGTATCCATGCTGGTGATGTCTAGCATTATATCACTCAGTTTGTGGCACTTGGCCTGAATGATGTTTAGTGGTGGCCCTATATGGATTTCCTAGCATGGTGATAGGAGGGCCAGTGGCTGAGATAGGTGCATCGTGACAAATGGCTAATCGATCTTAAGGCTAAGATTTGAGAGTACCAGTTCTACTCTCAGGTCTTGTAGTAGTTTGGGCTCATATAAGATATTCTAGATATCCCACTCAGATACATACACTTTTTCACAAAGCATGATCTATAGTGGATCATTCTTGAGCCTCTGGGAGATGTTGTTGATGACTACCAGGAGACTGGATTTGAAATTACTGGGACCACTCCAGAGTATGATGAATGGTGGTCCATGTTCATATGGTACAGCACAGGGCCTCTGGGTCAAGGGCTAGATTAGGTAGAGGTAGAGGTGGATCCCAACCAACGTAGGGTGCGCTAGCGAACAAAGGGCGGTTGGGGGGTAGAGGCCATCATCGAGGAGGCTCTCGAGATTGACCCAAATGAGGAGGCTCCATAGTAGGGTTAGGTCCCTCTCGATATTTTATAGGGTCTACTCTTAGCTAAGGTGGCTAACTTATAGAGTCATCTCGGATGATTCCATACACAGCAACTGGAGTGAGATACTACTATCGCCACTCTGGATCTGATAGGGATAGGTTCCAGACTGAGGCACAGGATCAGATATAGAATCTTACTATGTGGGCCATAGATGCAGAGGCCTAAGTTCAAAGACTACAGACTATCCTGGACTTAGCATAGGTATATCAGACTACAACATAGGCAGAGAGAGATCTTCAGGTATCGAGGGGGGCTATGCTACCTCCTTAGGTTACTATGGGGCCTTCGACAGCACCAATGGCAACTCCAGTAGGTTTTCAAGATTCAATGGTTGAGGTAGAGCGACTATGCAGCATGGTCATGAGGACCAATGAGATGCATGCAACCCATCTTGCTCGTGTTTATCAGCTAGTTGACTATATTGAGATGCATGGGCTACAGGTTCCTGAGGATACTTTTACTTTTAGAGTCTCAACAGACCAGGTCTAGGACCCTAGTATAGTCTATGGCAAGCTTGAGTCACAGGACTCATAGTACTGAGAGGACACATAGGTCCTCTAGCACACATGGTGTGACCTCGTGTGCCAAGACTAGAGATGCAAGGCAGACTTCAAGGGCCACTGATCATAGGACTAGCCTGTTTTAGTTACCAGTTTCTCGTGTGCTCGATGCCTTAGAATTTGGAGGCAGGTAGGATCCATAGCAAGACCTACCATGGGTTCCAGAGCAGATAGGAGAATAGGCTTCAGAGCACCATGCTGAGGGAGGCGACAAGAGCTCTAGTACATGGGGAGCAAACTAGATCTAGGCTCTGCTAGATGCAAACTACATTTTTGATATGCCATATTTATTTTGGGTTTAAGGTCGAGCACCTACACACTTTGTAACCTGCAAGAATTTTGATACACTTCCTATGTACTCTTTTGAACACACACACACACACACATATATATATATATATACGACTTGATCATTTATGGCTCATTATGTGTACTGATGTGTATTTTTGATTTTATGTTTATTTGATGCACATGGATGCAATGCTTATGTTGATGCTATTTTTATATGATGTTATGTATGGATGACATGCACTAGATAACTATCTTATTTATGATAATGTTGATGAGATGCAATGATCTAGATGATTATATGTGCCATGTATGATGTATGCATATGGATGCACTGTTTATTTTTAATGCATATTTGTTTTTGTTTTGTGGGCATGCATTTATTTTTATGACGTTATGGTATGCTATGCAATGTATGGTAATGCATTATGTACATAATCGTAATCTAATGGGAATGAACATGTATGCTTTAATCACTTAAAACATAAGGAATGAATGTAAACTGTGTATATCAATTTTAAAATATGACACCACATAATGTATAACAATCATGCAAAATAATTTATAATTCTCATTACAAGAAGTTAATCAATTAATCACCCATAGATGAAATGCAGTAAAATGGATTGGTATAATGCTAATGAATGAATATGTCATTCTGTATATTTTTCTTTGTTGCACTATATAGTCAGTGGCCATCTAGACATCATTTCTGATATTCATGCAGTATCTATCCTATATGTTTGATTGTTCTTTGTAAAATGCATTCTGATAAATGAATGACTCGTATTTTTTATGTCTAATGATATTTGGTATTTTGTTGCTATTAGAGAACTTTTTGAGGTTTTCCATGAGACTCAAACACCCTAGTAGACTTCTCCAAAAATCACATACTAACTATACAAGGCTTTTATTAGACAAGGCTTTTGTCATGATAGATCCAACTATTTATTATCCCTGTGTGTGCATGTGAGTATTTTTAGATAGACCATAAGCATACCCCGTATGTCATTCAGGACTCTTTCAACCCATATGTGAGATAGGGTTTCTCATACAATCGTACCATCCTTGTTTTAGCTTTGATTATACTTGTATAGTTAGGCAAACCTAGGCACCTAGAGCTAGCTCATCTTGCAAATCGATCAGTGCTACCCCTCCAAATGCATGTGGGACTCTTTCAACCCATTGCTATGTTTGGGGATCACCCAATAGAACTACCCCTCCGATTACAGGTGGGACTCTTCCAACCCATTGCTACGATTGGGGATCACTCTATGGATTTAAAAAGGTGGATAATCCAAGGATTAAAGTTCTCACCCTTCTTACTTGCTCATATGTAGTGATAAAAATCACTGTTAGTCCACGTGTTACCATTTTCTTTGAGCAAGGGATTTTTATAGTGCTTTTGATTCACTATGTCACTTTACATTTGATTTGAACTTTGTACTTTGAAATTTGCACTTTGTAACTTGGGATTTATACTTTGTATTTTTGGAATTTATAGGGGAGATTCTTGTCCTTTTGCCAAAGTTCACCACTCTAGACCAAAATATTTGCAATATAATCATGTCGTGAAACCTATATCTCTAGATACCTAAGACTGCTTTCATAGCTTTCATCATCTCTTGTCTTAGCAGGATTTTATATTGTTTCGCTTAGTGATAGGATCTTGATATGTTGAAGCACTATCCCAACTAATGACCTCATCTATAAAAGCAAAGCAAGCTTTCTACAATATCTGAAGAACCCACTAAGTATGTTTGAGTGACTAGAAAACTTAATATACATACATATTTCTTCGCAATAGGTATCGTGTATGAATGCAATGAAATATGATAAATGCAAGGGTGCATGATTGAAACACAATTGTGCGACCATTTGTAAGATTTTGATAGACACATTACACTCTACTGTGGAATGCAATGGATGACAAATACCTAAATGCAATATGATGAGGTGAATGTATGTATAAAAATGCAAACTATAAAAGAAAATATTTTTGGATTTTATGCTTTACCAATGTTTTTGGAATTTTATATATTTTGAAATTTTTTATGAATTTTTGAGCTTTCATATTTGACCAAACGATGAGTATATATGCCTTTGGAGATTTTTGGGGTTGACCAAGTGATTTTTAGAAATCCTTGGAGATTTTGGATTGACCAAAGGGCTTACAGACATCTTTGGAACCTTTTAGTTGACCAAACTCTCCGCAAGAGAGCTTGGAGCCTTTTAGGATGATCGAGAAGCTATAGGAACTCTCGGAGCCTTTGGGTTGACCAAGAAATTTTTTAGAAATCCTTGATGCCTTTTTCGGATGACCGAGTGGCTTCAAGCAACCCTCGAAGCCTTTGGGTTGACCAAGCAATTTTTAGAAATCCTTAGTGCCTTTTTGACTGACCAAAGGGCTTTGGAGCCTTTTTTGCTACACTCTCTAAGCATATAACGCCTTAATATGGATGATGTTGATAGGTTCAGGCTCTTCAACACCCCCTAGTGATGTCAAGTGATAGATACCCAAACCAATATTTTCAGATATGATATAGGGTCCTATCTAATTAGCCATAAATTTAACTCGCATATCGAGTGAAAAATTTGAGTTTTGTTGGTTTTCTTTCAGCACAAGATCCCCAACTTCAAATTCTCTCTGGTGGAATTTGATATTGTAAGCTCATTTTAATTGCTCTTGATATACGTGGAGATGCTCCAAGGCATTCACACGACGTTCATCCAGTAGCGTCAATTGATCTAGTCGAGCTTGTCACGCGGTATCGTCATCAATGAACTCTTTCAATGCGATGCACAGTGTTGGAATTTCCAACTCTAAGGGTATAATGGCCTCAACACCATATACTAGTGAAAACAGAGTTACCCCAGTGGGAGTCCGAATGCTAGTCTTATAAGCCCATAATGCAAGGGATGTTGTATATGCCAATCCTTGTGGTGTTCTGGCACTATCTTTTTCAAGATGGCTACCACAGTCTTGTTTGAGGCCTCAGCTTACCCATTTTCCTGCGGATAGTATGGAGTACAAAATTGTGTTTGATGCGGTACTTAGATGTTAAAGCTCACACAATTTTGTTCTTAAAAGAAGTTCCATTATCCAAAACTATTTTGGATGGTATCTCAAAATGACTTATGATATGCTCCATTATGAACTCAACTATGCAATCTCTAGTAGTCATTGTTAAGGGAATGGCTTCCATCCACTTTGTAAATTACACAGTAGTCATAATAATGAATGTATGTCAGCCTGATGATTGAGGAGAGATCTTGCTAATTAGATCAAACCCCCACTGAGAAAATGGCCAAGCCGCTTGGATGGGCTATAAGGCCTATGATGGCAGGTGCGTAAGATTAGCATGATGTTGACATTTGATGCATTTCCTGACATATACATTGCAATACTTCTCCATAGTGGGCCAACAATAACCCATTCGAAGGATGTGCTTGATGATGGCCATATCGCTGAAATGGCCACCACATGTACCATCATGAGCTTTTGAAATTTTCCAAGATGACTCTTGGGGCTCAATACAATGAAGGAGAACTCCATCATAACTTTGTCGGTACAAAATGTCTCCTATCAAGATATATTTAGTCACTTTCTATTTAAATGTGCATCTTGCAGCACGAGATAGTCCCTCCAAGACAAAACCAAGTCATAGGAAGTCTTGAATCTATGACATCCAATTTTGATGAGCCTCAGCTTCGATCGCTAAGACAACCTGTACCCCCTGTATATTTACTTTTACAAATGCAAACTGGGAAAAAACCTGGTGGTGAATGGTGGTGCCACTCCCCGCATGACTCTAGGAGGTTAAATACCCCTAGGGTGTTTTCTTGAAAAAGTCTTCAGCTTTGCAGAACCAATCAGGTTTTGTCTCCACACTAATCATGTTGACTGATTCTTTGTTATCAAAGGTTGCATGCTCTACTACAGGATGTGAGAGCGTCTTGACATGGATGGTAGTGAATTCGGCAAATGGATTCTGAGGGATTAAGGATCCCAAATATGCCATGGTGTCTACAAACCTATTTGAAGAACAAGGGATTGCCTCGATGTCGTACCATTCTAGTTTAGCCAGATATGTGGCAACAATATCTTTGTAGGCTTTCAGTATCAAACATCGACACTAAAATAGTCCCTTCACTTGGTTAATTATGAGCAAGGAATCGCCAAAGATGTTTAGTCTCTTGATATTCATGGTGATGACTGTATGGAGGCCCAAGAGTAGGGCTTCATATTCAGCATTATTGTTGGTGCATGGGAAGTCTAGTTTTGAATAACAAGGGCATTGGAGCTCCTTATGGTGTGAAAAACACTATCTCTACACCAGCTCCTTTCTTGCATTTCAAACCATCAAATAACAGAGTCATATCAGCATTGTTCTTTGGTTCTTCTAGTTTGGGAGCTTTGAATACTACAAACACTACATCATCCAAAATCTTGATTGTTAGAGGCCTACTGTTGGACAGTGGCACCTCATCAAACTAATTTTCTATGACCTGTCCCTTAATGGCCTTCTAGCTTATGAATTCTAGATTAAATTTTGTCAATAGCATGATCCACTTTGCAGTACGTGTATTATGATATGTCTTGCTCATCATATATTGTAAAGGATTTTGTTTTGATATCACATATGTCATATGACTTAACATGTAGTGCCACAATTTCTTGGTAGAGAAAACTACTTCTAAACATAGTTTTTCCACATATGCATATCCTAGATCGTAACTCACCAGGGTTCGGCTAATGTAATATATGGCTTGCTCTTTGCATTGTACGTTTTTTTGAGCCAACATGGTCCCTAATGCAAAGTTTGTTATCAATATATATAGCAAAAAAGGCTCTTCTAGCCTTGGTGGAGCTAACACTGGTAGTGTCACCAGGTATTGCTTTATCTCAGCAAAGGCTACCTTGTAGTCATCATCCCAATTGAATGGGACACCCTTATGAAGTAGCCAATTCATGGATCAACATTTATTCGATAGTTGGGAAATAAATCGCTTTATCGAGGCTACCTTGCCTTGAAGTCTCCTTAATTACTTAATATTGGTGGGAGGACGTATTTCAAAAATGGCCTTGACCTTCACTGGGTCTACTTCGATGCCTCTCTTGAATACAATGAACCCTAGTAATTTTCTGGAAGTTACGCTAAATATGCACTTCTTAGGATTTAGCCTAATGTTGTGCTCTATCAGGTGATCGAAGACTTTTCTTAAGACCTCCACATGCTCTTCTCATATCAATGACTTGGCTAGCAAATCATAGATATAATCTTCAAGAATTTTGTGTATATAGTCATAAAAAATGTATGTCATGGCCCGTTGGTATGTGGCACCAACATTTTTGAGACCAAATGGCATAACTTTGTAGCAAAATTTTCCCCATGGTTTTGTGTTGGTCTTTGGGCTTAATCCAAATTTTATTATAACCAAAAATACCATCCATTAAGGAGAGCATTTCGTGACCTGCAGTAGAGTCTACTAGAGCATCGATATTGGGCAACAAAAATGAATCTTTAGGTGTTGCCTTGTTGAGATCTCTAAAATCCATACAAATACGGATCCTTCCATCTGGTTTTCCTACAGGCACTATATTATATACCCATTATGGATAGTCGATTGAAATGACAAACTCTACATCCAACAATTTCATCTTTCACCATTAAGGCTATTGTTGGATGCATCTTTTTGAGCTTCTTCTTGACAAGCTTCTTGGATGGGTCTAGAGAAAGGTTACGAGTAACCAATTTTGGGTCTAGACTAGGCATATATTTATATATCCAAGTAAAAATGTCAGGTCTCTCTTTCAACAAAGAAATTATGCTAGCGCGCTCATCTAGAGTGAGACTCATTCCAAATGTAACCTTCATTGGATTGGTCGGGTCGTTATTGATATCCACTTTCAAGGTTTCCTCTACTAACATATGGGATCCCTCCTCAAGTAGATGAGGTGTAGGGATCAAATGGATGTCATCAGCTAGATTGATATGTTCTTCATTGGAAGCATATTCAGCATGATGGACATCATAAGCACAACCTGGTCCAAAATGAAATGGTTGTAGCATCTCTTCATTCAAAAAGAAGTCTTCAGGCTCTACTGGCGAATCAGCATGATCCCAATCGATAGCATCCATGTTTAGATGGAATGGTTTATATGGATCTTCCGTATTGTAGAGTGGAGTGTTCAAATCAATGGAGACCATGTTGATGGAATGGAATTGATCTCCAGGACCACTTGGACTAAACTCTACATCATCTGTGTAGCTTTCGTATCCAAGACCTGGCTCAGATGGTATGGGGATGAACGGGTCCTCTCTGTGGGATGCCCGAACAACTGGATCCTCCTTGTGCACTAATTACAAAATGAGATCTCTCAGCTTAAGTAGCTCAGCATAAGTGGGTGGATGGGAAAAGAGCCTTTGATATTCCTCTTCCATATTTATTCTTTCCTTGAGGCAGCACTGGATATTAATCTCTCGATGCAAACCTACAACTATGGTAGGTGGTATACCCCGAGGTAGATTCCAATTACGTAGGTGATGAGGCCCCAAATAGGCCATCTCTAATGAATCCTCATCATCACTATATAGATATAATCCTTCACTTCCCCACATATGCAAGGGGCAATCTACCAGATGTGGCTCCATGTATCCGATTCTACAATCACTATCATCACTATCTAGATAAACTAGATAGAACGATCGTATATATGATATCAATGCAAAAACTGGCTCTACTTCCTCTTCAGAGTGATCAGTATTAAGAGGCATGTCTTCTATAACATACTCTGACTCCACAGGCAATAGGTATAGCAAGTAACAAGCCTCGTATCGGTCATCTCAACCTCATCACTACGATTGCTATTATGAGCGGATCACTCTATCATGTCCATAAATATTGGGAGATTAGCTGGATGAGGCCTTAAGTAGGCATCCTCTATCTCATCTTCATAATCACTATCAACTATGAAATGCTCTTGTATCTCATATAATTTCTCTCTAGGCAGCAAATGGCATAGAAATACTGGAACCACGAAGGCTTAGTCAATTTCCTCCTCATATTGATCATTATTTGAGGACTCACCATCTATATAATAACTCGTTCCACTTATTTCAGAGGTGGAATCCTCTCCATATTCACTACAAATATCTCCTAAATTGATATCACCTAGAATGGCAGGGTTGGGCCCCTACATACCAGTATCATCAGTTGTGATACAATTTTGATGACCCAGGTTGCCTCTGGGGTTATGCTCTGAGAACTCTTCATGTTCAAGCTCTGGTCTCTCAATGGTGATTACTGACACCATTGGGTTGTTTCCCCAAATACTAGACATGTTATGATGATATGGATTAAAATCCATGTCATCCCCCAGACTCAGGTATAAATGATCCAATGATGTAGCGAGTAAATCATCATGTCCTTGAATCTGCAATCCCAATCTGAATCTATCAGTTGCCAACTGATAACGTAGTTCAAGAGGGGTTATTCATCCTTTTTTGAAAATACCAAGGTCATATCCATGCTAGTGATAGAGCTTGAAAATGTGCATGGCATACTCTGGGTTGGACAAGTACCAAAAATTCACCATGAACTATTCCTCGTCATCCATATCCATGGGTGCTCATGTTGGAACTTGGTTCAACCCAGCATAGATGAAGTTTGTTTGGTTGGGTGGCTTTCCCAATAGTACTACGAATTCAACTAGATATCTATGGGCTATCGGTTGGTCCATGTCTTGTGTAGTCTCTAAAATAGGACTAAAGATCACATTTTGCACGAGGTATTCACCTAGACCTATACTGGCTAGGTGAACAATCACCTGTGCTACAGATGACCCTGATGATGATGCAGGTGAAGTAGGATGATGTACCCCCTCGACTTGATACTAGGATTCCTCCACCTCCATGGGAGTGGCAGCCTTAGTGACGACTGGTTTGATCATGTTCTTTGCTTCTTTCCTACTCAATTTCACCTTTAATTTCTTGTCATCCTGATGCATTGCTAATGCACTCAGTCTCAGAGAAGTTGTAGTGGTATCTTTAGATCTATTTGATACAGATACCGATGGTTGAACATGCATCGCCTATTTACCTCTTGGAACCCTTATCAATGATGTGAGTTGTATGTCCAAGTGCGTTGATGGGATCATGAATCCCCCTGGCAAATATTCTAAGTTCACAAACTTGAATGGTTCTTCATCTGATGAAACCATGTGATCTTGTCCCTCATGTATATACTTGACACAATGATGCAATATCGAGGGAACATAATGCATTTCGTGAATCCAATGCCTCCCTAGTAGGATGTTATACTACAAAGAACCCTCTATCACATGACACATTACGAGAATGGTCTTTAGTCCCACCTAAATAGGTAGGACAATCGTGCCAACCGTAGAGCATAGTGTGTCATTAAATGCTCTTAATGTAAATTTGGTTGGTATGACGAGTGATTTAGGTAATTTCAAATGGTGCAGTGCCTTATTCATGATTATATTGATCAATGAACCAGTTTCAATCAAGACCCTTTTGAATGGCACATGGTTAACACATGCAATGATATGTAGTGGAATGTTAGCCATGCTTGTAGAAACTTGTAGATTAAAGATACAACGCCAAACAAAAGATAAAGAAATCACGATAAAAAGTAATGCAAAACACAGTTGTACAAAACAAACGATTTTTATTAATCAATGGAGTTTAGAAACTCCTTTTGAGTACAACAAGGCCCGTAACCCTTTTCGTGATACAAGATTACAATTTGTGCTAGGGTTCTCCGAAACCCTAGCTGGCACAATATGGTGGCGTCTCCGAAGAATGTATCCTTAACCTCAACGGAATGAGTGGGCTTCGTTGTATCCTTTGGCTCGGACCACTCCAGCCTTAAGCACTGCTATCATCCAATCAAATCTGCCATTAAAATCCCGCACACATTAAAACTACAAAAAGGTTAGAAACTAGTAAGAGGGCTCCACTGTGTGAGCCCTCAAAAATAGTCTAAAACCCTAGAAATGAAATAAATAGAATGCAGAATCTAACGGCGGATTAATACATAAAAATATTACTTGCTTTAGAATCTATACCTCTTTTTCTGTTAACGCGGCGAGACCAGGCGGCACTTGGAAGTGATGTAACTGTCAAATCGGTTGCGGAAGGCGCCTTGGTGCGATCGCTGAACGCCCGCGTGCTTCTGGATCGGGGTTGCAGACGCCGGTCTGCGTCTGTGGCTGCGGGTAAACGCCCGCGGGCACTTGCGACAAGAATGGGGGATTCTGCGAATCGTCGCAGAAGGGATGGCGACGAAGTTGGCGACGGATGCGATGAAAAGGGACGGCGATGGATGGGTAGGTTTAGCTGAAGAAGAGATAGATAGCGATAGATAACAAAAGAGAGATAGTAAAAGAGATAGGGTTTGAGCCATCAAGGTGACTCAATTTATAATCTACTCTTAGGGCACACTTTAGGGTTTTAACGACACTTTGAACGTGTGGCTAAGATTAAAGTGGATCCAAGGGTAGAGAATAAATCTAGGTTGTGAAACGGATTAAGATGGATGGACGGATGAGATTAAATGAAGGATGGACGGCTCGGATTAAATCACTTAAAGTATCTTTATATATATATTAAAATATATTAAAATATTAAAAAATATATATAAATATTAATTTAAATAAATTTGGGAATGAAAAATGGCGGGAAAGGTGAAATTGGGCCAAATAATGGCGGGAAGGTGTGGATTTGGGCCAAATAATGGCGGGAAGGTGTGGATTTGGGCCAAATAATGGCGGGAAGGTGGATGACTGACACGTGGCTAACAGGAAGGTATAGATGACTTACAAGTGGCTGGATTTTGGTGTCTACAGATGCCCCTTTTGAGCCGCTTTGTGTGAAGACACAATGCAAGCACAAAAACTTAAGACACCCGAAAAGTCGGATCGGACGCAACTCTCTCTCAAGACTAAAGCACAACTTTGAAGACCAAAGAATAAAAGAATATTTAAAATTTTATCAGCTTACCCCCTCAATTGGCGAGCGAGAATGGTTCTCACAAGCCAATTGGAAGAAATTTGGAAGAAAATGAACCGTTTTTGCCCCAACGGTGAAAAAAAGGGGTTGGTGTATGAACCATCTGTTTATGTCCCAACAGGAAAGGGGTTGGTGTACAAACCAGAAAAGAATATGATTGAAGACGATATGAGTGATGTGAAAGATGGACCGTTTTCTGCCCCAACGGTTATAAAGGGATTTTTGCCAAATTGTAAGTTCCATGATCATGTAAGATGAATTCCACTATAGGAAAATTAGAAATTGATAACGGATGCCCCAACTCCTGTGTGTGAGTCCATACCGTTAATGAAATTGCCTTGTTGGCGCCATTGATATGGAGAGATGAAAGATGCATGAAAAGAGTCCAGAACTCGGAGATGCTCCTAGTGACTCGTATGGATAATTCCTCGGGTCGGAACCAATCAACCTAGGTAGCCTCAATCTCTAGCAAGACTCAAAATAATGATGATATTAAAGATTTTCCATGTTTAAGGCCCCATGAACTAGGCCATCAATGACAACCGTTGAGCAAATTAATCTTGGTATGAGGTCACTTGAAAATTAGAATATCCAAAATTGATTTCCAATTTTCAAACAAGTGAAATAGTTGATTATGATAAATGGTAGGTGTCCTTATGGTGGTTTAATCCTCTTATCGAATTGCATGGATTCAAATCGCTGCAATCGCCAAGGTGATAGAATATACCACTAGATACGAGGTTTACTTTAATTTGATTTGGCAAAAATATGCATGATGAAAGAAGAATGAATGAAATTGACGATAGATCAGAAGAATTGATGAATGTGGTTAATTTTGTGAAGGTTTTGAATATTTTTAACCCAATTTGTAAAACAATGATGAATGATGCGCTTTTTGAGCGAAATGACAAAATTTGTGTCCAAAACTTGTTGTAACCTTCACAAAATGTTTTATTATGATAAGAAGAATGGATGAATTGAATTTGATGAAATTTGAAGGAGGTAAGCTTCAATTTTGCAAGTTTTGTTCCTTTATTCAATACTGACACCAAACGCCGGTCTGCATTTGTGGTTGGCAGAGACGCCCGCCGGTGTTTAGGCGCTCTGCAAACGCAGGACTGCGTCTAAATGCGCCATGAAATGCCCCACTGCGTTTCAGGGCGCCAAAACCAGCTATTTAAACAGTTTCAACGAGAATTTCGCTCATTTGTGCGTTCGAGCTTAAGAGAAGTGCGTCTGAGGGAGTGGAGTGAAGTGGAGTGAAAGGTTGTGTGGGAGAGTGAAGCACGCGGGAGCTATGGCGGAGATGGGAGCGGACGCGCCAGTGCAGCCAACTGAGGTATTTGTTCATTTAAGCAAGTACTTATTATGTGTTTTTTTTTTTTTTTTTTTTGGAAAAAATTTGTAACAAATTTTTGTTTTGTTGTTTTGCAGCTTAGGGTGTTAGAGGCACGACACCGATTCTCCCCTATCATTCTGGGGATGAGGAGGTCGTTGTCCCAGGCAGACTGGGAGATATTGGAGGCAGTGGGACTAGCGGAGGCAGCCCGGTTGGAGGTAGTTCGGGCGGATGAGGGGTACCTCTTGTTTGTTTTTTGTTTAGGTTTGTGTTGTTATTTTTGTTTAGGTAGTGAGTCTAGGCACACCACTAGGTCTAGGGCTCCTACTAGGTCTCAGGGGTCCTCTTTTGATGGTTAGCTTAGTGCTTAGATGCACTCTTTATGAGCCTTGGTGCTCTATTGTATATTGTAGCCTTTTGGCATTCATTGTACAGTTTGACCTTTATACATATATATATACATGGCTTTTATTTATTTGGTGTTTTACTCTCTTTTGTGTGAATGCCTATGTTTTTGTGATGCATGTTTTTATATGTTTTAATGTTTTTGATGCATATGTGATGGAATGGAATGCAAACTTATAGATGATTAATGCGAGACTAAGTATATAACATACAAATCTATGGATGATTAATGCAAGACTAAGTAAATGATATGTAAATCTATGGATGATTAATGCAAGACTAAGTAAATGAAATATGCACTAAGAAGCACTCATACTTTTAGATAGTTAGATTTAGCCAACCGTTATCATAATTGTTTAATCGGGGGCACCGAACTTGGTGGCTTGTGAATGGATGACGTATGGAATGACATGAATATGGAAGAAGATATGGAGGGTGATATGGAGGATGATATGGAGGAAGACTGTTTTACAAAGACTCAAACATGCTAGTGGTATCAAACAAACTTACTAATACCGCCTAATTCAACTAGGACCAAATGTGTGTGCATGCGAGTTCATTAACCAAATCCGAAGCATGGTAGTGACTCTAGGCAATCAAAAACTCGTGTGTGTGCAAGTGTGTTCATTAACCTCATCTTGCATAAATTAGGTAACCCCGTTATGGAGAAGACCCCGAAGCTAGTTTGTCCGTATGAGCATTCAGAGGTCTCTTTTTGAGGAGAGACATGTCGCCACGCAATGAGTATACTCCACTGCCAATCAAGCGTCTATAGCCCCGATGAAGGTTAACTCCATAGTCCATGTTGTTTTTGACCTTTGTAAGCCTTGGGGATGACTACCTATCCGTCCGATCGGACAAGTAGTACGATCCTTACAACTTATTTGGGATCAGTGGTGTGTGAAAAATGTTCATTTCCTTAGAGCTTTGGGGAATCGGATTCTCAACCGAAGTATGATGAGAATTTTACCCTATCCTTACTACTCTGTTTATATTTATATTTTGTGATTGCTTGTGATAGTGGTAAGAACCACTGTTTTATGGACTATGTTTGCATGATAGGACAAACGAGGATTACCCTTTTCACTTCAAGGCACAACCCAAGGATGGTGTTATCTCTCTTTGACACAAGATGTTTTTAAGATGTGAAAATGTGATAGGTTCAAGACCGCTTTTGAAATCATTTCCCAATACTCAAGATTTTATTTAGTGTAATTTGTGATATGGCCCTAGAGAACTTTGACATGCATTTCAAAGTTTGCTTAAAACACTAGGAATGGTTGAGTGACTGAAAACATTTTGGCAATGTAAATATGTGCAAATGGAAAATGGGTGTACGAATGACAATTCGGTTTGATGGATTTTATGAAGGTGCCCCTGATTAAGGCAACATGACTTTTGCTTGACCAAATTTTATATCCAAAAGATAGAATGGTCTCTAACATGATATGCAACTATGGCTGAAAATGAAATGTTATGGTTTTCAATGAGATGTATGCACATGAAATGCAATGTTTTTGAATGAGATGTATGCAACTAACAATGAAATGCAAATTCTTTTTATTTTATTTGTTTTTTTTTTTTTTTTTTTTGTACAAGCCATGTATATATGTACATATAAAATTCAAACTATGCGTAGAATGCCCTCAAGTGTATAACATTAAGTGGTTCGGGTTCTTCCTCTCCCTCTAAACTGGCAAGTCTATAAGTTCCATTACCCACTCTTTCAGTGACCATATATGGACCTAACCAATTAGCCACGAATTTATCTCGAAGATGCGGCAATGCATTGGTGTTTTGTTGATTCTCTTTAAGGACGAACTCCTACTGAAATAGATGAAGGCATTGAAATCACGTTTCAATCGGCTTGAAAGGTTGATCGTTTTTTATGGGGGTTTATTTTGGCTTATCCGGATCATATGGATTATGGAGTGGTGTGAATAAGTCTTCGAAATTCATTGTCGACTTATGGAAGAAAGGATGGGCGGAATGGAAGGGAAAACCGGTGAAGACCTCGAAAGACCTGAGATGCAAAACAACATAGTTTTTGAGTTTTTTTTTTTTTTTTTTTTTTTTTTGAGTTTTTTTTTTTTTTTTTTGAAAATTTTCTGATTTTTTTTTTTTTTGGTAGTGGTGAAAACCACTATTTTAGTATATACATATAATACAGGTTTGGATTATGGCTTATGGATGTGGCGGAGGGGGTGGTTCACCTCGTTCTTGTGGAAGAAGCAAGCGAAAGATGGCCTCTTGGAGAGGGAACAATTGGAGATAAAACTCGTCTTGTTCAATGAGGGGAACAATGGGCGCCGACTCTTCTTCAGATTCATCACCATTTGACATGACGTCAAATTCTTCATAGGCTTCATCTTCGGATTCGTCGGGGTGGAGGATTTCTTCTTCTGAATTAAGATTAATGCTTTGAAAAGCTCGTTCAAAAGAAGAAAGGGATGGAAGTGGTTGGTAGCCCAGACCAAAACGCTCAGTGGGTCTCTGATATGGCATATCGATGCGTTCAGTTACTCCTTGCTCGTATCGACCTAGGCCAAATTGCTGCCAATTATGTCTGTGGAAATAGCGAGAGGGAAAACCCTCCATCCTTTCGATATTGGCAGGGACTGGATGCTTAGGTTCTAGTATGGTGGTAGGACTAGAAGATGACTCTATTCCCCCATATACAAAATTAATGGAATTTGGCATAGAACCCATGTTATAAACCGATCCAATGGATAAATGTTGGTCATGTGGACGACCAAAATCTTTAACTGTTTGCACATTGAACGGTGTGATGTGGACATCTTGAATGGCATACTCACCAATACCTGCATCAGTGAGATGGACCTTGACTTGGGAGGGAGATGGACTAGATGATGGAATAGAAGAATGTGGGATAGAAGAATTGGAAGGATTTGGTTGGGTTGATGCTTCACTAACTTGTGAAACATCAGCCGGTGATGGTTGGGAAGATGGAGGAATAATAGGTGATGTTGAAGAAGGTGTAGAAGAATGGGGTAATGACGTGGAAAGAGATGATTGGTCATGGCCACATGTGCATGTGGTCACTGATGAAGAAGAAGGAAGATTAGGAGATGAAGAAAGTGGTGAATGAGATGGAATAGCGAAAGAGGAAGATGGTTGCGATATGATGGGTAGCTCCTCAGGAATGGGAGCTTTAGAAGAAGATGGTATAGAAGAAGTAGATGGGGTCAAGAAAAGATGAGTGGATGGCAACACAATCTCATAAGGATTTGAGACATAGTTGCAATGTTTGAAGGGTTCAATGTCAGCAGGTACACAATGAACCTGTCCCTCATATACATACTTCAGACATTGATGCAGTATAGAAGGGACACATCTCATCTCCCTAAGCCAAGGCCGTCCAAGCAATACATTGTATGCCATGGACCCTTCCAAGATGTGAAACAAGGTATGCAAAGTTCGGGCCCCTACCTCAATGGGCAAGATAACCGTGCCAACCGTGGAAGATAAAGCATCATTGAATGCTTTAAGAGTAAAAGTCGACTTTGTGATAAGGGATGGCGACAGCTTTAGATGACTCAACGCCGATGTTGTAATGATATTGATTGAGGAACCGGTGTCAATTAAGACTCTCTTGAATGGCTTGTGATCGATCTTGGCCATGATATGCAGTGGAGGATCTATACTTTCTGTTGACATAGGTTTGATTTCAAAATCATAGAAAGTGATGGAGGGCTCCATGCATGTTTGAATACTCCCCACAAAGTTGTTGAAGGCATTAGTATCTTGAGTTTGAAGCTCGATTGACTTTAATATTTCCATTAATGCCTCTCTATGCGGGGGAGATTGTTGAATGAGGTCATAGATCGATAACTTGGCAGAAGCCATTTTTAAACTGGTAGTTAATCGGCTACTCAATGACATGATGGGTCGTTGGCGTTGAGTAGAATGATTTAGCGGTTGTTGAGAAGTACTAGCACGTCGTTGGGTCACTGTTACCTGAGGTGGACTAGGGGTTTGTACAGTGGTCGTGGTTCAGCCCGATTTGGTTGGTTCGCCCTTTGACCCCGGGTTACTACGTTAATAGTACCCACAAAACCTTGGTATTGTTGTACATGGTTGACTTGATTAGGAGGAGTTACCCGAGTTACTCCCCCTGAAGTTGTTGGAGCTTCCTCCCGATGTGGAAGGGGTGTTTGAAATATACCAAGATTTTGATTTTGTTGGGCTAAGGGGCTATCCAATTTAATGGCTCCAATCTCAATAAGATCTTGGATCACATGTTTGAAAGTTGTACAATTATTGATATCGTGTCCATTTTGCCTATGATAAGGACAAAATAGGTACTCCTTGTAATACTTCCCCCTTCTAGATGGTTCTAAAGGTTTAAACTCAGGTAAAGTTAACTGATTTGTGCTATATAACTTGTTGAATATGACCGCATATGGTTCATCTAAAGGTGTGAACTGTCGCTTGGGACGATTTTTTTGCCAAGGTCGAGTTTCCATGGTTGGCCCAAGATTGTGAGTCTGGTTGAGGAGGGGCGGGTACCGCATGATAAGCAATTGGTTGCGGTTGACTTTGCATTACTTGTTGTTGTTGAGCCATTACGGGCTGACTCGCCACCACTTGATTAACTTGGTTAACATTTGAGGTCGTACTAGCCTCGTGCTTGTTTGTTTTGGCCATAATTATTATTTCGTTGTTGGCCCTTTTGTTGCCATTCTTTTCTACGGGGTTTTAAAACACCCTCTTGGACTTTAATTTCTTCTATGATACTTGCTTGGGCCAAAGCCTCTTCAAAAGTCCCGTATTGTTGTAATTGGAGTAACCAAGAGATAGGTTTTAGACAACTCAGGGTGAACATTTTGGTTAACTCCTCCATTGGTAGGGAGAATGGCAATTTATTAATGATAGCCCTCCAACGGTTTCCAAAGTCATAAACAGTCTCATCGTCATGTTGCTTGAGCTTGTATAAGTCGGACAATGAGACTTTCCTTTGTACATTTAGGGAGAATCGTTCTAAAAATAGATTAATCAATTGCTCGTAAGCATAAATGCTATGGTGAGGTAAATGATTGTACCATTGTACAGCATCTCCCCCTAATGTCTCGAGGAAAAGTTCTGAGCATAAGAGCGTCATTATTTTGGATTCTAAAGCAGGCATGCATGAATGAGCTCACATGTTCATGAGGATCCTCACTCCTCAAAATTTGTCAAACTTCGGTAATGTGAAATCGATCGGATATGGCGGTGAAGGTACCGAAGGATGAATTGGTTGATTGATCAACGACCTTAGCGTAGGTTTCCGACTAGATGAGCCGGGCATGTTGAGCATAAGGTTGTCAATCTGTTGTTGCATAGCATGGAGTCGAGAATCTTCATGAAAATTTTGATTCGTTTGATGATTATGATGATGCAATGGAGGAGTGGAAAAATGATGAGATGGGATGAAATTGCCTGGATTAGGCGGTGTGGAATGGACAAGTTGTTGGTATGGATGATACCGAAAAGAAGGTGATTGGGGTGAATGATGAACTGGACCGGGTTGGGAGAAAGGTGGGGTAGGAATGGACACCACCGAAGATTGGGGTACCCATGTGGGGCCTGAGCTAAGAAAAGTTGGCTGGGTAGAAATTGGTTGGGGTGTAGGATTTACTACGACAGGTGGTTGGGCATTTTGTTGTTGTTGTTGCTGAAGCAACTTGTCGAGGTACTCCCTAACCTTATTAATCTCTAACCCAAGGGAGGTGGGATGATTGGATGAAGGTGGAGGGCATGCTGCCATGGTAGTCACAGGAGACTGCATAGCAAGGGCAATGAAGGTGGTTGAAGTAGGCGGTACCGGGAAGAAACAAGAGACCGTGCCCTGTGTAGGGTGAAACCATAAATGGTTTGGGAAGAAGAGGGTTGAAATTGGTCATGGCTAGAGGAGGTTCCACCAGCCTCATAGAGAGAATTGGTGTACACCCGGTAAATGGAGGAGAAAGTGGTCGGGAAGACACTACATTTGTCTCCAAAGGAGGACAATTGAGCATCTGGGAAGATGTTGGAGATGAAGCCGGCTGAGCAGATACAACATTAGCCTCAAAAAAAGGGTTAGTGTAGACCTGAGTGAAACCAATGGGTATGGTTGATGCAATATCCTGCCGAAAAATAGAATCTTGCATAGGGGAATCTTGGATTGGCTCAAGGACATAACCAGTGCCATCTCTTAAGTGAGTTTGCACTTGGGCCATATCAATGTGGGTAATATGACAGGAATTGTCTTCCTCCATGGGCATGGCCATGCGATAGACGGTAGAAGGACGTGAAAGACCTGCAGGCGAACCTGCCTGAAATTCACTAGGATAAGTGGCCATGTTGGTGGTGGGGATGTTCTGTGAATTACCCATTTGATTATTTAGATTTAACATTTTAGATTGATTCCTTGTTAAGACCATAACGCAATAAATCTAAACAAATTCAGAAAAGAAGAATGCAAAACTTGAATGATAAATTTACACTAAAGAAATTATCAAAAAACAGTCACAACCTAGGTTTCAACCAATGTGTCTTACCTGCGGTTAATTAATTATTTTTTGATCTTAATCTGCAGTAAATTTTAAGTGTCCGGTTTATGAGTTTTGCATGTGATCTAATCTTGAATTATTCACAAAAAAAGGTAAAAACTATGGCTAGGAAAGGACAACGAGATTCTTACTGGTGATGAAATCCAGCAAGTTTGCTCGGGGGTGACCTATGGTGTCTAAGGCAGAAGTTTAATGGATGGAGATGAATTCCACCGTCACTAAACTTCAAGCAATACCCGGTGATGAAATCCAGATATTACCGTTTTAAATGCAATATGAAATGCAGTGAATTTTATTTTAAGTGTTTTAGTTGTCTAATGTATACATACAAAGCTATAAATCAAAAGTTCTAATGATCTAAGCAAGAGGCCACTGAAAATATGCCATTTCCTCTGAAGAAGTGGAGTACACCGTTTAAAACCCCCTGCCTACCAATGATATCAGATATCAAAGGAGCAACCGGAAGGTTCGTCCACTTCTCTCGCTCGGAATCACCCAATGGCAGGAGTACTATTGACATCCAATCAATAGTCCTACTTAGATAACTAAAACAGATAATTCGTAGCTATTCTAATATGCAACTAGGTATGCAATTTTTTTTTTTTATGCAAGCAACAACCAATAATGCAATGTAAAAAAAAATGTAACTAAAAATAACTGTTCTTTTCCAGATTACTTAGTTTTTGTTCATTTTAAAGCAATGATCTGAAAAAAGAAACAGAATACGACAAAAAAACCAAAAACGTAAAAAGTACAGCACTTACTTGGAAGCCTACGCTTTTTCTGTAAAACTGCCTTCAAACGCCCAAGGGAGTCTGCATTTCGGATTGGACTTCCAGACGCCGCTCTGCGTCTGCTGCATTTTCTGCAAACTCCTCAGAAACCCTAGTTCGCTGGAACAGTGAATTTCACGATTTTCGGAACCTGCAAAATAAAACAAAAATAGGAATAGATCAGTAAAGCAAGTATTAAAAACATGAAACCCTAGGGGGTCCCACCGTGATCGCCATTTGTAGATTAAAGATACAACGCCAAACAAAAGATAAAGAAATCACGATAAAAAGTAATGCAGAACACAGTTGTACAAAACAAACGATTTTTATTAATCAATGGAGTTTAGAAACTCCTTTTGAGTACAACAAGGCCTGTAACCCTTTTCGTGATACAAGATTACAATTTGTGCTAGGGTTCTCCGAAACCCTAGCTGGCACAATATGGTGGCGTCTCCGAAGAATGTATCCTTAACCTCAACAGAATGAGTGGGCTTCATTGTATCCTTTGGCTCGGACCACTCCAACTTAAGTAGCTACTATCATCCAATCAAATCTGCCATTAAAATCCTGCACACATTAAAACTACAAAGAGGTTAGAAACTAGTAAGAGGGCTCCACCGTGTGAGCCCTCAAAAATATTCTAAAACCCTAGAAATGAAATAAATAGAATGCATAATCTAACAACAGATTAATACATAAAAAGAATTACTTGCTTTAGAATCTATACCTCTTTTTTCGTTAACGCGGTGAGACCAGCGGCACCTGGAAGTGATGTAACTGTCAAATCGGATGTGGAAGGCGCCCTGGTGCGATCGCTGAACGCCCACGTGCTTCTGGATCGGGGTTGCAGATGCCGGTCTACGTCTGTGGCTATGGGTAAACGCCCGCGGGCACTTGCGACAAGAATGGGGGATTCTGCAGAATGCTGTAGAAGGGATGGCGGTGAAGTTGGCGACGGATGCGGCGATGGATGGGTAGGTTTAGCTGAAGAAGAGATAGATAGCGATAGATAACAAAAGAGAGATAGTAAAAGAGATAGGGTTTGAGCCATCAAGGTGACTCAATTTATAATCTACTCTTAGGGCACACTTTAGGGTTTTAACGACACTTTGAACGTGTGGCTAAGATTAAAGTGGATCCAAGGGTAGAGAATAAATCTAGGTTGTGAAACGGATTAAGATGGATGGACTGGATGAGATTAAATGAAGGATGGACGGCTCAGATTAAATCACTTAAAGTATCTTTATATATATATAAAAATATATTAAAATATTAAAATATATATATAAATATTAATTTAAATAAATTTGGGAATGAAAAATGGCGGGAAAGGTGAAATTGGGCCAAATAATGGCGGGAAGGTGTGGATTTGGGCCAAATAATGGCGGGAAGGTGTGGATTTGGGCCAAATAATGGCGGGAAGGTGGATGACTGACACGTGGCTAACAGGAAGGTATAGATGACTTACAAGTGGCTGGATTTTGGTGTCTACAAAACCATTTTCACTTTGTGATCGTAGAATTGGATCATTGGTTATTGGCACTGTTGTACGTGCCCCACAAAGTTCGTGAATGCTTATGCATCCTGGGAATGTACCTCAATGGACCTTAGACTATCCATAAGAGTCTCTTTATGCCTATGGGACTACTATATAAGCTCATATATTGACAACTTTGTAGGATTCATCTGCAGGTTTTAAACCAGCCTGCTCCTAATGGTCACCACCGGTATCATTGGTGGGCCTAAAATATTTTGTGCCTATCATTGCTAGGGCATGGCTTGTATCTGAATGGAAGCGCAAGTTTCATTCGGTTATCCATACCTCCCATGTCTAGTAACAACATTGACCATGTTGATGAACCCTTGGGTAGGTGGTTTGACTCACACTTGATTGACGTGGCCAACGTGGTTATGGGGCACCTCATGGTTTGGTAATGGATTTTTAAAAATCCCCATGTTTTGGTTGTTCGGCGCCTAGGTATTGCCTAGTACCACAAGCTCTCGATGTCATTGCCTTTCACTCTATGAAATATGCAAAATAGGTCTTCTTGGTAGTCTTTGGGCTTGGGCTGAGTAGGATCAACCATCTTGACTTCGAGCAATCTTATTGCCTTGGTCTCACAGAGCTGACAAAAAATTGATGTCAATGATTCTATCAATGGCATAAATATGCGAGGTGGGCATTGCTCTTTGTTCTTTCCCTTGTAGTTATTCTTGCACTGGTGGGCATTGCTCTTTGTTTCTTTTGCCCCTTATCCTCATTTTGGAGATTAGTACCACCTGATTCACATGGGCCTGCTTGCCCTATTGCTTTGAGGTACTCTTCCTATATCCCTCTTTCCTGGTTTTGAGCTTCAAGTTGCCTTCCTACAACTTGATGTCCTCAATTACCTTGGCTTGCACCAAATATTCTTTGAATGTAGCATATTTTTGCAGCTGCAATAGTAGCGATATGTGCTTGGCACAACTCTTTGTAAACATTCAAGTTAATTTTATGGTAGGAATCGAGAATGGCAACTTTGCCATTAATCTCCTCCACCTCTTCTCGTACTATTCTATTGGCTCATCGTTGTGCTGAGCTAGCGCAGAAAAATTAGAAAGGTTGACCTATTTCTTGATGCCAAAGGAATAGCATTCAAGAAAGGCATCAGCAAATTGCTCAAAATTTGTTATGTTGTGTTTCTTTAGCTGATTGAACCACTCTCAGGCTGGCCCAGAGAGTATCATGACAAACACACACAATAACAGTACATCATTGTTCTCTATATAGAAGCAAGCATCCAAAAAGCTCGTGACATGTTCTTGCACCTCTTCATCACCCTTGAATTTGTCTAACCTGGGCATCTCAAAATGCTCATGGTATGGGGGTGTACGCATCGAGGGATCTAAAGGTTCATTGTGAATTTTTCTTAGTGTCAGCTTTTGGACAACCATGCCTTGTTTCTCAATTGCTTTGACCTTCTCGACCAAAGCTTTGTAAGCCTTAGAAGATAAAAATTCATTCTCCCTAAGTCGGCATGAAGGTGGTTTGGGAGGTATACTCCTCTTCTATCGAGGTGGAGGGTGTTGCTCTTCCTCCTCCTCAACTTGGGAACTCTCAAGATATTCCTGGTTGCATTTGTTCCCATCTTGTTCCTCATAATGTTGTTGCCTCTGATTGTCGATCGAGTGTGGTCACTCTCTTTGATGGGCAGTGATATGAGTGTGAATGCTTACGCGTTCATGGTGCATGTCGACTTGTGAAAGAGCCATCCTATGCACCTACTCTCTACGCTCATCCTGAGAATATAGGTCAGCCCTAGCCAACCTATCTTCCTGCTCTACACACTCCTTCTGGATGAGGATGCACTCCTCACGCAAGCACTACTCATACAACCTCTGTCTAGTAAGCCTCTGCACTTAAAGATCTTCATCTTTAATGTGCTACCTCTCTAGGCAAGCATCCTACAATTTATCTTGGAGGATTTGGCATTTATTTTCAGAGGCCAATCGATATGATCTTTCAACCTGGTCAGTCGTAGGAGGCCTTTGGTACACTTGCTCTGTACAAGTGACCTTGTGGGTTCTGTACCCATTGAATTGATGTGTTGTGCCTTTATCTCTATCTATGAAGATGATATTGACATCATGTTGTATCTTGTGTTGCATGCCACCATGCATGGATGGTGGATGTGAGAAATACGGGTGCTTAGAAGTCTCTCCATGCTCTCTAGTAGTTCTAATAGTGCTCTTGCTATGCTCGCTTAGAGCACAAGTTGGCAGAGTCAAAGGCTTGTAGCCTAGTTGCTCTAACACACTACCTAGACCGTCTAGCTATCTAGACCTCCACCTCTCATGGGGTGGTGTTCCATTAGCTCCCACCTTTGATATATCGATGGTGATCTTGTGTGCTATAGTATGCATGGGAGTATGGGTAGACTTGCACTCAGCAGGGAGCCCATCTACTTGCCCCTGAATGGGTGGATATCTATTCCTTCTATACTTAGAAGTTGGGGGTATAGTACACCATGTAGACTTAGTGTGAATGGGTACCAATCTTCTCCCCTGCATGACATACACTTTGGCTGATCCCATGGATGTGCATGCACTATGATCTCGATAATGGGTTCCTATTGGAGCACCCTCAGGTTGAGAAGATCCATGCACTAATCTACATCTAACGAGAATGCACTCGATGCTAGGCTATCAGGGGTATGCTCAATGGGATCTCCTCGTGTCGATTTGTCTCCTCTAATGCTCACTAAATGACATTTGGTTTGCTCATGTGGTTGAGGACTAGACACATGTATTTGTGAATCGGTTGGGGCTTGGTCATTGGATTTAGGCTTGCGCCTTTGCCGACCACCCCATGTATCCACCATAGTGTACCTAACATCTAGATGTATCTTTTATTATCAAAAAAGGTATACAATGATGCTTATCTTATTTTTAAATTTTAAAGTGAGCCCTAAACTATTTTATGTTATTTCAAAATGTGTTGTATCAGTATGAGAAACTCTCACGTGTTTTACAAAATCGTTGGATTTTATTCTCAATTTAATTGGCTTTCACCTATATACTCATACAAGCCGAATATGGAAATGAAGTCCATACTCAAATAGGTAGCATAGGTACTAACAACCCTCACCTAGCACACCGTGCGTAGCGATACACTCTTCTGAAGATGAGTGCATGCTATTTTGCATGAATAGGATAGTTCTTGGGTCGGCCTTAGCAATGAGCGGGTCTCGATAATACAATTTCAAATGAGCCAACCAAGTGGTAATGACATCCATTGTTGGTATCAATCAAATGGGTTGGATGTGAGAGCTCAATGCCACTGATGTTTAAATGGAACGTGGTGTGTGGGGCTCTTTTTACTTTGCATAAAGACAAATGCATAAAAGATAATTCATATGATCATTCCTACATGATATGCATAAACAGAAAAGGAACGTTTCAAATTAAGAAAGCTATGCATGTTATGTCCTACATGATGTTATGACAATGCGATTACGATGACCTGGCCTCTAATTGGACCTCAAGCATGAAAATGACCACTCAATTTTTATCAAGGTCACCGTATTCTAGGGTGGACTACAATCAGAGGTCCGTTGTTCCTAGCGGCGCCTTTCTAATGGAAGGAATGCAAAAGCAAACTAGGACTATTTGTTCATCCTTTTTATTTAGTGTACCTAATTTGTAATCGATTTAACGCTTACTATAAAAACACGAGAGAAGAAAATACAGAATAGAGAATAGAGAATAAAAATAGAGCCTACCTCAGCTCTTGATCTGATGCCAAGTGGTTTCTCTACTGTCTACTACTTTTGCTATAAACTGCAGCTCTAGTTTGTGGGCTGCAGTGTGAATCATGGGTGAAAGTCATGGGCCAAAAAATAACCACAACTGTTAGCTACGGTTAGCACCTGAGATAGGAAAATTCAAGAATGTCAGAACTCAGGGGCTACAAATGTGGAGTTCCACCGTGATCACCTTCTGACATAACCAAAAAGCATGCTCATATCTACTGTATTAGTCTATAGTTATCATAAAAGAGTAAAAATCTTGACACATTGCACAAATTCAATAAAATAATATTTCTTATATTGATTATGAATGTATATCTATTACAAATATGCCCCTCTTAGGGTCACTTGAATGATGATACATTTTATACCATTTCCAATGCCCTCAATAGGGTAGGCGCATTAATATTACCCTTTGACTAGTCACAAACTACCTTGGGGTGGATTTGACCCCCTTATTTGCGATGTGGAAGGATTATGATAAAGACTCCTCTTGTACCTATCTTCCTACGATCAAGAAATAATAGCACACGATCAAAAAGATAGATAGCCTCTCCTGATGAGGCCCTTTAAGAAAACATACATGATAATGCCATTAAACTAATAATAAAGAAAACCTTTAAACTATGCTAATTGAATCAAGATTTTTAATATAGCATAAAGGAGATCATTAGACAAATAATGCATGGATCAGATATCAAAATAGAAGCATAGAGGTGCATAAAATATCCACAAATATCCTAATTAATGAAAAGCATAAACTAACTATTCTAAGCTAATTCCTACGATTAGAATTCTTCTAAACTGCAATTAAACCTAAAAAATGATTAACCTAACCTATTTAACCATATATAAATGAAAATAGTAAGGTGATATGTCAGCTGTTGCAAACCGCATCTTTGGTGAGTGTTTTGCATTGTGAACCATGGCTGACAGTCATGGTTTATCCTCTGATGGATTTACCCTCAAAATCAAGGGCAGTGGGCTTGATCTCCTTGTCCAAATTGATGTTCAATGGTCGCCTTCATTGTCCTCAGACTAATTTGGTGATCAATTTGATATGAAGGGCTTTCTTTTGCTTGAATTTGTGCTTTTTAACTGTCCTAAGCACCTAGGGCATCCATAATGCAATTCATCATGAATTTTGGCAAAATGGTTAGGGATTAAGTGCAATAGCTCTATCTTTTAGTATACTCAGTTTGATTGTACAATTCACCAGGGCTTCGCTGCTCAAATATCCAATGCTTGCTTCTCTTTTTCTCCCCATTTGGAGGGGGTATTTATAGCATGACCCTAGGGATAGGGGTGACTTCATGGAGAATCCAAGACCAAGAAGGGTGGTTAGGATAGTTGGGATGGAAGCCTCTAGAGTATTTCATCCTTCAACTGCCCTCTTCTAGATATTTTGGTTGTTCCAACCAATTTGGCTCGGATGGACAGCCTAACTAAACTTTAGTTAACACCGTAGGTCATAGTTGCAATCCATACTATAGACCGCAGGTGTCAACCCTAGTTTAGACTGGAGACCGTAGGTTTGGGTTGCAGTTCAGACTGATTAGGCAAAAATGCCTAAATTGAGTGGTTAGAACCACTACTCTATCTTGGAGTCTATCCAAGATCCTCCATATGTTCTTGTAGCATATCCATATGAGTAGTAGCCCTCGACATGACATTTTTTAGGCGTGTCTACACCTAGCATCAACATCACTACTACCATTTCCACTTCTAAAGTTAACATCCTAGATATTCTGGTGGTCAAACCACCCTTCATGACTATTCTAGGTCATCTGGGTACTAAATTATACCAAAAACAAATGAGTGTGTATCAATATATCCCTTTCTATTCATTCCATCAACCCCACTATAAAAAAATCCTTCATAGTCAGCAAACTCAACATTTTTTTTGTCAGAGAGGCAGATGATGAAGGATTCAGAAAGATGAAGCATCAGATTTTTCATAGATTGAGAGCCTAGGGCTACCCATACCATTTCTTATTTCCACTCCTTGCCTAGGTAGATTTTTGACACAATCCTGCACTGCTCCAGAAAATATTCCATAATATCTCTTTAAGACAACTAGGTCTAAAGAAATCTCCCCCAATTTTGATGAAGTTGTACAACTACCGGTTTGCCCGTGATCTTCATCTAAACAAAAATGTGCTTGGACCTCTCTACAAAAAATGGATCAAAGACCCTTAGCTCTCCCATATCAGTAGTGGCATCATCTGTTGTAGAAACAAAAAAAATATGAGGAAATTTTTATGCCACAGTCGGGTCGTGAGAACCTAGCCCAACTTCAATCGACCATAACTTTTGCTACAAGGCTCCGATTCTTAAATCATTTGAAGCATTGGAAAGCTTATAAAATTTTCTACGATGAGGGATGAAATCTTTTGGAGTGCCATATTTAGCCCTAACAATAAATTCCCACTCTTATTCATCAAGAGTATAGTAGGTGTTGTTGATGGCATGATCACAAATACCGTTGTTCATAATTTCTCTGATAGACCTCTCACAGTGGCAAAAAAAGATCTTCTTGGGCTAGGATTGAAATAGACCACTCAAAAATGAGTTTTAAAGTTTAGAATTTTTTTGTAATGTCTTTTTTTTGGCAATCAATGCCCCGTATTCATGGGTGCACATCCCAATGAGCATTATTTAATGTTTTAAGGCACTTTCAACTGTTATCCTTGGAAATCACTATCATTTTTGTCATAGCCCAAAGTAGTGGTATGTTTTTCTTGATTCTCGCCATGTGGCATGTCAGCTAGCACACCCACTATCTTGAGAAATTTATATAAACAAGAAGGATTGTAATTTTTAATCATCAGTCGAATTTATGAGCACTTAAGGTGCAAAACACGTTTTCAGAGTTCTCCCTTTCATTTCAATATCTCTTGTTCTTATGTCGTTAAGTGCCCTTTTTGCATTGATCGCTTGTGCTTCTACTTCCTCTTTGCTATTTGATTTTTTTTGTGTTAAGGTACTATTGTGAAGTATTTCTTTCTTTTTGAATATAAAAGTCTACTTTTCAATATGATGTCGCACGCTGCCCTAGCTATCTAAAATCTAGAAGAGGATCCCTATTTTTTTCATGAAGGCTCTCCTATTCTAGAATCCACCAGATCCACTCAAAAGAGACCAAGGATGATACTTTCATAGGTTGAAGCTTCCCCTTCACATGTAGAATACACTCAAATGCAGTCCTGCTCTTCTGTTCCTGAAGTGATGCAACCCTCGATGCGTATTCTAGAATTTCCATAAAATCTAAAATATCTTAGCTCAAAATTTTGGGAAACCTTTAGATCTGCATTCATCAAGGTCCACAAAACTGAGACCTTCATCATTAAAATCTAGAAAGGCATCGATTAGGACACCATACCAAATATTTTATGCATGAATCCTCCAAGCCTTCGGATTCCAAATCCTACTCTTCGGGAAGATATGGACAAGAAATTTTTCGCCTTGAATTTCCAAAAAGCATGTTCGAAAGTATACCTTTCGATAGAAAAGAAATTACTTGAGAGCTTGAAGGTTCAAAAGGATGTCATTTTCACACAGCTCAATGCACAATTAGAGTAAATCTTTAGCAAAATGACTTTCATTTTATATTTTGATATTGCATCCTATTGGAAATCTCAAATCAAGCAATACTTCGCTATGAAGGCCAATGCTCTCAAAATGGAACTATGTGGATCGTCAGGTCCAACAAGGTGCAACCGACACTCAAAAATCTACTAAGAAACAACAACAAGATACTATTATGGATGAAGCCAACACCTTGATGCTCTCCCTCATCAAAAATGAGTATGCTCCACTCTTTTCTGAGATCCAAGAGCTCATAAAACTTTTCACAGATATTACCATTTCCTCTTGATACAACTCCCACAATATCTCACCCTAAAATTGAAGGACAAGTACTAGAAGCCATAGCTATTTCTGTAGTGGACAGCAACAACAGCAACCTCAATAGTCAGGCTAATAACAACAGTAGCAGAATTGACCCGTTAGATAGAACCAATGATCTCAATCAAAAAATGGGCCATGGGATCAATCCTAGAGTGGAGTTCACTAGTAAAAACTAGAGAAAGAATTCAGACCTCCTGCGTAGTAGCGGTTACAAAGGGGCTCTAGTGAAACTTTCCAAGGATATGGTTCCTGAACAAATCATAACTCTACGAGATCTATTCTTGGATAGTCATGTCCGATATTGTAGTAGAACCAAGGCCATACTCACAGTGGTGACGTAAAATGCTACTGAATTATTAGAGTGCCATCTTTATCTCTGTCTATATATGCTTGCCCTTCTTTAGCAAGAGCATGGTAGGTGTTGTTGATGGCATGATCACAAATATTGATGTTCATAATTTCTCTGATAGACCTCTCACAGCAGAAAAAAAATAGCTTCTTGGGATAGGATTGAAATATATCCCTGTCACACCTCCCATGGCCCATGATGATGTCCATGCAGAGTATGTTCTGTTTTCTAGGCTTCTTAAGCTTCGATGGTTTTTCAATCCAAAAGGGAGGAACATTACCAACTGGAAAGAACCTACCTATTCTCCTTTTCATATTTCAAATTATGCATGGGAACCTGATGTGAAATACCAACCCCTATTGAATCTTCTTAATGACAAAAATAATTGATTTAAACAACAACTTGCTTCCATGGAGAGTATCTTCTAGCCTTCCTTGCCCAGGAATCTGGAAAGAGCCTTGAACTCTCTCAGATCTAATGATTCCATTATCATCATGCCCACTAACAAAAATCTCGGCCTCACTATTCTTAGCAAGGCATGGTACTTGGAAGAAGGGATAAGACAACTTTCAGATCTAGAAGTTTACCAAGAGGTTATTTTTGTTCCCTGGAACTCTCTTTTTTCTATCTTGGATTTCATTGTTAAAATACACAAATAAGTCTTCTCCTCGATCAAAAAAATAGTGGATTATCTTCTACAAAAGAACCCCATCATTGCTCGAGTCTATACTTTCTACCTCATTTCAAATTTTCAGAAACAACCCATGAAGGGTAGACCCATCCGCTCCTACTGTGGTTATATGTTGGATCCTATTTCCAAATGGCTTCACCACCAACTTCTACCCATTCTCCTGGAATAGCCAAATCATCTACAATATTCTCTAAGCCTAATGAAAATCCTTCATGAAATATATTTTCCTCCAAGTTGTGTTTTGTTCACCTTTGATATTGAGAGCCTGTACCCAAGCATTCCTACAACAGTAGGATTGGCCGCTCTTCAACACTTCATCTCGTGGAGATTCAAGCTAGGTTTGGTCCAGTTCATCCTTGAACTTGTAGAACTAGTCTTGAACAGACATTATCTAGAATTTTATGGTAATATCTATAGGCTAAAAAAAGAGGTACAACTATGGGGAGTAATTTTACAGTTGTCTATGCCTTTTTGTTTCTTTGTTACTTGGAATTGTAAGTTTTTGGTCTTTTTCCATCTATTTCAGAAAATATTTGCTTGTAGAAATGATATATCGATGATGCTTTTGGAGTTTGAAATGGTGCTAACGAGAGTCTTCAAGCTCTCCTTGATGCTTATGGTTCTGTTTATCCTAGCATCAACATAACTACTACCATTTCCACTTCTAAAGTTAACATCCTGGATATTTTGGTGGTCAAACCATCGTTCATGACTGTTCTAGGTCGTTTGGGTACTAAACTATACCATAAACCAATGAATGTATATCAATATATCCCTTTCTATTCATTCCATCCACCCCACCATAAAAAAACCTTCATAGTCAGGGAACTCAACAGGTTTTTGGTTAGAGAAGCGGATGATGAGGGATTCAGAAAGATGAAGCATCAATTTTTTCATAGGTTGAGAGCTCGGAGCTACCCATCCCATTTTTTATTTCTACTCTTTGCCCAGGTATATTTTTGACACTGGCCTGCACTGCTCCATAAAATATTCCAAAAGATCTCTTTAAGATAGCCAAGTATAAATAAATCTCCCCCAGTTCTAATGAAGTTGTACAACTGCCAGTTTTCCTGTGACTATATTCATCTAAATAAAAATGTGCTTGGACCTCTCTATGAAAAATGGAGCAAATACCCTTAGCTCTCCCATATCGGTTGTGGCATCATCTATTAGAGAAACAACAAAAATATGAAGAAATTTTTGTGGCGCAATCGGGTCGTGAGAACCCAGCCCAACTTCAATCGGACATAACTTTTGCTACAGGGCTCCGATTCTTGAATCGTTTGAAGCATTGGAAAGCTTATAAAATTTAAAGTTTAGAATTTTTTGTAACATCTCTTTTTTGGTAATTAATGCCTTGTTTTCATGGGTGCACATCCCGAGGAGCATTATTTAATGTTTTAAGGCACTTTCGACTGTTATCCTTGGAAATCACTATATTTTTGGCATATCCCAAGGTAATGGTCCATTTTTCTTGATTCTCACCATGTGGCATGTTAACTAGGGCACCCACTGGCTTGAGAAATATATATAAACAATATTTATTGTAATTTCTGATCATCAGTCAAACTAATGAGCACTTAAGGTGTGAAATGAATTTTTGGAGTTTTCCCTTTCATTTCAGTCTCTCTTGTTCTTATGTCATGAAGTGCCCTTTTTACATTGATTACTTATGCTTATATTTCCTCTTTGCTATTTGATTTATATTACACTAAGGTTTTGCTATGAAGTATTTCTTTCTTTTTTAATATAAAATTTTACTTTTCAATCTGCCTAGCTATCCAAAATCTAAAAAAGGATCCCTATTTCTTTCATGAAGGCTCTTTTGTTCTGGAATCCATCAGATTCGCTCAAAATATACCTAAGATGATACTTTTGGAGGTTGAATCTTCCCCTTAATGTGCATAATGCACTCAAATGTAGTCCTGCTCTTCTATTCCTGAAGCGATGCAACCCTCGATGCGTATTCCAAAACTATCATAGAATCTTAAATATTTTGGCTCAAAATTTTGGGAGACCTTCAGATCTGCATTCATCAAGGTCCACAAAACTGAGACCTTCATCATGAAAATCCATAAATACATCAATGAGGGCACCATGCCAAATAGTTTACGTATGAAGCCTCCAAGCCTTTGGATTCTAGATCCTACTCTTCAAGAAGAGATGGACAAGAAATTTGTTGAGCTCACCTTGAATTTCTAGAAAGCATGTTCAAAAGTATATCTTTCGACAAAAAAGAAATTACTTGAGAGCTTGAAGGTTCAAAAGGATGTCATTGTCACACAGCTCGATGCACAATTGGAGAAAATATTTAGCAAAATGACTTTTATTTTAGATTTTGAGATTGCATCCTATTGGAAATCTCAAATCAAGCAAGACTTCACCGTGAAGGCCAACGCTCTCGAAATGGAACTGTGTGTGGATCATCAAGTCCAACAAGGTGCAACCGCACTCGAAATGCTGCTAAGAAATAATAGCAATATACTATTATGGATGAACCTAATACCTCGGTGTCCTCCCTCATCAAAAATGAGTGCACTTCACTCTTTTCTAAGATCCAAGAGCTCAAAAAACTTGTCACATATCATGTTGTTTCCTCTCGATCCAACTCCTACAATATCTTACCCTAAAATTGAAGGAGAAGGAATAGAAGCCAGATTCCTTCCCATTGTGGACAATAGCAACAACATCAACCTCAATAGTTAGGTCAACAACAATAGTAGCAGAATCACCCCGACAGACAAAACTAGTGATCTCAATCAAAAAATGGATCACATGACCGATCATAGAGTAGATTTTGCTAGCAACAACCAGAGAAATAATTCATACCTCTTGTGTAGTAGCAGTCATGACAGGGCTCTAGCAGAAATTTCCATGGATCTGGTTCCTGAACGAATTAGAACTCTACAAGATCTATTCCCAAGAAATCAGGTCCAAGATTGCAGCAAACCTAAGGTCATACTCATGGTGGTGGCATAAACCACTACTGAATCATTGGAGTGCCATATTCAGACCTACTGATAGATGCCTACTCTTATTCATAAAGAGCACAGTAGGTGTTGTTGATGGTATGATCACAAATTTTGTTGTTCATAATTTCTCTAATAGACCTCTCATAGCGGCATAAAAAGAGCTTCTTGGGCTAGGATTGAAATATATCCCTATCCCACCTCCCATGGCCCATTTTGAGGTCTGTGTAGAGTATGTTCTATTTTCTAGGCTTCTCAATATTCAATGGTTTTTCATTCCAAAAGGAAGGAACATTGCCGACTAGGAAGAACCTGCCTACTCTCCCTTCCATATTTTAAATTCTGCATGGGAACCTGATGTGAAATACCAGCCCCTTCTGGATCTTCTTAATTATGGAAAGCATGGATTTTAACAACTTGCTTCCACAAAGAGTATCTTCTAGCCTCCCTTACCCAAGAATCTATCAAGAGCCTTGCACTCTCAAATCTGATTATTCCATTGTCATCAAGCCCGCTAACAAAAATCTCAACCTCATTGTTCGTAGCAAAGCATGGTACCTCGAAGAAGGGATCAAACAACTTTTAGATCTAGAAGTTTACCAAGAGGTTATTTTTTTTCTTGGAACTCTCTGTTTTCTAGTTTGGATTCCATTATTAAAAATGCACAAAGAAGTCTTCTCCTCGATCAAAAAATAGTGGGTTATCTTTTGCAAAATAACCCCATCATTGCTCGAGTCTGTAGTTTATATCTCATTCTAAAGGTTCACAAAAAACCCATGAAGTTTAGACCCATCTGCTCCTACTACGGTTATATGTTGGAGCTTTTTTCCAAATTGGTTCACCATCAGCTTCTCCCCATTCTCTTGGAGCAACCAAATCATCTACAAGACTCTCTAAGCCTAATTAAAATCCTTCATGAAAGAGATTTTCCTCCAAGCTATGTTCTTTTCACCTTTGATGTTGAGAGCCTATACCAAAGCATTCCTACAGCAACAGGATTGACTGCTCTTCAACACTTCATCTCGAGGAGGTTTAAGCTAGGTTTGGTCCAATTGATCCTTGAACTTGCAGAACTAGTCTTGAACAAACATTATCTAGAATTTGATGGTAAGATCTATAGGCATAAAATAGGTACAACTATGGGGAGCAATTTTATAGTTGTCTATGCCTATATGTTTCTTTGTTACTTGGAATTGCAATTTTTTGGTCTTTTTCCATCTATTTCAGAAAATATTTATTTGTATAAATGATATATCAATGATGTTTTTGGAGTTTGGAATGGTACTAATGAGAGTCTTCAATCTCTCCTTGATGTTTATGGTTCTATTTATCCTAGCATCAACATCACTACTACCATTTCAACTTCTAAATTTAACATCCTAGATATTCGGGTGGTCAAACCACCCTCCATGATTGTTCTAGGTCATCTGGATACTAAACTATATCAGAAACCAATGAATTTGTATCACTATATCTCTTTCTGTTCATTCCATCCACCCCACCAAAAAAAAACCTTCATAGTCAGGGAACTCAACAGGTTTCTGGTCAGAGAGGCGAATGATGAAGGATTCAGAAAGATGAAGCATCATTTTTTTCATAGGTTGAGATCCCAGGGCTACACGCCGCATTTCTTATTTCCAATATTTCCCAGGTAGAGTTTCGACACCGGCCTGCACTAATCCAAAAAATATTTCAAAAGATCTCTTTAAGATAGCCAGGTCTAAAGAAATCTCCCCTACTTCTGATGAAGTTGTACAACTTCCAGTTTGTTTTTTATCTGTCTAAACAAAAACGTGCTTGGACATCTATACAAAAAATGGAGCAAAGACCCTCATCTCTCCCATATCAGTCGTGGCATCATCTATTGGAGAAACATCAAAAATATGAAGAATTTTTTATGTTACAACCGGGTCGTGAGAACCTTGCCCAACTTCAACCGGACATAAATTTTGATAGATGGCTCCTATTCTTGAGTCATTTGAAGCATTGGAAAGATTATAAAATTTTCTACGATGAGGGATGAAACTCGTTTCATCGCAATAGGTCATTTTCGGGGCCTCTAGACCCCTCAAAAATGAGTTTTAATGTTTAGAATTTTTTTGTAGTCTCTTTTTTGGCAATAAATGCCTTGTATTCATGGGTGCACATCCCAAAGAGCATTATTTAATGTTTTAAGGCACTTTCGACTATTATCCTTGGCAATCACTATCTTTTTTGGCATATCCCAATGTAACGGTCTATTTTTCTTGATTCTCACCATGTGGCATGTCATCTAGCGCACCCACTGGCTTGATAAATCCATATAAACAAGATGGATTGTAATATTTGGTCATCAGCCGAACTGATGAGCACTTAAGGTGTGAAACATGTTTTCAAAGTTTTCCCTTTCATTTCAATCTCTCTTGTTCTTATGTCATGAAGTGCCCTTTTTGCATTGATCGCTTGTGCTTCTACTTCCTCTTCGCTATTTGATTTATGTTACACTAAGGTTCTGCTGCGAAGTATTTCTTTCTTTTTGAATATAAAAGTCCCATACCTTCAATCTATAAAATAAACTAATCCTTTTATTTAATAAATCAAAGCTTTACTACCTTAATTTATAAATAAATCACTTTCCTTTATTTCATAAACCAAAGTCCCATACCTTCAATCTATAAAATAAACTAATCCTTTTATTTAATAAATCAAAGCTTTACAACCTTAATTTATAAATAAATCACTTTCTTTATTTCATAAACCAAAATCCCATACCTTCAATCTATAAAATTATCTAATCATTTTATTTAATAAATCAAAGCTTTTCTCCCATAATTTATAAATAAATCACTTTTATTTTGTCATAAACCAAAGTCCCATACCTTCACTATAAAATAAAATAATCATTTTATTTAATAAATCAAAGCTTTACTCCCTTAATTTATAAATAAATCATTTTCCTTTATTTCATAAACCAAAGTCTCATACCTTCAATCTATAAAATAAACTAATCCTTTTATTTAATAAATCAAAGTTTTACTACCTTAATTTATAAATAAATCACTTTCCTTTATTTCATAAACCAAAATCCCATACCTTCAATCTATAAAATAAACTAATCCTTTTATTTAATAAATCAAAGTTTTACTACCTTAATTTATAAATAAATCACTTTCCTTTTTTTTCTTAAACCAAAGTCTCATACCTTCAATCTATAAAATAAACTAATTCTTTTATTTAATAAATCAAAGCTTTACTACCTTAATTTATAAATAAATCAATTTCCTTTATTTTATAAACCAAAGTCCCATAACTTCAATCTATAAAATTAACTAATCCTTTTATTTAATAAATCAAAGTTTTACTACCTTAATTTATAAATAAAACACTTTCTTTTTTTTTCTTAAACCAAAGTCTCATACCTTCAATCTATAAAATAAACTAATTCTTTTATTTAATAAATCAAAGCTTTACTACCTTAATTTATAAATAAATCAATTTCCTTTATTTTATAAACCAAAGTCCCATAACTTCAATCTATAAAATTAACTAATCCTTTTATTTAATAAATCAAAGTTTTACTACCTTAATTTATAAATAAAACACTTTCCTTTTTTTCATAAACCAAATTCTCATACCTTCAATCTATAAAATAAACTAATCATTTTATTATAATAAATCAAAGCTTTACTACCTTAATTTATAAATTCAACACTTTCCTTTATTTTATTAACCAAAGTCTCATACCTTCAATCTATAACATAAACTAATCCTTTTAATTAATAAATTAAAGCTTTACTACCTTAATTTATAAATAAATCACTTTCTTTTTATTCATAAACCAAAGTCCCATACCTTCAATCTATAAAATAAACTAATCTTTTTATTTAATAAATCAAAGCTTTACTGCCTTAATTTATAAATAAATCACTTTTTTTGTTTTCATAAACCAAAGTCTCATACCTTGGATCTATAAAATATAATAATCCTTTTATTTAATAAATCAAAGCTTTACTACCTTAATTTATAAATAAATAACTTTCCTTTATTTTATACACCAAAGTCCCATACCTTCAATCTATAAGATAAACTAATCATTTTATTTAATAAATCAAAGCTTTACTAACTTATTTTATAAATAAATCACTTTCACTAATTAAAGTCCCACGTCTTTAATTAAAAAAATAAACCATTTCAAATTTAAATAGAACTTCATTCTTTAATTAATCCAAATTTCAATTAACTAAAATTCATTCTTTAATTAATTCATATTCCAATTAACTAAAGTTCCTTCTTTAATTAATTCATATTCCAATTAACTAAATTTTCTTCTTTAATTAATTCATATTCCAATTAACTAAATTTCCTTCTTTAATTAATCCAAATTCTAATGTGGTCCCCTTAGCAACCCAAGAATCTAATCAAAACAAGACACACACACGAGACTACACTACACAAGAGGACTCATGACAGTTGTGTGGCAACCAGCGTAGGCCCGCAGGTTGGGACAACATAACAGAAGAAGGGTTTGCCATTGCCCACATGGAATACATAGGGGTCCTCCCTTAGCATTCCAACCTAATGGACAACAACTAACTTAATACGAAGACATCCTTGGTTTTCACAAAAAACCTTTTCGCTTCTTGACATCTCAGGATCTGAAGACTTCTTCTCATTCTGAATTATGTTTTCTATTTCTGTGCATCTATCATTTAAGGACTCATGATCTGACTAACTTCTAAACTTTATCCTCTGCATCTGAGTGACTTCTGAACTGCCTGTCCATTGCATCATTAGATCTAATTGACTGTATTGACAACAATGACAATCCTCCTATAACACCTTGCTCAACACTGAACTCCTATCCATTGTACTTTTGCTGCACCTTGTTGTTCAATAAACTCTTGTCCATTGCATCAATAAATCTGTCTGACTGTGTTGACAACAATGACAATACTATTTGCTGCACTTTGCTCAACAATCTCCCCCTTTGGAATTGTTGGCAACACGTGCAATTTTCCTGTAAATATTCTCCCCCTTTGACAATAATACCAAAGGGCTGCTGCAGACTCCCCCTGAGTCTATACACAATATTCTTAGACACAAATTATTACAATTAGCAAATATTCCAAGCATGAACAAGAAGAAAAACAAGTACACAAATGCTCCCCCTGAGTCCAATACCACTTCATTTCACTGATTGACAACATCATGATAAGCATAATAGGCATCAAAAAAATCAACAATGTGAATAGCAGCAATAACCAGTGAATGACACCATCACCGTCAACTTCACCAATATAACATGTGTAAGAACATGACTGGACCACTGTCTTACGTGCAACTACCCTCTGTTGCTTTGCAAACTCAAACTTGTCCACTGTTAGTGAAGGCATACAATAATCTTATATAGCCAACTTTTTGTTTTGCAATGCCAACAACATCTGCATACAACTTCACCATGCATCTTGGATATATTCTCAACAAGCTTGAACCCAATGACAGCCACTTTCAACTCTGTGCAAGTACCAAACACTGTACCACAGCACAACCAACATCTTTTCTCAACCAATTAAGGCTTTGGCAACAATGCTTATAGACAAGGTTTAACCAACGTCATTCAACTCAAGATTAACCTTGAAGCATTCAACCAATCACTACATGAAAAGGAAACTAGTAGACATCCTTTTCCTTCCAAAGGTATTTGAACAAGATAGCCACCAACATAAATCACCAAGGCAAAGAATAACTTGCTCAAATCAAACTCAATGGAGTAAGTCCAAATCATGTATCAAGAAAAGCATTAACTTGATCAAAACAACCACTATGAAAGCAACTCAACTATTCATCACCAGGCTGGAAATCATCTCGGTCGCTCAAAAAAACTTTTTCTTCAATCTTCCCATTCAACATGCTCGATTTCACTTTTGTCAACAGTAATTGACAAGTGACTCACATCTGTACCAATTTTTGTCCAAAGACTGCAATTTTATTGCCAAATCTTACTTTCAACTATGCATGTCGAAAGAAGACATTTTTTCAAACACTTTATGGCCAACCGTAGTGCACCTTACTTAGCCTCAAGCTTCTTATCCTTGGACTGGCATTAAATCAATAGTTAAAACAAAACTGCCTGTGAATTAAATATATTCACCAAGGTGTCATGAAAGATCTGGCAATCTTCACATCAAAGAGTAAAAACAAATACATGTTGCTCGAAACACAAATACACAGCTAGGGCAAGCATTCTTTCGTTGAGCAAATTATCTGGACTATTATGATTCTTTATTACTTGGAATTGCAAGTTTTTGATATTTTTCCATCTATTTCAAAAAAATATTTGCTTGTATAAATGATATATCGATGATGCTTTTGAAGTTTGGAATGGTACTAAAGAGAGTCTTAAAGCTCTCCTTGATGCTTATGGTTCTGTTTATCGTAGTGACATAACCAAAAAGCATGCTCATATCTACTGTATTAGTCTATAGTTATCATAAAAGAGTAAAAATCTTGACACATTGCACAAATTCAATAAAATAATATTTCTTATATTGATTATGAATGAATCTCTATTACAAATATGCCCCTCTTAGTGTCACTTGAATGATGATACATTTTATACCATTTCCAATGCCCTCAATAGGGTAGGCGCATTAATATTACCCTTTGACTAGTCGCAAACTACCTTGGGGTGGAGTTGACCCCCTTCTTTGCGATGTGGAAGGATTATGATAAGGACTCCTCTTGTACCTATCTTCCTACGATCAAGAAATAATAGCACACGATCAAAAAGATAGATAGCCTCTCCTGATGAGGCCCTTTAAGAAAACATACATGATAATGCCATTAAACTAATAATCAAGAAAACATAAAGAAAATATTTAAACTATTCTAATTGAATCAAGATTTGTAATATAGCATAAAGGAGATCATTAGACAAATAATGCATGGATCAGATATCAAAATAGAAGCATAGAGGTGCATAAAAGATCCACAAATGTCATAATTAATGCAAAACATAAACTAACTATTCTAAGCTAATTCCTACGGTCATAATTCTTCTAAAATATAATTAAACCTAAGAAATTATTAACCTAACCTATTTAACCTGACAAAAATGAAAAGAGTAAGGTGATCTATCACCTGTCGCAAACCATAGCTCTGGTGAGCAGTCTACACTGTGAACCATGACTGACAGTCGTGGTTTATCCTCTGATGGATTTTCCCTCAAAATTAGGGGTAGTGGGCTTGATCTCCTTGTCCAAATTGATGTTCAAGGGTCACCTTTGTTGTCCTCAGACTTATTTGGCCGTCAATTTGATATGAAGGGCTTTCGTTTGCCCAAATTTGTGCTTTTTGACTCTCCTAAGCACCTAGGGCATCCATAATGCAATTCATCATGAATGTTGGCAAAAGAGTTAGGGATTAAGTGCAATAGCTCTATCTCTTAGTATACTCAGTTTGAGTGTACAATTCACTAGGGCTTCACTACTCAAATCTCCAATGCTTGCTTCTCTTTTTCTCCCTATTTGGAAGGGGTATTTATAGCATGCCCCTAGGGCTAGGGGTGGATTCATGGAGAAGCCAAGACCAAGAAGGGTGGTTAGGATAGTTGGGATGGAAGCCTCTAGAATATTTCATCCTTCAACTACCCTCTTCTAGATATTCCATTCCAACCAATTTGGCTCGGATGGAAGGCCTAACTGAACTTTAGTTAAGATCGCAGGTCATAGTTACAGCCCAGATTGCAGACCGCAGGTGTCAACCATGGTTTAGACTGGAGATCATAGGTTTGGGCTGCGGTTCAGACTGATTAGGCCAAAATGCCTAAATTGAGTGGTTAGAACCACTGCTCTATCTTGGAGTCCGTCCAAGATCCTCCATATGGTCTTGTAGCATGTCCATATGAGTAGTCACCGTCGACATGATATGTTTTAGGTGTCTACAAATGCCCATTTTGAGATGCATTATGAGATCGAACAACATTGAGCAAAAATATACATCCTAAAATGATGCCTATGGTTCTATGATGATCATTAGTTGGATCAAAATTAGATGCTCCAAGTCCATCAAAAGGATGTGCATCTTGGAATCATTGCTTCCAACTCATGAAAGGCTTACATTTTGACAATTCTACACTTGTCATCAGACGTTCAGATAGTATCAATGCCAAGTATGGGTATCTTTTGACCCATAAATTCGAAGGATGAGAGTTACAACCCAATTATCATATTTGTTGTTTACCCCAAGCAAAGGGGGAAGCTTATGATAGTTGTTGACAATGATTCGCAAGAACGAATGCAATTTTGACAAGATTAGGGGATCTACAATCTTAGGGATCTTCTGTTGACTTTGATTATGATTATGAAATTATGACTACCCCCTCAAGCGACGAGTCGATGAGGGTAATTACAATGTATGAAGTGAAAAAATCGCTTGACCATAATGAATGATCCTGAACAAATTTAGATTCAAGCCTTTTAATCCCTTGGCTAGGCCTAGTTCAGCTTATGATTGCAACTCTTAGTAGTATTTGCACATTTCTATCACATGGAGCAGTCAGGCTACAATAGTTGTCTTAAGGAATCAAAATGATACACATGCAATTAGACTTGCGTTGAATCATATTTATCGATGATTTGCTGAAAGATGTCATAAAAGAAATTATAATTTTCTCCCAAATGTCCTTATGGTGATTTACTCATCTTGTCGGATTGCATGGATCACAACTCGTTGCAACCACCAAGTGTATAGGATAAATCACTGAATACGAGGAACATTTGGTTTTTAATTATTTGATTTTTTTGTTTTAATTTTGCATTTATTTGATTGATCCTGGTGCTTTTAACATCACCAAATTTACAATTTTGATCATTGATTTTGAATTTTTATCCAATGGGAGTCATTAATATGCTTTTTTAGACCTTCCCACCATGGGTTTTGAGTGCATTTAATGCAAGCTATGGACCGTGGGTACGGTCTATGATTTATTTTTTCAAATTTTGGGAACCGTGGGTGAAAAACACTAGTTCTAGAATCGTAGGTGTCAGCTACGATTCACCGATACTAGGAGAACCTATAAATTGAATTCCCATTTGAAATTTTTTATTATTTTCTTGTAAGCACTAGAAATTTGAGAGCTCTGAGAGTGAGATAACCTTCCCTGATCTGAAACACTACCACACTCTACCGTAATTACACTCGTCTACCTTGATGGCGGATCTTGATCAACCATCTACTAGCCAAGGCTAGGGTGTGGGCAAGGTAACTCAAAACTAAGACCTCACACTCAATACCAATAAAATGAACCACATTAAGTAATACAGATAATGAACCTCACTAAACTGCTAGTAATGAACCCCACTAGTCTAGGTTAGCTTAGGATTTTAATTTTGTGACTTAGTGGACTAGGAGGGTACCAAAAATGGGTGCCTCTCCTAAACCACAACTCGGTAGCTATAGTTCCTAATTGGCAAATTGGGAACCATAGGTTTCAAGCTGCGGTTCCCAATTGGCAAATTAGGGATCGTAGGTTTTAGCTATGGTTTTTTTTTCATTTTTTTTTTATATATATGTTTTTATAGTTTTTAGCATTATTTTTAGCTCTGTTTAGCTAGATTTTGTTTTATATTATGCTTTTTATTTCATAGATTGACTTCTAGAGCCCGGGAGCCTATCATTCTAAAGACTCTCTATGAGGCTTTGTCTGATGATGACCGAGATTGGTTCTGAGCTATCAAGTTTGGCTATGTCATGGATCTACCCACTATTAAGGTAGATCAAGCCTACCTAACTATGTTGGCCTAATATTGGAATGCGTAGACCAACACATTTCACCTACCTATAGGTGAAATGACTGTTACTTTGGAGGATGTCTATAGCATCTTCAAAATCCCCATTGATGGCGAGGCCATCATCTTCTCTACCTCCAGGGTAAAGGAGTCTATTTTTTATTCTATCTTCGATGACCAGAGCGAGGGTGCTCAGGATGCGATTGACCATGGATATGTGCACATTGGCGAGTGGTATCACGAGGATGTCTTCTCTGCATGTGAAGCCCTCTTCATACACCTTATAGTACAAATTGTCCTTCCAGACTCCTCAGGCATGAGGATTCCCTGGAACCTCTTGTCCACTGCCTGGAGGGTTCTTCAGAGTTCTACAGATGAGCCCTTACTTCTATCATGGGGTAACACCCTGCTATGTCATCTCTATAGGGAGCTGTATTAGATTATTGAGCATATCCATAAGGGCATCAGCTACAGTCTTCTATTGCATATATGAGGGTGGCAGCACATCCATATCAAGCGTCCTACAGATCTTCCACTATGCATCACTTCTATTATTGATGATCGTTAATGTCATGTTGCCTGTTGGTCTCATGAGGAGGAGGGTACCCGTAGTCGTATCCATGCTGGTGACGTCTAGCATTATATCACTCAGTTTGTGGCACTTGGCCTGAATGATGTTTAGTGGTGGCCCTATATGGATTTCCTAGCATGGTGATAGGAGGGCCAGTGGCTGAGATAGGTGCATCGTGACAAATGGCTAATCGATCTTAAGGCTAATATTTGAGAGTACCAGTTCTACTCTCAGGTCTTGTAGTAGTTTGGGCTCATATAAGATATTCTAGATATCCCACTCAGATACATACGCTTTTTCACAAAGCACGATCTATAGTGGATCATTCTTGAGCCTCTGGGAGATGTTGTTGATGACTACCAGGAGACTGGATTTGAAATTACTGGGACCACTCCAGAGTATGATGAATGGTGGTCCATGTTCATATGGTACAGCACAGGGCCTCTGGGTCAAGGGCTAGATTAGGTAGAGGTAGAGGTGGATCCCAACCAACGTAGGGTGCGCTAGCGAACAAAGGGCGGTTGGGGGGTAGAGGCCATCATCGAGGAGGCTCTCGATATTGACCCAAATGAGGAGGCTCCATAGTAGGGTTAGGTCCCTCTCAATATTTTATAGGGTCTACTCTTAGCTAAGGTGGCTAACTTATAGAGTCATCTCGGATGATTCCATACACAGCAACTGGAGTGAGATACTACTATCGCCACTCTGGATCTGATAGGGATAGGTTCCAGACTGAGGCACAGGATCAGATATAGAATCTTACTACGTGGGCCATAGATGCAGAGGCCTAAGTTCAAAGACTACAGACTATCCTGGACTTAGCATAGGTATATCAGACTACAACATAGGCAGAGAGAGATCTTCAGGTATCGATGGGGGCTATTCTACCTCCTTAGGTTACTATGGGGCCTTCGACAGCACCAATGGCAACTCCAGTAGGTTTTCAAGATTCAATGGTTGAGGTAGAGCGACTATGCAGCATGGTCATGAGGACCAATGAGATGCATGCAACCCAGCTTGCTCGTGTTTATCAGCTAGTTGACTATATTGAGATGCATGGGCTACAGGTTCCTGAGGATACTTTTACATTTAGAGTCTCAACAGACCAGGTCTAGGACCTTAGTATAGTCTATGGCAAGCTTGAGTCATAGGACTCATAGTACTGAGAGGACACATAGGTCCTCTAGCACACATGGTGTGACCTCGTGTGCCAAGACTAGAGATGCAAGGCAGACTTCAAGGGCCACTGATCATAGGACTAGCCTGTTTTAGTTACCAGTTTCTCGTGTGCTCGATGCCTTAGAATTTGGAGGCAGGTAGGATCCATAGCAGGACCTACCATGGGTGCCAGAGCAGATAGGAGAATAGGCTTCAGAGCACCATGTTGAGGGAGGCGACAAGAGCTCTAGTACATGGGGAGCAGACTAGATCTAGGCTCTGCTAGATGCAAACTACATTTTTGATATGCCATATTTATTTTGGGTTTAAGGTCGAGCACCTACACACTTTGTAACCTGCAAGAATTTTGATACACTTCCTATGTACTCTTTTGAACACACACACACACACACATATATATATATATATATACGACTTGATCATTTATGGCTCATTATGTGTACTGATGTGTATTTTTGATTTTATGTTTATTTGATGCACATGGATGCAATGCTTATGTTGATGCTATTTTTATATGATGTTATGTATGGATGACATGCACTAGATAACTATATTATTTATGATAATGTTGATGAGATGCAATGATCTAGATGATTATATGTGCCATGTATGATGTATGCATATGGATGCACTGTTTATTTTTAATGCATATTTGTTTTTGCTTTGTGGGCATGCATTTATTTTTATGACGTTATGGTATGCTATGCAATGTATGGTAATGCATTATGTACATAATCGTAATCTAATGGGAATGAACATGTATGCTTTAATCACTTAAAACATAAGGAATGAATGTAAACTGTGTATATCAATTTTAAAATATGACACCACATAATGTATAACAATCATGCAAAATAATTTATAATTCTCATTACAAGAAGTTAATCAATTAATCACCCATAGATGAAATGCAGTAAAATGGATTGGTATAATGCTAATAAATGAATATGTCATTCTGTATATTTTTCTTTGCTGCACTATATAGTCAGTGGCCATCTAGACATCATTTCTGATATTCATGCAGTATCTATCCTATATGTTTGATTGTTCTTTGTAAAATGCATTCGATAAATGAATGACTCGTATTTTTTATGTCTAATGATATTTGGTATTTTTTTGCTATTAGAGAACTTTTTGAGGTTTTCCATGAGACTCAAACACCCTAGTAGACTTCTCCAAAAATCACATACTAACTATACAAGGCTTTTATTAGAAAAGGCTTTTGTCATGATAGATCCAACTATTTATTATCCCTGTGTGTGCATGTGAGTATTTTTAGATAGACCATAAGCATACCCCGTATGTCATTCAGGACTCTTTCAACCCATATGTGAGATAGGGTTTCTCATACAATCGTACCATCCTTGTTTTAGCTTTGATTATACTTGTATAGTTAGGCAAACCTAGGCACCTAGAGCTAGCTCATCTTGCAAATCGATCAGTGCTACCCCTCCAAATGCATGTGGGACTCTTTCAACCCATTGCTACGTTCAGGGATCACCCAATAGAACTACCCCTCCGATTACAGGTGGGACTCTTCCAACCCATTGCTACGATTGGGGATCACTCTATGGATTTAAAAAGGTGGATAATCCAAGGATTAAAGTTCTCACCCTTCTTACTTGCTCATATGTAGTGATAAAAATCACTGTTAGTCCACGTGTTACCATTTTCTTTAAGCAAGGGATTTTTATAGTGCTTTTGATTCACTATGTCACTTTACATTTGATTTGAACTTTGTATTTTGAAATTTGCACTTTGTAACTTGGGATTTATACTTTGTATTTTTGGAATTTATAGGGGAGATTCTTGTCCTTTTGCCAAAGTTCACCACTCTAGACCAAACTATTTGCAATATAATCATGTCGTGAAACCTATATCTCTAGATACCTAAGACTACTTTCATAGCTTTCATCATCTCTTGTCTTAGCAGGATTTTATATTGTTTCGCTTAGTGACAGGATCTTGATATGTTGAAGCACTATCCCAACTAATGACCTCATCTATAAAAGCAAAGCAAGCTTTCTACAATATCTGAAGAACCCACTAAGTATGTTTGAGTGACTAGAAAACTTAATATACATACATATTTCATCGCAATAGGTATCGTGTATGAATGCAATGAAATATGATAAATGCAAGGGTGCATGATTGAAACACAATTGTGCGACCATTTGTAAGATTTTGATAGACACATTACACTCTACTGTGGAATGCAATGGATGAAAAATACCTAAATGCAATATGATGAGGTGAATGTATGTATAAAAATGCAAACTATAAAAGCAAATATTTTTGGATTTTATGCTTTACCAATGTTTTTGGAATTTTATATATTTTGAAATTTTTTATGAATTTTTGAGCTTTCATATTTGACCAAACGATGAGTATATATGCCTTTGGAGATTTTTGGGGTTGACCAAGCGATTTTTAGAAATCCTTGGAGATTTTGGATTGACCAAAGGGCTTACAGACATCTTTGGAACCTTTTAGTTGACCAAACTCTCCGCAAGAGAGCTTGGAGCCTTTTAGGATGATCGAGAAGCTATAGGAACTCTCGGAGCCTTTGGGTTGACCAAGAAATTTTTTAGAAATCCTTGATGCCTTTTTCGGATGACCGAGTGGCTTCAAGCAACCCTCGAAGCCTTTGGGTTGACCAAGCAATTTTTAGAAATCCTTAGTGCCTTTTTGACTGACCAAAGGGCTTTGGAGCCTTTTTTGCTACACTCTCTAAGCATATAACGCCTTAATATGGATTATGTTGATAGGTTCAGGCTCTTCAACACCCCCTAGTGATGTCAAGTGATAGATACCCAAACCAATATTTTCAGATATGATATAGGGTCCTATCTAATTAGCCATAAATTTATCTCGCATATCGAGTGAAAAATTTGAGTTCTGTTGGTTTTCTTTCAGCACAAGATCCCCAACTTCAAATTCTCTCTGGTGGAATTTTATATTGTAAGCTCGTTTTAATTGCTCTTGATATACGTGGAGATGCTCCAAGGCATTCACACGACGTTCATCCAGTAGCGTCAATTGATCTAGTCGAGCTTGTCACGGGGTATCGTCATCAATGAACTCTTTCAATGCGATGCACAGTGTTGGAATTTCCAACTCTAAGGGTATAATGGCCTCAACACCATATACTAGTGAAAACAGAGTTACCCCAGTGGGAGTCCGAATGCTAGTCTTATAAGCCCATAATGCAAGGGATGTTGTATATGCCAATCCTTGTGGTGTTCTTGCACTGTCTTTTTCAAGATGGCTACCACAGTCTTGTTTGAGGCCTCAGCTTACCCATTTTCCTGCGGATAGTATGGAGTACAAAATTGTGTTTGATGCGGTACTTAGATGTTAAAGCTCACACAATTTTGTTCTTAAAAGAAGTTCCATTATCCAAAACTATTTTGGATGGTATCTCGAAATGACTTATGATATGCTCCATTATGAACTCAACTATGTGATCTCTAGTAGTCATTGTTAAGGGAATGGCTTCCATCCACTTTGTAAAATACACAGTAGTCATAATAATGAATGTATGTCAGCCTGATGATTGAGGAGAGATCTTGCTAATTAGATCAAACCCCCACTGAGAAAATGGCCAAGCCGCTTGGATGGGCTATAAGGCCTATGATGGCAGGTGCGTAAGATTAGCATGATGCTGACATTTGATGCATTTCTTGACATATACATTGCAATACTTCTCCATAGTGGGCCAACAATAACCCATTTGAAGGATGTGCTTGATGATGGCCATATCGCTGAAATGGCCACCGCATGTACCATCATGAGCTTTTGAAATTTTCCAAGATGACTCTTGGGGCTCAATACAATGAAGGAGAACTCCATCATAACTTTGTCGGTACAAAACGTCTCCTATCAAGATATATTTAGTCACTTTCTATTTAAATGTGCATCTTGCAGCACGAGATAGTCCCTCCAAGACAAAACCAAGTCATAGGAAGTCTTGAATCTATGACATCCAATTTTGATGAGCCTCATCTTCGACTGCTAAGACAACCTATACCCCCTGTATATTTACTTTTACAAATGCAAACTGGGAAAAAACCTGGTGGTGAATGGTGGTGCCACTCCCCGCATGACTCTAGGAGGTTAAATACCCCTAGGGTGTTTTCTTGAAAAAGTCTTCGACTTTGCAGAACCAATCATGTTTTGTCTCCACACTAATCATGTTGGATGATTCTTTGTTATCAAAGGTTGCATGCTCTACTACAGGATGTGAGAGCGTCTTGACATGGATGGTAGTGAATTCGGCAAATGGATTCTGAGGGATTAAGGATCCCAAATATGCCATGGTGTCTACAAACCTATTTGAAGAACAAGGGATTGCCTCGATGTCGTACCATTCTAGTTTAGCCAGATATGTGGCAACAAGATCTTTGTAGGCTTTCAGTATCAAACATCGACACTAAAATAGTCCCTTCACTTGGTTAATTATGAGCAAGTAATCACCAAATATGTTTAGTCTCTTGATATTCATGGTGATGACTGTATGGAGGCCCAAGAGTAGGGCTTCATATTCAGCATTATTTTTGGTGCATGGGAAGTCTAGTTTTGAATAACAAGGGCATCGAAGCTCCTTACGGTGTGAAAAACACTATCTCTACACCAGCTCCTTTCTTGCATTTCAAACCATCAAATAACAGAGTCATATCAGCATTGTTCTTTGGTTCTTCCAGTTTGGGAGCTTTGAATACTACAAACACTACATCATCCAAAAGCTTGATTGTTAGAGGCCTACTGTTGGACAGTGGCACCTCATCAAACTAATTTGCTATGACCTGTCCCTTAATGGCCTTCTAGCTTATGAATTCTAGATTAAATTTTGTCAATAGCATGATCCACTTTGCAGTACGTGTATTATGATATGTCTTGCTCATCATATATTGTAAAGGATTTTGTTTTGATATCACATATGTCATATGACTTAACATGTAGTGCCACAATTTCTTGGTAGAGAAAACTACTGCTAAACATAGTTTTTCCACATATGCATATCCTAGATCGTAACTCACCAGGGTTCGGCTAATGTAATATATGGCTTGCTCTTTGCATTGTACGTTTTTTTGAGCCAACATGGTCCCTAATGCAAAGTTTGTTATCAATATATATAGCAAAAAAGGCTCTTCTAGCCTTGGTGGAGCTAACACTGGCAGTGTCACCAGGTATTGCTTTATCTCAGCAAAGGCTACCTTGTAGTCATCATCCCAATTGAATGGGACACCCTTATGTAGTAGCCAATTCATGGATCAACATTTATTCGATAGTTGGGAAATAAATCGCTTTATCGAGGCTACCTTGCCTTGAAGTCTCCTTAATTCCTTAATATTGGTGGGAGGACGTATTTCAAAAATGGCCTTGACCTTCACTAGGTCTACTTCGATGCCTCTCTTGAAGACAATGAACCCTAGTAATTTTCCGGAAGTTACGCCAAATATGCACTTCTTAGGATTTAGCCTAATGTTGTGCTCTATCAAGCGATCGAAGACTTTTCTTAAGACCTCCACATGCTCTTCTCATATCAATGACTTGGCTAGCAAATCATAGATATAATCTTCAAGAATTTTGTGCATATAGTCATAAAAAATGTATGTCATGGCCCGTTGGTATGTGGCACCAACATTTTTGAGACCAAATGGCATAACTTTGTAGCAAAATTTTCCCCATGGTTTTGTGTTGGTCTTTGGGATTAATCCAAATTTTATTATAACCAAAAATACCATCCATTAAGGAGAGCATTTCGTGACCTGCAGTAGAGTCTACTAGAGCATCGATATTGGGCAACAAAAATGAATCTTTAGGTGTTGCCTTGTTGAGATCTCTAAAATCCATACAAATACGGATCCTTCCATCTGGTTTTCCTACAGGCACTATATTATATACCCATTATGGATAGTCGATTGAAATGACAAACTCTACATCCAACAATTTCATCTTTCACCATTAAGGCTATTGTTGGATGCATCTTTTTGAGCTTCTTCTTGACAAGCTTCTTAGATGGGTCTAGAGAAAGGTTACGAGTAACCAATTTTGGGTCTAGACTAGGCATATATTTATATATCCAAGTAAAAAGGTCAGGTCTCTCTTTCAAAAAAGAAATTATGCTAGCGCGCTCATCTAGAGTGAGACTCATTCCAAATGTAACCTTCATTGGATTGGTCGGGTCGTTATTGATATCCACTTTCAAGGTTTCCTCTACTAACATATGGGATCCCTCCTCAAGTAGATGAGGTGTAGGGATCAAATGGATGTCATCAGCTAGATTGATATGTTCTTCATTGGAAGCATATTTAGCATGATGGACATCATAAGCACAACCTGGTCCAAAATGAAATGGTTGTAGCATCTCTTCATTCAAAAAGAAGTCTTCAGGATCTACTGGCGAATCAGCATGATCCCAATCGATAGCATCCATGTTTAGATGGAATGGTTTATATGGATCTTCCGTATTGTAGAGTGGAGTGTTCAAATCAATGGAGACCATGTTGATGGAATGGAATTGATCTCCAGGACCACTTGGACTAAACTCTACATCATCTGTGTAGCTTTCGTATCCAAGACCTGGCTCAGATGGTATGGGGATGAACGGGTCCTCTCTGTGGGATGCCCGAACAACTGGATCCTCCTTGTGCACTAATTACAAAATGAGATCTCTCAGCTCAAGTAGCTCAAGGATAAGTAGGTGGATGGGAAAAGAGTCTTTGATATTCCTCTTCCATATTTATTCTTTCCTTGAGGCAAGACTCGGATATTAATCTCTCGATGCAAACCTACAACTATGGTAGGTGGTATACCCCGAGGTAGATTCCAATTACGTAGGTGATGAGGCCCCAAATAGGCCATCTCTAATGAATCCTCATCATCACTATATAGATATAATCCTTCACTTCCCCCCATATGCAAGGGGCAATCTACCAGATGTGGCTCCATGTATCTGATTCTACAATCACTATCATCACTATCTGGATAAACTAGATAGAACGATCGTATATATGATATCAATGCAAAAACTGGCTCTACTTCCTCTTCAGAGTGATCAGTATTAATAGGCATGTCTTCTATAACATACTCCGACTCCACAGGAAATAGGTATAGCAAGTAACAAGCCTCGTATCGGTCATCTCAACCTCATCACTACGATTGCTATTATGAGCGGATCACTCTATCATGTCCATAAATATTGGGAGATTAGTTGGATGAGGCCTTAAGTAGGCATGCTCTATCTCATCTTCATAATCACTATCAACTATGAAATGCTCTTGTATCTCATATAATTGCTCTCTAGGCAGCAAATGGCGTAGAAATACTGGAACCACGAAGGCTCAGTCAATTTCCTCCTCATATTGATCATTATTTGAGGACTCACCATCTATATAATAACTCGTTCCACTTATTTCAGAGGTGGAATCCTCTCCATATTCACTACAAATATCTCCTAAATCGATATCACCTAGAATGGCAGGGTTGGGCCCCTACATACCAGTATCATCAGTTGTGATACAATTTTGATGACCCAAGTTGCCTCTGGGGTTCTGCTCTGAGAACTCTTCATGTTCAAGCTCTGGTCTCTCAATGGTGATTACTGACACCATTGGGTTGTTTCCCCAAAGACTAGACATGTTATGATGATATGGATTAAAATCCATGTCATCCCCCAGACTCAGGTATAAATGATCCAATGATGTAGCGAGTAAATCATCATGTCCTTGAATCTGCAATCCCAATCTGAATCTATCAGTTTCCAACTGATAACGTAGTTCAAGAGGGGTTATTCATCCTTTTTTGAAAAGACCAAGGTCATATCCATGCTAGTGATAGAGCTTGAAAATGTGCATGGCATACTCTGGGTTGGACAAGTACCAAAAATTCACCATGAACTATTCCTCGTCATCCATCTCCATGGGTGCTCATGTTGGAACTTGGTTCAACCCAGCATAGATGAAGTTTGTTTGGTTGGGTGGCTTTCCCAATAGTACTACGAATTCAACTAGATATCTATGGGCTATCGGTTGGTCCATGTCTTGTGTAGTCTCTAAAATAGGACTAAAGATCACATTTTGCACGAGGTATTCACCTAGACCTATACTGGCTAGGTGAACAATCACCTGTGCTACGGATGACCCTGATGATGATGCAGGTGAAGTAGGATGATGTACCCCCTCGACTTGATACTAGGATTCCTCCACCTCCATGGGAGTGGCAGCCTTAGTGACGACTAGTTTGATCATGTTCTTTGCTTCTTTCCTACTCAATTTCACCTTTAATTTCTTGTCATCCTGATGCATTGCTAATGCACTCAGTCTCAGAGAAGTTGTAGTGGTATCTTTAGATCTATTTGATACAGATACCGATGGTTGAACATGCATCGCCTATTTACCTCTTGGAACCCTTATCAATGATGTGAGTTGTATGTCCAAGTGCGTTGATGGGATCATGAATCCCCCTGGCAAATATTCTAAGTTCACAAACTTGAATGGTTCTTCATCTGATGAAACCATGTGATCTTGCCCCTCATGTATATACTTGACACAATGATGCAATATCGAGGGAACATAATGCATTTCGTGAATCCAATGCCTCCCTAGTAGGATGTTATACTACAAAGAACCCTCTATCACGTGACACATTACAGGAATGGTCTTTAGTCCCACCTAAATAGGTAGGACAATCGTACCAACCGTAGAGCATAGTGTGTCATTAAATGCTCTTAATGTAAATTTGGTTGGTATGACGAGTGATTTAGGTAATTTCAAATGGTGCAGTGCCTTATTCATGATTATATTGATCAATGAACCAGTTTCAATCAAGACCCTTTTGAATGGCACATGGTTAACACATGCAATGATATGTAGTGGAATGTTAGCCATGCTTGTAGAAACCTGTAGATTAAAGATACAACGCCAAACAAAAAATAAATAAATCACGATAAAAAGTAATGCAAAACACAGTTGTACAAAACAAACGATTTTTATTAATCAATGGAGTTTAGAAACTCCTTTTGAGTACAACAAGGCCCGTAACCCTTTTCGTGATACAAGATTACAATTTGTGCTAGGGTTCTCCGAAACCCTAGCTGGCACAATATGGTGGCGTCTCCGAAGAATGTATCCTTAACCTCAACGGAATGAGTGGGCTTCGTTGTATCCTTTGGCTCGGACCACTCCGACTTAAGCACTGCTATCATCCAATCAAATCTGCCATTGAAATCCTGCACACATTAAAACTACAAAAAGGTTAGAAACTAGTAAGAGGGCTCCACTGTGTGAGCCCTCAAAAATAGTCTAAAACCCTAGAAATGAAATAAATAGAATGCAAAATATAACGGTGGATTAATACATAAAAATATTACTTGCTTTAGAATCTATACCTATTTTTCTGTTAACGCGGCGAGACCAGGCGGCACCTGGAAGTGATGTAACTATCAAATTGGCTGCGGAAGGTGCCCTGGTGCGATCGCTGAATGCCCACATGCTTTTGGATCGAGGTTGCAGACGTCGGTCTGCATCTGTGGCTGCGGGTAAACGCCTGCGGGCACTTGCGACAAGAATGGGGGATTCTGCAGAATGCTGCAGAAGGGATGGCGACGAAGTTGGCGATGGATGATGGATGGGTAGGTTTAGCTGAAGAAGAGATAGATAGCGATAGATAACAAAAGAGAGATAGTAAAAGAGATCCGGCTTGAGCCATCAAGGTGACTCAATTTATAATCTACTCTTAGGGCACACTTTAGGGTTTTAACTACACTTTGAACGTGTGGCTAAGATTAAAGTGGATCCAAGGGTAGAGAATAAATCTAGGTTGTGAAACGGATTAAGATGGATGGACGGATGAGATTAAATGAAGGATGGATGGCTCAGATTAAATCACTTAAAGTATCTTTATATATATATTAAAATATTAAAATATATATATAAATATTAATTTAAATAAATTTGGGAATGAAAAATGGCGAGAAAGGTGAAATTGGGCCAAAAAATGGCGAGAAGGTGTGGATTTGGGTCAAATAATGGCGGGAAGGTGTGGATTTGGGAAAAATAATGGTGGAAAGGTGGATGACTGACACGTGGCTAACAGGAAGGTATAGATGACTTACAAGTGGCTGGATTTTGGTGTCTACAGATGCCCTTTTTGAGTCGCTTTGTGTGAAGACACAATGCAAGCACAAAAACTTAAGACACCCGAAAAGTCGGATCAGACGCAACTCTCTCTCAAGACTAAAGCACAACTTTGAAGACCAAAGAATAAAAGAATATTTAAAATTTTATCAGCTTACCCCCTCAATTGGCGAGCGAGAATGGTTCTCACAAGCCAATTGGAAGAAATTTGGAAGAAAATGAATCGTTTTTGCCCCAACGGTGAAAAAAGGGGTTGGTGTATGAACCATCTGTTTATGTCCCAACAGAAAAGGGGTTGGTGTACAAACCAAAAAAGAATATGATTGAAGATGATATGAGTGATGTGAAAGATGGACCATTTTCTGCCCCAACGGTTATAAAGGGATTTTTGCCAAATTGTAAGTTCCATGATCATGTAAGATGAATTCCACTATAGGAAAATTAGAAATTGATAACGGATGCCCCAACTCTTGTGTGTGAGTCCATACTGTTAATGAAATTGCCTTGTTGACGCCATTGATATGCAGAGATGAAATATGCATGAAAAGAGTCCAGAACTCGGAGATGCTCCTAGTGATTGTATGGATAATTCCTCGGGTCGGAACCAATCAACCTAGGTAGCCTCAATCTCTAGCAAGACTCAAAATAATGATGATATTAAAGATTGTCCATGTTTAAGGCCCCATGAACTAGGCCATCAATGATAACTGTTGAGCAAATTAATCTTGGTATGAGGTCACTTGAAAAGTAGAATATCCAAAATTGATTTTCAATTTTCAAACAGTGAAATAGTTGATTATGATAAATGGTAGGTGTCCTTATGGTGGTTTAATCCTCTTATCGAATTGCATGGATTCAAATTGCTGCAATCGCCAAGGTGATAGAATATACCACTAGATACGAGGTTTACTTTAATTTTATTTGGCAAAAATATGCATGATGAAAGAAGAATGAATGAAATTGACGATAGATCAGAAAAATTGATGAATGTGGTTAATTTTGTGAAGGTTTTGAATATTTTTAACCCAATTTGTAAAACAATGATGAATGATGCGCTTTTTGAGCGAAATGACAAAATTTGTGTCGAAAATCGTTGTAACCTTCACAAAATGTTTTATTATGATAAGAAGAATGGATGAATTGAATTTGATGAAATTTGAAGGAGGTAAGCTTCAATTTTGTAAGTTTTGTTCCTTTATTCAATACTGACACCAAATGCCGGTCTGCGTTTGTGGTTGGTAGAGACGCCCGCCGGTGTTTAGGCACTCTGCAAACGTAGGACTGCGTCTGAATCTGCCATGAAATGCCCTACTGCGTTTCAGGGTGCCAAAATCAGCTATTTAAACAGTTTCAACGAGAATTTCGCTCATTTGTGCGTTCGACCTTAAGAGAAGTGCGTCTGAGGGAGTGGAGTGAAGTGGAGTGAAAGGTTGTGTGGGAGAGTGAAGCATGCGGGAGCTATGGCAGATATGGGAGCGGACGCGCCAGTGCAACCAACTGAGGTATTTGTTCATTTAAGCAAGTACTTATTATGTGTTTTTTTTTTTTTTTTTTTTTTGGAAAAAATTTTAACAAATTTTTGTTTTGTTGTTTTGTAGCTTAGGGTGTTAGAGGCATGACACCGATTCTCCCCTATCATTATGGGGATGAGGAGGTCGTTGTCCCAGGCAGACTGGGAGATATTGGATGCAATGGGGCTAGCGGAGGCAGCCCGGTTGGAGGTAGTTCGGGCGGATGAGGGGTACCTCTCGGCTTTGGCCGAGAGGTGGGATCCATATCGGGGGACGTTCCAGCTCCTGACTGGAGAGATAACGGTGACGCTTAAGGACACATTGTTTAGGAATCACATTATGTTGCCTGATCCTCCATCCTCATTTGTCTCTAGGCATAGTGAGTCTAGGCACACCACTAGGTCTAGGGCTCCTACTAGGTCTCAGGGGTCCTCTTTTGATGGTTAGCTTAGTGCTTAGATGCACTCTTTATGAGCCTTGGTGCTCTATTGTATATTGTAGCCTTTTGGCATTCATTGTACAGTTTGACCTTTATACATATATATATATATATATATATATATATATATTTTTTATATATATATATATATATATATATACATGGATTTTATTTATTTGGTGTTTTACTCTCTTTTGTGTGAATGCCTATGTTTTTGTGATGCATGTTTTGATATGTTTTAATGTTTTTGATGCATATGTGATGGAATGGAATGCAAACTTATAGATGATTAATGCGAGACTAAGTATATAACATACAAATCTATGGATGATTAATGCAAGACTAAGTAAATGATATGTAAATCGATGGATGATTAATGCAAGACTAAGTAAATGAAATATGCACTAAGAAGCACTCATACTTTTAGATAGTTAGATTTAGCCAACTGTTATCATAATTGTTTAATCAGGGGCACCGAACTTGGTGGCTTGTGAATGGATGACGTATGGAATGACATGAATATGGAAGAAGATATGGAGGACGATATGGAAGAAGATATGGAGGAAGACTATTTTACAAAGACTCAAACATGCTAGTGGTATCAAACAAACTTACTAATACTGCCTAATTCAACTAGGACCAAATGTGTGTGCATGCGAGTTCATTAACCAAATCAGAAGCATGGTAGTGACTCTAGGCAATCAAAAACCCGTGTGTGTGCAAGTGTGTTCATTAACCTCATCTTGCATAAATTAGGTAACCTTGTTATGGAGAAGACCCCGAAGCTAGTTTGTCCGTATGAGCATTCGGAGGTCTCTTTTTGAGGAGAGACATGTTGCCACGCAATGAGTATACTCCACTACCAGTCAAGCGTCTATAGCCCCGATGAAGGTTAACTCCATAGTCCATGTTGTTTTTGACCTTTGTAAGCCTTGGGGATGACTACCTATCCGTCTGACTGGACAAGTAGTACGATCCTTACAACTTATTTGGGATCAGTGGTGTGTGAAAAATGTTCATCTCCTTAGAGCTTTGGGGAATCGGATTCTCAACCGAAGTATGATGAGAATTTTACCCTATCCTTACTACTCTGTTTATATTTATATTTTGTGATTGCTTGTGATAGTGGTAAGAACCACTGTTTTATGGACTATGTTTGCATGATAGGACAAATGAGGATTACCCTTTTCACTTCAAGGCACAACCCAAGGATGGTGTTATCTCTCTTTGACACAAGATGTTTTTAAGATGTGAAAATGTGATAGGTTCAAGACCGCTTTTGAAATCATTTCCCAATACTCAAGATTTTATTTAGTGTAATTTGTGATGGCCCTAGAGAACTTTGACATGCATTTCAAAGTTTTCTTAAAACACTAGGAATGGCTGAGTGACTGAAAACATTTTGGCAATGTAAATATGTGCAAATGGAAAATGGGTGTACGAATGACAATTCGGTTTGATGGATTTTATGACGGTGCCCCTGATTAAGGCAACATGACTTTTGCTTGACCAAATTTTATATCCAAAAGATAGAATGGTCTCTAACATGATATGCAACTATGGTTGGAAATGAAATGTTATGGTTTTCAATGAGATGTATGCACATGAAATGCAATTTTTTTGAATGAGATGTATGCAACTAACAATGAAATGCAAATTCTTTTTATTTTATTTGTTTTTTTTTTTTTTTTTTTTTTTTTTTGTACAAGCCATGTATGTATGTACATTTAAAATTCAAACTATGCGTAGAATGCCCTCAAGTGTATAACATTAAGTGGTTCGGGTTCTTCCTCTCCCTCTAAACTGGCAAGTCTATAAGTTCCATTACCCACTCTTTCAGTGACCATATATGGACCTAACCAATTAGCCACAAATTTATCTCGAAGATGCGGCAATGCATTGGTGTTTTGTTGATTCTCTTTAAGGACAAGATCTCCTACTTGAAATTCTCTTAGATGAACTTTGGCATTGTAAGCACGTTTCAATCGATCTTGATAAACTCACAAATGCTCTAAAGCATTGATTCGTTTTTCATCTATGAGTGTGAGTTGATCAAGACGTGCTTGTCTAGCAGTATCATCATCGATAAATTCCTGCAAAGAAATTTGCAAGGAAGGGATCTCGATGAGACGGAGCTAATACTGGCGGAGACGCTAAGTACTGCTTGATGTCATCAAAGGCTTGTACCCCCTTTTGTAGTAGGTGGCAAAATGGCCTACATTTATCAGAAAGTTGTGCAATAAAGCGACGGATTGAATTAATCTTTCCTTGTAAACTACGCAACTCCTTCAAATTAGTTGGGGGACACATTTCCATAATGGCTTTGACCTTGTTTGGGTCCACCTCAATACCTCGTTTAGAGATAATAAAACCTAGGAGTTTGCCTGAGGTAACACCGAAGACACATTTCTTAGGCTTATCCGGATCATATGGATTATGGAGCGGGGTGAATAAGTCTTCGAAATTCATTGTCGACTTATGGAAGAAAGGATGGGCGAAATGGAAGGGAAAACCGGTGAAGACCTCGGAAGACCTGAGATGCAAAACAACATAGTTTTTCAGTTTTTTTTTTTTTTTTTTTTTTTTAGTCTGTTTTTTTTTTTTTTTTTTTTTTGAAAATTTTCTGATTTTTTTTTTTTTGGTAGTGGTGAAAACCACTATTTTAGTATATACATATAATACAGGTTTGGATTATGGCTTATGGATGTGGCGGAGGGGGTGGTTCACCTCGTTCTTGTGGAATAAGCAAGCGAAAGATGGCCTCTTGGAGAGGGAACAATTGGAGATAAAACTCGTCTTGTTCAATGAGGGTAACAATTGGCGCCGACTCTTCTTCAGATTCATCACCATTTGACATGACGTCAAATTCTTCATAGGCTTCATCTTTGGATTCGTCGGGGTGGAGGATTTCTTCTTCTGAATTAAGATTAATGCTTTGAAAAGCTTGTTCAAAAGAAGAAAGGGATGGAAGTGGTTGGTAGCCCAGACCAAAACGCTCAGTGGGTCTCTGATATGGCATATCGATGCATTTAGTTACTCCTTGCTCGTAGCGACCTAGGCCAAATTGCTGCCAATTATGTCTGTGGAAATAGCGAGAGGGAAAACCCTCCATCCTTTTGATATTGGCAGGGACTAGATGCTTAGGTTCTAGTATGGTGGTAGGACTAGAAGATGACTCTATTCCCCCATATACAAAATTAATGGAATTTGGCATAGAACCCATGTTATAAACCGATCCAATGGATAAATGTTGGTCATGTGGATGACCAAAATCTTTAACTATTTGCACATTGAACGGTGTGATGTGGACATCTTGAATGGCATACTCACCAATACCTGCATCAGTGAGATGGACCTTGACTTGGGAGGGAGAAATACTAGATGATGGAATAGAAGAATGTGGGATAGAAGAATTGGAAGGATTTGGTTGGGTTGATGCTTCACTAACTTGTGAAACATCAACTGGTGATGGTTGGGAAGATGGAGGAATAATAGGTGATGTTGAAGAAGGTGTAGAAGAATGGGGTAATGACGTGGAAAGAGATGATTGGTCATGGCCACATGTGCATGTGGTCACTGATGAAGAAGAAGGAAGATTAGGATATGAAGAAAGTGGTGAATGAGATGGAATAGCGAAAGAGGAAGATGGTTGCGATATGATGGGTAGCTCCTCAAGAATGGGAGCTTTAAAATAAGATGGTATAGAAGAAGTAGATGGGGTCAAGAAAAGATGAGTGGATGGCAACACAATCTCATAAGGATTTGAGACATAGTTGCAATGTTTGAAGGGTTCAATGTCAGTAGGTACACAATGAACCTGTCCCTCATATACATACTTTAGACATTGATGCAGTATAGAAGGGACACATCTCATCTCCCTAAGCCAAGGCCATCCAAGCAATACATTGTATGCCTTGGACCCTTCCATGATGTGAAACAAGGTATGCAAAGTTCGGGCCCCTACCTCAATGGGCAAGATAATCGTGCCAACCGTGGAAGATAAAGCATCATTGAATGCTTTAAGAGTAAAAGTCGACTTTGTGATAAGGGATGGTGACAGCTTTAGATGACTCAACGCCGATGTTGTAATGATATTTATTGAGGAACCGGTGTCAATTAAAACTCTCTTGAATGGCTTGTGATCGATCTTGGCCATGATATGCAGTGGAGGATCTATACTTTTTGTTGACATAGGTTTGATTTCAAAATCATAGAAAGTGATGGAGGGCTCCATGCATGTTTGAATACTCCCCACAAAGTTGTTGAAGGCATTAGTATCTTGAGTTTGAAGCTCGATTGATTTTAAGATTTCCATTAATGCTTCTCTATGCGGGGGAGATTTTTGAATGAGGTCATAGATCGATAACTTGGCAGAAGCCATTTTTAAACTGGTAGTTAACCGGATACTCAATGACATGATGGGTCGTTGGCGTTGAGTAGAATGATTTAGCGGTTGTTGAGAAGTACTAGCACGTCGTTGGGTCACTATTACCTGAGGTGGACTGGGGGTTTGTATAGGTGGCTGTGGTTCAGCCTGATTTGGTTGGTTTGCCCTTTGACCCCGGGTTACTACGTTAATAGTACCCACAAAACCTTGGTATTGTTGTACATGGTTGATTTGATTAGGAGGAGTTACCTGAGTTACTCCCCCTAAAGTTGTTGGAGCTTCCTCCCGATGTGGAAGGGGTGTTTGAAATACACCAAGATTTTGATTTTGTTGGGCTAAGGGACTATCCAATTTAATGGCTCCAATCTCAATAAGATCTTGGATCACATGTTTGAAAGTTGTACAATTATTGATATCGTGTCCATTTTGCCTATGATAAGGACAAAATAAGTACTCTTTGTAATACTTCCCCCTTCTAGATGGTTCTAAAGGTTTGAACTCAGGTAAAGTTAACTGATTTGTGCTATATAACTTATTGAATATGACCGCATATGGTTCATCTAAAGGTGTGAATTGTCGCTTGGGACGATTATTTTGCCAAGGTCGAGTTTCCATGGTTGGCCCAGTATTGTGAGCTGGTTGAGTAGGGGCGGGTACCACATGATAAGCAATTGGTTGTGGTTGACTTTGCATTACTTGTTGTTGTTGAGCCATTACGGGCTGACTCGCCACCACTTGATTAACTTGGTTAACATTTGAGGCTGTACTAGCCTGTGTTTGTTTGTTTTGGCCATAATTATTATTTCGTTTTTGGCCCTTTTGTTGCCATTCTTTTCTACGGGGTTTTAAAACACCCTCTTGGACTTTAATGTCTTCTATGATACTTGCTTGGGCCAAAGCCTCTTCAAAAGTCCTGTATTGTTGTAATTGGAGTAACCAAGAGATAGGTTTTAGACAACTCTGGGTGAACATTTTGGTTAACTCCTCCATTGGTAGGGAGAATGGCAGTTTATTAATGATAGCCCTCCAATGGTTTCCAAAGTCATAAACAGTCTCATCGTCATGTTGCTTGAGCTTGTATAAGTCGGACAATGAAACTTTCCTTTGTACATTTAGGGAGAATCGTTCTAAAAATAGATTAATCAATTGTTCGTAAGCATAAATGCTATGGTGAGCTAAATGATTGTACCATTGTATAGCATCTCCCCCTAATGTCTGAGGAAAAGTTCTGAGCATAAGAGCGTCATTATTTTGGATTCTAAAGTAGGCATGCATGAATGAGCTCACATGTTCATGAGGATCCTCAGTTCCTCAAAATTTGTCAAACTTCGGTAATGTGAAATCAGTCGGATATGGCGATGAAGGTACCAAAGGATGAATTGGTTGATTGATCAACGACCTTAGCGTAGGTTTCTGACTAAATGAGCCAGGCATGTTGAGCATAAGGTTGTCAATCTGTTATTGTATGGCATGGAGTCGAGAATCTTCATGAAAATTTTGATTCGTTTGATGATTATGCAATGGAGGAGTGGAAAAATGATGAGATGGGATGAAATTGCCTGGATTAGGCGGTGTGGAATGGACAGGTTGTTGGTATGGATGATATCGGAAAGAAGGTGATTGGTTTGGATGATGAACTGGACTGGGTTGGGAGAAAGGTGGTGTAGGAATGGACGCCACCGAAGATTGGGGTACCCAGGTGGGGCCTGAGCTAAGAAAAGCTGGCTAGGTAGAAATTGGTTGAGGTGTAGGATTTACAACGACAGGTGGTTGAGCATTTTTTTGCTGTTATTGCTGAAGCAACTTGTTGAGCTACTCCCTAAACTTATTAATCTCTAACCCAAGGGAGGTGGTATGATTGGATGAGTGTGGAGGGCAGGCTGCCATGGTAGTCACAGGAGACTGCGTAGCAGGGTCAATGAAGGTGGCTGAAGTAGGCGGTACAGGGAAGAAACAATGAGATCGTGCCCAGGTAGGGTGAAACCATAAATGGTTTGGGAAGAAGAGGGTTGAAATTTGTCATGGCTAGAGGAGGTTCCACCAGCCTCATAGAGAGAATTGGTGTACACCCGAGTAAATGGAGGAGAAAGTGGTCGGGAAGACACTACATTTGTCTCCAAAGGAGGACAATTGAGCATCTGGGAAGATGTTGGAGATGAAGCCGGCTGAGAAGATACAACATTAGCCTCAAAAAAAGGGTTAGTGTAGACCTGAGTGAAACCAGTGGGTATGGTTGATGCAATATCCTACTGAAAAATAGAATCTTGCATAGGGGAATCTTGGATTGGCTCAAGGATATAACCAAGTGCCATCTCTTAAGTGAGTTTGCACTTGGGCCATATCAATGTGGGTAATATGACAGGAATTGTCTTCCTCCATGGGCATGGCCATGCGATAGACGGTAGAAGGACGTGAAAGACCTGCAGGCGAACCTGCCTGAAATTCACTAGGATAAGTGGTCATGTTGGTGGTGGGGATGTTTTGTGAATTATTCATTTGATTATTTAGATTTAACACTTTATATTGATTCCTTGTTAAGAACATAATGCAATAAATCTAAACAAATTCAGAAAAGAAGAATGCAAAACTTAAATGATAAATATACACTAAAGAAATTATCAGAAAACAGTCACAACCTAGGTTTCAACCAATATGTCTTACCTGCGGTTAATTAATTATTTTTTGATCTTAATTTGCAGTAAATTTTAAGTGTCCGATTTATGAGTTTTGCATGTGATCTAATCTTGAATTATTCACAAAAAAGGTAAAAACTATGGCTAGGAAAGGACAACGAGATTCTTACTGGTGATGAAATCCAACAAGTTTGCTCGGGGGTGACCTATGGTGTCTAAGGTAGAAGTTTAATGGATGGATATGAATTCCACCGTCACTAAACTTCAAGCAATATCTGGTGATGAAATCCAGGATATTACTGTTTTAAATGCAATATGAAATGCAGTGAATTTTATTTTAAGTTTTTTAGTTGTCTAATGTATACATACAAAGCTATAAATCAAAAGTTCTAATGATCTAAGCAAGAGGCCACTGAAAATATGCCATTTCCTCTGAAGAAGTGGAGTACACTATTTAAAACCCCATGCCTACCAATGATATCAGATATCAAAGGAGCAACCGGAAGGTTCGTCCACTTCTCTCGCTTGGAATCACCCAATGGCAGGAGTACTATTGACATCCAATCAATAGTCCTACTTAGATAACTAAAACAGATAATTCGTAGCTATTCTAATATGCAGCTAGGTATGCAAAAAAAAAAAAAAAAATTATGCAACCAATAATGCAATGTAAAAAAAAATGTAACTAAAAATAACTGTTCTTTTCCAGATTACTTAGTTTTTGTTCATTTTAAAGCAATGATCTGAAAAAAAGAAACAGAATACGACAGAAAAACCAAAAACGTAAAAAGTACAACACTTACTTGGAAGCCTACGCTTTTTCTGTAAAACTGCCTTCAAACGCCCAAGGGAGTTCGCGCAGGCTGAAACGCACCTCTGCATTTCGGATTGGACTTCCAGACGCCGCTCTGCGTCTGCTACGTTTTCTACAAACTCCTTAGAAACCCTAGTTCACTAGAACAGCGAATTTCATGATTTTTGGAACCTGCAAAATAAAACAAAAATAGGAATAGATCAGTAAAGCAAGTATTAAAAATATGAAACCCTAGGGGGTCCCACTGTGATCGCCATTTGTAGATTAAAGATACAACGCCAAACAAAAGATAAAGAAATCACGATAAAAAGTAATGCGTAACACGCTTGTACAAAACAAATGATTTTTATTAATCAATGGATTTTAGAAACTCCTTTTGAGTACAACAGGGCCTGTAACCCTTTCCGTGATACAAGATTACAATTTGTGCTAGGGTTCTCCGAAACCCTAGCTGGCACAATATGGTGGCATCTCCGAAGAATGTATCCTTAACCTCAATAGAATGAGTGGGCTTCGTTGTATCCTTTGGCTCGGACCACTCCAGCTTAAGTAGCTGCTATCATCCAATTAAATCTGCCATTGAAATCCTGCTCACATTAAAACTACAAAAAGGTTAGAAACTAGTAAGAGGGCTCCACTGTGTGAGCCCTCAAAAATAGTCTAAAACCCTAGAAATGAAATAAATAGAATGCATAATCTAACGGTAGATTAATACATAAAAATATTACTTGCTTTAGAATCTATACCTCTTTTTCTGTTAACGCGGTGAGACCAGGCGGCACCTGGAAGTGATGTAACTGTCAAATCGGCTGTGGAAGGCGCCCTGGTGCGATCGCTGAACGCCCACGTGCTTCTGGATCGGGGTTGTAGATGCCGGTCTGCGTCTGTGGCTAAGGATAAATGCCCGTGGGCACTTGCGACAAGAATGGGGGATTCTACAGAATGCTGCAGAAGGGATGGCAGTGAAGTTGGCGACGGATGATGGATGGGTAGGTTTAGCTGAAGAAGAGATAGATAGCGATAGATAACAAAAGAGAGATAGTAAAAGAGATCCGGCTTGAGCCATCAAGGTGACTCAATTTATAATCTACTCTTAGGGCACACTTTAGGGTTTTAACGACACTTTGAACATGTGGCTAAGATTAAAGTGGATCCAAGGGTAGAGAATAAATCTAGGTTGTGAAACGGATTAAGATGGATGGACGGATGAGATTAAATGAAGGATGGACGGCTCAGATTAAATCACTTAAAGTATCTTTATATATATATATTAAAATATATTAAAATATATTAAAATATTAAAATATATATATAAATATTAATTTAAATAAATTTGGGAATGAAAAATGGCGGGAAAGGTGAAATTGGGCCAAATAATGTCGGGAAGGTGTGGATTTGGGCCAAATAATGGTGGGAAGGTGTGGATTTGGGCCAAATAATGGCGGGAAGGTGGATGACTGACACGTGGCTAACAGGAAGGTATAGATGACTTACAAGTGGCTGGATTTTGGTGTCTACAAAACCATTTTCACTTTGTGATCGTAGAATTGGATCATTGGTTATTGGCACTGTTGTACGTGCCCCACAAAGTTCGTGAATGCTTATGCATCCTGGGAATGTACCTCAATGGACCTTAGACTATCCATAAGAGTCTCTTTATGCCTATGGGACTACTATATAAGCTCATATATTGACAACTTTGTAGGATTCATCTGCAGGTTTTAAACCAGCCTGCTCCTAATGGTCACCACCGGTATCATTGGTGGGCCTAAAATATTTTGTGCCTATCATTGCTAGGGCATGGCTTGTATCTGAATGGAAGCGCAAGTTTCATTCGGTTATCCATACCTCCCATGTATAGTAACAACATTTACCATGTTGATGAACCCTTGGGTAGGTGGTTTGACTCACACTTGATTGACGTGGCCAACGTGGTTACAGGGCACCTCATGGTTTGGTAATGGATTTTTAAAAATCCCCATGTTTTGGTTGTTCGGCGCCTAGGTATTGCCTAGTACCACAAGCTCTCGATGTCATTGCCTTTCACTCTATGAAATATGCAAAATAGGTCTTCTTGGTAGTCTTTGGGCTTGGGCTGAGTAGGATCAACCATCTTGACTTCGAGCAATCTTATTGCCTTGGTCTCACAGAGCTGACAAAAAATTGATGTCAATGATTCTATCAATGGCATAAATATGCGAGGTGGGCATTGCTCTTTGTTCTTTCCCTTGTAGTTATTCTTGCACTGGTGGGCATTGCTCTTTGTTTCTTTTGCCCCTTATCCTCATTTTGGAGATTAGTACCACCTGATTCACATGGGCCTGCTTGCCCTATTGCTTTGAGGTACTCTTCCTATATCCCTCTTTCCTGGTTTTGAGCTTCAAGTTGCCTTCCTACAACTTGATGTCCTCAATTACCTTGGCTTGCACCAAATATTCTTTGAATGTAGCATATTTTTGCAGCTGCAATAGTAGCGATATGTGCTTGGCACAACTCTTTGTAAACATTCAAGTTAATTTTATGGTAGGAATCGAGAATGGCAACTTTGCCATTAATCTCCTCCACCTCTTCTCGTACTATTCTATTGGCTCATCGTTGTGCTGAGCTAGCGCAGAAAAATTAGAAAGGTTGACCTATTTCTTGATGCCAAAGGAATAGCATTCAAGAAAGGCATCAGCAAATTGCTCAAAATTTGTTATGTTGTGTTTCTTTAGTCGATTGAACCACTCTCAGGCTGGCCCAGAGAGTATCATGACAAACATACACAATAACAATGCATCATTTTTCTCAATATAGAAGCAAGCATCCAAAAATCTCATGACATGTTCTTGCACCTCTTCATCACCCTTGAATTTGTCTAACTCGGGCATCTCAAAATGCTCATGGTATGGGGGTGTACGCATCGAGGGATCTAAAGGTTCATTGTGAATTTTTCTTAGTGTCAGCTTTTGGACAACCATGCCTTGTTTCTCAATTGCTTTGACCTTCTCGACCAAAGCTTTGTAAGCCTTAGAAGATAAAAATTCATTCTCCCTAAGTCGGCATGAAGGTGGTTTGGGAGGTATACTCCTCTTCTATCGAGGTGGAGGGTGTTGCTCTTCCTCCTCCTCAACTTGGGAACTCTCAAGATATTCCTGGTTGCATTTGTTCCCATCTTGTTCCTCATAATGTTGTTGCCTCTGATTGTCGATCGAGTGTGGTCACTCTCTTTGATGGGCAGTGATATGAGTGTGAATGCTTACGCGTTCATGGTGCATGTCGACTTGTGAAAGAGCCATCCTATGCACCTACTCTCTACGCTCATCCTGAGAATATAGGTCAGCCCTAGCCAACCTATCTTCCTGCTCTACACACTCCTTCTGGATGAGGATGCACTCCTCACGCAAGCACTACTCATACAACCTCTGTCTAGTAAGCCTCTGCACTTAAAGATCTTCATCTTTAATGTGCTACCTCTCTAGGCAAGCATCCTCCAATTTATCTTGGAGGAGTTGGCATTTATTTTCGTGAGGCCAATCGATATGATCTTTCAACCTGGTCAGTCGTAGGAGGCATTTGGTACACTTGCTCTGTACAAGTGACCTTGTGGGTTCTGTACCCATTGAATTGATGTGTTGTGCCTTTATCTCTATCTATGAAGATGATATTGACATCATGTTGTATCTTGTGTTGCATGCCACCATGCATGGATGGTGGACGTGAGAAATACGGGTGCTTAGAAGTCTCTCCATGCTCTCTAGTAGTTCTAATAGTGCTCTTGCTATGCTCGCTTAGAGCACAAGTTGGCAGAGTCAAAGGCTTGTAGCCTAGCTGCTCTAACACACTACCTAGACCGTCTAGCTATCTAGACCTCCACCTCTCATGGGGTGGTGTTCCATTAGCTCCCACCTTTGATATATCGATGGTGATCTTGTGTGCTATAGTATGCATGGGAGTATGGGTAGACTTGCACTCAGCAGGGAGCCCATCTACTTGCCCCTGAATGGGTGGATATCTATTCCTTCTATACTTAGAAGTTGGGGGTATAGTACACCATGTAGACTTAGTGTGAATGGGTACCAATCTTCTCCCCTGCATGACATACACTTTGGCTGATCCCATGGATGTGCATGCACTATGATCTCGATAATGGGTTCCTATTGGAGCACCCTCAGGTTGAGAAGATCCATGCACTAATCTACATCTAACAGAATGCACTGATGCTAGTCTATCAAGGGTATGCTCAATGGGATCCCTCGTGTCGATTTGTCTCCTCTAATGCTCACTAAATGACATTTGGTTTGCTCATGTGGTTGAGGACTAGACACATATATTTGTGAATCATTTGGGGATTGGTCATTGGATTTAGGCTTGCGCCTTTGCCGACCACCCCATGTATCCACCATAGTGTACCTAACATCTAGATGTATCTTTTATTATCAAAAAAGGTATACAATGATGCTTATCTTATTTTTAAATTTTAAAGTGAGCCCTAAACTATTTTATGTTGTTTCAAAATGTGTTGTATCAGTATGAGAAACTCTCACGTGTTTTACAAAATCGTTGGATTTTATTCTCAATTTAATTGGCTTTCACCTATATACTCATACAAGCCGAATATGGAAATGAAGTCCATACTCAAAGAGGTAGCATAGGTACTAACAACCCTCACCTAGCACACCGTGCGTAGTGATACACTCTTCTGAAGATGAGTGCATGCTATTTTGCATGAATAGGATAGTTCTTGGGTCGGCCTTAGCAATGAGCGGGTCTCGATAATACAATTTCAAATGAGCCAACCAAGTGGTAATGACATCCATTGTTGGTATCAATCAAATGGGTTGGATGTGAGAGCTCAATGCCACTGATGTTTAAATGGAACGTGGTGTGTGGGGCTCTTTTTACTTTGCATAAAGACAAATGCATAAAAGATAATTCATATGATCATTCCTACATGATATGCATAAACAGAAAAGGAACGTTTCAAATTAAGAAAGCTATGCATGTTATGTCCTACATGATGTTATGACAATGCGATTACGATGACCTGGCCTCTAATTGGACCTCAAGCATGAAAATGACCACTCAATTTTTATCAAGGTCACTGTACTCTAGGGTGGACTACAATCAGAGGTCTATTGTTCCTAGCAGCGCCTTTCTAATGGAAGGAATGCAAAAGCAAACTAGGACTATTTGTTCATCCTTTTTATTTAGTGTACCTAATTTGTAATCGATTTAACGCTTACTATAAAAACATAGAGAAGAAAATACAGAATAGAGAATAAAAATAGAGCCTACCTCAGCTCTTGATCTGATGCTAAGTGGTTTCTCTACTGTCTACTACTTTTGCTATAAACTGCAGCTCTAGTTTGTGGGCTGCAGTGTGAATCATGGGTGAAAGTCATGGGCCAAAAAATAACCACAACTGTTAGCTACGGTTAGCACCTGAGATAGGAAAATTCAAGAATGTCAGCACTCAGGGGCTACAAATGTGGAGTTCCACCGTGATCACCTTCTGACATAACCAAAAAGCATGCTCATATCTACTGTATTAGTCTATAGTTATCATAAAAGAGTAAAAATCTTGACACATTGCACAAATTCAATAAAATAATATTTCTTATATTGATTATGAATGTATATCTATTACAAATATGCCCCTCTTAGGGTCACTTGAATGATGATACATTTTATACCATTTCCAATGCCCTCAATAGGGTAGGCGCATTAATATTACCCTTTGACTAGTCACAAACTACCTTGGGGTGGATTTGACCCCCTTATTTGCGATGTGGAAGGATTATGATATAGACTCCTCTTGTACCTATCTTCCTACGATCAAGAAACAATAGCACACGATCAAAAAGATAGATAGCCTCTCACGATGAGGCCCTTTAAGAAAACATATATGATAATGCCATGAAACTAATAATAAAGAAAACCTTTAAACTATGCTAATTGAATCAAGATTTTTAATATAGCATAAAGGAGATCATTAGACAAATAATGCATGGATCGGATGTCAAAATAGAAGCATAGAGGTGCATAAAATATCCACAAATATCCTAATTAATGAAAAGCATAAACTAACTATTCTAAGCTAATTCCTACGATTAGAATTCTTCTAAACTGCAATTAAACCTAAAAAATGATTAACCTAACCTATTTAACCATATATAAATGAAAATAGTAAGGTGATATGTCAGCTGTTGCAAACCGCATCTTTGGTGAGTGTTTTGCATTGTGAACCATGGCTGACAGTCATGGTTTATCCTCTGATGGATTTACCCTCAAAATCAAGGGCAGTGGGCTTGATCTCCTTGTCCAAATTGATGTTCAATGGTCGCCTTCATTGTCCTCAGACTAATTTGGTGATCAATTTGATATGAAGGGCTTTCTTTTGCTTGAATTTGTGCTTTTTAACTGTCCTAAGCACCTAGGGCATCCATAATGCAATTCATCATGAATTTTGGCAAAAGGGTTAGGGATTAAGTGCAATAGCTCTATCTTTTAGTATACTCAGTTTGATTGTACAATTCACCAGGGCTTCGCTGCTCAAATATCCAATGCTTGCTTCTCTTTTTCTCCCCATTTGGAGGGGGTATTTATAGCATGACCCTAGGGATAGGGGTGACTTCATGGAGAATCCAAGACCAAGAAGGGTGGTTAGGATAGTTGGGATGGAAGCCTCTAGAGTATTTCATCCTTCAACTGCCCTCTTCTAGATATTTTGGTTGTTCCAACCAATTTGGCTCGGATGGACAGCCTAACTAAACTTTAGTTAACACCGTAGGTCATAGTTGCAATCCATACTATAGACCGCAGGTGTCAACCCTAGTTTAGACTGGAGACCGCAGGTTTGGGTTGCAGTTCAGACTGATTAGGCAAAAATGCCTAAATTGAGTGGTTAGAACCACTACTCTATCTTGGAGTCTATCCAAGATCCTCCATATGTTCTTGTAGCATATCCATATGAGTAGTAGCCCTCGACATGACATTTTTTAGGCGTGTCTACACCTAGCATCAACATCACTACTACCATTTCCACTTCTAAAGTTAACATCCTAGATATTCTGGTGGTCAAACCACCCTTCATGACTATTCTAGGTCATCTGGGTACTAAATTATACCAAAAACAAATGAGTGTGTATCAATATATCCCTTTCTATTCATTCCATCAACCCCACTATAAAAAAATCCTTCATAGTCAGCAAACTCAACATTTTTTTTGTCAGAGAGGCAGATGATGAAGGATTCAGAAAGATGAAGCATCAGATTTTTCATAGATTGAGAGCCTAGGGCTACCCATACCATTTCTTATTTCCACTCTTTGCCTAGGTAGATTTTTGACACAATCCTGCACTGCTCCAGAAAATATTCCATAATATCTCTTTAAGACAGCCAGGTCTAAAGAAATCTCCCCCAATTCTGATGAAGTTGTACAACTACCAGTTTGCCCGTGATCTTCATCTAAACAAAAATGTGCTTGGATCTCTCTACAAAAAATGGATCAAAGACCCTTAGCTCTCCCATATCAGTAGTGGCATCATCTGTTGTAGAAACAACAAAAATATGAGGAAATTTTTATGCCACAGTCGGGTCGTGAGAACCTAGCCCAACTTCAATCGACCATAACTTTTGCTACAAGGCTCCGATTCTCAAACCATTTGAAGCATTGGAAAGCTTATAAAATTTTCTACGATGAGGGATGAAATCTTTTGGAGTGCCATATTTAGCCCTAACAATAAATTCCCACTCTTATTCATCAAGAGTATAGTAGGTGTTGTTGATGGCATGATCACAAATACCGTTGTTCATAATTTCTCTGATAGACCTCTCACAGTGGCAAAAAAAGATCTTCTTGGGCTAGGATTGAAATAGACCACTCAAAAATGAGTTTTAAAGTTTAGAATTTTTTTGTAATGTCTTTTTTTTGGCAATCAATGCCCCGTATTCATGGGTGCACATCCCAATGAGCATTATTTAATGTTTTAAGTCACTTTCAACTGTTATCCTTGGAAATCACTATCATTTTTGTCATAGCCCAAAGTAGTGGTATGTTTTTCTTGATTCTCGCCATGTGGCATGTCAGCTAGCACACCCACTATCTTGAGAAATTTATATAAACAAGAAGGATTGTAATTTTTAATCATCAGTCGAATTTATGAGCACTTAAGGTGCAAAACACGTTTTCAGAGTTCTCCCTTTCATTTCAATATCTCTTGTTCTTATGTCGTGAAGTGCCCTTTTTGCATTGATCGCTTGTGCTTCTACTTCCTCTTTGCTATTTGATTTTTTTTGTGTTAAGGTACTATTGTGAAGTATTTCTTTCTTTTTGAATATAAAAGTCTACTTTTCAATATGATGTCGCACGCTGCCCTAGCTATCTAAAATCTAGAAGAGGATCCCTATTTTTTTCATGAAGGCTCTCCTATTCTAGAATCCACCAGATCCACTCAAAAGAGACCAAGGATGATACTTTCATAGGTTGAATCTTCCCCTTCACATGTAGAATACACTCAAATGCAGTCCTGCTCTTCTGTTCCTGAAGTGATGCAACCCTCGATGCGTATTCTAGAATTTCCATAAAATCTAAAATATCTTAGCTCAAAATTTTGGGAAACCTTTAGATCTGCATTCATCAAGGTCCACAAAACTGAGACCTTCATCATTAAAATCTAGAAAGGCATCGATTAGGACACCATACCAAATATTTTATGCATGAATCCTCCAAGCCTTCGGATTCCAAATCCTACTCTTCGGGAAGATATGGACAAGAAATTTTTCGCCTTGAATTTCCAAAAAGCATGTTCGAAAGTATACCTTTCGATAGAAAAGAAATTACTTGAGAGCTTGAAGGTTCAAAAGGATGTCATTTTCACACAGCTCAATGCACAATTAGAGTAAATCTTTAGCAAAATGACTTTCATTTTATATTTTGATATTGCATCCTATTGGAAATCTCAAATCAAGCAATACTTCGCTATGAAGGCCAATGCTCTCAAAATGGAACTATGTGGATCGTCAGGTCCAACAAGGTGCAACCGACACTCAAAAATCTACTAAGAAACAACAACAAGATACTATTATGGATGAAGCCAACACCTTGATGCTCTCCCTCATCAAAAATGAGTATGCTCCACTCTTTTCTGAGATCCAAGAGCTCATAAAACTTTTCACAGATATTACCATTTCCTCTTGATACAACTCCCACAATATCTCACCCTAAAATTGAAGGACAAGTACTAGAAGCCATAGCTATTTCTGTAGTGGACAGCAACAACAGCAACCTCAATAGTCAGGCTAATAACAACAGTAGCAGAATTGACCCGTTAGATAGAACCAATGATCTCAATCAAAAAATGGGCCATGGGATCAATCCTAGAGTGGAGTTCACTAGTAAAAACTAGAGAAAGAATTCAGACCTCCTGCGTAGTAGCGGTTACAAAGGGGCTCTAGTGAAACTTTCCAAGGATATGGTTCCTGAACAAATCATAACTCTACGAGATCTATTCTTGGATAGTCATGTCCGATATTGTAGTAGAACCAAGGCCATACTCACAGTGGTGACGTAAAATGCTACTGAATTATTAGAGTGCCATCTTTATCTCTCGTCTATATATGCTTGCTCTTCTTTAGCAAGAGCATGGTAGGTGTTGTTGATGGCATGATCACAAATATTGATGTTCATAATTTCTCTGATAGACCTCTCACAGCAGAAAAAAAATAGCTTCTTGGGATAGGATTGAAATATATCCCTGTCACACCTCCCATGGCCCATGATGATGTCCATGCAGAGTATGTTCTGTTTTCTAGGCTTCTTAAGCTTCGATGGTTTTTCAATCCAAAAGGGAGGAACATTACCAACTGGAAAGAACCTACCTATTCTCCTTTTCATATTTCAAATTATGCATGGGAACCTGATGTGAAATACCAACCCCTATTGAATCTTCTTAATGACAAAAAGCATTGATTTAAACAACAACTTGCTTCCATGGAGAGTATCCATTAGCCTCCCTTGCCTAGGAATCTGGAAAGAGCCTTGAACTCTCTCAGATCTAATGATTCCATTATCATCATGCCCACTAACAAAAATCTCGGACTCACTATTCTTAGCAAGGCATGGTACTTGGAAGAAGGGATAAGACAACTTTCAGATCTAGAAGTTTACCAAGAGGTTATTTTTGTTCCATGGAACTCTCTTTTTTCTATCTTGGATTCCATTTTTAAAATACACAAATAAGTCTTCTCCTCGATCAAAAAAATAGTGGATTATCTTCTACAAAAGAACCCCATCATTGCTCGAGTCTATACTTTCTACCTCATTTCAAAGTTTCACAAACAACCCATGAAGGGTAGACCCATCCGCTCCTACTGTGGTTATATGTTGGATCCTATTTCCAAATGGCTTCACCACCAACTTCTACCCATTCTCCTGGAATAGCCAAATCATCTACAATATTCTCTAAGCCTAATGAAAATCCTTCATGAAATAGATTTTCCTCCAAGTTGTGTTTTGTTCACCTTTGATATTGAGAGCCTGTACCCAAGCATTCCTACAACAGTAGGATTGGCCGCTCTTCAACACTTCATTTCGGGAAGATTCAAGCTAGGTTTGGTCCAGTTGATCCTTGAACTTGTAGAACTAGTCCTGAACAGACATTATCTAGAATTTTATGGTAATATCTATAGGCTAAAAAAAGAGGTACAACTATGGGGAGTAATTTTACAGTTGTCTATGCCTTTTTGTTTCTTTGTTACTTGGAATTGTAAGTTTTTGGTCTTTTTCCATCTATTTCAGAAAATATTTTCTTGTAGAAATGATATATCGATGATGCTTTTGGAGTTTGAAATGGTTCTAACGAGAGTCTTCAAGCTCTCCTTGATGCTTATGGTTCTGTTTATCCTAGCATCAACATAACTACTACCATTTCCACTTCTAAAGTTAACATCATGGATATTTTGGTGGTCAAACCATCGTTCATGACTGTTCTAGGTCGTTTGGGTACTAAACTATACCATAAACCAATGAATGTATATCAATATATCCCTTTCTATTCATTCCATCCACCCCACCATAAAAAAACCTTCATAGTCAGGGAACTCAACAGGTTTTTGGTTAGAGAAGCGGATGATGAGGGATTCAGAAAGATGAAGCATCAATTTTTTCATAGGTTGAGATCTCGGAGCTACCCATCCCATTTTTTATTTCTACTCTTTGCCCAGGTAGATTTTTGACACTGGCCTGCACTGCTCCATAAAATATTCCAAAAGATCTCTTTAAGATAGCCAAGAATAAATAAATCTCCCCCAGTTCTAATGAAGTTGTACAACTGCCAGTTTGCCTGTGACTATATTCATCTAAATAAAAATGTGCTTGGACCTCTCTATGAAAAATGGAGCAAATACCCTTAGCTCTCCCATATCGTTTGTGGCATCATCTATTAGAGAAACAACAAAAATATGAAGAAATTTTTGTGGCGCAACCGGGTCGTGAGAACCCAGCCCAACTTCAATTGGACATAACTTTTGCTACAGGGCTCCGATTCTTGAATCGTTTGAAGCATTGGAAAGCTTATAAAATTTAAAGTTTAGAATTTTTTGTAACATCTCTTTTTTGGTAATTAATGCCTTGTTTTCATGGGTGCACATCCCGAGGAGCATTATTTAATGTTTTAAGGCACTTTCGACTGTTATCCTTGGAAATCACTATATTTTTGGCATATCCCAAGGTAATGGTCCATTTTTCTTGATTCTCACCATTTTGCATGTTAACTATGGCACCCACTAGCTTGAGAAATATATATAAACAAGATTTATTGTAATTTTTGATCATCAGTCAAACTAATGAGCACTTAAGGTGTGAAATGAATTTTTGGAGTTTTCCCTTTCATTTCAGTCTCTCTTGTTCTTATGTCATGAAGTGCCCTTTTTACATTGATTACTTATGCTTATATTTCCTCTTTGCTATTTGATTTATATTACACTAAGGTTTTGCTATGAAGTATTTCTTTCTTTTTTAATATAAAAGTTTACTTTTCAATCTGCCTAGCTATCCAAAATCTAAAAAAGGATCCCTATTTCTTTCATGAAGGCTCTTTTGTTCTGGAATCCATCAGATTCGCTCAAAATATACCTAAGATGATACTTTTGGAGGTTGAATCTTCCCCTTAATGTGCATAATGCACTCAAATGTAGTCCTACTCTTCTATTCCTGAAGCGATGCAACCCTCGATGCGTATTCCAAAACTATCATAGAATCTTAAATATTTTGGCTCAAAATTTTGGGAGACCTTCAGATCTGCATTCATCAAGGTCCACAAAACTGAGACCTTCATCATGAAAATCCATAAATACATCAATGAGGGCACCATGCCAAATAGTTTACGTATGAAGCCTCCAAGCCTTTGGATTCTAGATCCTACTCTTCAAGAAGAGATGGACAAGAAATTTGTTGAGCTCACCTTGAATTTCTAGAAAGCATGTTCAAAAGTATATCTTTCGACAAAAAAGAAATTACTTGAGAGCTTGAAGGTTCAAAAGGATGTCATTGTCACACAACTCGATGCACAATTGGAGAAAATATTTAGCAAAATGACTTTTATTTTAGATTTTGAGATTGCATCCTATTGGAAATCTCAAATCAAGCAAGACTTCACCGTGAAGGCCAACGCTCTCGAAATGGAACTGTGTGTGGATCATCAAGTCCAACAAGGTGCAACCGCACTCGAAATGCTGCTAAGAAATAATAGCAATATACTGTTATGGATGAACCTAATACCTCGGTGGCCTCCCTCATCAAAAATGAGTGCACTTCACTCTTTTCTAAGATCCAAGAGCTCAAAAAACTTGTCACATATCATGTTGTTTCCTCTCGATCCAACTCCTACAATATCTTACCCTAAAATTGAAGGAGAAGGAATAGAATCCAGAGTCCTTCCCATTGTGGACAATAGCAACAACATCAACCTCAATAGTTAGGTCAACAACAATAGTAGCAGAATCACCCCGACAGACAGAACTAGTGATCTCAGTCAAAAAATGGATCACATGATCGATCATAGAGTAGAGTTTGCTAGCAACAACCAGAGAAATAATTCATACCTCTTGTGTAGTAGCAGTCATGACAGGGCTCTAGCAAAAATTTCCATGGATCTGGTTCCTGAACGAATTAGAACTCTACAAGATCTATTCCCAAGAAATCAGGTCCAAGATTGCAGCAAACCTAAGGTCATACTCATGGTGGTGGCATAAACCACTACTGAATCATTGGAGTGCCATATTCAGACCTACTGATAGATGCCTACTCTTCTTCATAAAGAGCACAGTAGGTGTTGTTGATGGTATGATCACAAATTTTTTTGTTCATAATTTCTCTAATATACCTCTCATAGCGGCATAAAAAGAGATTCTTGGGCTAGGATTGAAATATATCCCTATCCCACCTCCCATGGCCCATGTTGATGTCTGTGCAGAGTATGTTCTATTTTCCAGGCTTCTCAATATTCAATGGTTTTTCATTCCAAAAGGAAGGAACATTGCCGACTAGGAAGAACCTGCCTACTCTCCCTTCCATATTTTAAATTCTGCATGGGAACCTAATGTGAAATACCAGCCCCTTCTGGATCTTCTTAATTATGGAAAGCATGGATTTTAACAACTTGCTTCCATAAAGAGTATCTTCTAGCCTCCCTTACCCAAGAATCTATCAAGAGCCTTGCACTCTCAAATCTGATTATTCCATTGTCATCAAGCCCGCTAACAAAAATCTCAACCTCATTGTTCGTAGCAAAGCATGGTACCTCGAAGAAGGGATCAAACAACTTTTAGATCTAGAAGTTTACCAAGAGGTTATTTATTTTTCTTGGAACTCTCTGTTTTCTAGTTTGGATTCCATTATTAAAAATGCACAAAGAAGTCTTCTCCTCGATCAAAAAATAGTGGGTTATCTTTTGCAAAATAACCCCATCATTGCTCGAATCTGTAGTTTATATCTCATTCTAAAGGTTCACAAACAACCCATGAAGTGTAGACCCATCTGCTCCTACTACGGTTATATGTTGGAGCTTTTTTCCAAATTGGTTCACCATCAGCTTCTCCCCATTCTCTTGGAGCAACCAAATCATCTACAAGACTCTCTAAGCCTAATGAAAATCCTTCATGAAAGATATTTTCCTCCAAGCTATGTTCTTTTCACCTTTGATGTTGAGAGCCTATACCCAAGCATTCCTACAGCAACAGGATTGACTGCTCTTCAACACTTCATCTTGAGGAGGTTTAAGCTAGGTTTGGTCCAATTGATCCTTGAACTTGCAGAACTAGTCTTGAACAAAAATTATCTAGAATTTGATGGTAAGATCTATAGGCATAAAATAGGTACAACTATGGGGAGCAATTTTATAGTTGTCTATGCCTATATGTTTCTTTGTTACTTGGAATTGCAATTTTTTGGTCTTTTTCCATCTATTTCAGAAAATATTTATTTGTATAAATGATATATCAATGATGCTTTTGGAGTTTGGAATGGTACTAATGAGAGTCTTCAATCTCTCCTTGATGTTTATGGTTCTATTTATCCTAGCATCAACATCACTACTACCATTTCAACTTCTAAATTTAACATCCTAGATATTCGGGTGGTCAAACCACCCTCCATGATTGTTCTAGGTCATCTGGATACTAAAATATATCAGAAACCAATGAATGTGTATCACTATATCTATTTCTATTCATTCCATCCACCCCACCAAAAAAAAACCTTCATAGTCAGGGAACTCAACAGGTTTCTGGTCAGAGAGGCGAATGATGAAGGATTCAGAAATATGAAGCATCATTTTTTTCACAGGTTGAGATCCCAGGGCTACACGCCGCATTTCTTATTTCCAATATTTCCCAGGTAGAGTTTCGACACCGGCCTACACTAATCCAAAAAATATTTCAAAAGATCTCTTTAAGACAGCCAGGTCTAAAGAAATCTCCCCTACTTCTGATGAAGTTGTACAACTTCCAGTTTGTTTTTTATCTGTCTAAACAAAAATGTGCTTGGACATCTATACAAAAAATGGAGCAAAGACCCTCAGCTCTCCCATATCAGTCGTGGCATCATCTATTGGAGAAACATCAAAAATATGAAGAATTTTTTATGTTACAACCGGGTCGTGAGAACCTTGCCCAACTTCAACCGGACATAAATTTTGATAGAGGGCTCCTATTCTTGAGTCATTTGAAGCATTGGAAATATTATAAAATTTTCTACGATGAGGGATGAAACCCGTTTCATCGCAATAGGTCATTTTCGGGGCCTCTAGACCCCTCAAAAATGAGTTTTAATGTTTAGAATTTTTTTGTAGTCTCTTTTTTGGCAATAAATGCCTTGTATTCATGGGTGCACATCCCAAAGAGCATTATTTAATGTTTTAAGGCACTTTCGACTATTATCCTTGGCAATCACTATCTTTTTTGGCATATCCCAATGTAACGGTCTATTTTTCTTGATTCTCACCTGTGGCATGTCATCTAGCGCACCCACTGGCTTGATAAATCTATATAAACAAGATGGATTGTAATATTTGGTCATCAGCCGAACTGATGAGCACTTAAGGTGTGAAACATGTTTTCAAAGTTTTCCCTTTCATTTCAATCTCCCTTGTTCTTATGTCATGAAGTGCCCTTTTTGCATTGATCGCTTGTGCTTCTACTTCCTCTTCGCTATTTGATTTATGTTACACTAAGGTTCTGCTGCGAAGTATTTCTTTCTTTTTGAATATAAAAGTCCCATACCTTCAATCTATAAAATAAACTAATCCTTTTATTTAATAAATCAAAGCTTTACTACCTTAATTTATAAATAAATCACTTTCCTTTATTTCATAAACCAAAGTCCCATACCTTCAATCTATAAAATAAACTAATCCTTTTATTTAATAAATCAAAGCTTTACAACCTTAATTTATAAATAAATCACTTTCTTTATTTCATAAACCAAAATCCCATACCTTCAATCTATAAAATTATCTAATCATTTTATTTAATAAATCAAAGCTTTTCTCCCATAATTTATAAATAAATCACTTTTATTTTGTCATTAACCAAAGTCCCATACCTTCACTATAAAATAAAATAATCATTTTATTTAATAAATCAAAGCTTTACTCCCTTAATTTATAAATAAATCATTTTCCTTTATTTCATAAACCAAAGTCTCATACCTTCAATCTATAAAATAAACTAATCCTTTTATTTAATAAATCAAAGTTTTACTACCTTAATTTATAAATAAATCACTTTCCTTTATTTCATAAACCAAAATCCCATACCTTCAATCTATAAAATAAACTAATCCTTTTATTTAATAAATCAAAGTTTTACTACCTTAATTTATAAATAAATCACTTTCCTTTTTTTTCTTAAACCAAAGTCTCATACCTTCAATCTATAAAATAAACTAATTCTTTTATTTAATAAATCAAAGCTTTACTACCTTAATTTATAAATAAATCAATTTCCTTTATTTTATAAACCAAAGTCCCATAACTTCAATCTATAAAATTAACTAATCCTTTTATTTAATAAATCAAAGTTTTACTACCTTAATTTATAAATAAAACACTTTCTTTTTTTTTCTTAAACCAAAGTCTCATACCTTCAATCTATAAAATAAACTAATTCTTTTATTTAATAAATCAAAGCTTTACTACCTTAATTTATAAATAAATCAATTTCCTTTATTTTATAAACCAAAGTCCCATAACTTCAATCTATAAAATTAACTAATCCTTTTATTTAATAAATCAAAGTTTTACTACCTTAATTTATAAATAAAACACTTTCCTTTTTTTCATAAACCAAAGTCTCATACCTTCAATCTATAAAATAAACTAATCATTTTATTATAATAAATCAAAGCTTTACTACCTTAATTTATAAATTCAACACTTTCCTTTATTTTATTAACCAAAGTCTCATACCTTCAATCTATAACATAAACTAATCCTTTTAATTAATAAATTAAAGCTTTACTACCTTAATTTATAAATAAATCACTTTCTTTTTATTCATAAACCAAAGTCCCATACCTTCAATCTATAAAATAAACTAATCTTTTTATTTAATAAATCAAAGCTTTACTGCCTTAATTTATAAATAAATCACTTTTTTTTTTTTCATAAACCAAAGTCTCATACCTTGGATCTATAAAATATAATAATCCTTTTATTTAATAAATCAAAGCTTTACTACCTTAATTTATAAATAAATAACTTTCCTTTATTTTATACACCAAAGTCCCATACCTTCAATCTATAAGATAAACTAATCATTTTATTTAATAAATCAAAGCTTTACTAACTTATTTTATAAATAAATCACTTTCACTAATTAAAGTCCCACGTCTTTAATTAAAAAAATAAACCATTTCAAATTTAAATAGAACTTCATTCTTTAATTAATCCAAATTTCAATTAACTAAAATTCATTCTTTAATTAATTCATATTCCAATTAACTAAAGTTCCTTCTTTAATTAATTCATATTCCAATTAACTAAATTTTCTTCTTTAATTAATTCATATTCCAATTAACTAAATTTCCTTCTTTAATTAATCCAAATTCTAATGTGGTCCCCTTAGCAACCCAAGAATCTAATCAAAACAAGACACACACACGAGACTACACTACACAAGAGGACTCATGACAGTTGTGTGGCAACCAGCGTAGGCCCGCAGGTTGGGACAACATAACAGAAGAAGGGTTTGCCATTGCCCACATGGAATACATAGGGGTCCTCCCTTAGCATTCCAACCTAATGGACAACAACTAACTTAATACGAGGAGGGTTTCTTACACAGGTGCACCGGTAGGTGTGGAACAATACTCTAAACTATGATAGAAAAGAAGGAGTTTATCACCATACAAGGTTACCTCGATGCGACCAAGCCTTGACTAGGTTAACAAGGGTTTTTCTTTACACTAAGTTCAAGTGATGCAATCTCACGATTGAAGTGACCTTGAGAAAACACTAGCCAAAAATATCAAGATGATGTTACGCCTACATTCGCAATATCATCACTAGTGTTGATCGATGCAAAAAGGGAAATAAGCAAGGTTTTTGAATACAATCGATCTAACTAGAACTGAAAAAGTTGATGTTGATTCACTATTAGAAGCAATACAATGACCTTGATTCATGGTTACAAATAGTGGTAGAACCACTACCAACAGAGGAAAATATTTGCCAAACACAAACCACTACACGATGAGTGCTCGAAAGAGTTCAACCAAAATATGAGATAAGAAGAAATACAACAAAACTAACACTACCATGGTGTGGATCAACATCCCACCACCAAGGTAAAACAATTGGTCTATGCAGTGACTCCCCATTTTGATAGTGTTACAACCCTAATATAGTTATTCGGCTATATTGCTCTTACCATTAATTATTTATTGATTTAATATTAAAATTGTAGGTTGATTTATAATTTATTATCTATCATTCATTTTTCATTTGCATTTTGCAAGGACTAAGCCCTCCTTAGTGGTTAAATACTTAGCCCTCCTAAAGTGGAAGATTTATTATTCATTCTTTATTTTCTATCTCCATCCATCAGATATGTTTATTGGTTGATTCTTAAGAATAATTTACTTTGCTCTATTGTGATTATCCAAACTATACGTAGTAGCAATCTAGGTAGAACTTGCATGTTACAAGTGGTATCAGATTCGATAGTCTTGGTGTAGACCTGTGGTAGATCCAGTATTATCCATTCGTAGCAATAGAACGAGTGCAGCATCAACAAACGTATTTTCAACCTTCTAGGAACCCTAAAATAATTAAGTTGCACTGCCCATCAAATCATGTGTCCAAGGCATCAGTTCATATGATTCAAATAGAAACAACCCATGAATGGTTCTACAAAGCTAGAGACTTTTTGAAGAAGGTGCCTTGGGAATATTTCCTTTTGTAGGGTCCTGCAAAGAATGGTACTACTATTCTCCATAAGGTTATTTCCCAATCAGCTTTTGTACAAGTCGAACTGCAATGGAAACATGTCATTCAGTTAGTTGAAGTTGTTGCCTATCAAGATTGGATGTTGCAAATACATGATTTCCTTAAACTTGGTATAATCCCACAGGGATTATCGCATGCCACAAAATGAGCATTTAAACATAAAGTGACTAAGTATGTCTTGCTTTGTATCGTCGAAGCTACGATGGAATTCTCCTTTTTTACCTTGAGCTCCAAGAATCAGCTTGGACAATCTCACAAGCTCATGATGGTACATGCGGTGGTCATTTCAGTGACATGGACATCAGCAAAGGCATACTTTGAATTGGTTATTATTGGCACACTATAGAGAAGTATTGCATAGCATATGTCAATAAATGCATCAAATATCAGCATCATGCTAATCTTACACACTTGCTATTGTAGGCCTTACAGCCCATCCAAGCGGCTTAACCATTTGCTCAGTGGGGTTTGGATCTAATTGGTAAGATCTCTCTCCCATTTTCGGGCTGATATACATTTATTATAATGACCATTGAGTATTTTATAAAATGGATGGAAGAAATCCCTTTAACAATGACAACAGGATCATGTATTGTGGAGTTCATACTTCACAATATCATGTCATTTTGGTATACCATCCAATATCATATCAGATAATAGAACATCATTCAAAACTAAAACTGTAAGGGCTTTAACATCCAAGTATAATATACAACATAATTTTGCAACGCCATACTATCCGTAAGCAAATGGGCAAGTCGTAAGCTTTTAACAAGATAGTGGTAGCAATATTGAAAAATACTATGCAAGAAAACCCCAAGGATTGGCATATCCAACTACCCCTTGCATTATGGGCTTACAGAACAAGTATTTAGATGCCCACCAGGGCAATCCCATTTTCACTAGTATATGGTGTTGAGGTCATTATGTCTTCAGAGTTAGAAAATCCAACCCTGCGCATCGCATTGAAAGATTTCATCGATGATGATATTGTGCGACAAGATCACTTCGATCAATTTACGCTTCTTGATAAACGTCGTATGAATGCCCTCGAGCATCTTCGAGTTTATTAGGAATACCTAAAACAAGCTTATAGCAATAAATTCCATCTAAGGGACTTTAAATTTAGGGATCTTGTGTTGAAAGAAAACCAATAGAACTCAAACCGGTCATCGCACCTACGAGACAAATTTATGGCCAACTAGTTAGGTCCATTCATTATCTTAGAGAAGATAGGAATTGGAATGTATCACCTAACATCACTTGAAGATTTTGAAGATCCTGAACCTCTTAAAAGTATTTATCTCAAGGCGTTCCACACATAAAAACAAAATTTCAAAAATAATTTAAAACATAAAATCAAAACAAATAAAAAAAACAATAAAATCCAAAAACATTGTAAAACATCAAAAATATTTACATTATGCTCTTCATTTTGCACATGCATTCATTTAATTACATTCCATTTGGTATATTCATCCATTATACTTGCATTAGGATAGGTTGTGTTTACAAGCTTACAAACGATACCACATTTGTATCTTAATCATGCATCTATTCATCATCATCATCCATCACCCTTGTGAGTAATTATGTTTTTCAACACAACCCTTCATGTTGCTATGAGGTATATACTAGGATTTTTCAGTAATTCAGTCATACCTAGTGATCTTCTCAGATTTTGTAGAAATTTATCTTTGCTTTTGGAGATGAGGTCTATTTTTTATAGCACCTAGCATATGTCAAAATACCATCACTAATTAAACACATTAACAATCCTAGTCTAGACAAGGAAAGATGAACACTACAAAGTGATCCTAGTCACCTTAAGCAAAAGGTTTTTACTTGTTCATCTTGTGATACACATGGTCTAGAGTGTTGATCATAGACAAGAGGAAAAGCTCCCCCATATCCAAATAAATCCCTTGCTTTCATATAAAATAAGAAATCCCACAATCAAAGCAAAATACCTTGCTCAAAATAATAATAATATAATGCAAAATAAACAGTGATTTTCATCACTAAGCATGAGCAAGTATCCCAATAAATGTGAAGAAGATAAAGGGGTGAAGAGCTTGAATATCTGGAATGGTAACTACTCGAAGCCATTGAGTGATACCCAATACAGTAATGGGTTGAATGAATCCTTCCTTACATTGGGGTAGTTCTAAATAATTTACAAATGAGCTACATTTAGGTGGCCTGTATTACCTAGTGGTCTAGTCCAACTACATCTAAACTTAGGATCAAGATGAACATTTGGTGATCCTCATTACAGCAATGGGCATAATGAATTCCACTTGGCAATGAGTTAGTCTTATGTCTCATCTACTATATTCATTTTTACACACAGGGATAATGAATATCTTGGTCTTCATAACAAAAACTTTTGTCTTTAGGAGTCCTGTATAGTGAGTATACAACTTTTGATTAAGAAAATATGATGTTTGAGTCTCATGAAAAACCTCAAAAACTCCTTATAGTAACGAGTCACATCAATCAATCAATAATCAATGTATGTTCATGAGGTTTTATTTATTAAAGGGTGTTCTTAACATAGGATAGATACTAGATGGATATCAACAATTATATTTAGACGACCACTGACTATATGGTGCATATATTTTAATTTACAAAAGCTCATGAGGGAAACCTTACATCTCTTATCACCTCATCTCACATTTGGATGCATAAATGATTAATTCTTATAATAAGAGTTACCATTTACATTCATGATTTTTATACATTTTGTGGTGTCATCCATTAGTTTGTAAACACATATTAGATTTATTACTTATGTTTAAGTGATTAATGCATACAACTTCATTGCATTAGTGCATCATCACATAATTAATGTATTACATTACACATCATGTATCATATCACATCATTAAGTGCATAAGCAATTGAAACAAATTAAACATACATTTAATAATAAACAGTGCATCCATATGTACCCATCATCATAGTGCATACATGCATATAGATCATAGCATCTAAACATATATCTATCATCTAGCTAGTGCATGTCATAAATACATCACATCTATATAGCATAAATCAATACATCATATCAGCATTGCATCCATGTGCATCTCATAAACATAAAAACAATAAAATGATACACATAATGAGTCATAATCAAATATCATATCATATATAATGTGTGTCAAAATGTATACATGGAGGTACATCAAAATGCTCATAGGCTAAAATAATGTAGGTCGTTAAACCTTACACTCAAAAGTGATACAATACCAACAAGATGTAATCATGCGTGGCCTACCCCACCTGTATCACCTCCACCCTCTTTGACCTCTCTGCGAGGCTACCTGGAGCTAGTGCTCACTAATCTCTTTGATCGAGCACATATCCTGTGATTCAACCACACTTATGACTACCCTTACTTACTTAGCCTACTTTGGTGGGAGCCCTTTGTTGTGGACTGCAAAGCTACCCCTAACCCATGTAGAGCTACAATGTATCTAGAATCCATAGACATCTAAGTTGTAGCATCCTCTAGTAGTCCCCGCATATGCCTAATCTCTACCGTTGTATCTAGCCTAGATGGTCCCTGAGGGGGTGGCATCGATGGGGTAGCCTGTGAAGTAGTAGTATCCCTAACCATCATCCTGAGTGCATCTTGCTCTGCAGTCTTGAGATCTAAACTATGTTTGTAGAATATCCTATTGAGCAGTGATCTTCTCAATCTCGATCGTCACTTAGTCAACCTATATCTATAGGGTGGTTCTCTTCTCCTCGTAACCTCATCACTGACTCTATCCTATTAAGAGATATCCCTATAATGTAGTCATCTAGGCTTGTAGGGTGGTAATGGAGGTATCTCTCTCTAATATTTACCTCTAAGTTATCTATAAATATATCTACAAACCATATACCTGAGCCTGTAGCTACAACACCTCATTGTTAGGATCCTCCTCCTCTAGAGCTACGACTTGGCCCCACTCCTCCTCAATTCTCTAGTGATCTCGTCACCCATGTGGGTCATCGCCTGCTACCTCTACAGTCTCCCCATCTCTATATTCCTAGAGGACCAGAGCCTAGTCATCCACCAGGTATTGTAGTCAGGAGTAGTGCCAGCATCTGCTAACCCTGTGTCTTCAGTCACATCATCCTCATCTATCAATGGAGTCACCTTCAGTCATGCTAACTATCTCTGCCTTAAGGTGATGGTAATAACTATGGAAAATATGGAGAATATGAAGGAACTTCTTCAAATTTGCTCCTCGCATATGGAAAATCAGATCAAAATCTTAATGAAACTTAGATTTTGGATACTAGTTGCTCAAATCATATGAGTGGCAAAGAAGAGCTATTTGCTACAATGGATTCCACCTACAAATCAAAGACAAAATCAGGAGATGACAAGGCACTACAAGTTGAATACATGGGAGCCATGGAGGTTCCAACCAAAGAAGGCACAAAGAAGGTAAACAACATCTATTACACCCCCAAACTCCAACATAATTTGCTTAGTGTTGGATAAATCATGGAAAAGAACCATACGCTTGATTTTGAATATGGAAAATGTGTAATTTTTGAAAAAAACAATTGTAATAGAGTTGTTACAAAAGTACCTATGACAAAGAATAGGTTTTTTCCTCTTAAGTTTTGGGAACAAGGAGGTGCTCAACTTGCTATTGTAGCCATTGAAAATCCAAGTGTGCTTTGGCACTTGAGTTATGGTCATCTTAACTTTACAAACTTGAATTTGTTGACTTCACAAGCTATGGTATGTGGATTACCAAAAATTGAAGAGAACAAGGAGGTGTGTGAAGGATGTGTTTTAGGAAAACACTCAAGAATAAATTTTCCAAGAGGACAAGCATGGAGAGCAAGCCATCCACTACATTTGGTACAATCGGATATTTGTGTTCCAATGAATACCAAAAGCTTGGGTAACAATTCTTACTTTCTCACTTTCATTGATGATTTCTCTAGAATGTGTTGGATTTATTTTTGTAAAACTAAATATGAAGCTTTGAAAGTTTCAAAGATTTCAAAAATAATGTAGAGAATAAAAGTGAGTATGTTGTAAATAGATTAAGGACTGATAGAGGAGGGGAGTTTTGGTCAAATGCATTTCATAAATTTTATAAATATTATGGGATCAAAATGTAATTAACTATTTCCTACACCCCACAACAAAATGGTGTGGTTGAAAGGAATAATCGCACTATTGTAGAAATGGCAAGATCCATGCTTCAAACAAAGAAGCTAAGAAATATGTATTGGGATGATGTTGTTGGAACAAGTGTTTACATTTTGAATAGGAGTCCTACTTCTAGTTTATATGGGATGACTCCTTATGAAGGATGGTATGGCAAAAAGCCAAATGTAAAACACTTTAAAGTTTTTGGTTGTCTTGCATATGCTCACATTCCTGATGAGATAAGAAAGAAACTTGATTCTAAAATTCAAGCATGTATTTTCATTGGGTATTGTGAAAATTCAAAGGCATATAGGCTCTACAATCCAAAAACACACAAAATTATAATCTCAATAGATGTAATTTTTTATGAAGGGGAGAATGGGGTCATCAAAAACGTTTTGTTGATGATGGTCAAGATACAAGTTCCTCTCAAGTGCAGCAAGTGCAGCCCAAAAATAGCAAAGGAACTCCTCCTCCAAGCCCAAGTATGAGTACTACTTCAAGTACAATAGATGCTACTCCAAGTCCTTCTCCACAAATATAAGTAAGTTCTTCACCAATGTATATTGATTCTCCATCAAGAGGTAAGAGAACACTTCAGCATCATCCTTCTTTTCAAATGTTGGATAAGAATTTCCAAAAAATGTACACTATAAGCCAAGCTAGTGATATGAATGCAAATTTGAAAAGACTTGAAAATTTTCACATGTATGGTGATGACGATTATCAAGAGCCTAAGGGAGATTTTGTAAACTATGCTTTAATGAATAGTGTAGATCTAGAACCATCTAGTTATGAAAAAGCATGTGCTTATGATGTATGGAAACAAGCCATGAAAGAGGAAATGACCTCTATAAAAAATAATGATACTTGGGAGCTAGTGAAGCTTCATGAGGGCAAGAAATGTGTTGGATGCAAATGGGTCTACAATACCAAATTCAATACTTATGGAAGTATTGAAAGACACAAGGCAAGGCTAGTAGCAAAAGGTTTTACTCAAAAGTATGGGATTGACTATGAGGAGACCTTTGCTCCTGTTGCTAGACAAGAGACCATAAGATTAGTACTTTCCTTGGCTTCTCACAAAGGGTGGCACATTCAACACATGGATGTTAAGAGTGCCTTCCTTAATGGGTACTTGAATTAAGAGGTTTTTGTGTAACAACCTCAAGGATTTGAAGAACAAGGTAAGGATAACCTTGTCTACAAACTGAATAAATAATTGTATGGCCTCAAGCAAGCACCAAGGGCATGGTACTCACGCATTGATGGCTACTTTCAAAAGTATGGATTCACTAGGAGCAAAAGTGAACCTACTCTCTACTACATGAAATAAGGTAAATATATTCTCATTGTATTTTTATATGTTGATGATCTAATATTTATGGGTAGTAGTTCTAAGATGAATAAGGAGTTAAAAAACTCCATGATGAAAAATTTGAAATGAAATATCTAGGCTTAATGCATTACTTCCTAGGCATGGAAGTACATAAAATAGGTAAATGGATCTTCATATGTCAACACAAATATGCTCAAGATATGATAAATAAATTTTCTATGGAGCAATGCAAGTCTGTTGCAACTCCAACGGGTCATGGGATCCAATTAAGAAAAGAATATGGAGCACCAAAAGTTGACATGACCACTTACAAAAGCATGGTTGGGAGTCTAATGTTCCTCACCAACACAAGGTCAGATATTCAATATATTATTTCTCTTGTTTCAAGGTATATGGCTGATCCATATGAACTTCATTTACAAGCAACTAAAAGAATATTGAGATATGTAAATGGTACATTGAATTTTGGTATCCATTACCACAAATGTAATTTTGTAAAATTAGTTGGCTTTAGTGATAGAGATTGGGGCAGCAATATAGATGATAGAAAATCTACTTCAGGGAATTATTTTAGTCTTGGGTCAGGACTAATTACTTGGAGTTCCAAAAAGTATACTGTTGTAGCATTATCATCTACTGAAGTTGAGTACATAGCAATCACAAATGCTAGTACCCAAGCTTTATGGTTGAGAAAAGTACTTGAAGAAATAGGTGAGAGACAATGTGGTCCTACTATATTGTATTGTGACAATATGAGTACCATACAATTGGCACATAATCCTATCCACCACAACAGGTCAAATAACTTTGACATGAAGTATCACTTCATTCGAGACATGGTGGAGAAACAGGTGATTGAGCTACGATATTGCAGCACTTTGGACAACATAGTAGACATATTCACCAAAGGAGTTACGAAAGCTCAGTATATAAAGCTGAAAGACTATCTAGTCAGTCCTATCAACTTTAAGGGGGATAATGTTAGACTCTAGAGCATACTTTATAGTATCTTCCCTAAAGTAACTAGGTTCTAAATATTTAGCTTTCATTTAAATATAGTTGCACCAGCTTTACTAGTTGAGAGAAAATCAGTTTTTATTGTGAGAGCATATAGGGAATTGTTTAGAGTGTTTCTAAACATAGTAGGAGCAAGTAATATATCCATAATAGTAGATATTTCAAACTGATTGGAGTGCTATAAAAGCATTGTAATTTCTTATGATTATTAATCTAATGAAAAAAAAATCAAACAGATCATTGGGTACGTTTTTTCTCCTTCAATGCAGTCTTCTTTTATCGATTGGCAACAACATCTCATATCGGTGGCTTCACCTTCTAAGGAGCTCATCCTCATGTAGCCTCTATCAGATAACAATATTCAATCATAGCCTCCAAAAGGAAAGGTACTCGTGCAATTCTCAATATAGTGACTTTAGCAACCTCCAAATAAATCATGATCCTTCAACGTCAACTTCAGAAGTTTTCTTGTAAAGGAAAAAACTATGAGAATCGTATAAAAAATAGTGCAGTCTCATAGTGGTATCTTTTCTAAGAGTGGGCTCCTCCTCATCGTCTCACACAATTGATGTTTTTCTTCACGTAGTGGGCTTCTTCCTGCGAATCGGATCTTCATGATGTCCTTCTCGTTGCCTGTAAACCTCCTTTTAGATCTCCATAATGACGTCTCATTTCGTCACAGCATTCCATGCAGGTCAAGTGGGCTCCTCACATGGTCTTGTTGAGAAGCAACACACCCCCACTGAAAAATGAGATTCCATCCTCTTGAAAACTCTGAAATTCCATTTTTGTAGCAGGGACCCTCTTGATCATTTTCAGGTTTAAATCCAATTTTGCTTGCCTCCTTTTTAAAGTTGTGCTTTTTCTTGCATTCTAGCTGTGTTATCCAAGAATTCACTTTTTACATGCTAGAAATCATTCATGCTTAAGCCAAATCTTGCACCGGTACGAGAAAATCCAGAAAACAGTTGCATAAATTCATGAAAAATCAAACTTTCCATTTTTGGTAGTGTCGCGATATCGCGACAATTCCATTTTCGGAAATGTCGCGATATCGCGACAGGAAAATAGAAAAGCAGCTAAGTCATTTTTGTGTAGCGAAATCGTGACACTTTCCATTTTTGGAAGTGTCGCGATATCGCGACACTTCCATTTATGGAAACCGTCGCGAAATCGCTACCGGCTGGAGGAGAGAGAAGCAAGCTGTACGGAAGGGCACGATTTTGCGACATGTCGCATTTTCACGGTAGGAGAGAGAAAATGCATGAAAATCGGCTAAGTGCCAAAAAGGTCACGATTTTGCGACATGTCACAAAATCGTGACGTTTTTGGAGAGAGAAGATGAGCTGTACGGATCTCGCGATATCGTGACGTTTCCATTTTTGGAAGTGTCGCGATATCGCGACGTTTCCATTTTTGGAAGTGTCGCGATATCGCGACGTTTCCATTTTTGGAAGTGTCGCGATATCGCGACGATTTTGAAAGAAAGTGCCGAAGACATGTTCCAAAATCACGGTCAACGCGATCAACGCATGCAGCTTTGGCGAACTCGCAGCGATGCGCTGGCATGTTCCATTTTTGCGGCTGAAAATCAAGAAGTTGTACGGAGGCCAGGGAAGGTCGCAATTTTGCGACATGTTGCATTTTCGTGGCCGACAGGGGAAGAAGCAGCGCAGCGCTGGGGATGTCATGATTTTGCGACATGTCGCGAAATAACGACATGTCGCATTTTCACGGTAGGAGAGAGAAAGTTTGAATGAGCCAGAAGTGCATTCCAACAGAAAACAGAAGGCATCCTGGGGTAGCGACACATGTCAAAGCGTGAGGCAGACAAACAGAAGCCGACATGCAAGCTTGCTTTAGGGTTTTTAGCCTGATTTAATCTATTTTAACCTTTAAAGCTTCTGATTTAATGATTTTAAAGTACTAATATAATCTTTTTGTCTTTCATGCAGGATTCCATCTGGCACTTGCGGGACAACCGAGAAAGGCCATAAAGGCAAAGTTAAAGTGCAGATTTGATCAAGGACCACCATGCTAGAGGAAAAAAATCCGGTAAAAGCATTCAATAGAAAATTTATGATAGAATTGATAGCATGGAGATAATTTCAACTCGGGATGGCTTTGCGGAGATCAAATTGATGGAGAAGTGGTGACTCATCCGGCTCACCAACAGAAATTAATGGAGGCATTTATTTGCAACTGCGGATGAATGCAAGTGGCTTTAGATTTTATCTTCTCCATTTATGGTAGCTGACTGCACAGATTTGCAGAATGGTCAAGTTCTATCCGGACTTTGATTTTTAAATGGATTTTTATTGTAAAACCCGATCCTAGGGTTTAGATGTGATAATATTTGCAGTTATGAGAAGAAGATATTTCTGAAAAGATCAGGGTCTGTCCTGAGTCTATAAATACTTCTTCTCAATGTAATTTCGGGAGGCGGAGACTTAGAAATAAGAGGCTTATAAGCAATTTCTTGCAAATCTTGTGAAATCCTTTGTTTTTGGACTTGGAGTTGATGTGCTTTAGCTTTTCTGTGATAGCATGGCCAGGAGCCTAATCTTTTGTAGAGTGTGATAAGTGTATCTTCTTTTGTTATCTGTTCCATTAAATTTTGTTAGATATATGCTGTGAATCTGTATTATCAAGTTTAAATATGTTGTTAGGCTTCAGTTGTTCTATTATTTTCTAGGGGAAATTACAGATTTGAAGGTTAAGTTTGTTCTAATTGCTCTGTCTTCACTGTGTGAGCTAGGCTGTCGGTGAAAGATACCAGTTTTAACCAGCTGCCCCCTTGGATTTATAATTTTTTGCTAGATCTATTCCACTCTGCCTTGTGCTCTTAGTTGAAAGTGATCTTAGACTGACTGGACACTTTCTTCTTTGATTTGTTCTGTTGTGAAGCTAGTAGCATAGATAAAATTGGTGGGTTTAAGTTTTACAGTTGATGTCTGATAAACTTCTCTTTCTGCCCTACCCTACCCTCTCTTTGTTTACGATGAATGATCCATTTTTATTTTCTTTTTTTGCCTTTTATTTAAATCTGCTGACCCATGAGAGCTAGATCAAGAATCATTTTCAAATCTGATAAACAACTTTTGCAACTACTGAACAAGTTCAGGAACCCCCTGTAAGGTAACAGAGCAGTCCATATTGAAATCTATTTCAAAAGTGGAAAAGAGTGAATAGCCATTCGACCCAACTCTGTAACTCGCACCTTGGATAACCAGCTAGATCCTAAAGCAAGTGGGATTCTTCCCGTGGATGTCTTCGGAGCTTCCTTGCTTCATCCTTCGTCGAGGTGTGCATGAAAGTCGGACCAACATCTAATTGGCGCTAGAAGGAGGGCTATGAACTCAGTTCAAGTATTGTAAGGACCTAATACCAACATTTGAAGGACCCACAGTGAACTCCAGACAGTTTTGTAAATTGTCAGTACAGTTTTGTAAATTGTCAGTACAGTTTTATAAATTGTCAGTACAGTGTTTTGTGAATTGTCAGTACAGTATTTTAACTTGCCAAATGCAGAACCTATTGAGAACTATAAAGTTGTATGTGCTGAGTCTGGTATTTTATCTTTTGAATCATTTTCCCTCCTCCTCAGCTCTTTTAAATTTTGTTGTTAAAGTTTTTGCCTGAACAGCGGACTTAACACCAACATCTAATTGCCAGAGAAGACCTCAAGTTAAGAACAGTTTTATCTCCACTGGCAGTTATCCAACCACAAATCAGAACATCACTGTTAGCCAAGTAATAATGGCTAATTGGTTGGGCCCCACTGCTTTGAATATCCTGGGTATATCCCATGACCTGCCCAGAAGCCCGAAAAGGTATCTCCCTAGATATAAACATGATGGGACAAGAACTGCAGAAAAACATCTGCTAGCTTTTAAAAATGCTTTAAAATTGTTGAATATACAGCATGAAGATGTTGCCTGTAGATTGTTCCCATTCACTCTCCAGGAGGGAGCTTATGACTGGTTTTTAAACCTCACCGAGCAATTCCATTACTAGCTGGGATGACCTAGAGAAAGCTTTTATATCACAATTCGGGGAAGTGATAGACCCCAGTGTGTTATACCAATAATTTTCCAGCATCAAGAGAGAGTCGGGAGAAACTGTCAGGTCTTTCAATATGAGGTTCCATAGAGCTTACGATAGAATGACTGGCCATTACATCCCAAATGCAAATCTGGCCTTAGAAATCTACAAGAATGCATTGGATTCGGTGACCTCTATTTTCCTCAAAAGAGACATCAATATCACAACCCTGGCAGGTGCTTATAAAGAAGCCTTAATTCTTAAAAGACAGCTAGGACCTCAAATTTTGAGCAGTCCTTTGATATCCTATGTCACATAGAACATGCCTATTTTGAATCCTATTCCACATCATGAGTTAGTGCCAACATGTCATGCTCTACCCAAGGAAACTCCGTTAATTGTCATATCCACTCAGCATGTGCAAAATATACAGAAAGGTTCTGACAAGCTCAAAGTGGAAGAGCTTGAAGTGAACAGTTGTGATCTGGCACCATCCAAATCTGAAGTTTTTCCTGGTGAGTTAAATTTTCCTAGAGATCAAAGAAATATTATTTCTAATTCACCCAAAAATAATACAACCAGGGTTTCAGATTCTTTCACTTTTCCTGAAGAGACAGAAAGTCTTGTACAGACTCCTGTAGATGAAATGCAATATTTTCAACAGTTCAAAATGGACAGTTATAATTTGAGATGTCAGAGTCCAGAATCTAATAATGATCATTCCTCATCAGAGAATGATGAAAGTGAGACTCAATGTCACTATGAAGAAGTAACTGAGGAGGATAGCATCATTGAGGATATGAGGGAACTTAAAGCTGACATCACCCTCTATGAATTGCCTCAGATTGTTGAACAAAAGGATAGCTTGATTGAGGCTTACTCTGGACCACCTGTTGAATTTCAAGAAAAGGAGGAAAAGATAGTAAATATGAATGTGGTCAGCCAACTTGGAATTGATGAACCTGTCTCAACATAAGCTCGCAACTTCTGAACATAATGTCAAAGAGAAGGCTATAAAGCTGTGTTGATGCGAGATATTGGAGTTTATGATTTGGCAAGCGAGAAGGTGGGAACGATTCTGACTCTAAACCATCACAACGATGGATGGTTGGATATTACACATTGATGAGGTTAAATATAAGCAAGGCTCAGGTGAAAAGGAAAATTGTAATCATCCTTCTAGAGGGATAAAAATTGAAGTCCTAGATATTGAAGCAGTGCAGCAACCACAAAATGTTCAAGTTGTTAAGAACCAGGGCATACAGATAAAACATGATTTCTTTCAGTTGTCACATAATTTTGAAGATGTGGTGGTCTGGGTCTATCAAGATTTTAAGGTATTTGATCCTCGGGGTTTTTACATTCGAGTCCTTTTGAAAGAACTCTACAAACCCTTCAAGTAGAAGCATAAACATGTTATCATATGATTTGTTATTATATGATTTGTTTAATTTGAAGGAGTTGCAGATTTATTTTTCAAATGGGACAGGGAAGACGATAAACACAAGTCTTTCCCGGATAGCAAATTTTTGAAGCACGAGTCTGGAGTGCATTTCGTCAACAGGACCTGAAAGGTAATTTTTCTAAATTACTTGCACATGGTCAAAAAAAATTTAAGGCACCATTTCTCTGCTTTCCCAACTGCTGCATTTTTTGAGTATGAAGGGAAGTTGTAACATATGTATACATTGTAAATAAGCTTTGAAGTTTTTTAGTTTATTTCTTTGTCAGTGCAGTTTTATTTTTTAAATGTCTGTGCAGTTTTATTTATGGAAACCGTCGCGAAATCGCTACCGGCTGGAGGAGAGAGAAGCAAGCAGTACGGAAGGGCGCAATTTTGCGACATGTCACAAAATCGCGACATGTCGCATTTTCGCGGTAAGAGAGAGAAAATGCATGAAAATTAGCTAAGTTCCGAGAAGGTCACGATTTCGCGACATGTCGCGAAATCACGATAATTTTTGGAGAGAGAAGATGAGCTGTACGGATCTGCGTGAAATCGCGACGTTTCCATTTTTGGAAGTGTCGTGATATCGCGACGTTTCCATTTTTGGAAGTGTCGCGATATCGCGACGATTTCGAAAGAAAGTGCCGAAGGGGGAAAGCTGCAGCGATTCGCTGACATGTTCCAAAATCGCGGTCAACGCATGCAGCTTTGGCGAACTCGCAGCGACGCGCTGACATGTTCCATTTTCGCGGCTAAAAATCAAGAAGTTGTACGGAGGCCAGGGAAGGTCGCGATTTCGCGACATGTCGTGAAATCGTGACATGTCACATTTTCACGGCCGACAGGGGAAGAAGCAGCGCAGCGCTTGGGATGTCGTGATTTCGCAACATGTCACGAAATCACGACATGTCGCATTTTCGCGATAGGAGAGAGAAAGTCTAAATGAGCTAGAAGTGCATTCCAGCGGGAAACAGAAGGCATCCTGGGGTAGCGACATGTGTCAAAGCGTGAGGCAGAAAAACAGAAGCCGACATGCAAGCTTACTTTAGGGTTTTTAGCCTGATTTAATCTGTTTTAACCTTTAAAGCTTCTGATTTAATGATTTTAAAGTACTAATATAATCTTTTTGTCTTTCATGCAGGATTCCATCTGGCACTTGCGGGACAACCGAGAAAGGCCATAAAGTCAAAGTTAAAGTGCAGATTTGATCAAGGACCGCCATGCTAGAGGAAAAGAAGCCGATAAAAGCATTCAATAGCAAATTTATGATAGAATTGATAGCATGGAGATAATTTCAACTCGGGATGGCTTTGCGGAGATCAAATTGATGGAGAAGTGGTGACTCATCCGGCTCACCAGCAGAATTAATGGAGGCATTTATTTGCAGCTGCGGATGAATGCAAGTGGCTTTAGATTTTATCTTCTCCATTTATGGCAGTGACTGCACAGATTGGCAGAATGGTCAAGTTCTATCCGGACTTTGATTTTTAAATGGATTTTTATTGTAAAACCCGGTCCTAGGGTTTAGATGTGATAATATTTGTAGTTATGAGAAGAAGATATTTCTGAAAAGATCAGGGTCTGTCCTGAGTCTATAAATACTTCTTCTCAATGTAATTGTGGGATGCGGAGACTTAGAAATAAGAGGCTTATAAGCAATTTCTTGCAAATCTTGTGAAATCCTTTATTTCTGGACTTGGAGTTGATGTGCTTTAGCTTTTCTGTGATAGCATGGCCAGGAGCCTAATCTTTTGCAGAGTGTGATAAGTGTATCTTCTTTTGTTATCCGTTCCATTAAAGTTTGTTAGATATATGCTATGAATCTGTATTATCAAGTTTAAATATGTTGTTAGGCTTCAGTTGTTCTATTGTCTGCTAGGGGAAATTATAGATTTGAGGTTAAGTTTGTTCTAATTGCTCTGTCTTCACTGTGTGAGCTAGGCTACCGGTGAAAGATACCAGTTTTAACCAGCTGCCCCTTGGATTTATAATTTTCTGCTAGATCTGTTCCACTCTGCCTTGTGCTCTTAGTTGAAAGTGATCTTAGACTGACTGGACACTTTCTTCTTTGATTTGTTCTGTTGTGAAGCTAGTAGCATAGATAAAATTTGTGGGTTTAAGTTTTACAGTTGATGTCTGATAAACTTCTCTTTCTGCCCTACCCTACCCTCTATTTGTTTTCGATGAATGATCCATTTTTATTTTCTTTTTTTGCCTTTTATTTAAATCTGCTGACCCATGAGAGCTAGATCAAGAATCATTTTCAAATCTGATAAACAACTTTTGCAACTACTGAACAAGTTCAGGAACCCCCTGTAAGGTAACAGAGTAGTCCATATTGAAATCTATTCCAGAAGCGGAAAAGAGTGAATAGCCATTCGACCCAACTCTGTAACTCGCACCTTGGATAACCAGCTAGATCCTCAAGCGAGTGGGATTCATCCCGTGGATGTCTCCGGAGCTTCCTTGCTTCATCCTTCGTCGGGGTGTGCATGAAAGTCGGACCAACATCTAATTGGTGCTAGAAGGAGGGCTATGAACTCAGTTCAAGTATTGTAAGGACCTAATACCAACATTTGAAGGACCCACAGTGAACTCCGAATAGTTTTGTAAATTTTCAATACAGTTTTGTAAATTGTCAGTACAGTTTTATAAATTGTCAGTACAGTGTTTTGTGAATTGTCAGTACAGTATTTTAACTTGCCAAATGCAGAACCTGTTGAGAACTGTAAAGTTGTATGTTGAGTCTGGTATTTTATCTTTTGAATCATTTTCCCTCCTCCTCAGCTCTTTTAAATTTTGTTGTTAAAGTTTTTGCCTGAACAGCGGACTTAACACCAACATCTAATTGCCAGAGAAGACCTCAAGTTAAGAACAGTTTTATCTCCACTAGCAATTATCCAACCACAAATCAGAACATCACTGTCAGCCAAGTAATAATGGCTAATTGGTTGGGCCCCACTGCTTTGAATATCCCGGGTATAGCCCATGACCTGCCCAGAAGCCTGAAAAGGTATCTCCCCAGATATAAACATGATGGGACAAGAACTACAGAAGAACATCTGCTAGCTTTTAAAAATGCTTTAAAATTGTTGAATATACAGCATGAAGATGTTGCCTGTAGATTGTTCTCGTTCACTCTCCATGAGGGAGCTTATGACTGGTTTTTAAACCTCACCAGCAATTCCATTACTAGCTGGGATGACCTAGAGAAAGCTTTTATATCACAATTCGGGGAAGTGATAGACCCCAGTGTGTTATACCAAGAATTTTCCAGCATCAAGAGAGAGTCAGGAGAAATTGTCAGGTCTTTCAATATGAGGTTCCAAAGAGCTTACGATAGAATGACTGGCCATTACATCCCAAATGCAAATCTGGCCTTAGAAATCTACAAGAATGCATTGGATTCGGTGACCTCTATTTTTCTCAAGAGAGACATCAATATCACAACCCTGGCAGGTGCTTATAAAGAAGCCTTAATTCTTGAAAGACAGCTAGGACCTCAAATTCTGAGCAGTCCTTTGATATCCTATGTTACACAGAACATGCCTATTTTGAATCCTATTCCACATCATGAGTTAGTGCCAACATGTCATGCTCTACCCAAGGAGACTCCGTTAACTGTCACATCCACTCAGCATGTGCAAAATATACAGAAAAGTTCTGACAAGCTCAAAGTGGAAGAGCTTGAAGTGAACAGTTGTGATCTGGCACCACCCAAATCTGAAGTTTTTCCTGGTGAGTTAAATTTTCCTAGAGATCAAAGAAATATTATTTCTAGTTCACCCAAAAACAGTACAACCAGGGTTTCAGATTCTTTCACTTTTCCTGAAGAGACGAGAAAGTCTTGTACGAGACTCCTGTGGATGAAATGCAAGATTTTCAAGAGTTCAAAATGGACAGTTATAATTTGAGATGTCAGAGTCTAGAATCTAATAATGATCCTTCCTCATCAGAGGATGATGAAAGTGAGACTCAATGTCACTATGCAGAAGTAACTGAGGAGGATAGCATCATTGAGGATATGAGGGAACTTAAAGCTAACATCACCCTCTATGAATTGCCTCAGATTTTTGAACAAAAGGATAGCTTGATTGAGGCTTACTCTGGACCACCTGTTGAATTTCAAGAAAAGGAGGAAAATATAGTAAATATGAATGTGGTCAGCCAACTTGGAATTGATGAACTGTCTCAACATAATCCTGCAACTTTTGAACATAATGTCAAAGAGAAGGCTATAAACTGTTTTGATGCAGATATTGGAGTTTATGGTTTGGCAACTGAGAAGGTGGGAACGATTCTGACTCTAAACCATCACAACAGTGTCAGTTGGATATTACACATTGATGAGGTTAAATCTAAGCAAGGCTCAGGTGAAAAGGAAAATTGTAAGCATCCTTCTAGAGGGATAAAAATTGAAGTCCTAGATATTGAAGCAGTGCAGCAACCACAAAATGTTCAAGTTGTTAAGAACCAGGGCATACAGATAAAACATGATTTCTTTCAGTTGTCACATAATTTTGAAGATGTGGTGGTCTGGGTCTGTCAAGATTTTAAGGTATTTGATCATAGGGGTTTTTACATTCAGTCCTTTTGAAAGAACTCTACAAACCCTTCAAGTAGAAGCATAAACATGTTATCATATGATTTTTTATTATATGATTTGTTTAATTTGAAGGAGTTGCAGATTTGTTTTTCAAATGGGACAGGGAAGACAATAAACACAAGTCTTTCCCAGATAGCAAATTTTTGAAGCACAGTCTAGAGTGCATTTCGTCAATAGGACCTGAAAGGTAATTTTTCTAAATTACTTGCACATGGTCAAAAAAAATTTAAGGCACCATTTCTCTGCTTTCCCAACTGCTGTATTTTTTGAGTATGAAGGGAAGTTGGAACATATGTATACATTGTAAATAAGCTTTGAAGTTTTTTAGTTTATTTCTTTGTCAGTGCAGTTTTATTTTTTAAATGTCTGTACAGTTTTAATCTGTTTCAGTTTAATTTTAATGCTCTGCAGTTCTTTTAGTTGCTTCATCTTATTTTTTAATCTTTAGTTGTCTGTACAGTTTTAGCTTGTGCAGTTTATTTCTTTTGTCAGTGCTTTTTATTTCCTTTCTTTGTCTTTTTATGTCAGCTTGCTTTCTTTTAAGTCTGTACAGTCTTTTGTTTCAGTTTTATTTGCTTTAGTTCTTTATTGTAGTTCTTTTTCTTTGCTGTCTGTACAGTCTTTTGTTTCAGTTTTATTTGCTTTAGTTCTTTATTGCAGTTCTTTTTCTTTGTTGTCTGTACAGTTGCTTTAGTTTATTTCAGTGCTATTGCAGTTTCCCTTTGTCAGTTTTTGGTTGCTGTGTTTTTAGTTAATCCTTGCTGTCTGTATAGTGTCTTTTGTTTTAGCTTGATTTCTTTTAAGTCTGTACAGTCTTTTGTTTTAGTTTTATTTTTTTGCCTGTGCAGTTTTAATTTATTTGCTTCAGTTCAGTGTTTTAGTCTGTACAGTTTTATTTTGTTTTGCTTCAAGCCTGTGCCTGTCCTTGGGAGCCTGTACAAAGTCCTTTGGCTTCTGAAATTTTTTGTCCTTTAACCTCTGCCTGAGCAATCAATGAAAAGTTAGCCTGCTAAAAATTGTTTTATTCCTAGCTGATAAATCCACAATCCAGTGCCCCATTCTGCTCATTATTCCAATTGAGATAGTCTGCTTACTCTGAACTGTAGAACTATTTTGCTATTTAGGATGAAGGTAGAGAGATGATTGGATCTTGTGTCTTGCTTGCCACAGTTGTTTTAATGATAGAAAAACTGCTATGCTATTTTGTTGGAGGAACTCCCGGGGAATCCAAGAAAAGCTGGTTATAAGAGGGGACTATGGTTCATGCAATTATTTGGGTAATCCACAAAGGCTATCAATGCCTAGACTGAAACAGTTCCAGATTGATCAAATGTTAAAAGAAAATTGTGATTTCCCTAAAAGCATTTCAGATATTGATATATTTCAAAAGGGAGAGATATCAAAAAAAAAAAAAAAAGAGTTGAACAATTAAAAGAGGCAGCCAATACTTCCAAAAATATTTTCTTCTAAGTTATAGATTCTGCCCTGCAGTTGTAAATTGGGTCGTGTAAATCTAAAGGGTAACTCTGTCCAGGCTGTAAAAGGCTAAACTAGTAAACAAAGCTCTACTCGGTTTCCCCTTTTACAATCTAGAAAAGTTGATTAATCCGAGTTCAGAATTCAATTCAGTCATCCTTGAAGAAAGTTTATACCCTTTGAAATTGCACATCAGAAATCTTCCTTGAAGTAATCCGACCTAGTATGTCCTTGGGAAATTTTAATAGTTGGCGGTTAGCGAGTCAATTTATTGTGAAGAATGTCTGTGGCAAGGCATGATGCATGGTCTTTTTGTTTTGAAACCCGAGTCTTGGGTTCTAAAATAGTGCTACTATTTTATCCGTAGATATCGCCATTTGTTGAGAAGCAACACACCCCCACTGAAAAATGAGATTCCATCCTCTTGAAAACTTTGAAATTCCATTTTTGCAGTAGGGACCCTCTTGATCATTTTCAGGTTTAAATCCAATTTTGCTTGCCTCCTTTTTAAAGTTGTGCTTTTTCTTGCATTCTAGCTGTGTTATCCAAGAATTCACTTTTTACATGCTAGAAATCATTCATGCTTAAGCCAAATCTTGCACCGGTACGAGAAAATCCAGAAAACAGTTGCATAAATTCATGAAAAATCAAACTTTCCATTTTTGGTAGTGTCGCGATATCGCGACACTTCCATTTTCGGAAATGTCGCGATATCGCGACAGGAAAATAGAAAAGCAGCTAAGTCATTTTTGTGTAGCGAAATCGCGACACTTTCCATTTTTGGAAGTGTCGCGATATCGCGACGTTTCCATTTATGGAAACCGTCGCGAAATCGCTACCGGCCGGAGGAGAGAGAAGCAAGCTGTACGGAAGGGCGCGATTTTGCGACATGTCGCGAAATCGTGACATGTCGCATTTTCACGATAGGAGAGAGAAAATGCATGAAAATCGGCTAAGTGCCAGAAAGGTCGCGATTTCGTGACATGTCGCGAAATCGCGACAATTTTTGGAGAGAGAAGATGAGCTGTACGGATCTGCGCAAAATCGTGACGTTTCCATTTTTGGAAGTGTCGCGATATCGCGACGTTTCCATTTTTGGAAGTGTCGCGATATCGCGACGTTTCCATTTTTGGAAGTGTCGCGATATCGCGACGATTTCGGAAGAAAGTGCCGAAGGGGGAAAGCTGTAGCGATTCGCTGACATGTTCCAAAATCGCGGTCAACGCGATCAATGCATGCAGCTTTGGCGAACTCGCAGCGACACGCTGGCATGTTCCATTTTCATGACTGAAAATCAAGAAGTTGTATGGAGGCCAGGGAAGGTCACGATTTCAAGACATGTCACGAAATCGCGACATGTCGCATTTTCACGGCCGACAAGGGAATAAGCAGCGCAGCGTTGGGGATGTCACGATTTTGTGACATGTCGCGAAATCACGACATGTCGCATTTTCGTGGTAGGAGAGAGAAAGTCTGAATGAGCCAGAAGTGCATTCCAGCGGGAAACAGAAGGCATCCTAGGGTAGCGACACATGTCAAAGCGTGAGGCAGACAAACAGAAGCCGACATGCAAGCTTGCTTTAGGGTTTTTAGCCTGATTTAATCTATTTTAACCTTTAAAGCTTCTGATTTAATGATTTTAAAGTACTAATATAATCTTTTTGTCTTTCATGCAGGATTCCATCTGGCACTTGCGGGACAACCGGGAAAGGCCATAAAGGCAAAGTTAAAGTGTAGATTTGATCAAGGACCGCCATGCTAGAGGAAAAGAAGCCGATAAAAGCATTCAATAGCAAATTTATGATAGAATTGATAGCATGGAGATAATTTCAACTCGGGATGGCTTTGCGGAGATCAAATTGATGGAGAAGTGGTGACTCATCCGGCTCACCAGCAGAATTAATGGAGGCATTTATTTGCAGCTGCGGATGAATGCAAGTGGCTTTAGATTTTATCTTCTCCATTTATGGCAGCTGACTGCACAGATTGGCAGAATGGTCAAGTTCTATACGGACTTTGATTTTTAAATGGATTTTTATTGTAAAACCCGGTCCTAGGGTTTAGATGTGATAATATTTGTAGTTATGAGAAGAAGATATTTTTGAAAAGATCAGGGTCTGTCCTGAGTCTATAAATACTTCTTCTCAATGTAATTGCGGAAGGTGGAGACTTAGAAATAAGAGGCTTATAAGCAATTTCTTACAAATCTTGTGAAATCCTTTGTTTCTGGACTTGGAGTTGATGTGCTTTAGCTTTTCTGTGATAGCATGGCCAGGAGCCTAATATTTTGCAGAGTGTGATAAGTGTATCTTCTTTTGTTATCCGTTCCATTAAAGTTTATTAGATATATGTTGTGAATCTGTATTATCAAGTTTAAATATGTTGTTAGGCTTCAGTTGTTCTATTGTCTGCTAGGGGAAATTACAGATTTGAGGTTAAGTTTGTTCTAATTGCTCTGTCTTCACTGTGTGAGCTAGGCTGCCGATGAAAGATACCAGTTTTAACCAGCTGCCCCCTTGGATTTATAATTTTTTGCTAGATCTGTTCCACTCTGCCTTGTGCTCTTAGTTGAAAGTGATCTTAGACTGACTGGACACTTTCTTCTTTGATTTGTTATGTTGTGAAGCTAGTAGCATAGATAAAATTGGTGGGTTTAAGTTTTACAGTTGATGTTTGATAAACTTCTCTTTCTGCCCTACCCTACCCTCTCTTTGTTTTCGATGAATGATCCATTTTTATTTTCTTTGTTTGCCTTTTATTTAAATCTACTGACCCATGAGAGCTAGATCAAGAATCATTTTCAAATCTGATAAACAACTTTTGCAACTACTAAACAAGTTCAGGAACCCCCTGTAAGGTAACAGAGCAGTCCATATTGAAATCTATTCCAGAAGCAGAAAAGAGTGAATAGCCATTCGACCCAACTCTGTAACTCGCACCTTGGATAACCAGCTAGATCCTAAAGCGAGTGGGATTCGTCCCGTGGATGTCTCCGGAGCTTCATTGCTTCATCCTTCGTCGGGGTGTGCATGAAAGCCGGACCAACAGGTCTCATGTAGACTTCCTCACATGCAGATCAATATAATGATGTCCTCACACAACAAACCAACTCTTGTAGCTATAAAAAGTAAATTTCAATACAGCAGCTCCTTCCATTTATCAACACAATACGATCAGTAATTTTGTGGAACATCTTATTTCTTCGTTTCATTTGGTAGGACTCCAGCAAATCAATCTTGCATGTCTTTTTGACTCCACTGAGCTCTCCTACTATAAAAAATCTTCACGTGACTTATCTTTAAAAAAATAACTCCGCAGTCTCGTCCAAACATAGATCATTTTTTTCTTTTGCACAGATTGCTAGACTGTCTTTACGATGCATGCATAGCACAACATTCTCCTTTCAAAATGGATCACTCTTCCAACAACACGACAATGTTTTTTTTTAATATATTTTTTAAAATACCTCCTCCTAGCTTATTCTCACATGCAGCATCCACAAGTTTCTTAGCAAATGTCGCAACTCCTCAAACAGTATTCCAAACACTATAAATCGTAGCACATCTCAGCACTTCTTGACTTTAAACATTACTTCACAGCTGCACACAAATTGAAGCACATTTTTTAAATGCATGTTATGATGTGTGGATTTATTCTATTGATTGGTGGCATCTCAGCACTTTGTAGCTTCTTAAAAAATCACTTTTTCCTCACAGTACAGTGTGCTCCTTCTCATAGTAGGGAGCAATCTCGATTCAATGTCCTCGAGCCAATATCCACCTTCAAAAAATTTCTACTGCAATCACATCTAGTGCAGATCCTTTTTAAACATAGATAGACATATTTCCTTACAACTACTCTTCGCAGCATATCACGGGCTCAACAGCAGCATACAGTGAGCTCTCACAGCAAGACATCCTCTTCAACATCTGAACTCACAAAATTTGTGATGGGCAGAGCTAAAATTTCTTTACCTGATGCTCTGATACCAAAATGAGATCTGAATCTCATTCTATATATCTGAAGGAAACATTACAATATTTAAATAGGCTTTGAAAGCCCAAATTCTTGCTAACCACTAATCTTACAATAGCATATGCACTAAATCCTCTAACCTAACAATAATATGCTTTGAAAATTTAATAATTCTAACAATAATATTATATAGTCTATGTAGGAGTAATTCCAATAGTAGAGGATTGGGTCCTCTAGGATATCCTGGTGTATCCCAAACTGTCGGATGATGCAAGAGAAATAGAATAACTCCTACACATCGGGCTTACACCTGATGACCTAGCAATTGTGCCTCCATCATGCCTGGATCATCACAAGTAGTGGTCTACCTCCTCCCATGTTGGGCAGTCTAGGTATGGGTGCCATTTGACCTAACTAGACTGTAGTCCTATCAACCAGTCCACATAGTGTCATAAGTCTCCTGCATGGGACCTGCTCCTGTATGACTCTACCTCCCAAGGCTAGCAATCTTCATAGCACTAAGCAATGGATGCTACTATAGTAATAACCAAAGGTATTCCTCCAGGGCAATCGATATGAATGTGCTTCCACACCCATATCTATAGTATGAGAGTATATCCTACTCTTGCTCACCCTCACTGTGTGATACGATAAAGCTCATCGTAGATTTAGGAAATCAAAGCACTCCCCCATGATAATATGAGTGGTTGCACGGTAGTGCTACCAAGTAGATCATGTACTATAGCCAGGAGGTTCCAAGGGAACCTCAATCTAGATGTGTCAAGAAGAACAACATTGTATATGAGGTGCATAAGAATGGCCTAGCAACATGAGAACACATTTACCCTAAACTAGTGCTCTACCAATACCCCATCGTGCTCAATATCCATGAGCACCTCGTTGCTCCTAGCACCAAAAATCCTTTGAAATGTTATTCCGCAAGTGTAACCATCATCTCCCCAGTTGGAATATGGAATTTATTAGTCCATGCATCCCAATGTCGAGCTAATTCTATCATATAAGCTTGATCTGCACTGATGGTGGGCAATCTTAGGACGTAGCCAAGGCCCACGACCTTGAACCAATCTAGGTTTTCCTGGCTCATTTGGGGTAGTATCTCACGAAACAAATTTATCTCTCACACCCATGCAGTCAAGATCTAAGTGATGATAACAAAATCCATCATAAGTCAACAAGTCAAAAAAATAAAATAACCCAAGAAAAACTTCAAAAATATCAAGTAAAAGTACAAAAACAATAAAAAAATGCACTCAAAATGTTCAAAACATCCAAACATATACTTGAAAATTTCAAAAAAGTTAATTAAATCAAGAAAAATGTCAAAAAAAACAAAAATTTTGGCTAAGGTTGCTTAGTCACGGTTAGCAATAGCACTCGCAGTCGCAGCCGCGGTTGTCACCTGCAACTAGCGCCAATGATAATTTTTTTAACCGTTGGGGTTTGAACCTAGCCATGACTAACAATCATGGGCCCCAATTGGCAAATTGGGAGTCACAACTACCACCCATGGCTACAAGAATGACCTCGTTTGAGGTCAATTCCCACCCCAAAATGAAAGTAAAATTAAAATCCCACTTGACTAATCTAACATAAGGTTAATCCTAAACTATGGTGAGGTTCATTGCCAATAGTTTAATGTGGTTCATTTAATGCCATTATTTAGTGTGGTTCATTTTAAACTTGCAAATCAAATGAGAGAAATTGAGATTGTACCTTCGAAGCACCAACTCAGCCACTAGTGGAATCCTCAGATTGGTCAACCATGAGTTTTGGTTGCGATTTTGGCAACGTTTCGTATCAAAATTTAAGTTTCTCCTATTAGAGCTCTCACTATCAATATTTCTCAGTAGGAAATAATGAGACATAAAAAACCTAAAATTATTTTATATTTCTAACCTGACCCTCAACCACGAGGTAGGTTAGGGTTTTTCTAGCCATGGTTGTTGGACGTGGCTAAGAAATTTGCTAAAAATAGCTATGATTGGCAACCGTGACTAGTAGCAAGCAATAAATGCTCCTAAATTTCAATCGTGAGGAGCTTCAAAATGTAAAATAAAAAATATTCAATGGTCCAGAAACCTCAAAAATTGCAAAAATAACAAAAACATCACATAAATCAAAATTCAAATGTGCCTTGTATCTAGTTATTTACCCTATACACTTGGCGGTTGCAGTGACTTGTGCTCCATGCAATCCGGAAAGATGATTAAATTAGCATAAGGCCATTTGGGGTAAATTAGTCATTCTTAACTTGAAATGTCTTTACTTTTATCCTAAAGAAGGCCATGGTGGTTGGACTGTCCCACAGGAATGAGGCGTTCATTTCATTTCTTCTATGACATTTTTAGTAAATCATCGAACATAGTTATTCAACACAAGCTTAAATAAAATTGCTATCATTTTGATTCCCTAATAAGGCCATTGCGACTGGACTGCTCTGCGAGATAGAGATGTACAATTAATATTAATGGTTGAAATCACAATTGTAATAAGATTTGCCATATAACAAAATGTAAAAGTCTTGAACCATTCAAATCATCCATCTTGGTCAAGATACTCGTTGTTTTATTACTTTTCCTTACCCTCATTGACTCGTCACTTGAGGGGGTAGTCATAATATCAACAATCATAATCAAAATCAACAAAGGATCACTTGATCATGTAAATTGTGTTTGTCTTACGAATCATTGCTAACAATTATCATAAGCTTACCCTTCTGTTGGGTAAAAATCAAATATGTCAATTTAAAGCCTTTCTATGATCCAAGCATAGCAGCCCTAATGCTACCGGATCATATCTAGACATGTGAAAGCTTTGCAAATTTAACCTTTTCATATTGTTGGAAGTAATTATTCTAAGATGTGTGTCCTTTGCAGGACTAAGGCATCTAATGTTGATCATATCAATGATCATCATTCAACCTACAACATGGCTTTAGGTGGTTTATTTTTGCTTAGTGTTGTGTTTTTCCATAACGCATCCCAAAAGGGGCATCTATAGACAGCTAAAACATGTTATTTTTAGAAGACTACTCATATGGGCATCTTTGCAAACCATATGAATGACCTTGGACCCTCCCAAGGCTAAGAAGTGGTTCTAACCACTCATTTTAGGCATCCTAGATCTATTCAACCTTAGTCACAGATGACATTCGCAGCTAAGATCTCAATAGCGGTTGACACCCATGGTTAGGGTCTTAACCACATTTAGGAGCTTCGACTAGCTCTATAACTATCTCAGAATCCTGAGCTGAGCCAACATCAGTTGTAATGGCCATGTGCAACTAATCCTAGGTGGTTTTGGGCAAGGAAGCTTCTGGATGCTTCCTCCTAACTACCCCAACCTATCAATTTTTGATCTTGGCTTCTTAAGGAAGCTAGGATGAGGATTTAGGAAGGCTATAAGACCCTTCAAAATTGGAGAGAGATCTAGATTGATCTTGAATTTTAATGTAGCGAAGCTCTACCAAATTGGAGAGCCATTTACAACCTCTTAGGAGTATTTACATGTTTTCCATTTAGAGAATCATACCTACATTTGAAGCAATAGATATTTTAAGAGTTTGAGGAGCAAGCTCACCAATTAACACACTTCCATTGTATTTTCTAGTGAATTCCACCTCCAATCTATTACAGAACACCGAGGTGACCCTTGATCATTAATTCCTTGGAGGATTTGAGCATTCTCAGCCCTAGTTTCAAGAGAAAGAGGAATTTTCCTATAGTCATGGCTATCAGTCATGGCTAACAGAGCCAGTTGCACTTAACACCCATGGCTAGGGTTTGATGTTCTTTTTCCTCTATTTTAGCAATAGATTTCCATTTCTAGTTATGCAAATAGTTTAATCTAGCATAGATTAGCATTGTAGCAGACATTTGCACGGTTAATTTGCAATATTAGAGGTAGCTTTATCTTAATATTTTTCACATTTGCTTAGTTCCATAAATATTCATATATTAGCTTTATTCATGCTTTATGCTTCAAGTAGCATCTTAGATGAGCTAGATATATATGTTTTTAAGTGTGCTTTACACTAATTTAGGCATTTTATAAGCATCTTTGCATATATTTATGCTTCTTTCAAGTTTAGCCTTATTTCTTGCATTTCTTGTCAATAGCCTCATCATGAGAGGCTTCATATGTGTTTAATGTGCTTTGTTGTTTCTTATACGTAGGTTACAGGATCTTTCAAGTTTCAAAGCATTTCCAATATCAAGTTCCTCTTGAAAAGTAGAGAAGGAGGTATCCTTGTAAGCCCTCAAGCAGAGTTGGTGGAGATATGAAAATCATTGTGAAGCACATCTTCCCTCACTTTGAGGTCATTTGCATATTGTAACATTGTATCAAACTTTGGTATCCCTAAGAGGGATGAATCTATAATAAGTGATTCATTTGATTAATAAAAGAGAGCTTCCTTTGTTATTTCCTTCTTGTCAAATGTTTCCATAGATTACATGCTTTCAATTATTTATGTTACAATATATTTAGTTGTGTGGTTTTCATACCATTCTACAATCAGCAAACAAGATATTCTAGAGAAGACCTAGCAAAGCCTTAATGGTGTGACTACCCCAGCATAGCAAGTGATGAGATATGATAATGGCATCCCACCATCCAAAGACCCATAAGCCTCTAGGCATTAATGGCCCCATATCTAGAGACCTTGAAGCTATTGACTACCATTGTAGAAGGATTTTGGTTATAGAACAAAGGATAATTTTTAGACCTCCTACATAGAGTTTTGGAGAGAAGTAGCCCTCATCCTAGCCCATAAATACACTCGAATTTACATTATAAAATCATTTGGAGTTGCCTACTTGTGCCTCATATTTATCCTTATGGATTCTTCCTTTCACCTCCCCTTTATTGGTTGTAAATAGTAGAGGTTGAACCTTGAACTATAGTCTAAGGAGCATCTTGCATCTCTAGATTGCATGCCTTGTAATAATTCTAGCACATGAATGTGATGGATTTTGAAACCTTAATATAAATGTAAATCTCACAAGATCAAATATTATCAGATCAAATATAACAAATGGTGTGAGATAACTAATATGTAAATATCAAGGCTAATGATCTATCAAATAATATTAATTAATAAGCTATAATATAAATGTAATAGCCTAGATCATATAATATAACAAGACTTACAATATTAGTTGCTCAAATGTATGCAATATGTATTACTCCTCTTTCTGTTACAAATGTATCATAAAAATCTCATACAATGATAATACTTTCTATGCTCACTATGTAGACACTAATGGTGATGTCTTTATATGCCTCTCTATGGAGTAATATATAGCCATATAGGATGACTCTTTGTTTACTTAACTCTCCCTTTTCATATGCTAAGTCTCATGACTATTGGCTTCTCTACTTGACACTTCCATACACATGACTCTATCTTGTATGCACACTTGGATATGACTCTTCACACAACTCTTCTTAATATAAGGACACATGTGCACACATACATATGAGACACTCATTTACATTTACATGACACTTGTGCTTTCCTAAACATTATTACATTACATAAAATATTTATTCACACACTAATCTAGGACACAACCCTAATATATTATTTACAAGGATGTATCAAGGTGGTACATTAGCATGTACCAAATAATATAATATACTCCAATATAATAGAAGTTGTGACTAATTTCACTGCGCTACTTCTTTAATGTGTCTCCAATTTTGGGTTATGCAAAATTTAGTGTGTTCACTTTATAGCTATTAGATTGTGGTATATGTGTTCATTTCAATCTATTTCATTCAGTTGGGAGGGAGGACTTTAATCTTGGTGTATTTATCCTATAGCTTAGCTTTACTTTCTACAAATTTTATTTTCCTCTCTTTACATTTCTTGCATTTTTTACTTTCATTGCAATTCCTTTCCCTACAACCCCCTCAATAAAAGTAGGCCTTAGCTCACAAAGGCCTTAGTGCACCAAATATTAATCTAACCAAGATCCAACCTTAGCTAAAAAACCCTAGAAGGAAATCCCCTCCCCAAAATACTTCTTGCTATATTTCTCTGTACAAGGCAAGAGTGCCCAAGGCATGTTGAATTTCTACATTGATGGGCTGGTGCATTTTGAGATGACAAAAGTCACAATTGTGCATAGAAGATTAATTTTTTTAAGGGATTTAATGGATCAACATGTGTGTTAGAATAAAATTAGATTATGTATATGATATACATAATAGCATATCATATTTACATCTAAATTCAATTATTGGCTAGGATTTGTGGTTACCAAATAGTTATTCAGGGTATATAGGTTATTATATATTCAACAACACATGTACTCCATTAGAATTGGTAAGGGAATAAATTAGAAATATTCATATTTAAAAGTTGAGTAGAAATTGTGGATTATCACTAGCTCTTAAATTTGGTTGAATACTCTTGAGCAAAAAGGTCCTAATTTTTCTAAGGAAGATGAAATTTTCTATCTATTAGCTTGCTTTTCCAGTTTTTGTTTTCTCTCCATCTCACTGTTGATCTTCAAAATCATCTTTGAGACTCTTATGCTTTATCTCCTAGGTGTTCACATCATGGATTTGAATTTAGATCTAGAAAGCAAAGTAAGGGTATTTGAATCAAGCAGCAGAGAAGCATCTCAATTGACCAATGAGAATTAACGACTAATACTAGATCTAAATATTTGAGAGTCCAAAATTTCCAAATCCAACAGCTTGAAGGCATTCCACTAGTATTGGAAAATTACATCAGAGACAATAATTTGATGTGCAATTTGGCTAACAAAGTTATCGTAATCAATTATTTCTACTTTTGAAATTAAAATTTCATCCTTCCTTCCACTATTGTTATTTTTATTTAGTAACCTCTCAATTTCACCTAGTGCAACCTCTTCATACACATATTCATTCCACTTATGCATTCCTTCTTATGTCCACTCATCACATAACCTTTAAAGGTTCAAATCCCTAATATTCTTCACATCTTGGATGGCCTCTCAAAGATGAAACTTTGAGCTCCACATCAAAATCAATGGTATGATACAACAAAATATCCCACTAAAATTTGATGTCCTTCTTAGCTAAAACTTTGGTAGTCATGCATGTGTTGAGGTGAGGGCATTAAAATTCTCTAGTTTTTTACATAGAGTCATTGAATCCAATCACTTGGTAGCCCATGATACGGATTTTATTATTCAAAAATCTAGCACCGTTCATAATGGATTTGATATGCATTTAATCAAGTACATTGCATATTACATCCACATCTTCTTAATTTAGATTTTGAGCTCTCTTTCTTACCAAGCAAGAATTCTAATATCCATCATATGGAATGCAAGAGTAAATTGACTATCACACAAATGTATAGATGAAATAAAAATGTGTGACTTGGTTTTTCCATTAGGGGGAGAGGTTAGCACAATAGTATCCTTCATAAAGAGTTGCATGTAGTGGCTACATAATGCTATAGTGTAACATTGGTTGTAGTTTTCCTAGTTAATATTGTCAACTTAGTGGTTGTCAATTTGCTTGTGTGGAACTTGCTATTGAAAAATACTTCGTTCTTTTTGCTCAAGCTTCATTAATAGCTAGATATTTTAGATGTCTTGTGAAACATAAAAAATTTCAAATAAGTGGAATATAAATACAAATAATTTTCATAATTTTATTTAAAAATGTAAAAGGGAAGAAAGAATTTAAAAATGGGATAGGTCTTTGTATTTCTATGTAGTTATGTTTGGCATTAGGAGTCTATGTATAAGTTCAATCAAGTTCGAGTGTCTTGATATTATGGTCAAGTCAAGTTATATGTTCTAATGATAAGTCTTATTTTTCCAAGAGTGTACTTTATCCAAGGAAAAATTTCTTCAACTTAGCCTATGTTTGCAATGCAACCAACATCTTCAATCACTACGAAGAAGGCATATGGTTTATTGTATGCTTTGTAGGAGATCTTACAAGATACTAGAAAGATATATTTTGAACATTTAATATCACAAGTTTGCTTAGATTATTTGTTATTTTAGGCTCATTCTATAGCCCACCATTTTAAGTTATATTTGAATGAAGGCTATGAAGGAGATACACAAGACAATTTAGAACCAAAATGTTGTCAACAAAATATTCTTTTAGTCAATGGATCTTTGATATAAATATTATTGTTCAACATTTTAAAATTTATTTGAGACTCTAGTTTGGCTTGCCAAATTAGGTGAAGCTCATTATTTCAACAATTCAAAGTTTGAAGTTCAAATATTGATCCACTTCGTAGAGTACACAATTTAGAGTTTGGTCAAGATTTTGGTTATCTTGATTCATTGCTTGGATAGTTCAAAGTCATGCATTGGAGTCGCAGAATCTAGATTTTAGTCTAGCTTTGATTTTTACCAAAATTTGTGGTCACGTATAACTTGCTTCTCATCAAAGTCTTGAAGCCATTTTAGCATTTTTATTTTGTGTTTAGGAGTTCCTAAGTTGTATCTTTCGTCTCATTATGGTGTTTTTCTAAGTGTGATAGTAACACCTTTATAATGGTAGTAAGACATTATAATGGCATGCTTATATGTGTTAATGACTAAAATTTATAGAGAATTAGGTTTAGTCATTAAGGGAGGTGTTGATATAAATTTATATTTTTGTATGATATGCATAATAACATATTATACTAACATCTAAATTAAATTGTTGGTTAGGATTTGTTGTTAATAGGCAGTTAGTTATTCAAGGTATGTAGGTTGTTATATATTTGGCAACATAGGTAATCCATTTTATCACATTGTAATAAATATTATAATGTGTACTTTTTTAATGGCCCTAAGTATGCCACCTAAAAATTAATACTATAGCTCTATTACATAGTAAGGAACTCCTCAAATGTGTGAATGAGGTCCCTAAAATATTTTGAAGAGATAAAGTAGTTGTACAAGGACAAGAAAGAGAAATCCCATGGTGTTATTACCTGTATATTGACAAAATATATGACAATCACATCAATAGAATCTTATATTCAAAGAAGATACACAACAATTCCTAGTAAAAGTATAACTACATTGATTATATGTAGATCAGTAGGTTGGAGGCAGATCTTGTTACTTTGGACATGGAGAGTTTTAGATCTAATTATGAATACTAAACCAATTTAATAAATTGCAAGAAGACATTTACATTGTTAGATGAGGTATTAATGGAAAACCAAAGCTTGATGTTACCAACATGATGTTTAACAACATTTTTGAGATATATTATTGAGGATATTATTGTACCTTAGGTTTAATTATAAGCCTAAGATATTATTTCTTATTTTCTTGCATTGTATTACATGAGGTATAGTATTCCCATGTTAGATATGTTTTTATTAGTAGTTAGGATGCATGGTTATGTTGTTGGGGATTTCCCTTGTCTTCTAGCATATTGTTATTTTATTTGCATCCTTATTGGTTGTAGGTGGTTATCCCTGCATAGTATATTATTATAGGTGGTTGGCCTTGCATGGCATATTGTTACAACCTCTATAACCACATTGATTCCTTTTCATGTACTATTTATATAGTTGTGCATAATGGAAATCCTAGCTTCATGTTTGAGTTCTACATCATTGGTAATCAAATTTGTAAGAAATTTTTGAGCAAGAATGCAAGGTGCAAATTTCATTGCATCAGTTCCTAGGCTAGTTTTTGTGGATAATTAGCTTGGGCCAGCCCATAGCATTCATGGTGAAGCTCCTGATGTGGTAGAGGGTGTGAAGATTAATCCTACACTGAATACCCCTAAGAGAAACATTAGAGGTTAATTTGATCTGCCTTAAGGAAGGCAAGAAGATATAGAATAAATTTGCATATTCAAGATCAAATATTTAGAATAGAGGATCTAGTATTGTTGGTTTGAACTCAATAGAATTCAAATTTTTAGCCATTTATGGATAATAGGAGCAATTGTCAGTCCTTATTTAGAAAGCATCCAAGCAATTGAAGGGTGCATGGGTGGAAGAAGTTTTGTGTATTTTGATGGCATTGGAATAATTTGAAGGGCTTATTAGAGGAGTTGAAGGCTCAATAAATTCCACCTTTCTCTCCTTTTTACCCCTCCCTCTTCCTTTTGTTTGGTCAATCATCTTACCGATCGGTACCATATTAACCATTAGATCGATTGGTATAGGAGTGGAATACCCTACTTGCCTCCCTCTTCACCCCCTCCCTCTACCCATCTACCCTCCCTCCTCCTCTCTCCTCTTCCTCCTTGACTCTCACAGGCCATCATTCGACCTATCCACAGACATGACCGATCGCACCAGGAGAATGATAGAAATCATAAACATGGTGGCATTCTAGTACAAGGACATACTCAAGTCTCAACCACCACAATTTAAGAGCACACTCTCCTTGGCCTTAAATTATTCCAACCCATGTATTTGTGTAGGAAATTGTAGGTAGAGGAGATAAATTACAAGTGAATATCACAACGTTGATCATAGATAGGAGAAAATTGTAGTAAAGGAGAAAAAATTAAAATCATTCCAAAGATTTAGAATCTACCTAATAAGAAGCAAGATTCAATCCCTAGATTCTATTCTAATCAAAATGTGAGACGTGGAAGCTTGACAAGTGCTTAGTAATATTGAAACCACCCAATACAAGGTGGACACATGGTAGGTTTGCATTTATTTAATATTTTTTAACAGATTCTAAGGATTTCAAGATATTTTTGATAACTTTCTTGTGCTTCCAATGGATTTGGTAGGTTTTCAATAGCATTCAACCATTATCTAGTTAGGTTTCATGGGTTTCAATGAGAATAGATAGGAAAATTGTATTTTTATTGTGGGTTTAGTCCCACATGTTAGTGTTGCAATCTCTTTGCAGCTTATAAGTGCAAACGTGCACTTACTTAAGTGACCACCTCTCGATGGTCACGTAGGCCACCCTCGCACATGGCCATACTAGTTGAAGGCATAGAACTAGCAAAACTAGTGATTAGTCATGGTAGTTGGACTATATCCTGACACTTGGCAGTTACCTAGTTGTTTTGACCAGTGGACTTCGATCTTGGTGAAATTGACTTTAATGTGCGTTGACCAATAAAACCAATTTTTTGCTACCAACTAGAATTTGAATTCAAATGTTTTTTTGGCACCAACAGAAAAGGTGAAACAATTTTCTTTACTTTTTGCAATTTTTAGCAATAATGTTTTTGCAAAATTATCAATTTTTGCCTCCATAAACTCATATTTTTTGCAAATAAGGGCCAATTTTTTAATTTTAGTGCTAATTTTTATTTTACCACTTCAAATTGAAGAGTAATTATTATAATTTGCATCAATAGATGTTATTTTGTAAAAGCGCTAAATTTAGCCCCTTTTTGTAATTTGGAAGGCAAAAGACAAAATTTTATAATCTAGGCTTATTGTTGCATTAGGAATTTCATGAAATTATTCCTAATATTTGCCTATATATTCTTGCAACCTTAATATCCTCCTAGTATAGCATATACTAGATATCAAATGGTTTCTGACCTCCAAACAAACATGGCAAATATTATCGCTGCAGTAGACGCATTGGTGGATAAAGTGAACGAAATCATAGTATAATTGGACCCTTATAATATCAATATATATAACAACAAATTTACTAACAAGGCAAAATGTGAGGTCAAACATTATAAAAAATAAAGGAATTCAGATGTATTGTCTACTTGGATTCTAGATTTGGAGACTTGGTTCTCCTATGCAGAAGTCCATTCGGATGAACAAGTTGCTTTTGCCACATTCAAACTCATAGGTTTAGCAAAAAAATTAATCGTAGAAAGACAACAAAGCCAAAACCCTACCATGACTTGGAAGGAACTTATCCAAATTTTTAAGAACACCTTTTACCCACCTACTTACCAAAGTGACCTCACGACCAAATGGTTTAGGTTGAGGCAAGCATACAATATGTCAGTTTTAGATTATATTTTTCAATGAAATAGATTAAAGGTTCTTCTTAGTGTAAAATATTTAAAAGATAATTTAATCAATAAATTGACTAGGGGATTGCAAGATCAGATTGTTAGGGAGGCAAAATTCAATTCCTTTCTTACTTTGGATGTGGTATTCAAACATGCCATTTTAGCATAGGAGAAAGTTGGTGCATGTTTTTAATCATGATCTTCTTCACATAAACACACTTCCAAGGGATCGAATCAGCAGCAACAAAGGATGAAGAATTCCTCTTGCACATCTTTTGTTTCTTCTTCTCCCCCACCTCACCCAAATTCCATTCTTCTTCTTCTACTTCTATAAATTCCAATTCATCATTGTATTGTGATTTTTGTAAAAAATAAGGCCATAGCAAATCAAGATATTATACATTTCGATAGATGAAGAAATATCTACTTGTAAAGACTAAAAATGAGGACCTAGAAGATGATCCCATTGTGTCTACTGGGATAGAAGAAGAATATCCTACTTTGAAGGGTAAACTCAACAATGTTACCCTCATGACAAATATTTTTGCACAAGGGGTCCATGACCATTTGTTTGTCACTCAAGCCCACCTTACACATAACTTCTATGTAGATTGTATTATAGATAATAGCTCACAAAAAAATCTAATTGTGAGGACTATTGTCAAGAATTTGAAGCTTCCCTTGAAACCACACCCTTAATCCTATGCACTTGTATGGAAGGATACAGGGTCTACATCCGACATCACACACACCTGCATTGTATATTTCTCTTTTGGTGGTAAATTTATGGATAAGGTGAAATGTGATATCACTAATATGGATTTTTGTGGAATGTTTTTTTGTAATCCCTATCAATTTGATAAGAATATAGTATATCATGCTAAAAAAACACATACATCTTGGAGTTGCACAATCAAATATATTTGGTACAAAGTACTACACCCACATAAAATTTGATGCTAAGTTGTAGGTAAGCTCCCAAGATAGTAAGTCAAGCACATGATAAAGAACAAACACCTCCAAATATCCATGACAAAGAAGCTTCACTTCAAAATATTGTACAATCACATGAGCTTGTGGTTAAGGAACCCATCACTCTTGAGAGAGATATCAATCATACCATTGACATCATTTTGGGTGCATCTCTTCCAAAAGCACCTATGAACAAACAACCACTTGCTCCATAGGATTTATCTTTAGTCTTACCCTATCTTGACATTGCACATACATAGAAGGATTAATCCAAGGTAATTTCTTTCATGCAGTACCTACAAAACCTTTAGGCTACGATAAAATAGATCTTGCATAAGACTCATAAATAGCAAAAGAGAGTGATGGACAAGCATCATAGTCCTCATCCATTTTAGGTTGGAGATAGATTTTGGCATCCCTTGGACAAATAAAATTTTCTAAAGAAGCCATATTAGGACTCTACCTTGGATACTGAGCCTATCATCAACCATCCAGTAGATGTGGTAACTCACTTTCAGCTTTCGCTCGATACAGATAGATTTTTTGATACAAAGACTCATCACACTATACAAGGTTCTTCCACTTCTTACCTTATCACCTACCATGGTCAACTTCAACACCAGGCTTGTTGGATCTCTCACCATTAGATGGCTCATGATCTTCCAGATTTATTGAGAGCATTGGGATCCAATGCTTCTATGGTTGGGAGGAGTGTTGAGGATATTATTGTACCTTAGGTTTAATTATAAGCCTAAGATATTATTTCTTATTTTCTTGCATTATATTACATGAGGTATAGTATGCCCACATTAGATATGCTTTTTTTAGTAGTTAGGATGCATGGTTATGCAATTGGGTATTTACCTTGATTTCTAGCATATTGTTATTTTGTTTGCATCCTTGTTGGTTGTAGGTGGTTATCCCTGCATAGTATATTGTTACAGGTGGTTGGCCTTGCATGGTATATTGTTACAACCTTTGTAACCACATGTATTCCTTTCATGTACTATTTATACAGTTGTGTATAATGGAAATCCTAGATTCACTCTTGAGTTCTACATCATATATAAGATAGTTGTTATAGTATTTGAGATGCTTCAAGAATATTTTTCCAACATCTATACTTGATATCTTGATTATGTATTTAAATACCTTCTTCACCAAGATTATAAACAATGGAGTTCAATCTCATGCAAAGTAAGTGGCTAAACAAAGCATTGAAAATAAGGTAAAGAAAGCAGAGAAGAAAATCACATAGCCAATTTATAATTTTTGCAACATAGAATGGCACAAGGTAAAGTTTTATCAATTGCAAATTGAGGTCAAAGAGTCATCCAAAAATAAAGTGTTTATATTGCTCTTTTATTTTTCCCAGAGTGAGGATGACAATGATGGTAAGACCTCATAGGCACATGTAGTTGTTCACTCAACATATTGTACATCCACCTCTTTCAAAGAGTGGATTACAAACTTAAGGATAATTACATACATGGCTAAGAATATTCATCTTTTACATGACTATAATAGATAACAATGTAGAGAGTATGTGGTCATTAGTGATAACTCCTATTTGTAACTAGCCAGATGTGACAAGGTAATAATTGGTTCTTGATCGAGGTGTGGGCCTTGATATTATTTCTATTTATTGCATCACTTATGCAAATAAGAAGGTTTAGTTTTGGCTAGATCAATGGGTGATTAAGGGACATTTATGAGTTTAGTTTTGGCTAGATAATTTCCTTAAGATATTATGATGAGTTTGATTATACATACAAGCTAGGTGAGTGTCCATATTCTTCTTTTTCCTCCAAGAAGAGTGAATTTATAGTATGATAGCATGGGATAATTACACTATCAAATGGTGATACAATAGGCTTGGTCAAGTTAGTTATGGGTCCTTAAGGTACATAATTTACCTTTAGTTGGATAATGACCTTCCTCCTATATCTTTCTCTAACGATGGTTATGAGGAGTGCATATCAGAGAAGCATCTAGGGTGCATCCTAAGGAAGCATAATTGATATTCCTTCCCAAAAGAGATATCTAGGAATGCTTCACATCCCTAGAACTTATTCATATTGATATTTGTAGGCCCACAGGGTCTCCATTTCTCTTGAGTAAGTACTTTCTCATATTTATTGATGATTATCTAATTATGTTTGGTTGTACACTACTCAAATCAAATATGAAGCTTTTAAAAAGTTCAAAAACTTCAAACCTCTTGTGTAGAATCAATTTTATAGGAATATCAAGCACTTTAGGATTGATGGAGGAGGTGAGTATGTTAGCTATGCTTTTGGTGTTTTTGAATTTTCATGGCATTTCTTTTCAAAGTACTATTTACTGTACCTGAAGTAGAGTGGGTTTGTTGAGTGGATAAATAGGATTATCATGAGATGGATAGAGTAACTTGTTACCCTCTTGAAACTATAATTAATTATATTTCAATTGTTCTAGCTTCTCATCCTCTCAGCATGAGATCATTATGAGGTTTTATTGATATGGATCCTTATCTTTTGGATCCTCTTCTAGCACCTACTCTAATTTTAAATTCTACAATCGATGAGCTTGATCCTCCCATACCTTCTATGATGGTGTGTGATGTTGATATGGATGTTAAATTTAGGATTGATACTCCAACATTTGTTTTTTATGCTACTTCTATGTAGGGTGTTCCATAGTCTTCCATAGATCATCTAATTCCCAAGTTGGATTCAACCCTTGTTTAGGATGTTTATCCCTTCTCTCTTAGGATCATCCTTGAAAGGATCTATTTCAAGCCTTTGTCTTAAAAGTTTATGATTCTAGTGATTCCCTTACTTTTAGACCAAGAGTTATCTAGAATGGGAGGATGTTATGCTTGTTGAGTACAAGTCATTAATGAAGCTTGTTCTTCTTCCTAAAGGGAATAAAATTGGTGGTTGTAAATGGATTTATAAGACTAAGTAAACTTCTTATGATTGGGTGTAAAATCACAATGTATGCCTTACTACTAATGGATTTTCGTAAAAGTAAGGAGTTGACTATTCAAAGACCTTTATTCTAGGTTCATGGATCGACTTTGTTCAAATCATTATCTCTATTGTCACTTCTTATGGATGGGGAGGGTATATTAGATGGATGTGAAGAGTGTATTTATTTATGAAGAATTTTAAAAGGATATTTATATGAGAAATCCACTTGATTTTGAGCTTAATAGTTCCACTCATTTGGTGTGTAGACTAAAGAAATCCTTGTATGAACTTAAGAAAGCTCCTTGTGCTTGGTATGAGAAGATTCATTATTTCTTCCTCATTTATGGATTCCAATGGTGTGAGGTGGAGTATGGTGTTACATCAAGCACTAGGATGGTCAAATTTTAGTGGTTGTGTTATATTTTTATGATTATCTCATCATAGGAATATCAATATTATTTATATAGGAGATGAAGTCCTAACTTCATAAAACTTTTGAGATGATAGGTTTGGGTCTTCTTCATTATTTCTTAGGGATTTAGATCAATCAGTCACCCTCAAGGATAATTATTTTTCAAGAAAAGCATACCTTAGGTATTCTACACCAATTTTGGATGGACTATAAACTTGCTCAAACTCCTATTGTTCTTGGTTTAAAGTTGTAAGCATATTGCAGTACCCCTTTGGTGGATGTCATCCTCTATTGGTCACTTACTGAGGGACTTCTTTATCTCACTCACCTTTTGTTAAATATTACATTTTTTATTAGCTATTATTCTACGTATATACAGGAACCATATGGAAGTCATTAGATTGTGGCCAAGCAAATATTTTGATACATTAGATATACATACCAAATAGGTATTCACTACTCAATTGGGGCACCTTGACAGGATCCTTTGATACAAGTTAGGATGATGATATGATCGATTGACACTCCACTATAGGGTTTATCTTTTATCTTGGTTCTAGACTAAGCACTTGGTGTTTTTTATGACAATCCATCATATTTGTCTTCCATAATAGCCTAATATTGCATTGCTAATGAGACCATAAAATACCTATGATGGGTGCTCATGATTTTGGATTAGTTAGGTATATTCCATAATAATTTTTAGTCACCTTTTATTATGATAACTTGAGCTACATCAATCTTATCTGTAATTTAGTGTTTCATCAATGGACTAAGAACATAAATATGTGGATGCACAATGTTTGATGGTTTCATGCCCATGGGATTCTTGATCCAACCTATGCATTATCAACAAAATCCATAGTAGATATCCTAATCAAGATCATGTTTGAGGTACCTTTTATACGATTGTGGGACCGACTTGGAGTGGGAGAGTATCCCTTAAGGGGATTATTGTTAAGAGTATCTCTCTATTTACCTCATTCAACTTGGGGGGATGTTGGGATATGTTATGTTAATCTTCACTTAAGGCCATGGTCAACTTTGGTTTTATAATTGTTAAATAACCCTATGGTCCATTATACATCTTGTATAGATGGATTTATTATAATATTTTAATAATAAATCTTAAGTCCAATTCTTTAACCTTGACCTAAGGTCACATGTAATTTGGTCATTTATACCCCTTAAGACCAACCATTTCTTTATTATTTTGAGTGCTTATTTTTTCTTTAATGACATTACTTTGGTGTTTACAAACACCCTTCATATTACATTGTGTTTATTTGTGAGTTGTTCTTTCATTCTAGTTTTTTTGGAAAATATTATCAAATCCAAAAATAGAGATTAATTATAGGATTTCATGATAAACAACTGAAAACTAATGAAATAAATGTATAGGGTTATTTATGAGGCTTATGACCATTTGAGTGGTTTTTGGCATAAATATTTAAGAATTTATTAAGCATAAGCCCAATATTTCTCAAACGGATTTCAAATCCTTATATCTAGTAATCATAGAGAATCCATTTTTAAATGAATTTTAGTTATTTCTTATAGTCAATATTCATGGAAATTTCTACTATTTGAATGGATTTCACTTGTTTCTCTTATAATTGATAATCATGGATAATACCATGTACTCCAAATGTCTTCTAGTTATTCCTTGTGGAGTATAATATGCATAATGCTACTCTTCACATATTTTTTAGTTGTTCCTTATAACGTTGAACTATAAGCATATTATTATTATTGATGGATAAACCCTACAAATTTGATTTATTTAAATTGCTAAGAAAATCATAGGATCCATTGCACTTGAGGTATTTTGTAAATTGTGAATAAATATTATGTAGCTTGAAATTTTCCACTATTCAAGTGACATTGATGTGTTTCTTGTAGTTGGTAATCATGAACAATCCTACTCATCAAATACATTTTATTTATTTCTCTTAGATAATAGCTCATTGGCATTTATCCTAAATTTATTTTATTTATGATGAAATAAAGACTTTATTAATGACACTTGCAACATATATAACATTATCATAATGAAGACAAACACCTAAAATAATATTTTATTAGATTTTTAAAGAAAAACATGGGATCCATTGCATTTGAGGTTGATTTTTAGATGTGATACGTAATGGGTAATCCTGCTCTTTAAATGGTATTTAACTATCCCTTCTAGATGATAATCATGGAGAATCGCATTCCTTCAATAACTTTCAATTATTCCTTCTAAAAAATAGTTTGTTCACATTCATCATGAAGTAAATTCAAGTTATGAATAATTTAAAGACTATTCATGATGCTACCTCATACATGTCATCATGATAAACATAAAATAGTTACATTCTTAGAGTCACTAATAAAATAGTTGAATCCATCATATTTAAGGTATTAGACCTTTTTTTAAAGATTATTTATTTAAATATGTTATGTTCTGAATGATTGTAGATAGATATTATGTAATTAAATTTATTTATTTCTAAAAGAAAACATAGAGCAACATCAGAGGAGTGGTTGAGGAATAAGGAAAGGTTACAAACAAAGCTAAAGGAAAAACCAAAAAATATAGAGCGATATCAGAGGAGTGGCTAAGGAAGAAGGAAGGGTTGTAGATGGAGTTGAAGAAAAATCCAAAAACACTAACAATAGAAAAAGCACACAGAGAAATATTTGAGGTGTAGTTGCTGAAGATAGAAGGGTTGTAGATAGAGCTGAAGGAAAATCCAATAATATTATGGTAAAAACAAGCACACAAAGTGACATTAGAGGAGTGGTTGAGAAATAAGGAAGGGTTATAGATGGAGTTGAAGGAAAATATAAAAATCCTAACAATAGATAAAAGCACAGATCAGTGTTAGATGAGTGGTTGTGGAAGAAGGGCTACAAATATAGCTAAAGAAAAATCTAAAAACTCTAACGGTGGAAAAAAACACATAGAGGTAGTTGGAATAGGAAATGAAATCCATATTGAGCTTGAGAAAATGAATAAGTATACCTCTATTATTAGGTTTTTAACATTTGCTACTAAATATGACAACAAAGGTGTCAAAACTAGTTATTAATCAATGATTGTCGCATAAATAAAAAGAATAGGATGGAGGAGGTGAGGGTTCTATAAAAGAGCGACAAGAAGAAGAGTGGATTAAAACCATAGGCAAAGAGGGGTTTAGAAGGGAATTACAATGAAGATACTTAATGAATAAAAGATTCATAGGACAGAATGATAGTTGGGAAGAAGAAAACAAAACAGCGATTGAAAGCTAACAATATAGTGAACAATGGCTACAAGGAGCCATAAGATAAAGAAAGGGAATGCGGATAAGATGGTGGCTAAAATAAAAATGGAGATGGAATGGGGGCCAACATTAAATAACTTACAAAGCAACCATATTTTCCAAAAATATCTAGATTATAACACTTAAATAAGGGAAGAGTAGAGGAAATATTGGATCAAGGCATGTTGTATAGAATGAAGTAGAAGTGAGAGTTAGATGAAAATTCAAATAAATCAATATTTTGTTCTTGATAGGAGCTTATGGAACCTTGGAACAAAAGTACTAAGGATTCCTTGAACCAAACCCTCAAATATGCAATGGGAAACATAATAGAAGCAAAGATAAAAGCAAATATTCCAAAATCGACATTGACCCAAGGTCAAGAGTTTTTAAATTGAAACCCCTCTCATATAAATAAGGGAAGCGGTAAGAGAAAATGCTACATCAAAAAATTATAGGAGAGTTAAAATTGTTGGAATATATTCCATTATTTGGCTATCATGCCAAGTATCATGTAAGAGGTACCAAGTGTCATAGGAAGAGTAAGGACCAAGAAACCTCTCTTCCTATATAATGGACTCATAGTTCCATCATGATTGTATCTTTCTATTTTACATATAATAGAATACATTGAGGCTCTCCTCTCTATGTTCTCAATAGATGGTTTAGTGCCAAAACCATCATTGGTATCAAATCCACGGTAGATCTAGATAGGAATAGGGAGAGCCACAAGATACCACCATTACTAGTATAGGTCTGAAATTTGTTGTGTTTTTGCAAAATAGATTATCCATTGTGTCTCACTACATGCAAACATTGGCATAAGAGATGCTTGATAGGAAAAGCCATAGTAGGTCTTATTATAGAAGTTGAACTAGTGATCATTGGAGGAATTGGGATAATTTCTGCCATATGATAACAAGCCCAAAGGATAAATATTTTGTAAACATTTTATCAAACTTTAAAGAGAAGATTCATGAAGAATCCAAGATTTTTATATTCTTGAGAAGAAAGCCCTGTTTGAAGTCAGAACTCAAAAAAAATAAACCTACCAAATCCAAGAAGATTTGGAGAATCCTTTATAGCTAAGAAGGCACATTTTAGTGAATAGATTGACTGCTAAATGGTAGCAATCAAGATAGAACTACTAGCTATAAAACTTTAGAGTTCCAAGCCAGATCTTGAAGGAGAAGTTGAAATCATCTACTTCAATTATAGAGCAACAGACTAGAAGCATTCATAGCTGTGAGAAACCACCATTCTAGACAAGAAATTTTGTGAATCAACTCATAAAGATATTCATCATCAAAGGCAAGAAAATTAGGTTCAAAAGGTTCATTACTTGAACAATTAATTCAGATTACCACTTAACTTCATTAAGCATCTTATTAGAATTTGGAAGTTGCAAAATAGAAGGTTGCATTTTAAGTCCTCAAAGAAAGTGCAGAAAATAGTTTCCTTTAAGGTTCATTACCTGCACATTAATAGGAGTTAGATACATTCTTCCTATTATCTAATTATTGATAAGAGGACTACATTAAGAAATTTTTAGTGATCATTAGTGCATTTGAAACTACTTTGAGAGCTTATTAATAGGAGCAATAAGGTGAGATTATTAAAGTGCATTAAGTTGGAAATATTATTGGTTCATTGCACTATACTAGTTGTTCTTTAAACTAGATACTCTCAAAGGGTTAATTTGTGTATTGATTTTTAAGATCAAGGGCACAAAAATCTATAAATAATCAAAGAGGAGAACTATCCAAACAAGGTCAAAAGTCACATCCTTCACAAGCAAGGATCATCTCATAAGCGACCATAGAGGAGAACTATCCAAACAAGGTCAAAAGAGACTTCAAGAAGCTCACATCACACATGATTTTGGACAGTCACAATGAGCAACCTATAAGCATACATAGCATAGCACAAGGAAGGAGATATTATCTACAAAGGTAGAAAAATAGCAGCTTGAAAGCAAGAAAATATTAAAGCATAAGGATAAAAAAAGGGAGCAATACCCAAGAGATAGATGTTCATCCAAAAGGAGTGCTCAAAGCCACCATTGGAGTGTCTCAAAACCTCCATCAAATTGTTGCTCATCATCATCCTAGTTGAAGCCACCATTGGAGTGCAATAGAACCCAAGGTTATGCACAGTGGTGAATATTCACAAATTGGGTGAATATTAGGATTTTTGAAATTAGAAATTGGTGAATATGAGGACCCTCGATGTTGGCCCGTTCGCCTAAAATTTTTAGGACCAATTTTTCTTAGGGTAAATTTGCCATAATATATATCCAAATATTGGCATATTTGTACTAATTGGAAATCTCTTTTCAAACCTGATCTCATGGTGGTGGTTTTATGAAGTTATAAGATGATTTAATACGTCAAAAGTGGCCCTAAAGATGAACTTACATTTTAGGGCTTCAAATACCTCAAATTTTGGCATGAAGATGCTCCATTTGATTTGCTTAGTATGCTCCATGATTCACCCTAATTTTGATTAGGATTCACCATTTTTTTACAAGTACATTTTGATTCCAATCTCTTATGCATAAACCTAATAGAACCTCCATAATAGCATTGCTCATTATCTTAGCTGGAACCACCTATACTAGATATATGTTGGCTTGGAAGAAGGCGTTGGAGACAAGATATCAAAAGCATTGGTTAGAAAAGTAAGAGGTAAGAAATAATACATTTGAGAAGGTTTACATATAGAAACCCTAAGAACCACTTGGTACATCCCTTCTTGGAACCCTCATATTGCTCAACATACATTCAAAGAAGAACGTTTAAGAAAGGCATCTTCAGTTACAAATTGGGATGTTACTGAAGCTTAGCCATCACTAGGAGGTTACAAATGCCCTGTCACTACCCATTTTCCCATATCAAAAATTCTAAATCAAACCCTCTATTTTTTTTACCAACTACCTTGCACTCTCTACAAGTTAATTGGTCTCATCTTTCATTCCTTCGAAAGATGCACCTTAGTCATTACCCTTTACACAAGTCCTTTAGTGTAAGAGCTCCAAGGTCTCTAGTCTTTGCTCTTTCCACAAGTCTTTATTCTCTTCACAAGTCTACTAGAGAAAGAGTTCTTTTGGATACTAGTTGTTATTCTCTTCACAAGTCTATTAATGTAAGAGCTCTTTTGGACACGTTTAAAACACTACCCACTACATAGTTCCTTTAGTGTAGGACTATTAAAAGCCAACTTCCAATAGTTAAATCAATTCCTCTATCAAGGTGATCTCTAAACACATTCCTAAATGAGATATAATTATCTCCCACTAATTTCCATTCTCCAAAGTTTATTTATTCATTAAAATAAGTACTCAAGGCTCAACTTGGGATACTCAAATAAACTTCCCTAGACTTCTTTTTTTGTTCTTAGGAAGTTTTTTTATTTCTATGTCTAAAAAGTCGTCCATTCCAAATAACTCTCAAGCTTTAATATTGAGGAGTTATTATTCACAGGTAAGAAGTGACTCTCAATCACTTGATTTTAAAGCCCCTTTTCCTTTATGAGGTAAGGTCATAAAATAATATTCTCTTTTTATTATTATATCCAAGTGTAACCCATATCAACAACTTCAATGAAATAAAACTTATGGTTTTATAATAAATTTCATGCTTTGGGTAAATCTAGGTACTCATTGGTCAACACATCCCTAGAATAGTTAACACTTGAAATAATCCATCCCATTCAAAGCATAAATTTACTCCATACAAATAAAATGTCCAACATCATCAAATGGATATTTTTTCATTCATAACACAGTTACCATTTTTAGTCAATACAAGGTTACAGACAAATAATATTGCCAGCACTAAAACTAACAATATTCAAGAGCACACTTCACAAAAAGGATCATCCCCAAGATGATTACACCTATACATAATACATTACAATCGGCAATCAATAGCCACCCCCGCTTAACTAAAAGATAAAACTTAAGTTCCACACTCAGCTAGGTGGTTACGGATCGACAAAAACTCTAACACCAAGATTGGATTTCCTCCATAGCTAATATCACCTCTGCATCTCTTCCAATATATGAAGCCTCAAATAGCTAGTCTTAGCTTACACCTATGACAATAGTTGTTTCCAACGTGCCATGGATCACTTCAACAACAACTCGACATTACCCACCAAGAAAAGATTACCTTATATATGGGGATCAGATATGGCTTCCTTTTTGGGATGCTCACCAGTTTGCATCCATCATAAATCTCAACTACCATTTATTCAATTGAAATTCTAGATTTTATTCATTCAAAAATAATACAGGTAACTCCATTTCAATTCAATCAGTATCTTTAGAATTCTATCAATGACAATAGTAAAGCAAGCTTTCAATACATGTATTATTTTCAGTAGTCAAGTTTTTAATAAATCCAAAGCACAATAGGACATATTTGATCTTTTATTTTGTGTTACACAAAACTCCTACCATTCCTTAAAGAAACAACATGTCACAATGTATTATACTATAACTATCATCAATTCCAGTAACAACGTAGAAAAAAATTCAATCACTTACTAAAACATAACAATACCTTGTCTTGTCTATTTCATTAACAATCCATTCACGGAAATCAACCAATCAATAGCCAACAACATATAACCATTTCTAAATACCTCTACTACTCCAATACCATGCTAACAATATCCCACTACCTATAACTATGGTGAGGTGAATAGTCACCATCACACACCTCTTGGAATACTTAGATTACAATTTGGCTAAATCTCTTTAATATTTCCAACAATAATTGATTGAAAACCTACGTATCTCTACGTCACCAAGTTTTCTAATGGTAATGAAAAACAACACAGATATACAAAATGGTTTGCTAAAATAAATCACTCAACAGCGCTATACCAGTTCTAGCTCACATAGAAAAATTCCTATATTGCATGAGTATTCATATGAATATATTTTCACACCATTGTTCTATATTTAAAACTAAATTGTTCATAGTTTCCCTCCTATATTTGTTAAAACCAAATTGCAAGTCTCTTAATCAAAGGTTTCAACCTAATACTATCTATATTATACACTAGCTTCTATCTCATACAAGCATTTTTTGAACATAATCACTCTTTATATTTAGTGCAGTAAGAGGTAAGTGTTTCATTTACTTACTAAGGAAGAGAGTTAGATCCTCCACAAGCTTCCACTACACAATATTTCGACCCCTAAAATCCATCTACTAAAACTCCTCAATCCTCTTATTCTTCCTCCTCCATCTTCAATCTCCTTTTGGTCGTGCCTCCACTATCCAGTTTCTCTTCGTGCAATAACTTTCATTCTCTCTGATTAACAACCCACTCGTTTGGAACGTAAACAAATAATCTAGCTCAAACAATAAAATTCAATGCAATACTATCCATTACCAGATTTCACATTGTCTTCCATTACTGCAATAAGTTTTCAAGGTAACAAAGTGCATTCCAAAACATAATGAGGGAAATCATTTCAAAACTATCTCTTTTATATTTAATTGTTCTTTCCTTATTATTCACTATGATAATAATATCAACAAAACATATTTATTATATGATATTTCCTTTTTGAAATAAAACCATAAATAAATGAAATCAAACATCCATTATTCTTACAATATTGCTCTTGTAACTAATAATATTATATCATGAAGAAACTATTATGAAACACACAAATGCAACTATGCAAATTATGATATGCATCTTCATGAAAAGGTGTATTCATCCATGTTGCCACTCGTATTTCTGACAAATAACCCATCACATCATTTCCCCAAAGTATTATTTTCTCGATGATTAGTTCCTTCTACCACCATAAAGGAATCTATTCCTGTAAAAATGCAGCTTTTATTAGCAGTATTGTATTCTCACATAAAAGCACGTTTCTCATAACCAAACATGGAATTATCCTACATCCCACATTAAGATTCACATCTCACTTTTTAATAAGGAACAAGTATTTTGCATAATAAAGCTGAAATAGTCCATCATTTCATCCATAAGCCATATAATAAAACATAAATCCTTCAAAATGAAAAGTCAACCAAGGGTGGTCCGTGATATACCCATCCATAGTTTTACAAGAAAAGAAGCATTGGAAGAACTCATATCTCAACACTCATATTTAGTGTAACTCCAAGCCCCATTTATCAGGAAGGCATCTTCTCTATTTAATAGTGCATATTCCTGGAGAAAGATAGCAGATTTCAAGGCACATAGTCAAGTATGTAAGGTGTAGAAGCGCGTTCATAGCAATAATTGTGTAAGAGTGCATTTAAGACATGAATATTCAACACTAGAATTAGACACCCAACAAGGTCAAAATTCCACACAAGGAGGTGGAAGATTCATACAAAGCATCCATTAATGAAGGAGCATTAAATGCTCAACGACATCAAGCAATAACATCCATTCAAGGAGCATTGGACAGCGAATATAGCGCGTTGAAGGAAGCCTATACTAAGGTATATCGTGCACCAATAAGGTTATTTACTTACTTTTATTAAATCCTAAAAGGAGCTATAAGGTGATTTTTATAAGGTTTACTATTGCATTGGATAATACAAATCAACCAAGCATTAGTAGATAATAGAGCAAGTTTATATTTTAGAAATATTAATTATTGAGGTGCAAACACTTAATATTTGCAATAATCAAGTAGGATATATAAGGTTGTCAAACTTGATAAAATCATTATTAATTTGCAACTATCATTAGCTTCTAATATTCTTATACTAAGGCATACTAAAAACCATATATAAGATTAGAATTTTCTTATACAAAAAAGGGGAATACAACTTTAGAACTAATATTCATTAGGGAGATACAAGGTGTTCTACAAGACTCAAATTTAAAATATTTTATCAAGATAGGTCTCAAGTCATGGATTATTGGTATATAGACTTTGGAGCAAGTAAGCATATGATAGGAAACATACAGTTGTTTGAATCTCTTCATAACATAAATGAGAAGCTATTTAATGTAGCAGATAGCAAAACATATGAAGTTAAGGGAATAGGAAACATTCCAGTGGATCTAGTAGATGGAAAAGGGATGATAAAAAATGTATTATATGTCTCAGGTTTGACTACTAATATTCTTTTAGTTTCTCAAATCATTGATCAAAACATGACTATAGATTTCAAAGTGTCTTCTGAAATAAAACTATGTCACATTCTTAAACAAGGGGAAAATATAGCATCAAGGTCTTTCAGCTAAAGCTTCATATCTTTGGTATAAACACCTAGGACATACTAGTGAATCTACTATAAAAGAATTACTTAAATATCAAATGGTTTAATAAATACTTAATGTATCTCTAGAATCTACCATATGTCCAGAATGCTTAGCAGGCAAGCAACATAGAATTCCTTTTGAGCTTCAACGACATAGGACTCAACAACCACTAGAAATAATATACACAAATCTATGCAAACCAATGAAGACCAATAGTATTGGAGGACATAAGTACTTTCAATTGTTTATTGATGATCACACTAGGAAAATATGGGTATATTTCATGAAATACAAATCAAAGGCATTTGGTTGTTTTAAACAATTCAAAATACAAGTAGAAAAGAATCAAGGAAGACTATAAAAGCACTTTGTTCAGATAGGGGAGGTGAATTTGTATCTAAATAATTTAACTCTTTTTTAGAAGAAAATGGAATTAAGATACAACTCACTACAACTTATTCCCCACAGCAAAACAAAATTACAAAAATAAGAAATAGATCAATAATAGAAATGGTAATATGTATGTTAAAGGAAGCTAATCTTGGTCATCAATACTGGGTAGAAGCAGTACAAATAATAGTTTTCATACAAAATAGATTACCAACAAGAGTACTTAGACATACTACACCAAAAGAAGCATGGTCAGGACAAAAACCAAATATAGGAAAACTCAAGGTTTTTGGATGTAAAGCTTACATGCATATTCCAAAACAAAAAAGGATAAAGTTAGATGACAAAATATGGTAGGTATATTTGTTGGTTATGACACTAAATCTATTGGATACAGAATACTCGATCCATATACAAAGAAAGTTTACATTAGTAGAGATGTAATCTTTGATGAAAAAGTAAAAAGTGACACAAAAGAACCTAGTAAGTATACATATATTATTCTAAATCACTTTGAATAAGACAACAATTGAAGAATCATAATCGAAACTAGAATCACAAGAAGAAGAATACACAGAAACATCTACAATTCCTAGAAAAGAACCAATATGGCTCAAAGATACTCTCAGGGAATCTAATCTAGAAAGAAAACCAAACCTCACTTCTACTAGACCTCAAACTCATAGTCAAACCAGAATAAACATAGGACTAATAAGCAATACAGGAGAACCAGCATCAACACTTCAAGCATTGAAAGACTCACATTGGAGGGAAGCTATGGAATGTGAATATGCATCACTTCAAAAGAATAAAACATGTAATCTAGTGAAACTGCCTCCAAGAAAGAAAATAGTGGGTTGTAAATGGGTTTACAAAATCAAATGTAAAGCATATGGAACTCTAGATAAGTACAAAGATCTATTAGTAGTGAATGGATACACACAAACAGAAGGAATTGACCATGAAGAAACATTTACTCCAATGGCTAAAATAACAACTATCATGATAGTTTGAGCACTAGCATCTCATCTGGGTTGGAAGCTTTATCAAATAGATGTAAAATGTATCTTCCTTAATGGTGATTTAGAAGAGGAAGTCTATATGTCACAACCAGAAGGATTCATTATTAAAGGACAAGAAAATAAAGTGTGTAGATTGAACAAATATCTATATGGTCTAAAGCAAGCTCCTAGAGCATGGAATATAAAGATCAACAATCACTTATTACAGCAAGACTTCAAAATAAGTACATTTGATCCCAGTTTGTATATAAAGAAAACCAGAGATCACATAATAATTATTATTGTTTATGTTGATGACATAGTAACCACTGGAAGTTCTAAAAAACAAATAAGAGATATTAAAAGGGATTTGGAAAAATAATTTGAAATGATTGATCTAGGATTGATGAATTGTTGTCTTGGCTTAGATATTAATCAAAGTGAAGATAAGATTATTATTACTCAATACAAATATGCAAAAAATCTACTGTAAAAATACATAATGAAGGATTGTAAACCAAAAGATACACCAATGGAACAAGGGATTCAGTTATCTAAGAATGATGAAACACCACTAGTTTCAGCAACCATGTATCATCAATTAATTGGAAGTCTACTATACTTAACAAACAATCGATCAAATTTAGCTTTTGCAGTAAACTATATTTCATGATTCATGCAAGAACCAAGAGAGAGTCATTGGAAAGCTACAAAAAGAATATTGCAATATATCAAGAAAACTACTAATTATGGACTAACTTATATGAAGAATGTCAAATATTTTTACCTTCAGGGTTACTCAAATTTAGATTATGCTAGCTCCATTGATGACAGAAAATCTACTTTAGGATACGTTTTCTACCTTGGATCAATATCGTGGTATAGCAAGAAGCAACATGCAGTGGCACGGTCATCAACTGAAGTAGAATTCCAGGCAACAAGAGGCACAACCTGTGAAGCATTGTGGCTACAATACATATTATTAGACATAGGTATCAGATGAACTCCAACCTTGATATTTTACGACAATCAAGGAGTACTCAATCTGATCAAAAATCCAATTATACATGAAATAACTAAACATATTGAAGTATAATGTCACTTCATCAGAGACCACTTCCAGAACCATTATATCATTCTCAAGCATGTCCCTACAGAATATTAGCTAGCAAATATATTTACAAAATTACTTGGAAAAACCAAGTTTCAAACATTCAAATATCATCTATGCAACTCAAGAGAACTCCATACCAAATAATGTAATAGAGGGGGGTGTTGAAATATATTCTTTTATTTGGCTATCATGCCAAAGTGTCCTGTAATAGGTACCAAGTGTCATAGGAAGAGTAAGGATCAAGAAACCTCTCTTCCTATATAATGAACTCATAGTTCCATTCTAATTGTAACTTTCTATTTTACATATAATAGAATACGTTGAGGCTCTCCTCTATAATATTCTCAATAGATGATTTAGTGTCAAAACCATCAAAAATGGTGGGGGAAAATATCTGATGCTCGAACAAGTTTTACCATTGAAAGATAAAGCTCTGGTGGGAAGGTTCATGGGATGCTTGATGATTGGATAAAGTCAATAAAGTTAGATTTATTGGGATATTTTCCAAAATACCATGTAATGACAAAAGGTTGAATAGCTTTTTTATTCCAAAAAATAGAAGATGTCAAAACTATATAAAAGAAAATATGGAGATGGGTTCATAGTATCCTTACTCTAAAAAATTGGATAATTGGGTTTGATCCTCGCTCTAAGAGGATAACCACCCATACTATTTGGGTCAAGTTACTTGCATTACCACTAAATATTAGAATGAGAAAAATTTTGGGGATATAGGGTACTCTTTGGGAGTTTTTTCTCAAAGTGAACTCAAATCAGTAGCTCGAATCTTAGTGGAGATGGACCTAAGTCTGATATTACTTGAGAACATGGAATTTGTAATAGGAAGAAATAGGGAGGCTTTGTAGATATTTGAAAAAGAGCCTAGAGAGCTAGATTTAGGTAATCTAATAATATCATTGCATGATGACTTGAATGATACAAATAATAAATTTATTTCACTATACAAATTTGGCTTGAGATCAGTTTTGGAGGATCAATTGAGAATAGTCCTAAAAACAGAAGGATAGAAGAGAGTGGTTCTTCCTTATCAAGGGAAATAAGGATAATGGAGGATATACAAGTAGAGGGATCAAGCAAAAATTTAGTTTGGGATGGAAGAGGGCGGACTCTTTGATATAGTATCAACAAAGGTTGTTCCTACATGGAGGAACAACCAAACTAGAAGATATAGGATATACTAAACATTTGATAGAGAGAGACAAAGAGAGAGAGAGAGAGAGAGAGAGAGAGAGATAATGGAAACACTTTAGGAAAGTACAATTTTAAAATATGCAAAACAAAGGAAATACAAATACAATTTAGAAAATGAAAGGGGAGAATGGAAACACTTTGAGAAGATTCCAAGAGTTGGATCCATTAGTAGTAAACTACTTCAAATACTTGTATAAAGATCCAAAGAGAGCAAATATATCAAAGATAATCAACCTAGTTCTTAATCTAACCAAGATGGTCAATGAGGAATAAAAAGAAGCTATGTTCTTAAAAATCATTTAGGAGTTGCATTCAATAGTCAAATCATTTCAAAAATGGAAAATTCCAGGTCTGGATGGATGGATAAATGATTTTTATTTGGATTTTTATGAATTGTTGTAGGGGTCTTCAAAAACTAGTAGAAGAATCAAAGATTAAGGGGCAATTACTAGGATCCATAAACTCCACATTCTTGGTTTTTATACCAAGAAAAGACAATCCAAAATTATTTTTATGTTATACTCTAAAAAATCATCTCAATGATTATAGCTAGGAGAATTAAAGGGATCTTAGAAAATTTTTAGAACAGTTTGGGTTTTTAAGTAAAATACATATTCATGAAGCAATAGGGGTTGCCCAAGAAGGACTGCATTCAAAAAAGACAAGGAAGCAATAAGCAATTGTAATAAAATTAGATCTATCAAAATATTTTGATAAAGTTAATTATTTATACATTAGTTTGAGCCTAATTCAAATTTGATTTAGCGTTCCCTTTGTGAATTGGGTGAAGACAAGGAAGCAACAAGCAATTGTAATAAAATTAGATTTATCAAAATATTTTGATAAAGTAAATTATTTATACATCATTCTGAGACTAATTCAAATTTGATGTAGCATTCCCTTTGTAAATTGGGTGATGGTATGTATTAATTCAACACATTTTGTTATACTTATCAATGGATTAGCTTCTAGTTTTTCAAGGTTTCTAAAGGTTTGAGAAAAGGGTGTCATCTTTCTCTTCTTGTTTTAATTTTGGTAGCAGAAGGTTTGAGTAGACTAATCAGGGAATATAAAAGATAGGAAATAATCAAGGGTATCAAAATTGATAGCTCTGAAGATTACCCATGTGCTCTTTGTAGATGATGTTTTACTTTTAGGAAATGAGACATTGAAGGAATACTCAAAGTATAAATAAGTGTTTGACCAATATTGTATGGTTATAGGAATAGAAATAAATCTTCAAAAAATAGATATAGCCTTCTAGAGGTTTCAGTCAGGGTAAATAGTAATGAGATTTTTTTGTTTCAAGCAAGTGGAATTTGATAAAGGGATAAAATATTTAGCCTTTCATCTAAAACCTAATGACTATAGGTACCAAGACTGAATTTGTTTAAACACAAAAATAGAGAAGAGGATCACCACTTGGTGCACTAGGTAGCTATCATTGGGGGGTCACCTTATGTTGCTAAAATCAATCTTGGAAGTCATCTAGTCTACTGGTACTCTCTGGCTTACATCCCATCACAATAGTAGAGAAAATAAGAAAGAAGTGTTGTACAGAAAATAAGAAAGAAGTGATTTTAATTCCTTTGGTCAACAAAAGGATGCAATGGCACTAGATAAATAGAAAAGCAAAACTAAACCAATATCATATAGAGGATGGGGCCTCAAGAATATACAAAATTTTAGAAAATCTTTAGCAAAAAAAATTTATGGAGATTGATAATTGACAAAGGATTATAGCAAAAAGTAATTCAACATAAATATTTAGGCACATTGTCCTTTGAAGATTGGATTAGACTACTAAATAAATCAGTTTCAAAAGCTGCAATTATTTGAAAAGCACTAGTGAGAGCTTTCCCATTAGTTGATAATTTCTCGGCATGGAAAAAAAGGAATGAAAAGGAAGTAAGGATAGGCAAAGATCCTTGGCTAGGTAGCAAAGGCGACTGACATCTTCCACAAAACATAATAGATCATCTCCATAGCCGAAGAAATATGGTATTAGTGTAGGTGGTATTGGCAAAGAGCACTAATTTATGGAAACAATGATGACTCACAACAACAGAGCTAACACTGGAAGGAAATGAAGCACATGATTGGCATGATTACACAAAGGAACTAGAAAGAGAAAATATAATAGTAAATCAACAAAGTGATTTTTTTAGATTGTTAAAGAATCCAAGTGGGTAGTACACAACCAAAGAAGGGTATAAGGCAAGCTTTGACAACAACAATGAGGAAAATATTTGATGGTGGAATAGAATATAGAAGGTAAAATTTTCCTTAAAAAACTAGAATCTTTTTTTGGTTAGATCTAGACAAAAAGCACTAACATGGAATGTTCTTCAAAGGAGACCTTGGCTAGGATCAAGTCAATGTATTATGTGCAAAAAGGAAGAAGAAAAATGGACCATCTTCTGATCCATTGCCCTTTTGCAAGAGAAGCATGGAATTCTATTCTTTGTTTGACTTAAGTTAAAGGATAATAGCCAACTATGAACCTTTCAAATAACATGCAATAGTGGTTCAAAGAAAGAGGATTAATGAAGTATGAATGTGGACCTTTGATAGTGGCATAGGGCTTATTGTTGGTTAGGAATGTCATGTTGTTTGAAGGTAAGAAAATTTTAGTTATCCAAATGCAAACGCAAATTAGATCCATTTTTTAAAGTCTAAAAAACTCCCAAAAACCAAAATTAAGCAAGAATATAGGAATACTAATAGTGGATCCTATTAATCCATTGGCCTTCTTTGATGGAGCTTTATGGAGCTTGCCAGGGTAGTCGTAGATGTGGGGTAAGGAGAGAACTGCATTTAAATAAATATCATAAGATCACTTTTTAGGTTTAGGGGAAGGCACAAATAATAAGGAAGAATGAAAAGCATTGATCCTCTTGATCAGAATAATTACGACTTTACAAGTTTATGGAGATTCAAAATTAATGCTAAGTTAAGTTGCAAATCATATTAAGATGAAAAAATTGCTCCTCAATCCTTTCCCTCTCTGAGCAAGTAAAATTATTAGAATCTTTGATAACAAAAATTTCATACAAACACATTTATAGGAAACTAAATATAGAAGCAAATGGTCTTTCAAAAGATGATTTGAACCTTTTAGTAGGTACTTGGCAGAGGGAAGAAGTAGTTCGAGGACTTGAGATTTCCTGACAGTCTTCCTTTTATTAAGAATCATATCAAATATCTATTAATAACAAAAAATGATTTTAAATGGATCCTCATATTTGTTCTATAAAAAGAAAAACTTCATAATAGCGTCGGTCTTCAAAATTGAAACCAGAGTCCTACTTAGTTTTGGAACTTAGGCAAGAGTCATTCAAGAATTGTGATTGATAAGGAAATTACTCTTACTTTCCACATGTCGATCCTATTATTAAGATTCTATTTCTGGATTGTAAGTTAATTGAAGAATATTACAATAGAGAGGCCAGTACTCCTCTCTGTTTAATTTAGACTAGCTCCTAGATGGGATGTAACTAAAGTTTTTGAAAATACTTCATAATTGCAGCATTATAATTTTTTTCAAACTCAAGAATGAAAATTACAGATTTTTTCAACAAAAAAAAGTATAATGTAATAAGGCATATACCTTTCATAAATTGGGGTTCATCTTCTTATACTTATTATAGTAAACCAACAATAATACTTTTGATTAGTAATTATGTCGAAGTGTGAACATGGTATAACTCTAATTTATTTATAATGTTTTTTTATGGAGAATCACACTCTTTAATCAAAATCCAATTATTCCTTATATGAGGTGATTATGAATAATTCCACTCTTGAATTTAATTTCAATTGTTTACATTGGATAGTAGATCACTAAGAGAATATCAAAAACATAAATCTAATTTATCAATTTTTCTTGAAAATGATCTTTATGTTGTAAATATTCGTCTTCTTTATCCTACTTGTTATTATCCTCTTCTAAGACAACTCCAATAGCATATTACAATCCTTAGACAATAAAATCAAGAAAAAAGTTTGAACTCTTTACATTGCTAATATACTTGTGCCACATAGCTTTATCATCATAACCTACATACATTGACAAGATAAACATATACTCTTATATATTCTTCTTACTTGAAAATATATCTAGAAGAATAGTTCCAAATGTTGTGGATGGATTTGATTTCCAAATAAATTTGATTCCATCTACTAAAGACACGATAATTAATGTATTAATTTAATACCCACATCATAAAGAGCAATTCACTAAAGTTCATTTTAATTTTTTTTATGTCTAAAATAAAATTAGACTATGAACATGAACACCTATAACATCACACTAAAAATTGCTAAGTAAACTTATAGGAGTTATCGCTTACCATAAGATGATTGAGGCTAAAAATTCTAAGGCCACCTTTTACCTTCTCGCTCCATCTCTAATAATTACTTTTTTTAATTGTCAAATTAATGATGCATTAGAATCTTTAAAATTTGAAAGACCAAGCTACGGGTAAAAGTTGATATTAAAATATTTTTTTAATTTGATTAGTATGAGAAACCTTTATGATGTTCGCCAGGTTTCATTCGGTTTCCTTCAACCATGATCCCTCTTAAAACCGAAAACTATGTTTATCAATAAGAAATTTAACACACAACACCACACTCACCCCTTACACTCACCCACACTACAATTAAAACAAGTAATATAATTCACTCAATAACTCCCCTCAAATCTTAGACCTACCTTCTAGGGAGAGTAAAACATTGTGGATAAGGCTTTGCACCTTTGTTTGTGCCAGTACTTCAAATGAAAAGCAAATCGATGACAGTAACCCCCACCCAATTGAGATGCTTCATTTGATTTTTCTAATTCATATCCCATTCTAGGATGGTGAAGACTATTATGTGGGAGGATCTATCAATATGAACCTTCAACAGTTGGCTGAGAGCTCCATGAACAATAATATTTATGGACAGGGTAATCTGGACATATTGAACTAGTCCACAAAGAAAGCCCAGGTGAATTATAACGATGAGGGTGGTCTTCCAAGCAATGCTGGAACTATAACCCAAGACTTCAAATGAAAAGCAAATCCATGACAGTAACTCCCACCCTCAATTGAGAGACAATATGCTTCGTGTGATTTTCTAATCCATATTCCATCCCATAATGGTGAATATTATTATATGGGAGAATCTGTCAATATGAACCTTCAGCAGTTGGCTCAGAGCTCCATGAACAATATAACATTTACGAACATGTGCCACCAGTACTTCAAATTAACCCCCACCCAATTGAGATACGAATATGCTTCATGTGATTTTTCTACTTCATATCCCATCCCAGCATGGTGAAGACTATTATGTGGGAGGATCTGTCAATATGAACCTTCAACAGTTGGCTCAGAGCTCCATGAACAATAACAATTATGGTCGGGCTGATCTGGACATATTAAACCAGTCCACAAATGAAACTGAGGTGGACATATTGAACTAGTCCACAAATGAAACTGAAGTGAATTATAATGGTCAAGGCTGTCTTCCAAGCAACCTCCATTGCTATTGAAGATAGTTTGATTTTTTCCAATCAGTGCTAATGATGAGTCCTGAAACACAATAAAATTCACCTTCCTCAAAGGTTCTCATAGTGGAGATGCTCCTTCCTCTAGTAAGAGAAAATGGAGAGTGGAGCAAGCAGTTGTTCTTCTGGAATATTCAAGCAGCTGTTCTTCTGGAATCTTCAACAAGCGAGACTGGATCTCGTCAAAGAACTTCAATTTTTCGTGGAGTCACCAGGTAATGTATATGTATAAAGAACTTGAATAAGCTAATTTTTATTATAAAAATTTGATATCTATGATTTTTTTGTAAAGGAATATATTTAAAGTTTCTCTTAAAATTTGATTAAAAATTCTAATTAATCAAACTTTAAGAACCAACTTTTAAATATATTCCATTCAAAAAAATAATTCATAGATATCAATTTTTTTATAATAAAAATGAGCTTATTCTAGAGTTCTTTGCAAATACTTTGTGACTCCACGATAGATTGAAGTTCCTTGACGAGTTCCTCTTGCTTGCTTGATAAATATTCTAGAGGAACAACGGCCTGTGCCACTCTCTATTTTCGCTTACTAGAGGAAGGAGCATCTCCACCATGAGAACCTCTAACTATGGTCTTTGAAGGTGAATTTAATTGAGTGTTTGCAGACTCAACCAAACCCATGTTGTCATTAGCACTGATTGCAAAATTCAAACTATCTTTGACAGCAATGGAGGTTGCTCTAGTTCCAGCATTGCTTGGAAGACCACCCTCACTGTTATAATTCACCTGGGCTTCCTTTAAGGACTGGTTCAAAAGATCAGCATGTCCGTAAATGTTATTGTTCCTGGAGCTCTGAGCCAGTTGCTTAAGGTTCATATGACAGATCCTCAACTGTTGAAGGTTCATATTGACAGATCCTCCCAAATAATAGTCTCCGCCATGCTTGTCCAGTATTTTACCTTGACAGATCCTCCCAAATAATAATATTCACCATGCTTTTTTTTGACCTTGACAGATCCTCCCAAATAATAATCTTCACCATGCTTGTCCATTTTTTGACCTTCATCGTTGGTGTAGGCAAGGATTGCATCTTTCACAATGTTGAAGGTTACCATTTTACCTTGTCTTTACCGTCTAAAGGTTATGTGCATCATTTTCTTTTATAGATGGTTCTCAATAGCTATTGCAATAATTTTACAAATCAACAAGAGAATTTGAAGTTCAAAAATGTATATTTATCCAAATATATAAAGAAATTTAAAATGTTTACAAGATCACCCTCACCATTATAATTCACCTGGACTTCCTTTGTGGGCTGGTTCAATATGTCCAAATCAGCCTGCCTGTAAATGTTATTGTTCATGGAGCTCTAATCCAACTGTTGAAGGTTCATATTGACAGATCCTTAGCTGCTGAAGGTTCATATCGACAGACCCTCCCAAATAATAGTCTTCACCATGCTTGTCCAGTTTTTGACCTTCAACGTTGATGTAGGCGAGGATTGCATCTTTCACAATGTAGAAGGTCGCCATTTTACCTTGTCTTTATTGTCTAAAGGTTATATGCATCATTTTCTTTTATAGGTGGTTCTCAATAGTTGTTTTACAAAAACAACAAGAGAATTTTGAAGTTCAAAAATGTAATTTTATTTAAATGGAGAAAGAAATTGAAAATATGGCCAAGACCACCCTCACAATTATAATTCACCTGGGCTTCCTTTCTAGATTGGTTCAATATGTCCAGATCAGCCTCTATGTAAATGGAATTGTTCAGGGAGCTCTAAGCTTGACAGATCCTCAGTTGTTGAAGGTTCATATTGACAGATCCTCCCACATAATAGTCTTCACCATGCTTGTCCAGTTTTTGGCCTTCATCGTTGGTGTAGGTGAGGATTGCATCTTTCACAATGTTGAAGGTCACCATTTTATTGTCTAAAGGTTATGTGCATCATTTTATTTTATAGGTGTTTCTCAATAGTTGTGCAATAATTTTACAAATCAACTAGAGAATTTTGAAGTTCAAAAATGTATTTTTATCCAAATGGAGAAAGAAATTGAAAATGTGTACAATACTAATGAATGTAATGATGTAAGCAATGGTTGGAAAAATGTTTGTTCAACTTAGGATGATGATTTGTAACATCATTATTTGATGAATGATATTTAAAATGAATGAGATGACATTTGGACATCACATATGCTTGGTCATAGCCCACTTTTCTTCCTAGAAAATGTTGAATGATGTAGGTACACAATTGGATGGTTGTTCCCTTTCATGGATGGTAGTTGAATAGTGGACAGCACTTACGCCCTTTGTTCCACCGTGTATTTCTTCATCTCAGTTGAACATGCATTGTCTTTTGCATTAGAGGTAACACCTTCTCCTCCTCCATAATGGGTGCTTTAATGGGCCTTTGCATTACCATTTATCTTCATCTTCATTATTAAAAATCTTGTGCCTATCGCTCAAGAATTTTGTCTCAATATTTTTCAGCCTTGTAATACAATTCTTGATGGAGTGTCCTTCCCTTTTACAATACTCACAAGTATTTGACTTCTTTGAAACCTTAGACTTGCCCTTAGGCAACTGAGCCTTATATTCCATTGATTTGAAGTCTTTTGGATGAACTTGTGTATGAGAAAGAGGTCAACAATTTTTTGTTGCAACTTCATAATGGATTTGAAGCTTGAAAAGCCCTTCAAGGAAGATGTGTTGTGGACCCTTGATAGTCATAGCATTCACATAAAGAACCAAACCAATTATATGAAAGGGAGAATGATTGGAAGTAATGGATTTGGTATACTCTTCATCACTCTTTACTTTGCCTCATATGGTAACTAGATCAGCTTTTAGGTTTGAAGTGAGATAGTCTTCAACATTACTGAAATTTAAAATTTTGATTGGAAAGCTCTATCTCTTAACTTCAATTGCATTTACTCTTCCATAGATATCTTTCAAAGTAAACCATACCTCAATAGGATTATTTTTCTTTTTGATGTCGAAAAGTACATCTAGTTCAACTAACATGAAATAGAGTCTAAGAGCTTCCTCTTTTCTCTTACTAAGTTTATGACCATTGAGACCTTTTTCTAATTCATTATTAAAGATGGACCAAAGATTCTTGCTTCTAAGTAATCATACCATTTAAACTAGGTGTTATAATTTTGCCCATTAAGACGAGTAACATACTTTAAGGAATCCATATTGCACACAAAACCCTAAGCAGAACTATAATAGGTCCATAAACTGATGTCACCACTATGCAAAACTTGTAGAATTGTGCAATCTAAAAAAAAGCTCCAAATGTTTTTGTATACAAAAGTTAGTCTCTAGAAGATTTGGTATAGTTTGCGAAACCTTCAAAATAAATTGCAAATTAAAATCTACCATCTGACACGCCATTGGATTGGATACTGCACTTTCAATCGATGAATCATGGATTGCCAAGTTGATCTATTTGATTGGCTTCGATCCTCATTATATATAATTGATTTGATGGGTTTGAAACCAACATGGCCGAACCCAAGACAACATGCTTGCAAACGAGAGAGCGGACCAATTTTCCACATGCTCCAACTTTAATCAAAGCAAGGAAGAAAAAAAAATTGAACATAGCACATGGGCATACCTTGGAGCAAAAAGACATGACGTCGAGTTTTGAACACAAACCTTTCATCAACAAACAACCTTTCCAACCACTATGCCTCGCATATGGTTGAGTCTAAGTAACATATTCCTCCATATGGTGTGTGTCATCCATCAAATTGGAAGAGGATCTTCTTCAAAAAAATTGCTTGCAAGGACCAAACCGTTGACTTGAGCACTACAAGTACGCTATCCAACACCATGGAGGCGAATCTAAGAGAATGGAGAGTGGGAAGACCTTTTAAAGTTCCTTTTAAGGAGTTTCGTAGAAAAAAATTACTTGTCGAGATTCAAGTTAGTAACCTTATTCGAGCAAAGTAGAGGTCAAACCATTGCACCATCACATCCTTTAGAGCTACATGACAAATTTCTTGGCATGTCATTTTAAAAAATGACTTGTAATGGTTAACTCCCACTCACTCGATATTCTGAAATTCTCTCAACAAAATACTACACCCAACAAGTGTAAGAGGAGGATCTTATGCGAAATAATTACTTGGATGTGATGGCAACCATAAAAGATGTCAGGATTTGAACTCATCTCCTCTCAAGGTAAACCACATGACCCTACCGTAACGCCATCCGCTATAGCATGTCCACATCTACTGTGTAAGAATTCAAGGATGCGTGACAAGTCTACGTAGCCTACACATGAAACGAATAGAAGAAAGTTCATTTTCGATGCCAAAATGAAGGCGACAAAATTTTCAAATTTTGAATTTTCTTTTGAAAAGAGAATAACCTGATGCTTGAAGATGTCATGCCTTGATCGCCCATGAAAATATTATTTTCTGCAAAAAGACGTAGACTTAGAACTCGCTTTGATGCCATGTTCGAATTTACAATATTTTCCAAAAACATTCCAAAAGATGCATTGACCACGATCACATGCAGAAAATAAGTAGACGCAATTCAAAAAATAGCAATAGTAGACGAATTAAAGTGACAAAGACACAACAAGAAGAAATGGAAGGTGGGTGCCCATAGGAACACCAATATATCACATTTTATAAAATAATAATAATAATTAATATTATCCATAAGGGTGGATGAAAGGGCCCTTAAGCTTACATGAACATGCCTATAGGTTTACATAGATGATAAATGTTGGTAGGTTTGCATAATCACATTCTTATATGCTACATTAATAGTGTTCACAAGCACTTCTTCACACTTTTGGCCTTAGCCTAACAAGATCGCCTAACAAGATCAAATTACACATTTCAACAGAATAGTGGATGATATTTAAACCCTTTTTCCCACCGTGTATTTCTTCATCTCAATCTAGCATGGTATTGTCTTTTGCATTTAACATCATTTACTTCTAGTGGATGGCACATAGATGGAGTTGGACAAACATTGAATGTCATCTTTGGTATTTATTCCTTAGTCAAAGATGACATGCACCCAATGAAAGGATAACACCTCATCTCCTGGTAATGACACTTCCTCAATCACATTCCTCTTCTATGTCAAACTCTATATTAGACTAATTGAATCGCGTACTATATTCGTCCTCTAAGACACATCTTAAGATAGGTTCATCTTTTGAGACACTTCTCTACTTCATCCATCCTCTAGGACACTTGCCAATCTCAAACTAAATTCATTTGTTGCAAACCTTCCCTACATACTTTTCTATTGACCTTCTTGCTTTCTCATTTAGATGATATTCCCTATCAACCAAACAATAGATGGTTATTTTTACCAATCAAACAAATAATACAATAGAAAATAATTAATTACATTATGGAACTAATATAAATATATATAATCTATGCTCTATTTATATAATTTTAATGGTAAAAATTATGACTAATATATTTCATTAATAATAAACAATTTTGTCAAAACTATTTTAATAATATAAGTAAAAATATAAAGAATCATTATCAAATGGCATTAGCTTGACAGTTTAATTCCTCGACATTCAAGAAGGAGACCAAGGTTTGAATCTTACCGCACGATACATGCATAATTGCCAAGTTGATGTAATACCATGGTATGGTCATGATGTAATAGAGGTGGGACTCATCTAAATCACATATAACACATTATGTGGCTTTAAGGCAATTGGTAGGGAGTGATAAGCTTCACACCATATAGCAAGGTTCCAATCTCATGGGTGAACCTAAACATTTAATCTAGCATGAGCTCAATTGGTTAAATTCCTAGACTTTCATGAGGGAGACTCAAGTTCAAATCTTGCCAAGTAATATATGTTAATTGCCAAGTTGTAATACCACTATGCGATCATGATGTAATACAAGTGGGGCCATTTTAATCTCATATAACCAATTAAAAAACATAAAGAATCATTGCAGTTGGGAAATGTTGTAAGGAATGAAGTTTTTCAAACCATAAGACAAGGTTACAATCCTATAGATGAACCTTAACATTTAAATCAATATCCCTTGCACCATTTGGGGCTACCTTTTCAATATACATATATATATATATATAGGTTTGCTCCACCAACATTGAAAGAGTTCATAAGATATTGGATTAGTTGTTTCAAAGCTAACGCATTAGTGTTTTATGAAGGATTGGTTCTACCATTACTAGTTAGAATATGTGGCTTCAAAAAAGAAATGAAAAATGTATCCCCAAGTTTTGAATCTTATTGTTGCCTCTCTTGCACACAATGCTCATCATGGGAGTATGTGTGTGAAAATAGATGTGCTAGCCTCTTGGTTACAAAATTTGAATATATATGTGAAGATCATTTATGACAATGGAGTTAATGCAAAGAATATTGCGAAGCAATACATGCAAAATTACCAACTTGTAATATTACGTAGTCATGATATAATACTTGTAATTTTATGTGGTCATGATGTAATACAAGTGGTGCTCATTCCAATCCCATATAACTAATTAACAACCAATAAAAACTATAAATAATAATTTGAAGAGTTGCCCATGATATTTAGAGCAATTGGTGAAGAGTGAGAAGTTTCATGCTCTAAACCAAGATTTGAAGTGGTGGTCATTCCAATCCCATATAACTAATTAACAACCAATAAAAACTATAAATAATCATTTGAAGAGATGCCCATGATATTTAGAGCAATTGGTGGTGAGAAGTTTCATGCTCTAAACCAAGACTCAAATCTTATTGGTCAGCCTTAACATTTAGATCAAATAACATGAGCTCAACCAATTAAATTCTTGACTTTCGAGGAGAGCCGGATTTTAATATTGCCATGTAATATATGCATAAATGCCAAGTTGTTATAATATTACTATGTGGTCATGATGTAATACAGGTGGGGTCCATTGCAATCCCAAACAACCATTTTAAAAAATAGTAATAGTAGTTTAAAGAGTATAAAAACAATAATTATGATGGGTTATCAAAACCTTAACATACATAAAAAGCCCCTCACAATAACAAAAAAAAATTAAATGCATATAGAAGAGCTTTACATGTTGGTACGCCCCACTAATTTGCACAATGAAATTAAATTTTGACAAGAATACCCATGGGAAACAAAGGCCAATTCAAAGATAGTAATGGTTAATTTCTCTATGTTTTCTCTTTGCCTTCCAATATCCACTTCAAACATATAACCATTTAAAATATATATATCATAATATTAAGACTATAAGAAAAATAACTATGGTGTTATCAAAACCTTCATGTTATTTAGATCAAATAATATGAGCTCAACCACTTAATTTCTTGACTTTCGAGGAGAGCCGGATTTGAATATTGCCATGTAATATATGCATAAATGCCAAGTTGTTATTATATTACTATGTGGTCATGATGTAATACAGGTGGGGTCCATTGCAATCCCAAACAACCATTTTAAAAAATAGCAATAGTAGTTTAAAGAGTATAAGAACAATAATTATGATGGGTTATCAAAACCTTAACATACATAAAAAACCCCTCACAAGAAGAAGAAAAAAAATTAACTGCATATAGAAAAGCTTTACATGTTGGTACACCCCACTAATTTGCACAATGAAATTAAATTTTGACAAAAATACCCATGGGAACAAAGACCAATTCAAAGATAGTAATGGTTAATTTCTCTATGTTTTCTCTTTGCCACTCTTTGCCTTCCAATATCCACTTCAAACATATAACCATTTAAAAAATATATATCATAATATTAAGACTATAAGGAAAATAACTATGGTGTTATCAAAACCTTCATCTACCTAAGATCCAATGATAAATGGATACAAAAGAGCCTTAAATGTTGGTAACCCCCACCAATTAGCACAATGAAATTAAATTTTGACAAGGATACCCATGGAAAACAAAGGCCTATAGGTGTATAAGACATTTTCAAAGATAGTAAAAGGCAATTGCTTTGTGACCATTGCGAAAAATGTTCTTAGAAGTTGATTGTTAAGGCCTGCATCCTCAAGGAAACATATTTTCTACAATTCAGATCAATCACTACAGAGAATTTGCATCCACATTTGGATAGAAACACAAGATACTATGATTTAACCAGTGGATGACTATGCGTTCAAAGGCAAACAAGAAGGTAAATCAATGTGCAATTACTCCAAGAGACTAGAGCCAATTTAAAATTATCATTTAACTTCGTAAGTACTGTTTAGTTCTGCTCATATGGTCTTGTTATTAATCTCTAGGACAATGCTTTTGCAACGTACATCTTTAAAAGTTGTGAAAAAATTTAAAAAAAAAAACTCAGTTACTCTGAAAAGGGAGGCAACAGATACTAAGCGCATACGATTTACCGATTGTCATCTTCAATTCTAGGTACTTTGAAGGAAAGACAAAATTACTTTCACAATATTAGTCAAAGATGGAAAAAGATTCTTGTAAATACTAGATATGATAAGGTAATGGGTTGTCAATTTCAAACAGATGTTCTTCCAAGAAAAGGCAAAATGCCTTTACAATAAATACTTAAATTTTCATTTCAAACAGCCACAGAATCTTGTGATAAATACCATAGGAATAGAGCTTACCTCAATTGCACAACATTTAAATCAAAATTAAAGTTAGTAGGATGAATGAATCTCCAAAGAATATATGACCTCACAATTTCAAATTTCTTGAGCATAGTACCAACAATAAAGGAAATCCACCCAAGGCCAACTGAAATCTAATATCAGCAGTTTGTTGAGGATAATATGTACCGACAATAAAAAGGAATATGATCCAAGGCAACTGAGATCTAATATCAGGAATTTGTTGAGGCTTAAATTTGATCTCAAAAATAGTGATGAAGATGTTCCTTAAATTTGATCTTTGAACTTTCCTTAAATTTGATCTTTGAAAAAAGGTAGGCAATGGTTGATTACAAAGACAATGTAACATTATGGTGAACATCTTCAAAAGACAATGTTCAAAAGTTAAATAATCAAATAAAAGTTTATCAAACTCAAAACATAACATTATAGTGAACCTCATCAAAAGACAAGAATACAATGCAGCAACGTCAAACAAACATGATGCCTGTTGAAAGCAGAATTATTTCTTGTTTGATGATCAACAAAGATAGAACAAACACTACAGCTAAGAACAACCATAATGTTTCTTGTAGCTTAAAGCGAAGTCCCAAATAACTAACAGATGCATTTTACATCTTACTAATAAACTAAAAAAAAAATCCCAAGCATATAAAATGTCTTCCAAGCAGCCTGACAGTAATGTTAGAACTATATTTAGTCAAACACTACAACACGCTGTAGCCCAACAAACATTATTTAAATGAATAGACCCAAATTAGGTATTAATACTTCCATTCACCTTGGTATGCAAGACCTAAAGGACAAATAGTCACGGCATACCAAACTGAAAATCTGGCCAACCTAACTGTGAAGACTAAATGATGTACTCAATAAAATTTTGCTACTAAAGTAGACATCTTGTAATCACATCATTGCATCTATTTTGTCCTTTGCTTTCATTATTTCTACCAAATCAAATGTGAATAATTAAGCAAAACTCGTTTTCGTTATTTTAACATAACCAGCTTTGCATGTTTTTCATAATACATATCAACATGTAATATTTTATCAAAAGGGCATTAGCTCAACCGGTTAGATTCTGCAAATTTCAAGGAGACCAAGGTTCAAATCTTGCCAAGTGATACATGCATAATTGCCAAGCTTCTTGTAATACCATGTGGTCATTACATAATATAAGTGAGACCCGTTTCAATCCCATATAACTAATTAAAAATAAAACATATGATATTTTAACCCAGAAGCATCATGCGACTACTTTTGTCCCTAGGAGGATGTGGTCATCTTTCATGCTGCATGACAAATGAATGCCCTCTACAAAGCAATACCCGTGATCCCAACTTTGACTACTGCAGGAAAGATTAAATCCTGGAATGAATAAAACATCAATGTGTAGTGTTCCATCTGCATAATAAAAAACAAAATAGAAAACAAACAAAAAATGCTTGATTGGATGTAGCAAATTTGCATACATTTCCATTAACTGCCAACTTCTTAAGTACGCTAAACTACTTTGAAAAATGGTTGCATTTAATCTTCACAAACCAAACCATAATTCATTAACCAGCTTTTCCAAACTGAAAGCTAAACCTCAAATTCCCCATGTAAGTTAAATTAGTGTTGAATAAAATTTCAAAAGGTTAGTGCAACCCTAAAATGAATACCAATTTATAGTAGAGCAAGACCTAGCCCAAGCCTTTGTGACCAGTTTAGGAATACTCCAATTTCAAAAAAAAGCTTGCAAATAATAATTTCATGCAACTTTGTCAGAGGGTGAAGCAAGTTATGTTGCTACAATTTGTCAATCAGATTGTTTTTAAAAGGATTACACATTATGAGCAGAATCAGAGATGATGATATACGCCAAGTTAGCACATCTTGACTACTGTGAAGGACAGTTGAACCAAAAAGATAATCTAAAAAGAAAAAAGAAAAAAGAAAAATGGTTACCTGACAGGAAAGTGTAGCTTTCCAGAATGTCATAACTTATGGTTTAGAGCAAAAGTGAGTAATAATTTGTCAGCATGGCATGACATTTCTCACATCTAAGAAATAGTTACAGACAAACAACATAAACTGCATATAAGGAACACTAAGAGCAATTATGATAAATCCATCTGTTGTAGCATACCTTCCAAATTTATACTGTATTTGTCACGAACACTTCGCCCAAAGCTTTGGTTCAGGCACTATTGCCAAGCCATGCCATGGCATCTGTTCATATAATCTCCATTCAAAATGCAACACGCGGATAGATCTTAAATTAAAGGTTAGGCTTTCTCAAGATATATGAAAATTGCATTGCAACCTATAGGCATAATACCTAGGATATTCATACTGATGTTAAATTGGCATTGCGCCCTCTCAAAGCATTCGAAGGGGGGTAAAATTTACAAACCCAAATAAGATTCTGAATTACATTGCCAGCACATTAAGGATAACATTTGATAGCTATAAAATCTCAAAATGGCAGAAGAATATGAGTGTCAGATGGATTACCCATGCAATGTCAAAATGGAAGAAGAAATAAAATTTATGAAAAGAAAGTGCAGAACATTCAACATCATGTTCCTGATTTATTATGGTTTGCTTCAGTTTATATCACTCAAATGGAGTCCTTGGTTGACACATGGCCAAGAAATTTTAAATAAAAATCAACTTGTCAAACTAGATGAAAGAATTATTAAGTATAATTGCAGTTGCATCGAAATTGGCAGGTATTTAAAAAGTCATTTTAGCATATATTTTCTGCAGAAGTTACAACTGTCTCTATCAGGATTGAATAAGCAAGAGCATCATGAGCGACTAGCAAGCATAGTTATAACCCTTGAAAGGTTAACAAAAATGATAGAATATCATGAATGACAAGCTTGCATAGTCATAACTTTTAAACGGTCGTATCTGTAGCTTTGATATCAAGCTGAATTAGACACAGATTACGTTTGATAAACAAGTATTAGAAAAATCATGACAAGGTAGTACCAATCCTAAGGAATAAAAATGACTACAGTGAGAATCTCAATAAATAAGGTTACAATCCATATTGAACAGATTACTGAAACAGAATGATGGACTAAAGTAGTTAAATTAAGACCAAGAGACCTTATAAAACTTGCAATGGCCTCTTAGTGAAGTGACAAATAGCAATGGAAATTCTGCAGTGTGGTTTCGCAGTAGAAAAGATCTCATGGAGCTGCCAAAAGCATGAACATATATAGCAACTCCAACGTTTAAGTTAAGAACTTGTAATAATCTGAGTAAAAAGATTGGCTGAAACTTGAAAAAACTTCAAAATTTTATCTTCAAGTATAACTTCAGATTATCTTGGTTGGCTACATGTCTAGAATCGGTTTTCCTCACAACCAACATAGCAACATATCTCCAGTAGGATTATAGCCATTAATATTCCCAAGTACTCCCTCTCAACAAAGATTCATTCAATCTGTACCAAAAATAACACGATGTGAGATCATAATTTACAGTTAACAACAAACTTAATGCGAGTGCCAAACTCAAATTGAAATGCATACTTCTAGCACGCGACCCAGAAGCACCCCCTTTACGACCACCTTGTGCAGATGACCTCTGTGATCCATGTGTCTTCACATTCCAAAAAGCCAATTAGATTATGAGAACATATACTTATGGCACATTCAAAGCAATAGATGTTAGTTTACTAAAGATGTCCCCATTTCATGATTACAAAGACACAATTTATATCCAATACAAACTAATCCAATTTATTTGTACATGTTCAGTAGAAACACACCTGAAATCCACCAGAGGCATAACTTGCAGAACCTGTAGGATGAGGTCTACCTGTAATGTTTTGGAAATATATAATGCATTACTCAGATAACTTCCTATGTTACCATCTAGACAATATGAATGAAAAAAATCCTACTAATGAAAAGACAACATTTATATGGAATGCAGATGTAATACCTGGATTATGATAAAATTGTTGTTGAGATAATCCACCATATACACTGCAACAACAATTATGACAAAATACAATTATTCAAAACAACCTCAAACCACATCCAAAAAAAACCCAATAGGAACTGGCATAAATTTCAGTATCCTGAATCTCAAAAATACCCATCCTAAATTTTGCAAACACTTTGGATCTTCCCTAATTTGACTTATGTCATATGTTGTTCAGATTCTATCAGGATTTCAACATTCAATATACAACCAACACACCTTGAGCTTCCAGCTACAGCAGAATTATCCAGGCGAGCACGTGGATTACCTCTGGAATCTGCATATACATCCTCACCCTGGAAAAAGATATTAGATATTCAAAAGCTCACATGATATTACAGGAAATTCAAGCCAAGAAACGCTTAACAGATACAGTCTAAATTTTATTAAAATTACTTAAGCCAAAGGTTTAATTTACCAGTGCTGAGTATCCACGTTTAACTCCTGTAGAAGGCAAGTCTTGCATAGCAGTTCCAGATTGTAGTTGGGCAAACCTAAGAGATTGATCAAACCCTCCATGATAGCCTCCAGCCAACTGTGAACTTCCAAACATAGATGCATCTCCGAAGGCCATATTGCCCAAGTGAGCTCTTCCATAATTGTTGAAGCTGTGACCTGAAAAGTTATACCAATACATGTATGACAAAATTCTTAGAACAGAGGAAGCAACAAAAACTTCAAAATGAAAAATCACCAACTGCTATAAATACTCAAAGTTTGTTAGGTTTGACGCCTATACAATCTCTATACGCAATATGTTCCAATGTATTTTTTAGGATAACACCTATAGGAATCATAATAAAATAACACAATCAAATTCACTTTTAAACGTTTTTACTGTATTTTTAAATGGACAGAAGGAAAACAGTAAAGAAACTGGTGTAGAGGAGCAGGAAAATCTTGAGACTTGTTAAGATACATAATATAACAATTTTATGTAAAATTTCTTCTGGTGAAATACAAAAACAGCAACAACACTAAATTGTATAACAAATTTGGAAGGGAACAACAAATCCAAGGCATTTTCTATAAATTTCTCAAATATTTTATTAAAATTCTTATAAGCTATATAAATAAGAAAATTTATCATATTTTTTTATGTGTATCTGCTAAGACCATTTTTTCTGTATTTCAGTTCAACTGAATTGACTGATCCATACACAGAAAAAAAAAAAAATCATGTACTAGTCAGTTTTGATCTTGTGATCTTGTGAGGGATAGCATGTACTAGTCAGTTTTGCACAATAAATGAGCCATAATATGCTCAGTATTCAACTGGAAGGGTCATAAACTTGATTTTGATGATCCACCTAAAAGCAAGCAGCAGCACTGCACTGCTTTGCTTGAAGATCAGATTTTGAGTCATGTTATGGTAGTGTGATCTTCTTTCCTATCCCTTCTGGACATAGAGCTTGAAGCAAGTAGGCCCCCCCCTTAAATTCTCTACCAACTGGAGATATAAACTGAAGACAACAAAGTTCATGCAATTCAACCAGGTGTCAAATGGGGCCCAAAACCCACAAAGCAGATCAGTGGATAATTCATAATAGCCAAGGAAGTAATCTGAAAGAATATAGGAATGCCATCATTCAAGCGACATAATTTATATCAGCATACTGAATTTATTTTATTTTAAAAAGAACTGAATTATTTTCTTGCAAGACACATGAAAATTCAAGTTATCAGTTTGTTGATTTTAATTCATGTTAGTAATATGAAATCTCCCATTCTGACCTGTAACCAGTGTGTTTTCAAGCTTTTGTGCAAGCATGTCAGCAGTCCATGTCATCCAAGAGGCCTTTTTCTAGGCCAGTCCATGTCATCCAAGATGCTTTATTCTATGTAAAATAGAAGGTCTAAAAGGAAGCAGTTTAACAATGAGGCTTGAGAGGTGGAAAGTCTGGTGAGGTATCCCCAAGGTTGTCAATAGAATGTATGACGCATAACAAAAAAGTTAGCAAGGGAGGAAGGGAGGGATCCTTTTTGAGATCTTCACCAAAGAACTAAGGAGTATAATGGGCCGTCAAAACCTCAAATAAGAGATTCTGGTTAAAAAGGGCAGCTACTTGAACTCATTCCATTGAGAAGTTCCAGTCATTCTCTTGAAACTTCGAAGATAAAGTTGAATCCACAGTTATATAACACTATAAATAACTCAGAATGATAAGAACAAGATTTAAACAGGTGGAATAATGTCTATAAAAAATGTAAATTGAAATTAGGAAATGATGAATGCAGATGACAACATATGTACCTCCACTTGGAGCTGCATGTCCCTGCCCCCATGTTGCTTGTTCTCTCAAAACTTGTATAAGTTCATGGGCTGCTGTAGATGGTGCAGTCTGTCCACCCCTCCCCAGAAGTCCCTTGCCACTAACAGCACCTACAACATTGTTTGAATACCTACTCTTTGGGACATGAGCTGCAAACCACACAAAAGTTATTCAAAGCTTAAACATATATTGTGTTCTTAAAAGTTAAACACTAAAAACCTGTTTGTTTTAGATATAAAATTCATAGAATTGTTGATTGTTATCCTTAACAGACCAACTACACAAAGCACTGTCCAAAAAATAAAAAATAAAAAATAAAAAGAAACCAAGTTACTTTTCATTGTCTATTGATGACAATAATGTCAAAACCAGACAATTGCAAAAAACAATAATTTTATATGCCTGCATAGGTAGAAATGGAAATTTCTTTGAAAACATTTTAGATTAGTCACAACAGCTAAATCACATACAGATCCAGTCAAGGCATCTTTTGAATGATTAATGAATTTTAAGAAAAAAATCTAGTTGTCTCCACATCCAGTTCATATTCCCATTATTTACCAAATTAGATTCTAAAATGAGTTGATGTCACTATGATGTTTATAATTGTTGAATTTGAAATACTTGACGCAGGGATTTTTCAAACTATGAATCATCATGGAAGATTTGTACTTTGATCCTCAAGCAACCATTGACTTTTACAATTCTCATCTTGTGTACACCCCTTCAAATCCCTCTAAAATATTCTCCCATGCTTCAAATGATTCTTGAATTATCCACCTCAATCAACCTTTTATGATACCACAACCCTTTCAAAGTGATTAACAAATACACCTAAAAGATGAGTCAACATTTATCTAGTGCAGGTCAGCCATGCTGCCTAAGACTGTGATAAGATAAGACACTTGTTGAAAAAACAACGCAACTTTGATGGTAAAAAAATGACCTACAAGCTTTTCCTGCAAAATGAACTGATGTGGAGATCCTAGCAGATTTCACAACCCCGGGCATGAAGATGAACAGAAGAAAGTGTTTATCCCAAGTAATTTTGATAAAATAAAAAAAACTTGGTCATGGCATCTAAGCAAAGGGTGCAAGCCTGTATTTTCCCACCAATTAAATATGATAAGCATCTTTAACACCTAGTAGAAGCTTTAGAGTACTCATATATATGACATGAAAATATTGATGATTCAAAATATCAAACCTCCTCTACTAAAGAAAATGCAATTTTTTACCCTGTAAGTACTCATATAAATGACATGAAAATATTGATGATTCAAAATATCAAACCTCCTCTACTAAAGAAAATGCAATTTTTTACCCTGTGAACCTCCTTTATTTGCGCCTTTAGAATCTCCTTTGTTTATACCCTTTGAATCTCCCTTTCCAGTTTTACCCTTTTGTGGAGGTTTGGCAAGTGACACCTTAACTTTCACCTGCATACCAATTAACAACTTATGTAGGTAAGTGCAACTGTCTTGTGCTACACAGGCTGCTTCAAAATTTCTAGTTCCATAGAAAAAATATAGGCAAACATTATATTGAACCTTTGCATCTCCATCAGTTAGTCCATCAGCCTTGCTGAGAGTCTCAATGCATGAAATAGCAGCCTCCCGAGTTGTGTAGTTCACAAATCCAAAATCTTTTCTCTTTGCAGATTGCATGTTGCGTGACAGAACCACCTTTTCTATATCACCAAATTTGCCAAATTGTTCTTTAACTTGTTCCTCATTCCATGTTGAAGGCAAACCATCTACGAAGACAGACTTGACCTGCAAGGTTGTGACATTGCAATTTAGAAAACCTTTTACCCTGTTACATACAAGAGCAGACAATTTTCCACTTGAAAAACAGTATGTATGTTTTGAGTCATACCTGTGCCATCACATCTTCATCTGGCTCGTTCAATGGTTGAGCCCAAGAAACCTTAACAGCTTTATCTTTACCAAACACATTCTTCTTTTGCAGTGCTCTAAATGCAACTTGAGCATCTTTGTAAGTTTCTAATTCTAGAAAGCCAAAGCCACGATTAAGTTGTGAGTTGTGAGGGTCCTCAATCACAGTTACATTTTCAATGTGTTCTATTCCAGCTTCCTTCAACTTATTTATAATCTGCAAAAGCACAATCAGAAGTTAAAAAACCTACAAATTGCAAAAACATGAATTTGACCTGATGCAGAACCAAAAGGAACTCAAAATATACCTAAAATACATATGACAGCAACTCAAACATACCCAAAACACATGTAGCATACCATAACTGAGATTATGGAACTAAACATAATGCTTGAACAACAAAACTTTGCTCCCAATAATGCATAAAGAATGTCCCCACACATGAAAAACTTGATTTTAATTTTATGCTAAATTCAAAAGGCTATCGCAACAACGAACATCCTATAACTTCAATGTCTCTCAAAGACTAACATGCAACTGATTTGTAATTCTTACATCATCTTTCTTCCAGGTCTTGTCAATATTGCCAAGGAATATGGTGTCATTCTCCTCAAGGGGCACTACTCCACACTTCTTTCCACGGATCTGACAGAATCAATATATCAATCATTAATTTGAAAAAACAAAAAATAAAAACAGAATGTAGTCGACAAAAGCTTTAAAAAACTGAGATAGTACACTTTGCAGGGAGATCTAATTTCAGCTAACACTGTAAAGCTAGACATCTTCCAAGTTCCTCAAATTACTTTTGATCTATTAGGGAACCCAATCTACTTCATTCAAAATTATTATAAGTAGCTTCACACCTCCTCCATTTATTTGTTAAAAGGGGTTCTTATTTTGTAAAAAGTGTTCATTGTACATGCATTGATTCGCTTATTAAGAACCTTTCTTCTAACCTAACCTCCTTCCCATTTCTACAAAAATGTCAAGTAAACCATTTGGGAATTCATGATAGCCCCTTTTACAAAATTAATATTTTCTAAGAAAATTTATATTGAGTATCCTTAGTACTCTGTAGTAATACAATATATCAGGCATTTGAAGTTGAGTTTAGCATTCTCTTGGAATCTATGTAACTAACCTACCAAGTGCTCCCTCTGTGCAACTTACAAACCTTACTTAAATCATAAAAGCTACCTACCAGCGAGAGACTTCACATGCAAAACAAGTAAGAGAAGGTATTCATTCTTATAATGGAATTCCATTGCACATTAATGCCTCTTCTTCTTCTCATGCATAGGGATATGCCACATATTAGGAACCAGAAAAGAAAGAGTTGCTAACAACTACCATATGAAGGGGGATCTCCAAGAATGCAGCACAGACACTAGGTATGCTATCATAACAAAGGACTTTCTTATAAATCCTCATCTGAGGGTTTTTATCAATCTGGTGTACCCAAGCCTTCGCCATCAGGCCCACTTAGAAGAACAATGAACTTGAGACAAGCTAAAATGAACCAGCAAACAAAAATCCCCCAGTAACTAGTGCAAGCCAGTAGAAGTCGACAAAGAACAAATACTTCCTACGCTTTTTCCACTCATCAATGTGTTCACTTGACACAACTCCATTAAAACAAAAAGAAACAAGTCCCATAATAAATAAGAAATTATTCCATTAAAACAAAAGAAACAAGTCTCATAATAAATAAGAGGGTTTGAATCCTAGAAATTATTCCATGAAAACAAAAGAAACAAGTCCCATAATAAAAAGGAGGTCTGACGTTTGAATCCTAGAAATTCTTCACTTGGCAGGACTCCATTAAAACAAAAGAAATATAAGTCCCATAATAAATAGGAGGTCTAAAATCAAAGGTCTGTTGGTTGAATCCTAGAAATCCCATAATAAAAAGTTTAATATTTCAATCATGGAAGTCCCATAATAAATAAAGGCCTAATGCTTGAATCTAATAAAAGGTAGGGTAACACCATGTCCCAGATGAGGACATGCTGACTAGTATATCCAGACTAGTTGGATAAACAAATATTAGATAAATACATGTGGATAGATCACAACACGTCCAGTGGAGGTTACAAACTGCTTTATTACAATACTTACTTAAGAAAAAAAAAACAATCATGACATTCCTTGACGTTTGAGACGTCAACCAAAAAAAAAACATGACATACCTTGGCGTTTGAGACGTCAACAAAAAAAAAATCATGACATACCTTGACGTTTGCGAGTTCCGTGACGGCCCGCTTGGCCTCGACGGCAGTGGCGTAGCGCACGAAAGCATAACCCTTATTCTTGCCGGTCTGTTGAAGGTCCTTCATCAGTCGTATTTCCGTAATCTCCCCGACTTCCTTGAACGCGTTCCTTAGATCCTCCTCCGTGGCACTCTTCTCCAGCCCGCCAACAAATACCTCCAATTTCTTGCGCTGTCGACGCTCCGAAATCTGCATTGCCTTCTGCAGCTGCGAATCCTCCCCTCCTTCCTCCCCAGTTCTCTCTGTCGCGTTCTCTGCCGTTATCTCGTCCGCCTTATCTTCCTTCTCCGTTACCTCCGTCGCCTTCTCCTCGACACTTTGCATTTCCTCATCTTTCACCTCTCCGTTTCCCGTTTCTTGGTTCAACTCGACCTCCTCCTTGGCCTCCACCATGTGAACATCTTCCCCAACCTTAACCTCTAACACTTGACCCGAGGTATCCGGCTCGACATCCTTCTTCTCTCCATCACAAGAATTTTCTCTGGCAGCCAGAACATTCTTGTCCGCCTCCGCTGGAACCCTAGCAGTGTCAGAACCCTCATCAGGTGAAGCCTCAGTTTTGACCTCGGGCTTAGGGCTTTGCTCCGCTTTAGAAACCGCCGGCTCCACGGCGGCGACCTCCTTCGCCTCTGTCAAAACCGGGGTTTCTTCTTTTGGCGTCTTCTCTTCTGCGACCTGCGGGGGCTTCTGGTCCACGGGTTCCGACTTTGTGGCAACATTGGCAGGCGCAGGCTTCGCGGCTTGAGGAGCCGCCTCTGCCTGCTTTTTGGCCGCGGATTTTTGGTTGGCCTTTGCCGCAGCTGCCTTCTTTGGTGGTGCTGGGGCTCCAGCCTTAGTTGCTTTGCGTGGCGGCATTTTTGAAGATTGTCGGCTCGAACAAAACCCTAATGAGATCTATGCCTGGAAACAGATCAATCAATGGCTGAATTTTCAGAATCACAAGCTTAAGGTCAATAGACAATTGATTTCTCACCTTATTTACTTCAGAGAGCCGCTAAGCCACTAGAAAAATGAGGGTTTATTGCGTCAGTCCTCTTTTCTACCCTCTCTCTCTATTCTTGCCCTCTTTTCCCCTCCCTTTTTCGCGTTATTTCGGTGATGTTGTGGAAAATGTTTGTCGAGTCCAACTTATACGCGTCCAGATGAAAACTTTCTGCTCGATGGTGCCCTGCGCGATTACGGCTTCGGATTTCGACGGTGTTGGAGATGTACAAACATGTGCAATGCGTGGAACAAGTATATAGTGGGGAGCCCATAAATAGGCGAAATTATAATTGTGGCGTTTAAAAAACCCTAGGAGGAGTGCCCAGTAGTGAAGTCGGTCAACTTCTAAACAGGTCTGTTTGATTGGGGAAGGCTTCCTAGAGGCCCATAGTTGATTAATAGTTGTAAATAGTTGTAAAGTGTTTGTTTATAGGTTGTTTTTATTTAATTTAATTAAATTTTTATTAATAAATTATTTTTTAATTAAATTTTTATTAATTTTTGTTGGTTTAAAAAATCCTAGAAAAATCTCTATGCAAAAAGTAATTAAGATGACAGTGGTTCATTGCTCTTATGCATCACTTTGTCAAAATGAAACTTTTCAATTAAATTTTTATTAATTTTTCTTGGTTTAAAGAATCCTAGAAAATCCATATGCAAAAAGTAATTCAGATGATCATAGTTCATTGCTCTTATGCATCACTTTGTCAAAATGAAATATTGCCGGTCATTTAGGCTTGAAAAAATTGCATGTAGTCGTTTCTTGTTTCTTTAGCTTGAAAAAATTGCAAGTAGTTGTTTCTTGTTTCTTTAGCTTGAAAAAATTGCAGTTGTTTCTTGTTTCTTTAGCTTGCTATCCATTATTGCTATATACCTTGTGTGCTATGAGACGTAATGCACTATTACTATAGACCTTGTGTGCTATAAGATGTGATGCTTTTAATAAAAGTGGGGTACACATGATTGAGATAAAGGGAATTGGTAACATTATTAGATTTTATTTTTGTTTTTTTTTTCTTTTAAATTGAGTTAGATGAAGTCAATATCAATTAGGGTAGTTAATCACTAAACACTAGGGTAATTAACGAGGAAACACTTGGTTGCTACTATTTAGCCTATCTTTTTTTAGGTACGTTAGGGTTTGAACCTTAGACCTTCTTAAAGAAAGATCAAAACCCTAACCACTAAGTTGTCCTTGCTAGATTCAAAGATTATTTTTTTAATTGTTGATCTTTTTAAACAAATAAAAGATAGGGACAAATTGTCAACAGGTCCTTGGTTCAATGGTTGGAACAAATAGTTGATGTAGCCCACGCCAAGGTTCAAATCTTAATGACACTAAATAGCTCAATGTGACTAAATCGATGTAAAAAGAAAAGAGCAACCCTTTCAAAAATCTAATTTAGGAAAAATTGTTTTTCATATTAAGTTATTTAATAATTTTTTAAGTAAAATCAAAGCATAATGTGTAACAAAATTTTTGGATTTTTTGATGCATAGTAGTAAATTATCTTATGTCCTTTGATTAAAAAGTTTTTTTTTGGTTCATTTGTCGATCTTAGAGTTGTGACCTGTCTAAGAATGTGGATCTTGAGAAGTTCTTGTAGGTAATACTTTTCGCAACCTTTGTGTTGGGCGGGAAAAAGTTTTAAATTTTAAATGTTGATGTGAGCAAGATTTCGATTGTTAGTGGTATTGTTGTTGGTCCTAGAGTTGTTTTGCCTGAGTATATAGATCATGTATTTGTGGGTCTTTAGATGTTTTTATAGGCAATCCCTTCCATGGCTTTTGTGCTGGGTGGGAAAAAGGTTCAAATTTTAAATGCTGATGTGAGTGGGATTGTAACGACTCGAAAAATCCAACCCACTCAAGAGAGAATTTTTTTTTAATAAATTTATTTAACACTCATTATGGATCTACATATCCCCACCTTACATAAGTCATTCTATGAAGGTGTCCATTGACATAATACCTTATGATTAAGTTGTTTGTCTCATCTTCACGATGAGCCAACTTATCCCTTTTATTCCGTCAAAAGGGTATGCCCATCCCTACACCATACATAAGTTTGTCTATGTAGGTGCACTAAGCGTCAAGCAAATAAGCTACCTATCTCATTCTCACGATGAGCTAACTTATCCATTTTAGTCTATCAAAAGGGGATGCCCATCCCTACACCATACATAAGTTCATCTATGTAGGTGCACTAAGCATATTGTAATTAGGCTATCCCATAATCCTTCATGTCTACTTTATATATATATATATATATATATATATATATATATATATATATATATATATATATATATATATGTGTGTGTGTGTGTGTGTGTGTGTGTGTGTGTTTCTAATCCATAAGCATAAACATTAATAGATGTCATTCTTTACTCATCTACGCTTCATCGTAGTAAGGACTATTCAATAATACAAGGAGTGTGCATTGCTTAATCACCATAACTAGGTCACTTCTAGTTTAACCATTACAAATACCATGAATGGCACTACATACCAATTTCATGTAATTCTATGGTCTATGAAATACCATGAACTTCTCCTTTTATTGAAGAACAACATATCCATAATAAACTAGATTTAGAAAGCAATAAATACAAGATCATAAGATGACAATATCCAACATACCCACAACACATCATATATCCTGGGAAGCATTAACAGGAAAAACTTAGCCTTGAAATATCCTTTTTCATTTCATATTTAACTTACCTCAGTTTACATTCTATCAAAGGAATTTTGTAATTTATTTTTCCACATCGTTAATACAAATAGGGATACATAAGAACCTCATAATTCTTATGTCCCTGAAGCATGAATTGATCTCCTTATTTATGTTACAAAATCGATGAGGAAACCTCATAATTCCCTCAAATGAATTCCACATTCATTCTTCTTTCTTCACAACATCCTTATCAAAATAAATACATAAGAATCTTTTAACTCTTATATCCCCAATACATGAATAGTTCTTTTAATTCATTTTACAAAATAATGAGGGAACCCCATAATTCCCTTGAATGAATTCCACATTCATTCTGCTTGTTTCCTAAAGAAATACATTATCCACTAATATGTTTCAAACTCATTTAATCCAAAAAGAATACATTATCCGCTAATATATTTCAACTCATCTAATCTAGATGAAGTACATTATCCACTAATATAATTCAACTCATTTTAATCCAAATGAAATACATTATCCACTAATATATTTCAAACTCATTTAAACCTAATGAAATACATTATCTACTAATATATTTCAAACTTGCTTAATTTAAATGAAATATATTATCCACTAATATAATTCAAATTCATTTAAACCAAATGAAATACATTATTCGCTAATATATTTCAAACTCATTAAATTCATATGAAATACATTATTCACTAATATATTTTAACTCATTCTAATTCAAATGAAATACATTATCCCGGATAATATATTAAATTTTTTGTCAAGAACTCTGGCTAGTAGACCGTTGGAATGGTAGAGACGTTTTTCGCAAGACTGCCCAAAATGCCGAACTCGTTTCGGCCATATCTCACTCATCCGAACTCGGATTGAGCTGAAATTTTAAGGGTAGATGCCTGAAAAACCCTAGAACGTCTCCACCAATTTTCATATAATTTGGAGCAACACAAATCCTAGCGCATCCCTATGTGTGAACGATATATTTGGCAAGCGGCTATGCGAGGGTTTCATCTCGGGTTGAGTGCAAACGAGCTCCAGAGGTTGGTTTTTAGGGCCTTCGGGCCCTAGCGACCAATATTTTTGTGGTTTATGCTCAATATTTTAGCAAGAAATGTTGCAGGGGATACAAGATGGGTTAGAAATTTATCTTTCAATAGATCATACTGTGAACTTGAGTGACAACGGCTTCCAATTTGTTGCACAAAAGAAAAGTGAAAACCATACCTTTCCACGACGTCTAGGGCAAGGATTAAAGAGACCACGAAATAAGTTTCGAGCAGTTGATCAAAAAATGGCTCATATATCAAGTGAATCTGGTGCTAAGGTGCACCCACAAAATAATTCTACTGTGAAAACCCCTGTCAAGGGTAAGAATTTTGAAGACTCGGTCCCAAAAATGAATTTTAGGGATGCCCTTCGTGGTGGACAGCCTCAGCCCAATGCTAATATCAATACTAGGGCTTCTCATAAACCTCTAAGAATGCCTAAGATTGATCCCAGGAAAACGGAGTCAGGATGTCTTCAAGCAGTTGATGGAACTCCTATTGTTAAGCTTGATATGGGTAACATTCAGACTGGCATTGAAGATTTGGAAAAAAGAGGACTAATTTGTCGGTTTGTGGGTTTTCGTTCGAGTCTATCTGCTTTCAAAGTCTGGGCTGCAAAAAGCTGAAAAACTAAAGGTGAGTTACAAATCTCTATTTATCCAAATGGTTATTTTCTTGTTTTATTTGCTAATAATGAAGATAGAGAGAACACTTTTCAAGGGGGTCCTTGGTTTTTTGGAAGGGCAGGGTTTTTCATGAAGCCCTGGCATACTAAATTTAAAGCCGAAGAAGAGATGCCTTCTATAGCTCCCGTGTGGGTTAGACTCTTTGGCCTCCCTATTGAATTTTGGAATCCTATTGTTTTTTCTTCAATTGGAAACTCTTTAGGAACTTTTATGATGATCGCTGATTGTACTCAAAATTTTGAACATATTATTTATGCTCGAATTTGTGTTTTAATGGATTTTGACAAACCCCTACCTAAAAATATCACATTACAATTTGGGGAAGACACTTGGGAGCAAGTAGTGGACTATGAGAACATTCCTTTTCGTTGTAGAATTTGCCATGAATATGGTCATTTGGCCAGTGCTTGCCCAAATAAAATTCTTGATCAAAAGAAAGAAGATATAAACTCAGCGGGTTTCCAAATACCTAAGAAGAAGCACTCAGAAAAAACTAGCAATGAAGGATCAATCAAAGTCATTTGCTAATATGTTTGAAATCCTTTCCACAAATGATGTCCCAAGTGAGGAAGAGGAAATAATGGAAACTGAAATCTTAGAAACACAGTTTAAATATGAAGGAAAGAACTCAGAGACAAACCAACAAATCAAAGGTTTTCAACAGAAAAAAAAAAAAAAAAGGAGAAAATTTACACAAGAAAAACAATATTTCAAATGTCAAAACTTCAAATAAAGCAGGTCCCAATACAGACTCCATTGAACTATCTAATAAAATTTTGGCTGTATATGAGCATTCTTCAAGGTTAGAAGCCATCTCAGATTCAATTGGAATAAGTCAAGAAATAGGAAAAAAAAAATTGAAGATGGATTCTAATCAAAAAGTAGGTCGCAAGACCAATCAATATCATATGGTAAAAGAAGGTGAAAAGCTTGTAGAGGAAGGTAAGATTAATGCCCTTCCCAACATTTTTAGCCCCGGTATTAATGAAGATCATCACTTGGAATATTAGAGGACTCAAAGGGAGTCTTTCAAAACAAAATGAAATTAGAAGAATAATTCAGATAAATCATCCACATCTTGTTTTCCTTCAAGAAACAAAAATGTCAATGGAGGATATGGACTTAATTGCCAATAAAATTTGGCCAGTGGAAAAGTGGTTTCCCTCAGTTCCCAAGGGACTTCGGGTGGCATTGCTTGTCTTTGGGACCCAAAAGAGGTAGTTATTCACCATATGGTTGGCGGTTGGGGTTTGTTGGCTATAGCTATTCAAAGTAGACATTCCAACCAGATTATGCTCTGCATCACTGTTTATGCCCCGACTTCTTTGGAGGAAAAAAGAAGACAGTGGAAGGATATTACTCATATTATCTCTCATTTTCCTAAAGCTTGGATCTTGATCGGAGGAGATTTCAATACCATCCTCTCTCTGGATGAGAAAAAGGGAGGAAATAGAAATTTGGACAAAAGTACTGACCTCATGAGCGAATATATTGCAAACCTCCATCTTGTGGATATCCAACCAGATAATGGCCTTATGACTTGGTCTAATAGAAGGCAAGGCTTAACTTGTATAATGGAGATATTGGATAGGTTTTTGCTCTCTGAAAATTTCTTAATACATGGTCACATAAAGTGAAGACTCTTAATAATGTTGGTTCGGATCATTGGCCAGTCATGGTGGAAATGTGGAAAACCAATGTGAGTTTCTCTCATTTTCGTTTTCAATTAATGTGGCTTAGAGACATTTCCTTCAAACCTCGTGTGCAACAATGGTGGAAGGAAGGTAAACCTAGGCATGGGACTAAGATGTTCTGTTTTGCCAAAAGACTACAATACATTAAATCCAAAATCAAGACTTGGAACTGGAAAGAGTTTGGGGATGTTCATAAAAAAAACATGAAGTTATTGCTCATCTTGAAAATTTGAATAAGAAAATCCATTTAGATGGCCTCACAAAGAAGAGAAGTGCGGATGAAATTAAACTCACAACTCAGTTAGAGGAATGGGAAAAAAGAGAAGAAATCTTATGGAAGCAAAAATCTAGAATTCAATGGCTCAAAGAAGGAGATCGAAACACAAATTTCTTCCACAAATCTCTTCTATCTTGAAGATCTCACAACTTTATTTCTTCCTTAAAATCAGATTCTGGAGATGTTGTTTATACTTGGGATGGCATGAACTCTATTGTTGTTGATTACTTTTCCAATCTTTTTGTCGCTACTCCTCTTGATTCAGCTTCTCAACAAAATGTTCTTCAAGAAATCCCTTCTCTTATCACTTCTGAGGAGAAATCTATTTTGACTGCTCCTATTACTATCAATGAGCTTCAACAAGTAGTTTTTAAAATGCAAAAATGGAAAACCCCAGGTCCTTATGGTTTTCCTATTGAGTTCTACCAAGAGTTCTGGGATATCCTTCATGTTGATTTATTAGAGGTGGTGGAAGAAGCCAGGAATTCCAAAGAAATTTTGAAGGTTATCAATAAAACTTATATTACTCTTGTTCCAAAATCTCAAGAGGTTGATCATATCTCGGCTTTTAGACCTATTGCTTTATGTAATGTTCTTCTCAAAATTATTACTAAAATCATGGCAGAAAGGTTGAAGCCTCTTTTACATAAGATTATTTCCCCATAGCAAGGGGGATATGTGGAAGGATGTCAAATAGTAGATGAGATAGTTCTTGCTCAGGAAGCCATCCATTCCATGGATATGCAAAATTCTCCTTCTATGTTCATCCGGTTAGACTTATCCAAAGCTTATGACAGAGTGGATTGGCACTTCCTTATCAAAGTTTTGAGGCAATTTGGTTTCTCTAAGGATTGGATGGATTGGATTATGGGATGCATCTCTTCAGTTTCCTACTTAGTTCTTATCAATGGTAGGCCTTCTCAGTCTTTCCCAGCTTCCGGAGGTATCGGGCAAGGTGACCCGCTATCCCCTTATTTATTCATCATTCTTGCTGAATGCTTGGGTAGGACTATAACCAAAAAGAGGGAAAACAAAACCCTTGAGGGAGTTACCATTGCTCATGGAGCTAGACCTATCTCTCATCTTCAATTTGTGGATGAATCTACCCTTTTAGGTAAAGCTACGATTAAGGAAGCTTCTAATTTTAAGCAAATCATTAGCTATTTTTCTAAGGCTATCGGGCGGTTTATCAATGAAGACAAATCTAAAGTTATTTTCTTTCACTGCTCTGCTAGACAAGAAGCCATGGTCTTGGATAAATTAAGATATAAGAAGACCTCTCTTCCAATCACTTATTTAGGTATTCCCATAAATATTCAAAGGCAGAAAAATAAAGATTGGAATTGGTTGTTGGACAAAGTCAAGAAGAAAATTGGAAAGTGGACCAACAAGTGGCTTTCTTATGGGGGTAGAATCACCTTGGTAAAATCAGTCCTTCAAGCTATTCCTATTTATGTTTCTTCCGTTTTGAATATCCCAAAGGTTGTTCTTCGAGAATTGGATCAAATCAATCATCGTTTCCTTTGGAGAGGTACTAAGGAGAAAAGAAAATGGGCCTTAGTGAAATGGCATACTTTGTCTTCCTAAGAGTGAACGGGGGTTAGGATTCCGGTCTTCAATTAATAACAACAAATCTTTAGCTGCTAAATTATATTGGAGGATGTTGCATAACCCCAATGCTCTTTGGGCTAATAATCTCCGTGCTAAATATGCTGAGAACAAAAGTCCCGAAGACCTTGTTCGCTATCAACTTCCTACCAAAGGTTCTCCCATTTTAGCAGTTCTTAAGACTGGTGAGGATTTGATAAAGAAAAAATTATTTTGGATCATTCATAATGGTCAACATGTAAATTTTTGGACAGATTCTTGGGATGGTCACAAGCCTTTGATAACTCGGTTTCCGATTGGAGGCCTTGGATGGAGGAGCTTCACCGAGCTAATTGGATAAAGGTGGCTAATTATCGTCGGTACCATCATTGGTAATTCAAAGGTTGGTAGATATTGGATCCCTATTGAGGACTGGCCTATTCAAATCCTAGAAAGGCAAAGACAAGATATCCAATGCATCCTTCATATGAGATCCCTCTCTTGGTCCCATGAAAAAGATTGTTTTGGATGGAACGACACTACTAAGGGTGAGTATTTAGTTGCTCAAGGTTATTTGACCTTATGCCATAATAATCCCAACCATTCTTCTGGCATATTTTCTCAATTGTGGGCTCAAAAGCTCTGGCCTAAGGTGAGGTTATTTAATTGGATTTTATTGCATCGTAGGGTGCTTACTTGGTGAGCAACTTATGAAGCGTGGTTTTCATGGCCCTTTTAGATGTGAAATGTGTGAAGAGAATGTAGAAAATATCAACCATTTTTTTATTGAGTGTACTTTAGCCTCTGAGCTATGGAGGAGAATGGCAACTTTACTTGGCTTACAATGGTCCAATTTTTTCACTTTTGAACAGCTTTGGAGGGATTGGCCTAATCAAGAGGGTGTTGATCGTTTTATTAGGCATAGTTTGGATGGGTTCTACCATTCTTCTTGGAATATTTGGAATGAAAGGAACAGCATGAATTTTTAATCAAGATAGGAAGGATATTCACTATATTTGGCAAAAGACCATAGCCAACTTAGTTGAATCAGTCCATCATCTTCTTAATCACCCCCAAAACTCCCACCAAAGATGGGATCAAGTGATGCAAAGATTGAAGATTAAACCTTCTAAGGGCAACCAACTTAAAGGGAATGTGAGTATTAGTAAGATGGATAGGACTAGAAATTGGCAACCTCCTCCTAAGGATTTTGGAAAAGTCAATACTGATGGAGCCTCTAGAGGGAACCCCGAAAAAGCCAGTGTGGGAGGAATTGGTAGACTTTCAGATGGCTCCCTGGTTTTTACTTTTCCTGAGAATTTGGGTATTCTTTCCAATAACCTTGCTGAGGGGTATGGTATCCTTAGAGGCCTTCAGGAGGCTACTAAGGTTGGATGGGAAAAGGTGTTAGTTGAGTCTGACTCTCAACTTATGATTAATCTCTTGAATACTCCTTCTAAGAATCATAAGGTGGATTGGAGAATAAAAAGAATTATTGAGAAGATTCAGTTAATCCAGATGGGATTTTTGAAAGTTGATTACAATCATGTGGTCAGAGATCAAAACAAGAGTGCTTGATGCTTTAGCTAATTGGGCTTTGGACAAAGGTGATCTTACTTGTTATGGCCACCCTCCTATATGGTGGGCTTCTCAAAGTAGGGAAGCTCTTCTTTCTATCATTTCTTTGGATGGCTCCGATTCTGAAGGTACCTAGTTTCTTTTTGTTTTTTTTTTTGTTTCTCTTTGGTTCATTCAGTTTTTTTAGTTCCCTAGCTCATTCTATTCTTTATTTTGTTTCCTCTATTGATTATTGCATTAATAGTCTTAGGTCATTGTTTTGTTCATTTTTTTCTTTTGTCTTCTTTGTTTTTTTGTTTAGTTTTTTAAGGTGGGTGGGTTCTTTTGTTTTGTTTTGTTTTTGTGTTCTTTGTGTTGTTTTTTTGTTGTTCTTGTGTTTTTGTTGTGTTGTTTTTTTAATGTTTATTGTTATTGTTCTTGTGTTTTTTTCATACTTGTTCTTGGGTTTCTCTTTGTTTGTGTTATTTCATTTTTTTATGTGTGAGTGTTTTCTATGTTTTTTGTTTTTGTTTATTGTCTGTTGTTGGTTGTTTTTATTTTTATTTTATTTTTTATGTTTTGGTTGTGTTTATTTTTCATGTTTTTTGGGTTATGTCTTTGTAGTGTTCTGTTGTTTTTGTCTTGTTTGTGTTTTGTTATGTGGTTCTTATGTTTTTCTATGTGGTTTGTGTTGTGGTTTCTTTTATCTTTTTGTGTGTGTTTGGTTGTGCTTTTGGTTTTGACACACTCAAGGAGTTTGTTTTTTATTTTATTTTATTATTTTTGTTGTTATTTTCTTTTTTAAATTTGGTTTTGTGTGTTTGTTTGCTCCTTGAGTATGTCAAAGGTGGTAGGCCAGGTCCGAGTCCTGGGCGTTTTTGGCGGAATGGATACCCTGCCTTCTTGGGTCTTACCCGAAAGTGGCATCCCTTTTGGGATGTTTTCCACAAAAAAAAAAAAAATACATTATCCACTTATATATTTCAAACTCATTAATTCCAAAAGAAATACACTTTTGACCACTCTTAAAGGAATAGTCAAAGACCTATAATCCACCCTTAAATTAATTAATAAGTAACCTTTCATTTAATCAAGGTTTAAATTCACATAAAATATCCTTTCATTTAATCCATAAATAACCTTAAACCTTTCTTTCACAAATTTGTTTACTAAGAGTCAATCAAATTTTCCACAAATTTATTTCCTAAGAAACCTTCAAAATTTACCACAAATTTATTTCCTAAGAATCATGCAAATTGATCCCAAAAAATCGCTCAATTTATCCACGAAATTGATTCCCAAACAATCACTCAATTTCTCCACAAAACTGATTCTAAACAATTACTTAATTTCTCCATGAAATTGATCCCAAACAATCACTCAATTTCTTCACAAAATTGATCTCAAACAATCACTCAATTTCTCCACAAAATTAGACACAAGTTTCCCTCAAATTTTCCACAAATTTGGACTTAAGTCTCCGTCAAATTTTCCATAAAATTGAACTCGAGTCTCCCTATGAAATATAAACTCCGATCCTTAAACAAGTCATAAATTTTAATTAAATTTTAAAAATAAATATATAAAACACATAGTATTATTCCAAAAAAGGTTTGGACCTTAATCAATCGATCAAAGTCTACAAACATAGGTCAACCATAAACAACCCATAGTCAACGATCATCACAAGGTCAACCACAAGGTCAACGGATCTAACGATGGGTCAAAACTCTTCTTCGCCTACAACTAGCATTGGGCAGCTCCACAAGGAGCGGCCCCTAACCATAACTTGTGGTTGATGTAATAGGGGAGATGAATCCCCTATAAGGCGCACCGTGCCTCCCACACCAACAATGTGGGATATGGGAGATAACAAAGACAAAAACTTATCTTTTTTCGCTTGAATTCGAGGTAAAACGAACATGCCAATCTAAGCAAGGTAGATGGCAATCGATCAACAAGTCAACAACCAATAGGTTGGTAATGATACGATTCCACGTGTCAATGGAATGCGCCACCAACCAACGTTAGGCGGCTCTATAAGAAGCAACCCTGGTCACCACCTGGTGGTCACTTTAAAGAGGGGTTAGTCCTCATTTAAAGCACAGGGTGACCCCCAAATGCTCAATGTGGGATTTACGCCTGACTAAGCCAAAAATAAAAGGTAACTTAACTAGCCAAAATAAACTGAATAAGCCATTCAACCTCCTATGCTAGGTCGACTACATGTTGGTCACCATTAGGGAGGCACCATGTGTCTCAACAAGGTGAATAAATTAAATGCCTAAGGTTTTCAACTTGGGTTAAGTGGTCTTCTCCCGCAATGGCTTCAGTACAGCTACAAGCACGATACAGGGAGAGATTAGGCGTTCAACACAAGCAAACCCATCGATCTAAACATTGATTTACATGCAATGAAGTTTAGGGTTAAACACAATAAAAATGTGTAATCTCATTGCTTCAATTGCTAAAACATGATTCCAACCAAGGGGTCCTCATTTAGTAAATTGAATGATCGATTACAACAAAATTGGGCTACAAATAAATCGATTTGAAAAGGTGTATCTTTTAAAACATTAGGTTCAATTTGTTGTAATGTGTCTTAGATTTGATTTTTAAATAAAATATACCCTCTGATTCGGACATAAGCAAACCTACGCTATTACAATGATGTGAGGCGATTGCACTCAATAAGAAGGTTTTAGGGCAGTAATTTCAACCTTTTTTAAAAGAAATAAAGCAAAAGCCTTAAACAAAGTCGACAATAAAGCTAAGAGAAGGAATATAAGCATCAATGAACCAATGTAAATAATTTACTTAAAGCAAATTTAATATGAGTGTAGAAAAATAATATTGGGCATAAGGAAACTCCAACCTGAAGCTTCACCTTATGAACCTCCGAGCAGTCTCCTATTTTCTCTTAGATTGCCAAGGTTGCCTCCCATATTCCTCCTTTGTTACCTCCACCTCTCCCTTCATTGCCTCCTTCCTTTGTTTTTTTAATCCAAATCGTTCCCTTTTCTTTCCTTTCCATGAGCCCCAAGAACATCATGCACTCTTTTCCCCAAAATCATAATGCTCATCTGACTCACCTTTTTCAAGTTGGTAGGGGGGAAGGGTACCTTTCATTAAGGGCAACCCACTTGCTTAGACCTAATTGACATAGGCCATAATTCTAGTTTCCATAATAGCCATATTTTAATGTATTAAAAAATACTTGCTTCTTTTGGAAAGTCAAAAGAGACTCATGCTTATATAAAAGTATTAAACAATTCATGACCTTGGTCATATTAATTGAAGCTAGGAGTGAGGTTGCCCCCTAAGGGGCCTAGCAAATGGTCTAGTGATTTAACGATTAGTAAATCTAAAGGCTAAAGGAGCATGGAAGGTTGAATGATGAGTTGATATTTGGAGTGTCAAGGAGCATGGAAGGTTGGGTTGGTTGAAGGAGCATGGAAGGCTGGATTGGTTGAAGGAGCATGGAAGGTTGAAATGGCTGAAGGAACTACAGTGGAAGGCTAGGATGTTGGGTGGAAAGCTAGGATGGCTAAAGGAATGTGGAAGGTCGATAAGTTTGAAGGAGCATGGAAGGTTGGGCTAGCTGAAGGAGCTATATCGAAAGGTTGGGATGTTGAGTGGAATGTTGGGAAGGCTAAAGGAGCGTGGAAGGTTGCTTAGGCTGAAGGAGCATGGAAGGTTGGCCTTTGTTAGGTGGAAGGCTTGTTTGAGATTAGATCAGCTGAGGGAACCACAACAACAGGTTGGGTTGTTGAGTGTAGTGCAATAATAGGTCGGGTTGTTGGGTGGAAGGTTGGGTCAACTAAAACCCCTTGTTTTTATCTTTGGTGTGTTTGTGGGTTTGGAACCCACAGGTATTGGGGTGGTTTTTTCTCCCTCTTTACAACAAAAAAATGTACGAAGGATTAGGATTTTTTTTAAACGTCTCATCTTTTAGGAGCCATATCTTCGTGAAAAGTTATCTAATTCAGTTGATTCTTGGACCAGCTTGTGCAAAATATGAATAGCTTTAAAATGAGTGGTCATATGCAAGAATCTAAGCAAAATTAAGGGATATTCAACCTTGTGAAGTCAATCATTTGAAACAAGGGCAATGATGATTTTTCAAGTCGCGAAAAATAAAACTGCAAATATTTGTCAGCTAGGGTTCGAATGATGGGAAAAGCAATGAAGGACTACGGCTTTAGTGATGAAGGAAACCAACAATCCATATTTGGTAAAGCGGACTATGATAATGCAATAAATTAGAAATATTACTCTACTAATAGATAGTACATGTGAATTTTTAGCATTGTGAAGGCTATTATAGAAAAATATCAAGAAAGATGCTAAATTCTGGAATAATTGTATTCATATAGAAAATTGAAAAGATCTAGAAAATGAAAATCAAGAATTTAGATATTTTATGTAAAATGATGTAGGTTTCTAGCTATAACATCTCAATTGAGATGAGAAGTGTATTTATTTATAAACTCTCAAGCTCTAAAGAAGAGAGTTGTAATTTATCAAGGGTGGGGATCCGAGTACAACCCCTTATTATCCAACAAAAAATATATATTAATTGAAGCTATGATGTGCATAAAATAGATATTAATCAATTGTTTTGCTAAACAATTTAAAAACATTATCAAAGCAAATATTAATTTGTTAGCTTAATATTGTAATGGTTAGTCATTTTAATTAAAAATCATTATATGCATAAAATAATATTGATCAATTCCTTTGCTTAACAATTTAAAAGCACTATCAAAGCTAATATTAAATTGTTAGCTCAATATTGTAATGGTTAGTCCTTTTAATTAAAAACCATTATATGCATAAAATAATATCAATCAATTTCTTGGCTAAACAATTTAAAAACATTATCAAGGTAAATATTAAATTGTTAGCTCATCATTGTCCACCTGCAAGCATGGTTAGCCCTGCAAAACCATAAAAACTTAGCAGCACCATAATCATAAAACATAACCGATGTTACATCATATCCTTGCATATTCATAACACCAACAATGTTAGACATTAAAACAATAAGTCCAATTATATTGTCTTCTCAACAAGGGTCTTTCCAAGGCAGGTTGTGATAGGGATTTTGGTTGTTAGTGGTATTATTGTTGGTCCTGGAGCTGTTCTACCTGAGAATGTAGACCCTATGTTCGTGGGTCCTAAGACGTTTTTGTATGCGATCCCTTCTATGAATTTTGTGTTGGGCTGGAAAAAGGTTCAAATTTTAAATGTTGATGTGTTGTTAGTGGTAAAGTTGCTGATCTTGGAATTAATTTACCTAAGAACGTGGATCTTATTTTCGTGGGTCTTGAGAAGTTCTTGCAAATAATCCCTCCTGCGATCATTGTGTTGGGTGGGAAAAAGTTTCAAATTCTAAATGTTAATGTGAGCGGGATTTTGATTGTTAGTGATAAAGCAGCTGGTCTTGGAGTTGTTTTGCCTAAGAACGTGGATCTTGAGTTTGTGGGTCCTAAGATGTTCATGTAGGTAATTCCTTCCATGACCTTTATGTTGAGCAAGAAAAAATTTCACATTTTAAATACAGATGTGAGTGTGAACCTAGTAGTTAGTGTTAAATCTAATGATCCTGGAGCTAAACTGTCTAAGAACGTGGATCATGATTTTGTGGGTCCTAAGAAGTTCTTGCAGTCTTTGCAAGAAAATCCTTCCATGGTCTGTTACCTGGGCAAGAAAAATCCTTAATTTTTAAACTCAAATGTGAGAGGGATTTTGGGTGTTTTTGAAAAAGTTGGTGGGCCTAGTGTGGATCTTTTTGAATGTATGGACCCTAAGATTATAAATCTCGAGAAGGTTATTTAGTGGTCCTGGAGATATTTTACCTATTGGAATTGTACCTTTTGGTTGTGTTATGATTTTGCATCCCACTCTTGGGTGAAAGGAAGGCCTTGGGTTTGTAGATCTGGAGAAGCTTTGGCAAGTAACCTTGGGTTTGTGGATCCTAAGAAGGTTTTTCAAAATTACCCTGGGATTATGATTCTAGGGAAAAACTTGCAAATTTTCCATGGAAACATGGATTCGGGGAGGCCCCCATAGGAAAATCCTTCCTTGGCCTTTGGCACAAGAGAGAAATATTTTCAAAATTTTTATTTAAGTTTGAGCAGGCATTTGCAATATTGGAAGGAAATCTTTACCCCCTAGGATTGTGTTTCCTAGTTTGGACAGTGAAGTTTTAAAATATAATTTTTGAATTTTAAAGGAGCAGGATTTTGGTCGATAGCATGGATCCTGAGTCTCTCCTTTATATTCTTGTCTTGGTTTGGTTTTTTGCAATTTTTGTTCGGTTTGGATCCTGGTAGATTCATATTTCTCTTCAATGTTTATGTTTTGTTCTCCCTACTTCTAGGATCCTGCTCTAGTTGTCGAATCTTGTCTTGTCTTTCTTTAATGTCCTTTTGAGTTTCTTCTACAACCTTCTTTTCGAGGCTTTTTTATGATATAAAAGGTTTAGGGACCCTTTCAAAACCCCTTATTTGGTTTGTAAAAGGTTCGAGGACCCTTTAAAAACCCCTTCTTCTAGCTAATGAAAAAGTTTACATGGAATATATAACTTATCTATTTTTTTCTTTATTTGAAGAGCTTGAAATATGAGGTCAGATGCATGCTGCTCACGAAGAAAAAATCAAACTGCTCCATGTGTGATTGTTGTACGCAAGATGCCCTGATCTGGGAACTATGCATCGGGATCTGATATGGGCTTCGATTCCCTGCACTCATGCTGTTGATATTCGAATCGAGATGTATTGGCCAAATTGGACTTTTCAGTCTCAAATAAATTGGTGCACTCATATGGTGTTTGTTTTGGCATTCACAGAATGGTCAATAATCCAAGTGAAGATAGATGATCTGCGTGCAACAACGAGCCTGGTGGAATAGCTATGGAAATACAAAGAGTTTCACATCGAGCTGTAGATACGGGATACGAAGCTGAAGATCTCGATTTGCTACCGCGTCGAAGAGATCCACCTGCCACTGATCGTCGTTTATCTCCATCCGTCGTTTTTACTGCTGAGGCTGGTGCTGCTGTTAGATTACTTTGCCTTGGTATATTATCATTGAGGTTGGACGTATTTGGTATATTGGTATATTTTATTAATGCTAGTTTTATTGAGGTTGGGCGTATTAATGTGCATTCTCTATGTTTTTTTATTTGGTACCTATTTTGTGTCCATTGAATATCAGTGCTAGTTCAGTTACACTGGTAAGGCATCCAGAGTTTGTGTGCATCAATAGCCCTGCGGTCCTCCACGTAGCAGTTTTAATGGCATATGCAAGCATGGTTCTTGTGCTTTCCTATGATGAGCTCCGAGTAGTATGTGAGTTATCACCATTGTGAAACTGCTGGGGTGACGCGTGATGGCATGCGACCTACCCAAATTGACATGCATGAATGGCATGTTGTTTTAGTTAATGCTACGTAGAAGAAAACCACCAAATGTAGAGAGGGAAAAATGCTTGATAGGGAGTTGTGGCCACAAAAAAAAATATTGAAGGAGACGTTTTGAATTTGTCGCCCATGAGATGCATTTAGTAGCGGACAATGGCCACTCCATTGTGTGCATTTCGTGGAAAAATGCTTAGAAATTGTTATAACCAACATTTGAGATAAAGTATATGTGCTTGAAGCTGAAGGTCGTCGTACGTTGTGTGAGGAGATCGATGGCAACTACTATATTTTGAAATTTTTTTATTGTTATTTATGACGGAGAGGTCATGATGAGGGGTGGATCAGATCTCTTCAGCAAGGTTGATGGCGAATAATTGGAGACTATGAAGGCACAGGTCGTGAAGACGACCATGTAACAAATATGCACACAACGATGTTGGGAGAAACAACGGGTCCATGGTGTTGATGCGGATGCTAGAACAAATCCATCAAAGGCCATTTTTTTTAGGCATACGTGAAGGTAGTGTGGTTTTTTCACACATGATGGTGCTATGTTGTGTGATGGAGCTCTACGAACGAATGTGGGCTTGATTTCTACCACATTTGGTAGTCTAGGACACTGTACGGGTGCGACGTTGATATGGCTATCGAACCGTGGTAGCTATGAATCTCAACCTTCCAATAAGATGTTGGTATATTTTATATCTGTGGTGGCCAATTTTAAAATATGATGTTCAGTTTTTTTTTGTGGACGTAACAAGTTTTTTCAATCCCTTGGGTTGAAAATTCCTGCATTGAGTTGGGATTCGACGTGGGGAACGAATGTCCCACCCTCACACCCAATAAATCCCCTCAAAAGTGGTGTAGGGGTCCGGTGGATTCAGGGGGCAGATCGAGTATTTATACTCCTCTAGCGGAAAGGGCCGCATATGCATTTCAAATTTTCCAACTCCTACGAACGTCACCATAGCTAGGGTATGGCATAGGTGGACAAAGCAGGTGGATGCGCCATCTGAAAGGTGTTAAGCAAAATCAGGTGTTTTGCGCAAATCATGATATTTTTGGTGTTTCTGAGCCAGTGATGCTATAACAAAACTTGGACGTGGCAGATAAAAAGTTTTCATTGAATATAATGGTCGACGCATGTATGGCAACAACCTCTAATGTGGTGATGTTGCAGGCAACGAACAATGTGGTGGCAAATAGAATTGTTGTTGCTATTGATTTCCCATGCCAGTTTGCACCCAGTTTTGGCGCTATTGTCAAGCTCCTCGATGCATGTCTCTCCATGCGGATGGTATAAAGGAAGTGCATCAAATCTATATTTGCATTAGTGGAGTAATATTTTAATGCAAGTTACTCGGTTGTAAATGCATTCTTTAGGGGTCATTTGACAAGGCTACTTTTAGTCTTAAATTTGATTATAGTGGGGGTAATTTTTTAAAAATGCATGGGCCATATAATGTTTTTTTACGAAGAGGATGACCATATTTTATCCTAAATGATTTTACAAGGGATGGTGGAAGGCCTAAATGGTTTATATAATTTCCTTTGAAAGGAAAATTTGGAATGATGTTTTTTATTAACTTGTATTCCGCCAATGAATGATGCCAAGAATATTCATGGGGAATATTCTCTGATGCTAGGAATATTTTAGATTCTTGTCTTTTTTTTAAGAGCTTGAAAAGTTGGGGGCATATTGGGGGCCACCCTTCTCGTAAATTAAACTTGGGTCTCTGCTAGGAGAGCCCAATGCCTTTTGCTATTGCGGTGTCCTGTCGGGACATATAACCTATCTAATTTAATATATAACTTACAACTTATTTTATTTAGTCATAGTCCTTTTTAATGATAATATAATTACTAGGTAAGCTCAAAATAAATTAAACTTGAGTCCTCATTGTAGTCTTTGTTCTTGCTTTATCACTATTTTAGATTTATTAGGCTTGAAAACTATTAATTTTAAGGTATAAGTGAAGAAAAAATTGTACACTTGTCGTTTTAGGATGTTATTTTGCGTGCTTGCTCCTTACAATGCCTTTATTTGAATTATGCAAGTGGAATAAAATTGAATGTATTTGGGTGATAAAAGGGTTAATTGGAATCACAAATACATTTAAGATAGATAAATAAATGTTAGGGATAAAAGTACATTACTAATGTCTTTAAGGAATTAAAAGTTATCTTTCTAGATCTTATTTTGAAAGGCAAGGATGGATTTTTTTTTCTACAGATTTAGAACTATCAATTTTTGTAACATGATATATAAAAATGTCATGAAGTTGATGGTTAATCACTTGAAATCAATTCATCCTAAAATTATTTCAAATGAATAAAATAGATTTGTGATAGGAAGAAAAATTATCAATGGTCTCATTATCTTGTATGAGACAATGGACTCTACTATACGTGACAATAATATGAGAAACAATCTTAAAATTATGTTGGCAAAAAATGAATAACAAAATAAACTACTAATACTTAGACAAGTTCCTTTAGAAATTTGACCTCTCAAGAAGTTGAAGTAGATGGACTATGTAGCACATCACAACCCCTAAATTACTAGGCACAATTGATTACATCCAAAAAATGTTGTTTCTCTACTTATAGAGGAATTAAACAAGGAGATGTTTTTTTCCCATATATGGTCATAATTACATTAAAAGATCATAGGGCATCTAATTCATAATTAAGAATATTGGGTTCGACTAAAGGCTTAATATGCCACCCCTCATCAAGTTAATGCATCTACAATTTATGGATGAAATTATGTATTTAAAAAAGCTTGTCTTGGAAACAAAAAATGTTAACAAGGCACTCAAGGAGTATGGTAATACAATAGGATGAAGGATTGATAGAGATAACTTTTTGTAATCAACCCAACATTTCATTATTTCATTATCAATTGAGTTTTAGGCTTCAAAAGCTCTCTATTGTCTAAATATTTAGGGGTCCCATCATTCTATGGAAGAATAAAAAAGATTGTAGTCAAGCCTTTTAGATAGGTATTCAAAGAAACTAGTTAGGCTAAATGGCTCTTTGTAGCAGCTAAACACAACTATCAAATTGATGTTTCAAGCAACATTGATCTACATGATGATGGTGTTACAATCTCCTAATGAAGTCTTGAATCTTACAATCAAATTCAAATAAGACTTTTTATGTTAATGATAGGAATATTGGTAGCACTTGTCTTTAATAAAATGAATAAATGTATATCCTACAAATATAATGGGGGAGTTAGGATCTATGATCTAACATACATAATCAAGGCATTAGGAAGAAAATGTCTTATGGACTATTTACATAGGCACACATATAGTTTGAAGTGGAATAGTCATCAACAAGTACTTAATATGTGATGATCCAAATAAAATATTCATTAATGGCTTTAAACACAAATGGATCATCAATTTTGATATATTTAACTAGCTATTAAAATATTATAAAAAGAATTTGGGGTGGAGAATTGGGACATGAAGTGAAATAAGGTTTTGGAAAGATACGTGAATTTTTGAAAGATTGTTAGTAGAGATCCAAGAATTAAAAAATTTATGGTCCGTGTTGCAATATAGGCATTAATGTCAATAGCTACTTAGAGTGGTCCCCATATGGCGAAATTTAAAAGGATATTCCCTTGGAGGATAATATATAAGAAGAATAACATGATCTAAAATGTTACCCTACAACGGAGGATTAAAATCTAATATAGTGGACATCTTCATTTGGATAACAAGATTTTATAACTACACAATGAATGAGGGCTTTGTGTCCCTATAGGACCCACATGGAAGAGTAGTAAAGCCTATCCAAATGCAAATGTCTTTCTATGGTCTTTCATTACAAAAAAAAAAATTGTTGACTTGGAACTTTAAAAACAAGAGTGTATAGGATTATTTATTTGTATGATTCACCAACATGAGAAGATGACAAATCATTTGTTGGTATATTTCTCGTATTCAAGTAATAACTAGAAGATGTTTTGAGAAAATAAAATGTTATCATTTAATAAAGGGTTTTTGAAATAAATTTGTAGATGATCGGTGCACAATTTGTAGAGAAAAGAGGACATATAAACTTGGAACATTGGTCCATCAATACTCCCATTGGTAATATGGAAGGAAAGGATTTATTGAATCTTCAAACAAAAACAAAGAGACTCGTAAAGCTTATGGAACCTATTTTAGAACAAGATGAAAAATATTATAAGGAGAGATTAGTTTTAAAATGAGAAGTTGATTTGGATTTGCCCTAATCTAGATATAGTAAGGAAAAATGAATGAAGAATGAAGAGCCATAATAAGGTAAGATTAGTTAGAAGAAGAGAAATAAGTTGATTCAGATTTGCCCTAGATATAGTAAAACTTGTTTTTGATGGATTGGTGTTCCCTAATTTGGGCCATGCAGTAATAAGATACAATAAAATATTCATTGTGCTTATGTTTATGGTATTTTAAATTAGGTTTAAGATCAATCACAAATAATGTGGTTAAAATCTAAGCCTTACTAATTAGGCTTGAAATCTATGGTTTGCCATAATATCAAGAAAACAATCATTGAATAAGACTGATAAATTATAGTTCAAGTATAAGACAACTTGAAATATTAAAAATTGCACATTATTGTGGAAGAAATTCTATTTATCCTGAATATATAATGAAATCATGGATTGATAATTCCCCGTACAACTTGAAGAGGTTGATTATACATGTGATTTTGTTGTTTATGAATTCATTGTGATGCATGGTATCCAATCTAAAGGGATCCATGATGAGTTAGATAGAAGCATAACAAAATGGTGTGAAGGAAAAACAACCAAGTGATGTTGACCCAACAAGCTTCACAAACAGGGCAATGTCATTTTTTACCATAACTTCTTCAAATGAATTTGGAATTTAATAAATTTTTAGAGTTGATGAGGAATAAATTTAGAAATATTAGACTATGACTTAGTCTTATTTTTGCTTAATGAGCTTTTATGGTTATTTGTAAAACGTCATCTCGAGTTCATTATCGCTGCAGATGACACTCAAGTGGATAGGAGCGGCCAACTTCTTGTAAATCTTAGGGTTCACTCTTCTAACCTCACCATTAGAAAAAATACCATAAGTGGTCCCCCATTTCCCTACTGTAAAAAAACCAAATCAACCCACTTGGTTTCAAGTGTACTTAAAAAGGGGAAATGAAAAATTTTAGTTTTTTTCTCAACCTCATCAGTTTTACATCTAGATAAGCATGCTTATTCTTTACGGAACCCATTCTATTGCAGATAGAATTTTTTGTAAAGGTGAGATTGGCTAGATCTCAGTCTACATTGCCTTGTCATACTACCACTCCTTCCCGAGTACCCAAGTATGTTTTTGGCGAGGGGTTTTCCTACTTCAGGGCCCATATCACCTGAAGCTTGAACGCATATTTCCCATATCTCGTAGCTTAATTTTTCTCATATATTCTATGAGATATTAGCGTGGCATGCCAGGGCGGATGACAATTCACTACCCTGAATTGTATCATGAGTTTGTCTTACCTTGACCATACCCCAGAAGCCTTATTTCTACGTAAGCCCATATCATTACACAGATTTCCATAAGACTTCCTGCCCGAATTCTAGATGGGTTAAGTCTAAGATTTATGCCCATATCATAAATCTTTTAATTCTCCCCACATCACTGGAGCTTGACTTAACCAATTAGATTGAGAGCTCTGCTCCTTATCTATGGCTGGATTTATGAATGTCTCCCCACATTCAAGTTGTGTAGGTTGTCTGCCCACAACCTTTTTAATAATTAAATTGTCTTCCCACAATTATATTCCATTATGATTTGTATGCCAAGTTTGTATTCTTTTCCTTTAATATATATTTGGAAATCAACTCAAGATATACCACTATTTAAATAAGATTATCTAAAGCTAAGCACAACCCATTTATATATTATCTAAGTATATCCAATTTAAAATTTCTAACCTAATTGAACCATAGAACATCATTTTTTTTATAAAGTAAGTCTTAATATAAACTAGATATATTCGTGAATACTAAATACCACCCTATACTAAACATTAATAAAGTTATTCTAAAATAACATTTTATATCCAAAAGTAAAACTTAAATAGAAAGCCAAACCTCAACCAATACTTAGCTTTGCTCATCTAAGACTTATCTATTTTTCTTTAATACAAGTAAATTAACAATTGTTTTATAATACCTTTGGCCAAGTTTCCAATACCTAATAATTCTCTTGTGAGGCTTCCACCTTATTATCAAACGTTATCCCTAAATTAGATACAATCTCCATCAATGCATAACAAGCAAAAGTTAAACTAAAACCAATATTAAGAATTTCATTTTGCCCCTACCTTCAGGAGTCTGCCCTAAAATGTACTTATGGTTGCTTTGGTTTTTCCAAATTGTTGTCTTCATTTTAGAGTATGAGCCCTAATGTTTACACATCCAATTCTTCTTAGAATCCAGCATTGCTTTCCCAGATGGCAGCCCTAAACCAATTTTATAAAGATAAATTGTTTTATAGTTTATATGCCATTATTAAAGCCATCATTTAAACGATTCGTGAAAGGAGAAAGTATAAAGGAGACATTAATATAAGATTTACTTTAATTGAAACTTAAGAGAAGATTCTAAACAATTTTAAAAGAAAAATTGCATGGTTTAGAAATTAATAATTTATATAGTTTAAGCTTTAACTACCCTTGGTTAAATTAAAGATAACTTGAAAACTTAACTCAATTAAATTTTCCTTCTCAAATTAAGAGGACCTAAAGTGCCCTTAAGCCGATTATATATGATATCTTAAACTCTTAAAAACTTTTCTCTAAATATTTTTTTGATAAGTAGCTATTGTATTTACAGTGGGTTTTAACTAGGATCCCAAAACCTGATTACATAAGAGTTGGAAATAACATGCCGAGAATAAGCCATTACAACAAAATTTTGGGCCCAAGGCACCAATATCCTGAAAATGAAAAACAAACAAAAATCCCGCCCAGCGGGAACAGGTAAATTTGAACAATCCCGTCCAGTAGGAAACCACCATTTTCGAAGGAAGATAAGTTTGAAGATCCCGCCCAGCAGGGAGAAGCTAAAAACCGCCATCGTGTAAATCCCGCCCAGCGGGGAGAAGCTGAAAACCGCCATCGTGTAGATCTCGCCCAGCAGGAAGCAACAAAAAACCATTATAATATAAATCCCGCCTAGCGGGAAGCAGTCGAAAAACCACCAAAGAGTGAATCTAGCCCAGCGGGAAGCAGCTAAAATCCATTCCAATGTAGATCCCGCCCAGCGGGAAGCAGCAAAAACCTCTACCAAGTGAATCCCGCCTCTTGAGAAAACCAGTAGGAAATGAGAAAAACCCGCCCAACGAGAAACCCAACGGTTTTGGAGAATCCTGCCCCACGGGAAACCATCCTGCCCATAAAAAAGGGGGAATCCCGCCCAGAAGGAAGCAGCTAAAAACCATCAAAGAGGAGATCTCGCCCATCGGGAAGCAGCCAGAAAGCACCACCAAGAGAATCCCGCCCCCAGAACAACCAGCAGGAAAAGACAACAGGTTAAGGGACCAGGGATACAGGGACTGGGGATCCCGGTAGGAAGAGGTAACAACCACAAATATGGGATCCCCGGGAGCCTAGCCTGGGGGATCCAGGGTCTGCATGCATAGATCAGATCCCCCCATGATTTGAAAAATGTAGCAGAACCTAGAGAACCCCAACAACAGGGGCCAAGAATCCCATCCTTGCACAAGATAAACTTCAGGGAACTGGTACTGAGGCTGGGAACAGCCCTAGGCAGAGAAAAAGCCCCCCCAAGGCCAAAAAAATGCCTAGGGTGTCCACCAAGGAGCAGAACCAGCACGAAGAAGCCTCCAAGTGGGAAATCGAAGAGGGCCCTCCCCACAGGGACGGGACCAACAACAACCACAGGATCCCAGAGAGGATTCACTAGCAAAAAGGGGAAAGAGGCCCCCCTAGACCACCCCCAAAGCAGTAAGTACCTCAAAGGAAACCCCAGGAAGCCTTCAAAAAACCCAACCACTCACCCCCACCACCCAGAGAACCGCAGGGAACTAGATCCACACCAAAAACCTGCAGAAAACCCCAAGGGGAAGCCTGAGGGAAAAAAAGGGAAGGGATCTCGAAAATAGCAAGGAACCCTGGGAAGCACCAGGCCAAAAAATCAAACAAGGGAACCTTGACTGACTTGGAGAGGTGCAGAAAGAGGAGAAGGATCTCTCTCAAGGAGATCATCTGCAACAAACAATCCCAAGGAGGGGTGACCTGGGATGAGCCAAGGACTGGGCAGAAACCAGGGGAGGGGGAGCAGGGAAGGGATCGGGACCCTCCCCTCTCTACTTTTTTCCCTCTCCCCATTCACTTCCCTTTTCTCTAAATATTATATATATCTACATATCATATTCTTATGTCATTATGTGGCAATCTGCGAAGGTAGTGTTTACTACTTTATTCGGTGACGATGTTCACCAAAGTATATCATCGCCTCTCGAGTGTTTAGTTCAATTAAATTATTATTATAATTCAAATTCTTATCAAATATTATTCTTAATAATAAAACCTTTATAGTTTACGATATCAAATTTACACACAAAACTAGATTGAATTTCTTCTTCCTAAGTTTATAGCAATACCAAAGCACTCCACTTGTCACACATAACCAAGGTTTTATTCGGCCGGTATGAGGAGACAAAATTAATGTTTATAGCTCATATCTCTTTTCAGAGGAGTTCAGACAGAATGCCATATACGACTTATCTACTCAAGCTAATATGTATATATTTATGAAAGTGCTCCCCTTTCCAAGACAAAATAGTTTAATAATAATAGATAAATAGCACTAATACTTTCACGCTTTTTAATATTCACGAATTCTCAAAACCAATCAAATTATCACGTATTTGCTCTTTTAAAACATACATTAGTCCATTTCTAATTATTTTAATTTTATTCACTCCATTCTAGTCATAATATTTGTATAAATAGTTGTGCAATTTAATTGTAACTTGGTTTATGTCCTTTGTATTTTTTACCCTAAATTTTATCAATTCAGAGCTTTCCTACTATCTCGCGATTCCCACTTATTAAACTGTGACGAAAAAAAAATTATATTTTCTTAATTCGATTTCAGAGAACATCTTAATTGCTTTCTAACAAAAAAAACATTACCAAAGAAGACGCCTTGTGTTTTATAATCATGCCGATAATGCTCGATACGCAGAGCACAACTCATTATTTTCAGCAATCACAGATTGTATGAGGCTTACTTTCAACTAAATGATCTAGTTCCTACCAAATCTCAAGGATGCTGGTCGTAATTTTTCCAAAGATTGTTATAGTTTTTACATCTTTAGTGGCTCTTGGCTTCTGGCAGAACGCGTTACTATGCTTCTCGATATTCTAAAAACCCTTTCCCTATAAACTTACTTCAATACAACTATAAATTCTTTAACGCTATGTTGTTGGACAACAATTTAGGGTTTTTGTTCAAAAATATTTCCTAGATAAATTGTTTTGGACAATACCTCGAAAAACCACACAGATCATATTCTATAATGAATTAGGGCTTACGTTGAACATTGCAACGAAACGTTTTTACAAATGAGAAAACAATATTTATATTTTATTTCCTATTTGTTAAAATATATTTTTCAACTTAAGCTTCAACATTTAAATACCCTGTTTGAAGCACAGTTGCTCCATTGACCAGACACACTAAAGCTTAAATAAGTTTTTTTTTTTAAAACGACTATTTCCTTCTATTGGAAGAGAAACTGTTGATACCAATATCAGAGACACATACTTTGTTTTAAAAAAAATAAAAAATAAAACACGAATATTATCTAATTACATATCAGACAACTACTTTCCTATGATATGGTTCTTGTATTATTTTAAAAGTAATAATAATAAGCTAATGAAGCAAGGAGATATACACTCATTCTCTTCCACACATATATTTAGAACAATTTTTTTTTTTTTTTTTTTGAATTTACATGGTGGAATTGGTAGCCGTCACGAATCCGGGTAGGCTGTCCAGCTTTTATGGCCGCCACAGTATTCTGCGCTGTCCGCCCTAAAAGCCGCCACACAGATCTTCGCGCAGTCCGCCCCTATAACCACCATGCCACAATCATTTTAAACCTTTTATGCCATTGAAAGCACCAGGAAATGGACAAGCGTTCAGTCCGACGAAGCCGAGATTTGAACCTTGGACCTCCGGTCCCCTTATAAGGTTTGGATGAACCAATTGATTTCGAACAATTTTAAAACATACAAATTTCTCATATTTCAAATAGCGATACATTAATAAAAATAACACAAGGATTCATGCTTTGAATGCATTAGCACTTTCCAAATATCTTCCTACAACACATTTCTTATACAATAAATTCTGGAAACGTAGACTCTTCTCTTTACAAAGTGATAACTCGTCATTTAGAAAAGATTACATCATTTTTTGGGCAGAATTTCATTACGCTTCAGAAAATATCACATATACGTTTTCAAATATTGATTAAAAGTACTGAAACCTCAGTGAAAGACACAGTACATATTTATTCCTTCAGAGTCCTCATTCTTCAAATTTGAAAATCGGTGGATGACAAGGGTCAGAATGACCCCTAATTAATGCAGTGCAATGCATCTAGCCCTATAATGCAAACTATATATATATATATACCTCTACAAGAATTTCCAATACAAATGTAAAGCTTCATTTCTTGGTCGTTTAATTTCTTATAAGGGAAATTTGATTTCACCCAACACATAGATTTACTATTGCAGAAATAAAGAAAAGTCATCTTTTAAATTCACTTTCAACATCTTAACCTTATCAATATAAATCTAGCAAAGCTTTACTAAATACCATACTAAATTAAGATATATATAGTGAGGGTCCGACCTTACTACCCAGCTTGCTGTCGCAGCCGCAAGTCTCGTTTTGATCATACAAAAACACTTTCAATCTAGGAATCCTTCTTCTTTCATGAGGACCATCCCCCCTCTTTTTACCCTATTTTCATTTTTATAACCAGACGAATTGTTTAAGTCACAACACCTGTAGGATTCGAGTAAGCTTGCCCTCATCCCACATATCAAGCCATCACCGAAGCATTTTTAAGTTTATATGATTTTCTTTCGCATTTCTTGCTTTTAAAGACTATATAAAGTTTTGATTAAATTTGTGTTTGTATTTATAGCGGGTTTTAACAAGGATCTCAAAACCTGATTACATAAGCAATGGGCCTAGGGCATCAATCCCTTGAAACTGAACACCAAAACAGAAATCCCGCCCAGCGGTAACAGTAAGCATGAAACAATCCCTCTCGGCGGGAAACAAACAAATAAGAAAAAAAGTAGTTTTGGAGATCCCGCTCAGCGGGGAGTAGCCAAAAACCACCATCGAGAAGATCCCGCCCAGCAGGAAGCAAAGAAAAACCGTTACAATAAAATCCTGCCTCGCGGGAAGCAGTCAAAACCACCACAAACAGTCCCACCTAGCGGGAAGCAACAGGGAAATCCCGCCATCCGGAAACCAAGCGAGAAAGAAAGGATCTCGCCTCGCGGAAAAGCGACGGATTTGGCGGATCCCGCCCTATGGAGAAACCATCCCGCCCACCGGAAAACATTCAGTTCAACGAGAGCCATCCTGTAGGAAGCCGACGACCAAGCACGAGAGAGGATCCGATCCATCGAGAAGTGACCAGAGAGTTGCACCACAAGGAACCCGCCCCGGAAAACGAGAAGAGGATCCCAAGAGCAGGGACCAAGAATCCCGTCCAAGCACAAAGCCTGTCGAGGATTCACAAGAAAAAGGGGGAAGCTGTCCAAACCCTAAACCGTCACCTCCACCGCACTGAGAAACGCAGGGGACCAGATCCACGCGAATCACTCGCAAAAAACCCCAGGGGGAAGCCTGAGGGAAAAGGGAAGGGATCCCCAACCAAACAGGGATCCCCCGGGAAGCACCGATCCGAAAAAACAACCGGGGAAACCCTAGCCGGCCGGGAGGGGCGCAGATAGTGGAGAAGGATCTCCCCCCAGGAGATCATCTGCAAACAACCACTCCCCGGGAGGGATGACCTGGGTTGAGCCAGGGACTGGGCAGAAACCAGGATCCATGGGAGGGGGAGCAGGGGAGGGACCAGAGCCCTCCCCCAAGTTTTGATTAAATTTCATTACGTATTTTAATTTTATTATTTATTATTAATTATTTTTATTATATATATTATTATTATTTCATAACTATTCTATTTTATTTATTATATTTTATTAATTAGGTTTATTAATTATTTTACCTCACCTTTCAAGCAAAAGTTTTATACAAAACACCTAAAAATGCAACTAAATGTGTCGTTGGCGGAAGCATTACCGGTAGGAATTCTCTGATTCCTTATATTAAGCATATACTTCGCCACTCATCATTTCCCCTGACTTACCTTCCACTGGTTTCCAATTTGTCGAATCGTTCGTTTCTTTAATCGTGTATCCACCTAAGTGGTCACCTGTTCCTGCAATCACATAAGACTTTAAGCAGTACCTTGTCCTTGAAGATGATATAAGCAATAATAAGCACAACAACTAGGGTTGTTACACCTACACTACCTTGTATGGGATAACTTTACCATGATGTAGGGTCACCCTTTAAGGCCCATATCACTTAAAGGTGATGCTTATTCCCTAACATTGCATACTAGCATCTATATAATATTACTATGATGTAATGCCTTAGTGATTAGTTAGTTCCATCTACCCATGAAACTAACTAAGATCATTACCACTCACCTGATAATGATCATGGTTACAATTGCCTACCTACAAGGTACCACCACTAAACTTCCTTGGTTGGTGTAAATGACCATCCTAAGCCTTACCTCTAGGATCACCCAAGCTTCACTGCTAGGGTCACCCAAGCCTCACCGCTAGGGTTTGTCAAATATTTTTACTAAAATTACCTATTTAATTTGTCTACTCATAAACTCAACTAGGATTGGGTGCAACTCAACTTTAGGGTTAACTAATATGGTGCTTAACAATCATACCCATAATAACACCCCTTAACTTATGGGTCCTACTCAACATTTTTGTCTAACTCACAAAAATAAAGTGCTATAATAAATCATATCAAACTCAATACTAACATCAACATCTCATATTGATAAAGACTATAGAATTTAGATACTTCATTCCATCATAACACTAGAATTAAGTATTTCCTTTATTTACATGAAAGGAAGTAAAACATCACCCAGGTGTTATAGGTGATTTGGAGAGGAGAGGGCAATCCTCCAAGGGAGGTCCCAGGTTCAAATATTCACCCTACAAAAAAGCTGAATTGGGTATCCAAAATCCAATTGATAATGTTGGTGCGGGCAGGGTCGAGTGCGACTCCCGGGTGACTTTGACGGTGTAGAACCCCCTGTTCGTGGTCTCTCAGACCAAGGCAGCTCCGCAAAGGGTTTTTCGCCTTAAAAAAAAAAAAAAAGGAAGTAAAACATCATCTAGAAATCATAACCAAATTTTATTAATTAAATTCTCCTATTATTCCATCATCTTCTTCAATAAATACAATTTATCTATCTCGCTATCTATATTTCTTTTCAAAAGGAACTTAACATAGAAAGAAAGCAATAATTCATCTTTCATCTATTTAACAAAATTTATGATAATATATCAAGGATGTTTACAAAGATATCTATTCCTTCATCATAATCATTACATATCATATCTTCTACATATGACACCTTTTAAGCATTTCTCATATCCAAATACAATACTATATTTCAATATATTAATACATAATGGTCACTAGTCTCATCTTCTTTTTAATATCTTCTACTTGATAAAACTTATCTCCATCGGTATTTTGAACTTAAGTATAGGGATTAGGACAACTCTTTGAATGAATATGCAAACCTAACATGCATCATACAAATAAAATCATCCAAAAATAATGTAAGAACATGCATCATGCAATTAAATTCAACGACAATGCAAGATCTTAGTTTCATAATAGACTTCAAACCATTATTTTGATGTAGGGGTTCACTCTTCTAACCTCATTGCTAGAAAAGACGCCATAAATGGTCCCCCCATTTCCTTACAATACCCTTTAAGAAATAACTTGACCACAGTGTGAGGTTACTCTATAAGGCTCATATCACTTAAATGTGATGTCGATCCCCTAACCCTATATATCTCTTAAAGTGACGCCTATCGCCTTAAGGCCCATATCTCTTAAGGTGGTACATTTATGTAGGATTATTATGGTGTAATGCTTATTAATAAAAAATGAGAGAAGTCATACTTCTCTCACTCAATTATGGTTCTCTTGCAACACAAGCCACATCCATCTATTTGGATAAACTTATAACCCTTCAAGATTAGATAATAATTTCCTCATAGACTTATTTTAATACATTATCTTTGATAATAATTCTTACAATCTTCTTTTATAACATGGATTTATTACTCTCATAATAGACCTGTCTATAATCCTTATATTTTCATAAAAAAAATTAATATTGATTATCAACCAAACACATTATTTAATCAATATTGATAAGACAAAATTCATCAATCCTTTATTAATATCAATTAATAATTTCAACCCTATTAATTAAAAATGACTTAATAAAACTATTAATTAATTACATAATTAATAAATTAATATTATTAATAAACAAACCCATTATTTTTTCAATATTAAAAGGATTAAAGTCTTCAGTCTTCTGTTAATATTAATTAATAGTTTCAACCTTGTTAATTAAAATTAACTTTATAAAATCAAGTGGCATTAGCTCAACTAGTTAGATTCCTCAACATTTCAAGGAGGAGATCCAAGTTCGAATCTTGCCAAATGATACATGGATAATATCCAAGCTTTGTTGTAATACCACTATGGTGACAATATAATATGGGTGGGGCTGATGTGGAACAACAATCACAAGCACAAGGAAAAGTAAGACAAACTAAAAATTGAGTTTTCATTGACAACACAGGCCTATAAATAGGCATTACATTGTAGGTCCAAGGTAAGTCCAAACTTGATAATTGAACATTAACATTAACATACGATTGACAAGATTATTTATAATAATTAAACTAACTTAATCTCGTCTATCTCGCTAACCAACACGGTAGGAGAGACGTGTAGCTAACCACTAACCTAGGTAGAGAGTTCTAACCATAACACTAACCTAAATATCTAACATAGGATATTTAGGTACTTACCTAGTTTAACCATGAGGAAAATATCTCATGGTAATTACATAATTACATAGAAAAGTAAATGTAATAACCCCACGTAGTGTAATGCAATACACTACCTTATTTTACCCTAACATCCCCCCTTTATTACATTACTTTGATATACAAAGTTTGCTCCGAAACAGTTGAAATTTGACACGTCCAAGTGCCTTTGTAAAAATATCTGCAACCTGTTCGTCGGTGGGAATGTGTTGAAGCTGAATTCTGTGTTTAGGAACTTCATCACGAATGAAATGACAATCTGTATCAATATGCTTAGTTCGTTCATGATGTACTGGATTCTTGACCAAGTTCAAAACACCTGAGTTGTCGCAAAACATGTGAATGGGAAGTTTCTTTGGTAGGCCCATGGTAGCCAAGATGCGACTTAGCCATATCGCTTCACACACAGCTCCACGTGCAGCGCGATATTCTGCCTCAGTTGAAGATAAAGCAACCACCTGTTGCTTTTTACTATGCCATGAGACAGGACCGGATCCAAGATGAAAAACATAGCCTGAGGTTGATTTTCTGTCATCTATGGATCCAGCATAATCAGAGTCAGTGTAACTCTGTAAGAAGAATGAGTTATTCTTCTTATACTCTAGACCATAATCGGCACTACCCTGAATGTAGTGTAAGACTCTCTTAGCTTGCTTTCCAATGGGAGACCTTTGGTTCTTGCATGAACCGAGAGAGATAGTTTACAACATAAGTAATATCTGGTCTAGTATTAGTCAGATAGATGAGGCTTCCAATCATCTGTCTATAAAGTGTTCCATCTACCTGTGGTGAGTCTTCATATCATGATAACTGTAACCCTGATTCCATCGGTGTTGCTTTGGGTTTACAATCAGTCATACGATATTTTTCTACTAAAGTCTTAGCATACTTTGTCTGAGTCACCCTTAGATGATTCTTTTTCTATTCTATCTCAAGGCCAAGACAGTAGTGGAGAAGTCCTAAGTCTATCATATCAAATGACTCTTTCAAGTCATCTTTCATGACTTTAATCATATTCTCTGAATTGCCAGTGATGATCAGATCATCTACATATAACACAAGAATCACTATTTTAGAACTTGTGTTCTTGATATAGAGATTTGCGTCAGATGGACTTCTCTTAAATCCATGTTGCAGTAGGTGACTATCCATTTTTATGTACCATGCTCTTGGGGCTTGTTTTAGCCCGTATAATGATTTGACCAATTTGCAAACATGTTGCTCATGGCCTTCCTCTGCAAATCCAGGAGGTTGAGTCATGTATACTTCTTCTTTTAAGTCACCATTAAGAAAGGCACTTTTTACATCCATCTGATGTAACTTCCATCCGAATTGTGCTGCCATAGCACAAAGTACTCGAATGGTGGTCATCCTTGTTGTAGGAGCAAAGGTTTCCTCATAGTCAAGTCCTTCCTTTTGAGCATAGCCCTTTGCCACAAGACGGGCTTTATGCTTATCTATAGTGCCATCTGCCTTATATTTTATTTTGTAAACCCATTTGCAACCTATGGGTTTCTTTCCTTTAGGCAAATCCACTAGCTTCCATGTTTTATTCTTTATGAGGGAGTTATATTCTGCATCCATAGCTGCCTTCCACTGAGGCGGTCTAAGTGCTTCATCAATTGTAGAAGGTTCATTCTCATCACATGCTTGATAAGTAAACCCTCTCCTCATCTATCTCCATCTCATCTTCCCTTGGTAACTCTCTATCAACAGAAAGGTCTTGAAAATCTGCACAAAGATCATCAACTGAAGTGGATGCTTCATTCTTTTCTTTATGTGACATGCTTCTTGTCTTTGGACGATTGAGAGTAAGATCAGGTGGGGAAGTGAGTTTAGAGTCTTTTATTGTGCTTGTATACCATTTGGGTGGCTTTTTCTATTGTGAAGAAGGAGGTTGATGTTCCTCCTCATCATCTAGGTATATTGATGTAGTGTTGGATGTGAAAGCTTCATCAAACACTACATCTCTACTTACATGTATCTTCTTGGTAAATGGGTCTATCAACCGATAGCCTTTTGAAAATTCATCATATCCAAGAAATATACAAGGTAGGGATTTCTCATCTAATTTCTTTCTTTTCTCCTTAGGTATATGCATAAATGCATTACACCCAAATACCCTTAGATGAGTTATGGAGGGTTTCCTACCACTCCATGATTCCTGAGGAGTCATACCTTCAAGAGCCCTTGTGGGAGCCCTATTCAAAAGATATACTGCAGTTTGAACAGCTTCAGCCCAATAAGTTTGCTCAAGGTTGGCCCCCTTAAGCATACATCGAACCATTTCCATTATGGACCGATTTCTTCTCTCAACAACCCCATTGGATTGAGGAGTGTAGGTTGTTGTTAATTGTCTCTTTATCCCATGTGTTTGTAAAAATGAGGAAAATTCTTTTGATGTGTATTCCCCCCCTCGATCTGAACGGAGGGTCTTAATAAAGCATCCTGATTCCTTCTCAACAAGAGTTTTGAACTGTTGAAAATAGGAAAATGCTTCAGACTTCAATTGCAAGAAGAAGACCCACATCTTCCGTGAGTGATCGTCAACAAACAATTGAAAATACCGTTTTCCTCCACAACTTGTAGACATAGGACCACACAAATCTGTGTGTACCAACTCCAAAGGTACCTTAGCTCGAAAAGAGCTAGGTTCAAAAGGTACTCTATGTTGCTTTCCTGACAAGCAATCAGAGCACATTGGCAATGTAGATGAAAGAGTAGGGAGTCCTTTCACCATTTGATATTTACTCAACTCTAGTAAATATCCTGAACTCAAATGCCCAAATCTCTTATGCCAAAGAGAAGTGGCCTCCTTTGTGGTGATTGCCATTGCAGTATGGGTAGAGGTAATTGCATCTAAGACAAACAAACCATGTTTGTATGAACCTGTTGCTATCTGTTTTCCCTTTTTAGTGATAAAGCAACGTTTCTTTTCTTTGTCCACTGTAAAATTGACATTCATGTTATTGTCCAGGATTTGTGGAACCGACAAGAGATTATTTTTCAATCCTGGAACATAAAGAACTTTTTGAATATTACATTCTCCATCTGGAAGGGAGACAGAAACACTTCCTTCTCCCTGAACTCGATAGGTCTGATCATCAACAATGGTGACCGGTCTACCTTCTCGAGCCTCAAATGTTGCAAACCAAGATTTATCGCCAATCATATGTTTACTAGCACTTGAATCTATGTACCACAAAGAGTCCTTGTGGGAGGAATCTATATGTGTCATGAGCACTTTGTGTGCTCTTTCAGAATCTGAACTAGAATCTTCAGCTGCAATGTGTCCCTGTTGTTGTTTGTTCTTGTTCTTAGGTTTGCTTTTGCCCTTTTTGTTTCCTTGTTCATTGGGTGTTTTGTTCTTAAACCAACATCTTTTGGTTTCATGAGTGTCTTTGTCACAAATTTTACAATACTGCTTCTTCTTCGGAATCTCTTTGGCTTTACCCTTTTCTTGATTAGAAGAAGAACCTTTCTGTTGATTCCACTTTTTCTTACCACCTTGTCTTTTTGAGAAAAGAGCATTGTTAGATGCCTCATCTCTTTGTAGTTGATTAGCTTCTTCTATTTGAAGCATATTTACCAACTCGACAAAAGTTACTGTCCTGCCAGAAACTTGTAGTGAGGTGATCAACATTCGGTAGGAGTCAGGAAGAGCTCTCAAAATGATTGAGTTCAAGACTTGGTCTTCCAGTTTCTCTCCTAAGGATTGCAGTTTTGTTTTCAATTCTGCGACTCTGCAGAGGAATAGCTCTACTGTTTCTCCTGATTTCATATGTAAAGTATGAAGCTGTGTTTGAAGGTTAAGAATCGTTGATTGATTCTTGCCCTCAAAGATGGTACTTAAGGCATCCCATGTTGCCTTACCAGTTGTAGCTTCACTGATATGAGGTTGGATATCATCAGTAATAGCAAGCAAGATCATTAAGGATAGCTTTTTATCCTTTTTATCAAAGTCTCTTTGATCTTGTCCTGGTGATTGAGGTCTAGTGACACTTCCATCCACTATTGACCACAATTCCTCTACAATTAAGATAGCTTTCATCTTAGTCTTCCAAGTTGAGTAATTTGAACCTTTGAGCAGTTGGCTCTCAGTGAGATACTTGTGTATCATGGCCATGTTTTAGGTTTCAAATTTGATAGGACTAAGATGGTGATATCTTGCACTATACTCTCAAAAGAGTATATGGAAGGTGTTTTCAATTTGCCTCTATAAGATATTTAATGGCACCTGCCTTAACACCCTTACCAAGGGATGAAAAGTTGGAGGAATTTTAAGCCAAACAAAATAGAGCAAATGAAACAGGGGTAGGTTTTGAAAACTTGTGATTTTTGCTCTCTAGGATATTTAATGGCACCTGCTTTAACACCCTTATCAAGAAGGATGAAAAATTTGAGGTTATTAAGCCAAACAAAGAGAGTGAATCAAGGTGTTTTGAAGTTTTGACCTTTTGATGGGGAGAAATTACTTGTTTTGAACCTATGCAAAGTTTAGCATGGTTTGTGAGTGAAGTTTGGGTTTTGTGAAATGCTTCTTTGAATGTTTATATTTGACTTTTTAATTGCACACAAAAAACATGAGTGTTTAGTGCAATAATAAAAAACATGAGAGCAACCCAAATTTGTATCACTCTAGGTGTCGGATGCAACCGAAAATGCACCTAGTACAAGCAATTTTGAAGAGAAGGTGTCGAGTAAAATCGAAAATGCACCTTTCTTATTCTGAAGTATCCCCCCTTAATCTTTACAATTTTGCAAACTATAGAATCAATCAAAAAAAATTCTATCCCCCCTTAATGTTTACAAAATGTAGACTTTAGAGCACTCCTTTCAAGACAAGTCGACACACGACCCGCTTTTGAAAGGCTTCCAGAACTAGTCGACACACGACTTAGTTTTGATATAACCCGTAATTATTCAATACTCAAAAATTGGAGGTGCATCAGGATTAAAAGGTTCTCTAATCCTAATGGGACCATAACTTCGATCCAAACCCTTCCAAGGATCAGTGTAAGTATTGAAACGGGGTAAGCTCCTTCTATGCTCTCTAAGCATACGACGAAAATGAGATCTTGTTGTCTGTCGTCTAAGTTCGTTCCTCTTTCGAATAACTCTTAGACGACGAAGAGCTTTTGTGATCCAAGGCTTTTTCTTCATGAGACAAATTTGTTCTCTCAAAACAATTGATTAGAAAATTTTGGAGAATTAAAAATATTAGGAGTCTCAATTTGCAAAAGAAAGGTTTTAAGGATTGTCTCTTATCTCCCTTTTTTTTTTTGATTTAGGAGAAAACAACACACAAAAAAAATTTTGCCTTTTAAATTTTAATGCATAAATTTAATTGAATTTTAGCATAATTTAATTAAGAAAAAAAATTTTGATAAAAAAATCACTTAGTTTTAAAAAAAAAAATGATTTATAATCAAAACTATTGATTCATTAATTAAAAAATAACTAAAAAAAAATTAAATAAATACAAAAAAAATAAAAATTACCTTTTTTTTGAAATACTTTTGCGCCTTGGAAAATTTTTTTATGTTTCTCCCCGTCGGGAGTCGAACTCCCGACTCCGCGGCTATTAGCCCAACGACTGGCGCTCTTGCCAGTCGGGCTACGCCGCCCGATGGGAAAGGAAGGGAAATATCTTCCCTTTCTTCCCGTTCCCGTTCTGAAGCGGGAAAAAAAAATTATTTTCCCCGTCGGGAGTCGAACTCCCGACTCCGCGGCTATTAGCCCAACGACTGGCGCTCCTGCCAGTCGGGCTACGCCGCTCGACGGGAAGGGAAGGGAAAGTCCTTCCCTTTCTTCCCGTCTCCTCTGTGAAGCGGGAAAAAAAATTCCCATGGGATTAATCCCACATCGCCCCTGCGGGCGATGCTTCAGCAATTTAAAAGGGCAAAAACGCCCTTTACTTTTCGATTGCCTATGGGCAATCGGATGTCCCGTCGTGGCCTTTTGCTGCGGCCAGGTGGCGCGTGGCCAGTCCGCCACGCGTCGCGTCCGGGTGGCACGTGGCCAGTCCGCCACGTGTCGCCTCGTCGTCAGTCCGGGTGGCACGTGGCCAGTCCGCCATGTGTCGCCTCGTCTCGATGTGTCCTCTTGCCTCGGGTTCCATGCCCGGGTTGAGTCAAGTCGTCGGCCGCGTCCGTCCGCCTCGGGTTCCATGCCCGAGGTCGAGTCGAGTCCGATCGACCGCATCCGTCGCCTCGAGTTCTATGCTCGGTTGAGTCGGTCCGATCGAGTTCCGGTCCACCTCGGTTCCATGTCGAGGTCTAGTCAGCCGCTTCCTATCAGCCTCGGGTTTCATGTCTGATCTGCCTCGAGATCCGGTCCAGTCCAGTAGCCCCATCCCGTCCAGTCATCAACCTGTTAGATCCACCTCGTCGGTCCGCCTCGGGATCTGTGCCCGAGGTCGAGTCCGCCAGTCGTCAGCCTGTCAGATCCACCTTGGAATCCGTGCCCGTGGAGCAATCCGTCTGGAGCGAGAGAATCTCGCCTTGTCCAGCGCCGAGGGGGAAACCAGGTGAGTTTCGACCATTAGCTCTGATGCCAATGTAGGTCCAAGGTAAGTCCAAACTTGATAATTGAACATTAACATTAACATACGATTGACAAGATTATTTATAACAATTAAACTAACTTAATCTCGTCTATCTCGCTAACCAACACGGTAGGAGAGACGTGTAGCTAACCACTAACCTAGGTAGAGAGTTCTAACCATAACACTAACCTAAATATCTAACATAGGATATTTAGGTACTTACCTAGTTTAACCATGAGGAAAATATCTCATGGTAATTACATAATTACATAGAAAAGTAAATGTAATAACCCCACGTAGTGTAATGCAATACACTACCTTATTTTACCCTAACATACATCACATATTTCGGATAAGATTGCATTCAATGTTTTCAATGCACCTTTATCCGTTACAACAACCATAATTACAAACACATAACCATTAAAATATAATAATTTGTTACATGGAAAATACCACACCTAATCATACACCTAATGCTTATCATTCCTCCCCATCGTATAAGCATTGGCCTCCAATGCTTCCAAAAAATAAGAAATATGGTGTGGCTCCCAGAGGCTGTGGAGATGCTCCAAAATGAAATGCCATGTAGATGCAACGTGGATTGCCAATATAAGTGGGTATAAATGGCAGTGTCCGATAGACCACCAAATGCTGAAAGTTTTGCAATGTGAAGAAAGTAGGATTTGGAATGGTAGGAACCAAAAGAACATCTGGAGGAGGAGTGACAACTGGAGTAGGAGCAGGAGCAATACAAAGAGATGTTGGTGCAACAACAGGAGGAGGTGCGGAAGCCACAAAAACAACTATTGGAACAGGAACAGGAACTGTTGGAGGTACAACCAAAATTTAAAAAAAAGGAGCCCGATGTAGGTGTTGTGAAGTGGAAAAAAGAACCTGTGGCTGAACGTCCAACTGTTATGGTGTGCTGAAAATCAAAGCAATGGGTCATGTCATCTGTAGAGTAGTGCAAGCCTTATGTGCAGTGGGTGGAACACTACAAACAAGAAAGGATTTTTTCTCATGCTACAAAGTGTATGTACTATGACAGGCATCATAAGTAGTATGCTTATCATACTGATGTGGCTTGCCTAACAATAACCCACAAAAATCCATGGGTTTCACATCATAAGTAACCCTATCTATGAAGTTAGGACCAAAATCAAATGCAACTAAGCACATGTGTGTGATCTCTGAAGTATTGTTATCATCCTTCCACCCAAGAGTATATGGAAATGGAAGAGGTGTGGTGGGCAACTTAAGCCTATCAGCAAAGGACTGTACAATCAAATTTTTTTGTGAGCCATTGTCAATGATACGGTCTACAAAAAAATTATACAGCAAATGGGCACGGGTTACAAATAAACGATCACGACCTCGGGTGAGAACATGATGTGTCAATGTGATATCATTCGACTTTCCCCTCAAATCCTCATATATTACTGCCTCACCAGTAGTCTTGATGGGGTTATCAAATGTTCCCTCATCAGACTGTATAATGAGATTCTTCTTATTAGGAATTCTGCAACTTGGGACATGCATATTTGTCATGCCCAAATCACTTACAATATCGACAGAATTATCGAGAAGTAGAAGAAGAATGAAATATTTGCTTGGAAGTAGAGGAATTATGAGAGTCAGGATTATGAGAAGAAGGGGAGAGATAAGAAGAAGAAGAGGGTCATGGTTCTTGGTACTGTTGATGAAATTCGTTTATGGATCCACTAGACGAGTAACGAGGACCGTGGCACTAAGTAATGAACTTCTCCTTTACCATCTGAGCATGGTTGAATGCCTCATCAAGAGTGGCACATGGAGTGTATTTCAACTCATGGTAAAAGTGTGCATGATGCCCACTTGCAAACTTAAGAATCAGATCATCTGTAGGATCAATAACGCATAGCAAAACACGCAAACGATTAAATTGAAACACATAATCCTAAGCAGATTGATTTTATCCCTGTTGAATACGGAGCCAATGAACCTTTAAGTTAGCATCATAATGATAGGGATAAAATGTTGCTTTTAAAACTATGACCAAGCCGTCCCATGTGTGAATGGGGTTCTTAGTGCGATGACATTTAGTGATCAAGACCTTAGCCATACCAGAAAGCTTCAACCAAGCAAATAGAACTTTGTCTTCCTCTGTAGTTTGATTATAGTTAAACCAAGTTTCCATATCGAGGGTCCAGGTATTTAGAACATTAGGATCTCGAGAACCTTCATATATGAAAACCTCACATTTAGCACTGGAAGCAGAAGGTGCAAATATTTTGATGTTGAGATCCGTAAGTTTGTCTACCAAAAAATTAACTTGGTCTTGGACTACAACCAAAGTGGCAGACTAATTGGCAGTAATGTCCGCCAAGGCAGCAAAAGTTTAGGCAAAAAATTAGGAAAATTTGGCCATTTTTTTAGCTAAGGTCACGTGGTTGGCCATATTGCAGGTGCGGGCCAGAGAGAAAGCCGAAAATTAAGGAAAGGGCAGTCAAGATGTGAAAAGTCAAGCCCAAGAAAGAAGGGATTATTCGGGATAAAATTTGGAAGACAAGACATGTGTTGTTGGCAATTTGAATTATTTTATGTTATCATTGATGTCACATGAATCATTGATGGCATATGGATCACTTTGAGTTTTGGTGGGCAAATGATATTTTGGAAAGCATGGATAAATTCAGGGTTTTTGTGAAAACCAAGATAGACAAAATAAAAGGTTTTATTTAAAATCATGGATGGCAAATTTGAAATGGGTTTTTCTTAAAACCCATGTTGGACTTTCGTTTCGTCGAAAAAGGTGCCCGGTGATGGAGATATTTAATTTTAAATATTTATTTTAAATTTTAATTATTTAAAATTAAAATTTAAATTTTAAAATTAAAATTAAAATTAAAGTTAGCGTCGACGTCTAAAGAAAGAGGGAAAATCAATAATGCACTGACGTCATTGAAAATGAGGAGAAGACTATATGAAGGGGGATCCTAAGGTTCATTTAAAATCTATCCTTGCTTGTGTTACTCGTTGGCTAGCATCCGAAGAGAGCTCATGCAAAAATCATTTTGAAAAGGGATACAACAAATAAATCCAAGGTTGGTCGAAATCCCAAGACATTGTGGGCAGAGTGGCACATTGGCAATTGGCTTTTTGTTAAGGTGTGTGGTAGCGCTTTACGTCAAGGTTCGAATCTCCTTGACTGCATTCGAAGGCATTGGAAGGAAAGCGCTCGAAGCGCTTTTGGTTTGCATGGAAATGAGGAAGGACTTAAGGCACGTCGTGCCTTTTCCTTTAAAACGAGCGGCTAGCTCATGTGGCAACCCTAGCCACGGCTAAGGCGTTCGCAGTGTGTGCAAGTTGGGGGTTCGAATCCCCTTGAGGAGGTAATTACATTTTGCTCTAATTAATTTTATTGATGCCCTATGATAGGAGTTATAAGGTGGTTAAGGAATAATTAAAGTTTTTAATTAAAATTTATTTTTATAAGGGCTGTGATTATTATTTCAGAGGTGGAGATATTTATGAAATTGAAAAATTAAGATTTAGGAGAGATTAAGGAGTTGTTAAAAAATATTTTTTGAGAGGCTTGTTGATTATTATTTTTGATAAGGGTTTTTGTTAAAAAGGACTTTGGTGGATGTGTTTATTAAGTTGGAGTAAAAATGTGTAAATTGAGTTATGTTTATCTTGTGATTATTATTTGAAGTCCACTAAACCTTATTGAGATTGGAAAGGAAAGTTGTGTTTAGTGTGGCAGATTTTGTGGACAACTTCTTGGCATCAAAAAGGTATGGGCACATTATCCTATTGATTGTTTATGGTGGTTGATTTTTGAAATATCATTGGAGGGAAAAGGATTGATTGTGGTTTCCTTTTCGAAAGTGGTTGGTTGAATGCTTCAAGGTTTTCTGGTTGAGAGTTGTGTTTAAACCTTGTTTTATAAGCATAGTTGTTGAAGCCCATTGGTTGTGAAAGAACTTGAAAAGAACATGAGTATCATTGTTATGTGAGATTTGTGGTTGAGCATTATTGGAAACATTTGAGTTGGTTGATACATGCTTGGACTAGGGTTTTTTATGAGAAAGAGTAGTCCCTTGTGGTGATTGGTTGAGTTGAGTTGATTGAGCCTAGTCAAGTGATTATGTAAGGTGATTGGTCAAGTTCCATGAAACAAACTAATTCTATAATTCTGATTTGAGTTGAGAGTGAGACTAAAACATATTGAGTCTCTAATAATTCTCTTTATGCTTCTATGAGTTGAGTTGAGATTGATTTTATTTGAGTTGAGTTGAGATTAGAATATATTGAGTCTCTAACAATTTTCTTTGTGCTTCTATGAGTTGATTTGAGTTGAGATCATTGTGGATCATTGTTGTCATCCATTGAAGAGTACATTGTCATTCATTGTTGAGTTCATCTTTGAAGCTTTGCATTTATAGATTTGTGGATGAGATTTGAGTGCTACTTGTGCATGATTGATTGAGCCTTTGAGAAGGCCTTTATGGACAGTTTTAGGACAACTTTGTGGACAGTTTTGGGACAACTTTGTGGATAGTTTTGGGATAACTTTGTGGACAGTTTTGGGACAGATTTGTGGATAGATTTGAGCAAGTTCTTGATGAGCTTGCTAGAGCAAATTTGGGCAAGTTCTTGGTGAGCTTGCTAGAGCAGATTTGGACAAGTTCTTGGTGAGCTTGTTGGAGCAAATTTGGGCAAGTTCTTGGTGAGATTGCTAGAGCATATTTGGACAAGTTCTTGGTGAGCTTGTTGGAGTAGATTTGGACAAGTTCTGTGTGAGCTTGTTATTCAATTTTGGACAAGTTTTGTGTGAACTTGTTATTCAATTTTGGACAAGTTCTGTGTGAGCTTGTTATTCAAATTTGGACAAGTTCTGTGTGAACTTGTTATTGCCTAGCTTTGAGCAGATCAAATAAATAATTGTATTGGATAAGGATCCTTATTTATGTGTGAAATATTATAAGGAGATTATCTAGTGGAGTACCCCACATTGGGGGAACCACGTTAAATCTTGTGTCTCAATTGTGTGTGGTGACTTGTGCTCTTACTTACTACTGTTATCAGAGTTATTAATGCACACTGTTATATTTGGTTATTGCAATTAAGGACATTAATTGATATTGATTTGGAAAGAAAGGAAAAAGTGGTCTTATACTGTTCACCCCCCTCTCAATATAAGCTTGTGTTCTTCAATTGGTATCAGAGCGGGTTCCTTTAGAAAGGCTAAGAGCTTGAGGGCAGATTCTACTAGGTTATAGGATGGAAAAATGGTATATTGACAGTGGGTGCTCTAGTCATATGACTAGGTATAAGAATAAGTTCATTTTTTTAAAAGGAAACAACGGATCTGTGAGATTTGGTGATAATGCTTAAGCTAAAATCAAAGGGAAAGGAAATTTAAGTTTTGATGATGGAAAGACTACACAAGGTGTACTCTATGTTGAGGGTCTAAAACACAACCTAATGAGTGTAAGTCAGCTTTGTGATCAAGGGTACACAGTTACTTTTTCCTCTATAGGATGCAAAATTAGGGAAACAAAAACAGGGAAGCTTGTTGCAACTGTAGAAAGAACCAATAACAATATCTACATGTTCAATGAAATAAAAAACAAAAAATATCTTCTATCTCAAGAAGAAGAGAGTTGGTTATGGCATAAAAGGTTGTGTCACTTGAACTTTGATAACATAGTAAGGATAAGCAACAAACAAAATGTCAAAGATCTACCAAAGATAAAAAGACCTTCAAATACAATTTATGCACAGTGTTAGTATGGAAAGCAAACAAGATCAAGTTTTAAGGCAAAAGAATATTCCTCTTCCAAAGTATTAGAATTGATTCATACTGATTTATGTGGGCCTATGAGAACTAAAAGTCTACAAGGTGAAAGCTACTTCATGTTGTTCATAGATGATTATTCTAGAATGACTTGGGTTGTTTTTCTGAAAGAGAAATCAGAGGCATTTGAGCATTTCAAAGTATTCAAAGAACTGGTAGAAAATGAAATAGGAAATAAGATCAAGTTTTTGCGATCAAATAGAGGAGGGGAATTCATCTCTACATAATTCATTGAGTTTTATGTAGAACATGGAATCAGAAAAGAATATTCAGCAGCCAAGACTCCTCAACAAAATGGAGTAGTAGAAAGAAATAATATAACTCTTGAGAATATGGCCAGAGCAATGCTAAATGAATCAAAAAATTTAGATGGATTTTGGAAGGAAGCAATCATTACAATAGTATATGTTATGAATAGAGCTCAAGGTAGAACAAAGTAACATAAGAATCCATATGAGTTTTGGAAATTAAGACCTCCCACAGTAAACTACTTCAGAGTTTTTGGAAGTAAGTGTTATATCAAAAGAGAGAATAAGGACTTGGGCAAGTTTTATCCTAGATGTGATGAAGGTATTTTTCTTGGATACTCTACAAAAAGTAAGGCCTACAAATGCTACAATAAAAGAACACATACCATGATGGAAAATATAAATTTCAGAGTTGATGAAAGAACAGGAATGAATGAGCCACCTTAGGAAGATATTCTTGAAGATGAAGAAATTTTTCAGGAAAAATGGGTGAAGATTCAGATGAAGAAGATTTGCAAAATATACCTTCCAAAACTACATCAAGATATATTCAAAAAAATCATCCAGAGGATTTGATCATTGGCAGTCCTGATGTAAGAAAAAAAAGAAGAGGAAACATTGGCTCAACAGAACAAGCAGATGTTTCACTATTATCCAAGATAGAACCAAAGGATTTCAGAGAGGTAGAAAATGATGAATGTTAGATTAAGGCAATGAAGGAAGAACTAGATCAGATTGAAAAAAGTAAGACTTATGAATTAGTTCCAAGACCAAAAGGAAAAAATTTAATTGATACTAAATGGGTCTACAAGAACAACTAAATGAAGATGGTCAAGTCATTAGAAAAAAGGTAAGATTGGTGTGTAAAGGATATGCATAAGTAGAAGGAATTGATTTTGATGAGATCTTTGCACCAGTTGCAATATTGGAAGCTATACAGATGTTTTTGGCACTTTCAAGCTACAAGAATTTCAAAGTATATCAGATGGATGTCAAATCAGCTTTTCTGAATGGTCATTTAGAAGAAGAAGTTTACATTGAACAACCTAATGGGTTTAATCAAGCATATAAGCCAGATTATGTGTGTAAATTGAAAAAGGCTCTCTATGGCTTAAAGCAAGCCCTTAGAGCATGTTATTCAAGACTGGATAAATATCTTCGAGAGCAAGGTTTCAGAAAGGGAACAATTGATAGCAATATGTATATTAAAAATAAGGGAAATGATTTAATGATTGTGGAAGTGTATGTGGATGATATCATTTTTGGGGGTAACAATGATAGAATGTGTCAAGAATTTGCAAGAAACATGACTAATGAGTTTGAAATGTCTATGCTTGGTGAATTAACCTTTTTCCTAAGATTACAGATTTCCCAATTAGAAAAAGGGATATTTCTTTCACAAACAAAGTATATAAATAAGATGTTGAAGAAATTCAAAATGGAAGATAGTAAGCCAGTTAGTACTCCAATGGTCACAAGGTGTAAATTATGCAAAGATGATGAATCTCCTGATGCAAATCAAACTCTATACATATCTATGATTGGTAGCCTATTATATGTTACAACCACAAGACCAAATATAATATAGGCAGTTGGTTTAGTGGGAAGATTTTAAGAAGCTCCAAAAGAATCACATGTGACAACAGTGAAAAGAATTCTTAGATATCTCAAAGGAACAATGGAATATGGTCTATGGTATCCTAGAAGTAGTAAGTTTACTCTCACAGCCTACATAGATGCAGATTGGGCAAGAAATATTGATGATAGAAAAAGCACAAGCGGAGGAGCATTCTTTCTTGGTGATTGCCTAGTTTCTTGGCTAAGTAAGAAACAACCATTAGTGTCACTTTCCACAACAGAGGTAAAATATATTGCAGCAACAACATGCTGTTCACAAGTATTATGGATGAAATAGACTCTTAAAGATTTCAGCATAAAACATGATCATCCCATTCCTATTATGTGTGATAATAATAGTGCTATAAGTATCTTGAAGAATTTAGTAATGCATGCCAGAACAAAGCACATTCCAATCAAGTATCACTTTTTAAGAGAACAAGTTACAGAGCAACAAGTAAGATTGGAATATGTTCCTATAAAATATCAGATTGCAGACATATTTACAAAACCATTACCAAGAGAAGCATTTGAGCATTTAAGAGAACAACTGGGAGTAACGGTACTCCCACCCCAAAATTAATCACCTCAAGAGAGAAGGTGGTGAGGGGGCTATGCTTAAGAGTCATATATTTTAGCCCCATAGGTGTCCCTTTTGCCATTGATGTCAAAGGGGGAGAGATTTGAGTAAGGGGGAGAGCATTGAGTTAGGGGGAGCAGCCTCCAAAGAAAGCATTGAGTTAGGGGGAGCAGCCTCCATAGAAAGTATTGAGCAAGGGGGAGAGAATTGAGTTAGGGGGAGCAACCTCCAAAGAGAGCATTGTTTTTGTAGTGATTGTGGTTTTTGCTTTAGAGGTGTTGGCATCAATGACAAAGGGGGATATTATTGGTATTTTGAGTTATTTTATGTTGTCATTGATGTCACATGAATCATTGATGGCATATGGTTCACTTTGAGTTTTGGTGTACAAATGATATTTTGGAAAGCATGGATAAATTCAAGGTTTTTGTGAAAACCAAGGCAGGCAAAATAACATGTTTTATTTAAAACCATGGATGGCAAATTTGAAATGGGTTTTTCTTAAAACCTAGGTTGGTCTTTCGTTTCGTCGAAAAATGTGCCCCGATGAAAAATTTATTTAATTTTAAAATTTTAGTTTTAATTTTAATTATTTAAAATTAAAATTAAAGTTAACGTCGATGTCTAAAGAGAGAGGTAAAATCAATAATGCGCCAACATCATAGAAAATGAGGAGAATACTATATAAAGGGGGATCCTAAGGTTCATTTAAAATTTATCCTTGCTCGTGTTAATCATTGGCTAGCATCCAAAGAGAGCTCGTGCGAAAATCGTTTTGAAAAGAGAGACAACGAATAAATCCAAGGTTGGTCGAAAGCCCAAGACATTATGGGTAGAGTGGCGCATTGGTAATTGGATTTTTGTTAAGGTGTGTGGCAGCACTTTACGTCAAGGTTCGAATCTCCTTGACTGCATTCGAAGGCATTGGAAGGAAAGTGCTCGAAGCGCTTTTGGTTTGCTTGGAAGGGAGGAAGGACTTAAGGCACGTTGTGCCTTTTCCTTTCAAACGAGTGGCTAGCTCATGTGGCAACTCTAGCTGCGACTAAAGTGCTTGCGGTGTGTGAAAGTTGGGGGTTTGAATCCCCTTGAAGAGGTAATTATGTTTTGCTCTAATTAATTTCATTGATGCCCTAGGATAGGAGTTATAAGGTGGTTAAGGAATAATTAAAGTTTTAATTAAACTTTATTTTTATAAGGGTTGTGATTATTATTTCAGAGGTGGATGAGTTGATGATTTAATTTGATATCCATGAAATTGAAAAATTAAGATTTAGGAGAAATAAGGAGTTGTTCAAAATATTTTTTGAGAGCCTTGTTGATTATTATTTTTGATAAGGGTTTTTATTAAAAATGACTTTGGTGGATGTGTTTATTAAGTTGGAGTAAAAAGGTGTAAATTGAGTTATGTTTATCTTGTGATTATTATTTGAAGTCCACTAACCCTTATTGAGATTGGAAAGGAAATTTGTGTTTAGTGTGGTAGATTTTGTGGACAACTTCTTGGCATCAAAAAGGTATGGGCACATTCTCCTATTGATTGTTTATGGTGGTTGATTTCTGAAATATCATTGGAGGGAAAAGGATTGATTGTGGTTTCCTTTTCGAAAGTGGTTGGTTGAATGCTTCAAGGTTTTCTGGTTGAGAGTTGTGTTTAAACCTTGTTTTATAAGCATAGTTGTTGAAGCCCATTGGTTGTGAAAGAACTTGAAAAGAACATGAGTATCATTGTTATGTGAGATTTGTGGTTGAGCATTGTTGGAAACATTTGAGTTGGTTGATACATGCTTGGAATAGGGTTTTTATGAGAAAGAGTAGTCCCTTGTGGTGATTGGTTGAGTTGGTTTATTGAGCCTAGTCAAGTGATTGTGTAAGGTGATTGGTCAAGTTCCATGAAACAAACTAATTCCATAATTTTGATTTGAGTTGAGAGTGAGACTAAAACATATTGAGTCTCTAATAATTCTCTTTATGCTTCTATGAGTTGACTTGAGTTGAGTTGAGATTGATTTGATTTGATTTGATTTGAGATTGAGATTAGAACATATTGAGTCTCTAACAATTCTCTTTGTGCTTCTATGAGTTGATTTGAGTTGAGTTGAGTTGAGATCATTGTGGATCATTGTTGTCATCCATTGAAGATTTCATTGCCATTCATTGTTGAGTTCATATTTGAAGCTTTGCCTTGATGGATTTGTGGATGAGATTTGAGTGCTACTTGTGCATGATTGATTGAGCCTTTGAGAAGAACTTTGTGGATATTTTTGGGACAATTTTGTGGACAGTTTTGGGACAGCTTTGTGGATAGTTTTGGGACAAATTTGTGGACAATTTTGGGATAGATTTGTAGACATATTTGAGCAAGTTCTTTGTGAGCTTGCTAGAGCAGATTTGGGCAAGTTATTGGTGATATTGCTAGAGTAGATTTGGACAAGTTCTTGGTGAGCTTGTTGGAGCAGATTTGGGCAAGTTCTTGGTGAGCTTGCTAGAGCAGATTTGGACAAGTTCTTGGTGAGCTTGTTGGAGCATATTTGGACAAGTTCTATGTGAGCTTGTTATTCAGTTTTGGAAAATTTCTATGTGAACTTGTTATTCAATTTTTGACAAGTTCTATGTGAGCTTGTTATTCAGATTTGGACAAGTTCTATGTGAACTTGTTATTGCCTAGCTTTGAGCAGATCAAAGAAATCATTGTATTGGATAAGGATCCTTATTTTTCTGTGAAATATTATAAGGATATTATCTGGTGGAGTACCCCACATTGGGGGAACCACGTTAAATCTTGTGTCTCAATTGTGTGTGGTGACTTGTGCTCTTGCTTACTATTTCTATTAGAGTTATTAATGCACACTGCTATATTTGGTTATTGCAATTAAGGACATTAATTGATATTGATTTAGAAATAAAGGAAAAAGTGGTCTTATACTATTCACCCACCTTTCAGTATAATATTGTGTTCTTCATGTGCAAATAGAAAAATAACCACAACATATGCATAGAGCTCGAAATGAGCTTTCCAAAAAGTATATGCAAGGGTATACTCGGATCAATAATGGCCCTGTAAAAATGAAAAATTGCAAGAGGACTCCCGAAATAAGAAACTGGTAAAAATGCAGTTTTCAACGGTCAATTGAATTGGCAAGTATCCACGACATTAAATAATTGCAATTGGGCAACCTTCAAGGACAACGACATTAAATTTTTTTCAATGGCTATCGGTGAGCAACAACATCCAACGACTATGGCATTAATTAGTGGCAGGCCAACGACTATTTTAGAATGGCATTAATGATTGGCAACTCCAATGGTGGATAGCAACAATAATGATAATTAATGGCCAAGGAGCAAGTAATGGAGGAGTTAATGCCAATGGTTATGCATCCAATGACTATTATCCAACATTAATTGTGGGCCAACATTTAATTGCAATGGCTAGGATTTAATTTTCAACAAAAATAAATTCCAATGGTGGTAAGTTGAAATGGTATTGAATAACAAGCATTTAATGGGTGCAATGACCAAGAGGGATTCCAACGGCTAGTGAATGGTAATAGGTGCAACAGTCAAACGATGAGCGAAAAGCTGACCAAGATGCGGTTTGGGTGGACCGATGATGGATAGAAAGCTGTCAGAAAAATAAATGTCATTGGAAAATGAGCACTAAAAAATGTTTAATTTTTTTAGTGAAACCTTAGAAAGGGAAATATCACTCGTCGATAATTATTTGAGGCCAAAAATTATCAAGGAAGGTCACAGAGCATGCGTCAAATCTCACAGGATAGAGATGTGAGGCTAAGGAGCTTACGGATTGTCACGGAGAAGTCAAAATTGCCTGATTAAAGGAGGTATACTGTCAAAAACACACACCAGGAATTCACATGGGTGTGTGAGACAACAAAATGATGCCAAAAATGGATGATCACTACCAAAAAATTGCTATATTATCCTTGAAAACTGTAGTAATAACTATAAATAATAGATATGACCAAATGGTATGAGGCAAAAACATCGTAAATCAGATGGAGGCCTGAAAAAATTGGATCAATGCCATAAATGAATCACTCCAAATCACTAGCTTGTATGAAAACAAACAAATGGATATGATTAAAGGTTTTGGATTTGTCAAAGGTGCACAGCCTAGGCGGGACAAAACCGCATAAAAATTAGAGATAATCTGTAGAGTCGACAAAATAGGGTGCCTAAAACAGAGATAGCTACTCCACGAATCCGACTATGGAGGCGTTCTCATTCCCCATATAAATTGATCTCGGCCTAGGGGAAGAGGATACTAGCCTTGTTTTCGCAATAAACTCTAATACAAAATGATGTGGAACATCAATCACAAGCACAAATAAAAGTAAGACAAACCCAGAACTAATTTTTCATTGACAACACAGGCCTATAAATAGGTAATACATCACATATTTTGGATAAGGTTGCATTCAATGTTTTTGGTGCACCTTTATCCGTTACAATAACTATAATTAAAAACACATGATCGTTAAAAGATAACGGTTTATTACATGGAAAATACCACACCTAACAAACCTAATCCCTATCAGGGGCCCGTTTCAATCCCATGTAACCCATTCAAATTTTTTTTGACTATGTAAAACTATATTAATAAATTAATATTGATTAATAAACAAACCCATTAATCAATATCAATAAGATAAAAAGTCTTCAATAAATTATATGTATAAAATAATATCAAAATTAAAAGAATTATAGTCTTACGACCCTGAAGTCAACCATTCAGAACAAGGGCAGTGACAATTTTTCAAGTTGCAAAAAACAAAAATACAAAGTGCTAAGGATTAGGGTTTTTTCCTGAAAAATGTCTCATTTTTAGGAGCCATATCATCACGAAGAGTTATCTAATTCAACTGATTCTTGGACCAACTTGTGCAGAATTTGAATAACTTTAAAATGAGTGGTCATATGCAAAAAATATGAGCAATATTGAGGGAGATATGATCCTGTGAAGTCAACCATTCGGAACAAGGGCAATGATGATTTTCAATTCATGAAAAGCGAAATTGCAAAGTGTGCAGGATTAGGGTTTTTCCCTAAAAAATATCTCATATTTTAGGAGCCATATCTTCGCAAAGAGTTCTCCGATTAAACTGATTCTTTGACCAACTTATGCAAAATTTGAATAGCTTTAATATGAGTGGTCATATGTAAAAAACTGAGCAATATTAAGGAGATATGACCCTATGAAGTTAACCATTCGGAACAAGGGCAATGACGAATTTTCAAGTTGCAAAAAATGAAATTGCAAATATTTTCCAACTAGGGTTTGAATGATGGGAATAGAAATGAAGGGCTAGGACTTCAGCGGGGCAAGAAATTCTCTCTGGACAAAGAATTTTTAAGCTATTTTTTTTCCTTTTCTTTATCTTAGAATTTGTGCATGAAAAAATTATAAAGTTTTGATAAAATTTTATATTTGCTATAGGATTTTAAGATAAATTTCAATATATTTTGAGTTTTAGTTTTCTTTACATGGATCAATTTATAGTTAAATCCTTAGAATCATCTCTAGTGGTAGAAATTAGTGAGTGCACCTTAGAGAGATCCTCATTGCTCCAAGATAGGGTAGTTTTTGGTAAATTTAATGGGTATTGGCCAAGGGTTTTAGCCTTGAGAAAATGGATTAATAGGATTTGGAAGTCTCCAGGAGTGATTCTATCATTTCTTCCCAAAGGTTTCTTCCTAGCCATTTTTTGTTCTAGGGAAGAAAGAGAAAGAATCCTAAAAGGGGTCCTTGGTTTATGGGAAGAGTAGGAATCTTCCTTACTCGTTGGTATGAAGGCTTTTCACTTGAAAATGTAAATTTATCCCTAGTGCCAGTTTGGATTAGGATGTTTAGGTTTCCATTGAATTTTGGAAAATAGGCAACACTCTAGGAGAATTTCTTGAGATTTCAAATATAACAAAAGATGGATTTTTGGCTATTTATGCTCAAATATTGGTCATGATTGATATAAGTAAAGCTTTACCAGAATCAATCATTTTTAAGTATGGGGATAATATGTGGACCCAAACTATAGATTATGAAAACATATCTCTTAGATGTAGAATATATCATAAGGTGGAGAATATTGAGAGATCATGCCCTAAGAAGAGCCCAAAAAAATCATTTGTAGAAAACCACAAGAGAAATTTACAAATGGTTATGGATGAAGATGGTTTTGAACTTCCAAAAAATAGATCTAGAAAAATAGAAGAAAAAAAACAGTGGAGATCAATAAATAAGGTTATTATAAGAAATATCAACTCTTTTGAGGCTTTAGCCTATGAATAAAAAGTAAATCAAAACTTAGATGACACAATACAATAATTTCAACATATTAGCAAGGAACCATCTATTCAGGATGATCCTAATTTAAGGAAGAACATTCTCGATAAAGCTAAAGAATGTGTCTCATTAGATTTTGAAGACTCTCTTGAATTACCATGCACCATTCAGGAAAAAGTAGTTAGTAAAGAAAATGCAATTTTAGAAGTTAATACCTCTGCCATTAATAAGGAAATACTAGAAAATGAGCAGGACAAGTCAAAAGCTTCTATAATAGATATAGGAGAGGATAAATATGTTGAAAAAAAAATTGTGAAACAATATTGAGAAATAGAATAATAATATCTACTCTTGATATAGGCAAGGCAAAAAGAGGAAAACCCTCAAATTATCAAGCAAGATCGAGGGAAGAAAGAGCTAACATAGAGAAAGGAACACAAACTAAGTTGGTTGAACTTCCCTTTACTAAACAACAAAATGATATTGGTAATACGCAGGAGGGACCAAAAGCCCCTAATGAGACATGATTATCATCTCATGGAATATAAGGGGTGCTAATGCCCCCTCAAAGCATAGATGTATTAGGGACCTATGTTTAAGTAATAAATATGATATTCTCTATATCCAAGAAACTAAAATGACAAAAGAAGTATAAAAAACTATGAAAGTAGTTTGGGCAAGATGTGAATGGAATGCTATGGATTCTGAAGGAGCAGCAGGGGGAATTATTACTTGTTGGAGTCCTTCTATAACCTCTTGTGTAACCATTCATAAAACTAGGCATTGGATAGCCTCTTTTGTGACTTGCTACTTTGTAGATATTCGTTTCATCCTTATTAATGTCTATGGACCTACAACTCAGTCAAGTAGATTAGAATTTTAGAGTGGGATTGAAGCCTTTATGAGAAGTAAATACCAAGAAACCCGATTCATGATCATTGGAGATATCAATGCCATAACCAAGTTGAATGAAAAATTTGGAGAAAGTAGCAAATTGACCCAAAGTATGAAAGATTTATCAACTTTTATTCAAAACAATAATCTATGGGAAAGTTTTAAGAAGACAACTATACTTGGACCAATAACAGGAGAGGCGAGAACCTAATAGTAGAAAAATTAGATAGATGCATTCTCTCGGATCATTGGCTAGATGAAGGAACTTGTACTAAAATTAAAACCTTACAAGGATTGGTTCAGATCACCGACCAATAAGAGTTACAATGGCAAAAAGTGAATTAAAAAAAGATCTTATTTAAATATGATCAGATGTGAGAAGACCATCCTCAATTTGTTGATATGATAGCTCAAATATGGAATTATTTAGGTAATGGTGGGTTGTATGTTCTTCCAAACCAAATTAAAGCTATGACATCTAGATTAAAAGAATAGAACAAGAACACCTTTAAAAACATTTTTGAGAAGAAAGAAAATCTAGAAGATAAACCTTCAAAATTCCAAAAAGGTGATGATAATAATCCAAGCTTAGAGGAAAGGAAGTTGCTTAGTGAATATCATAATATTTTCAGTAAGGAAGAGAAATTTTGGAGATTAAAATCAAGACAAACTTGGTAAAAAGAATGAGATAAAAATCAAGATAAACTTGGTTAAAAGAACGAGATAAAAATACAAATTTTTTCATAGGATGGCTATAGTACAGAGATCATATTCTAGAATTAGTAGAATTAAGTTAATAGAAAGGGTTTGTATTGAAGATCATAGTGAAATTAGAAAAGAGGCAAAGTAATTTTATCAGAATATTCTAGGTTCAGAGGATACCAAAGTTCTTAATGATAAACTTCTTCAAGATGTTCCTTCAGTTATAACGAATGAAGACAATAGGAAACTGATGGAGCCTATTACTCTATAAGAAGTTCATTTACCTCTTTTCTCTTTTAATAAGGATAAATACCTAGGTCCATATGGGCTCTGTGTAGTTTTTTACCAACATAATTGGGATATAGTGAAGGATTCTTTATTGGTGGCAGTTAAGCAGTCTAGGGTAAAACAATACATTCCTTATAAAATAAATACAACTTATTTTACCTTAATTCCAAAAAATAAGGATGCTGAATTATTTGATTATTTTAGACCCATAAGCCTATGTAATATGGCTTATAATATTATTTCCAAAGTGATGGAAAATAGATTAAGGCCATTTGTTAGACAAAATCATTTTAGAAGAACAAGGAGGAATTGTGAAAGGGAGACAAATTTTGGATGGGATCATAGTAGCTCATGAAGTTATACATTTAGCAATTTCAAGAAAAGAGAAAGCTATGATCTTAAAACTTGATATGAGTAAAGCCTATGATAGGATTAAATGGGATTTTCTTTTTGCAGTTTTAGATAAGTTTGGTTTTAGGAAGAAATGGGTTAGATGGATTCAAGCTTGTGTCTCTATAGTTTCTTATTCAATGTTGGACAATGGGTTAATGATTAATATTTTAAAGCCAAGAGAGGCCTTGGACAAGGAGATCCTCTATCTCCTTATTTGTTCATTATTATGGTAGACGTTTTGAGTAGGAACTCAAAGAAGGCTTACAAAAATGGGCTTATAAGTGGACTTAAGGTTAGTAATAACATCGATAACATAACCCATTAACAATTTGTAGATGATACAACCCTTTTTGGAAAGGCAAGGATAAATGAGGCCAGAGCTTTGAATAACTTTTTAAAAGAGTACAAAAGAGCTTCAGGGTAAAAAGTTAATAGGACTAAATCCAAAATTTACTTCCTTAACACTCTTGCTAATATCAAAGCAAGAATGTACAAGTTGCTTTAAATGGAAGAGGTAAATTTACCAACAAATTATCTAGGGATGCCTTTATTTGAGGGGAAAATGAGGATAGATTTATGGAATCTAGTTATTAGTAAAGTTCAAAATAAACTTTCATCTTGGAAAGATAGATGGTTAACGTTAGCAGGAAGAGTGCAGTTAATTAAGTCAGTCTTACAAGCCATTCCAACATATTATATGTCATTGTATTCTATGTCAAAATTAGTTGAAAAAAATTTAATCTATATTATGTGATCCTTTTTATGGTCAGGTTTACATGATAAAAGGAAATTTTCTTTGGTAAAATGGAGCAAGTTGTGTGATGAAAAAACTAGGGGAGGTCTTGGTTTAAGAGTTCTTACAGATGGAAACTTAGCTCTTAGGGGAAAAGTTATCTCAAGATTGTACAAAGAGAGTCAAAGAAAATGGGCAAGAATTTTTCTAAGAAAGTATGTTGATCCCAATGACCCAAGTCTAATATTTACAACATTCTCTTCTAAATGGTTCTACTCTTTGGAATGGTTTAAAAAATCTATTGATCTTATGATTAAAGGTTTAATATGGGTGGTGGGAACTAGAGAAATAAATTTCTATTTGGATGGATACTTGGTGTGATAAAAAACCACTCAATTTAGATCCAATTTTGAAAATTTGGATGAGATTGCTTCAAGACAAATACGATGATAGGGTTTCAAACATTTTGTACAAGGATTGAGAAGGAAGATACAAATAGAAAGAAGATTTTTTACAAGTATACAAGACATTGATGTTAGGAGGCAATTGAGTAGAAAGATAACAACTGTGATTATTCCGAGGGGTGCTAAGGATAAATTGATTTGGGAGTTGAATAGCTTAGGAGAATACACAACTAGAAGTGGATATAATTTTCAACACCAATATAATAATAATGTCACTAGAATATGAAGAGATATTTGGGATAGCCCAAGCATTCCTAAAGTTAAAATTTTTGTTTAGCTAATAGGTCATACAAGAATTTTATCCTAGGATAACCTTATGAAAAGGGGTTTTCTTGGTCCCTCTCATTGTGTTTTTTGTAATAAGGAGGAGGAGAGTATAGACCATCTCTTGAGATATTGCTCAATAGTCTAGAATTTATGGAAATGGTTTCTTAATATGTTTGGTAAATGCATGGTGATGAATAGTAGAATTGTACATTGGTTAAAGAAATGGTAGAGCACTTATAAAAGTGAGGCTTTACAGATAATATGGGATATATCAACAAATACAATACTTTGGATTGTATGGCTAGAAAGGAATAAAAGAATATTTAAAGAAAAGGAAAGCAATTTAGAGGTAATGAAAAATAAAATATGTTTAGCCATAGAGGAGTCTAAACCAACCCTATCAACTCACCTAGTCCCTAATTTGGAAGCAAAGAGTCTTGATAGATGGAGTCAAGTCATTAAATGGAATTATGATGTTGGGTACAAGAGAAGCAAAAAGAAGGCAAAAAATATAAAGTGGAAACCACTAGATGTGGAGTGGGTTAAATTGAATTTTGATGGAGCATTTAAAGAAAATCCAGGACCAGTAGGAGGAGGAGGAATAATTAGAAATAATAGAGGAGAGATTTTATCTCATTATGCTTTCAATAGTGGATTTAAGACAAATAATGAAGCTGAAGCTTGGGTGGCTTTAGAAGGATTAAAAATATGTAAACAAATGAAATGGAATAGAATATGGATGGAAGGTGATTCTACCATAGTAATAAATGGAATTTTGACGAAAGCAAAGGCTCCATGGAACATACAAGATATAATTGTGGAAATTCAAGATCTTGCTAAAGAGTTTGAAGAAATCAAGTTTACACATACATTAAGGGAAGAAAACAAATGTACAGATAAGCTAGCCAATATAGGGGTTTTGATTGAGGATCATGAAGTTAAATTATCCTTTCCATGGTTAGAGGAAGTAGAAAGTTTAGTTGAAGCTGATAACAAATATTGATTGCCTAAATCAATTAATGATTAATATTTCCTTTTAATGTTTTCCATCGGTAATATCTGCTTTATTTTGTAACATTAATGTGTTTTCATTTAGACTCTTTATTATAATTTTTGTGGTTGCACTTGTGTTTGAGGAAGGAAACTAGCAATCCAGATTTGGTAAAGCGGACTATGATAGTGCGATGTTTTAGAAATATTAATCTAATAAGATGTAAGGCATAGATAGTAGAGGTGTTTGGCTTTGTGAAGGTTGCTATAGGAAAATGTCAAGAAAGATGCTAAATTTTGGAGTAATTGTATTCATACATAAATTTGAAAAGATCCAAAAAATGAAAATCAAGAATTCAGACATTTTATGTAAAATGATGTAGGTTTCTAGCTATAGCATCTCTTGAGATGACAAGTGTATCTATTTGTAAAATATCAAGCTCTAAAGGAGAGAGATGTAATTTGTCAAGGGTGGGGGACCCGAGTAAAACCCCTTATTATCCAACAAAAAAAAATATTAATTAATAGTTTCAACCCTATTAATTAAAAATGACTCAATAAAACTATATTAATAAATTAATATTAATTAATAAAAAAACCCATTATTAAATCAATATTAATAATACAAAAATAAAATAAAAGTTTTAAGTTATCTTCAAAACTTTTTCAAAGATTAAAACATGCATTATTAAAAAGACAGTGGAAATTTTAAAAATGACGTATTAATCTAAATTAAATTTGGAATAATGCTCAGTAGATTAATAAAAGTTTCTTTTAATATCTTGGCATGCATAGTAGGTAAAGAAGAGCTTAATTATTTTTCTTTGAATACTTTGTTAGAGATAAAGGAGGCTTTGTGAAGGAATTCCTTCCATTCCAAAATCCAGTGAAGATACTTGCCCTTATCTTTATAATTCTGAAAGGCATCCACATTAATAAATTAAGAAATACTTGAAGACTTCAATCTTTCCATTCTTCATGATTTACCAGTAAATAAGAAGAAACAAATAATGTTTGCAGCTCTCCCAACATCTCCACTAAGCGTGAACTCAACTATACTTATTTCAATAAAGATGAATTGGATTTGATATTTACATTAAAACAATTTTGGGATATCATTGTTGTTTGTGTTGCTATTATTGCTCTAGTTGGAAAGGTTGCCTAGAAAACAAAGCAAGTTTTGTTAAATAGAACATGTTTATTATCCATCTTGAGCTTGTCGTGAGGCAAAAGCATAAAATAATAATATATGCACAAATGAGTGCAAACCTCTACTCTAGATTTATGCATCCAAATAGGGATTCAAGCAAGAATCGAAAGTTTGAAAAATAAATAGAAAAACCAACAAATAAAGTATATAAATATTTTCACCCACTCAAAGAAGGAAATGAAAAGAAGTTACCTCCACCACAACAACCCAAATTCTTCCACGTTCTTCTTGATCCTTCACACTTTGCACTTCCTTCCAGCCAAAAATCTCCCAAGCCTTGGTAGCAAGAGGAATCAAATAGCATTCGAAGAAAAGAGAGAGACCAAGAGTCAAATATTAATACCTTATCAAATAATTTTTTTATTTTATATTTTTATTTGGTTAGTGTGAGAAACCCCTACGATCGACGCTAAGCTTATCGATAGGGTATTAACATACAACCACACATAAACACATTATGGTTTGAATCTTGGACCTCCCAAAGAAGAGCCAAAACCCAAACTCTTACCTGTTAAATATTTAACCAATCAGGTTCTATATTTTGAAACATGAGTACTAATGCATCTTAATGATAAATTAAAAGCCTTCGTAACACAAGGGCTCTTGCCAAAGACTATCCTCACCCAAACTAAGATGCAATCAATAATGAGCAAGGATATAGATAATGCACAAATATTACTATTCCTTTAATAGAAGGCATTGTTATAACTACAAGGTTATAAACCACCTAGGAAGGACCCCTAAGAATAAGGGTAAGGGCTTTTTTGCTTTTATAGCAACCTCCTTTCCCGATGATGCATTTAATCACACATACACATATGCAAATGTTTTTATATGATTATTTTACCCTTGTGGGCTATGAGACTGAAAATCCATTATTTTTCATTTCATACTTCTCTCAACTCCGATGGTTGTCCCATACCAATCCACCCACAAGAGTATCTGGTCCTACAACCATAAAATCCATCAGTGACACCATGTTTTAAACATAACATAATCCAACTCAAGTAAGCATAAAGGACAACTATCAACTCATCTTAATAGAACAAAATAGAATCATACATCAATTATCAATACACCAATGTATCAATCAAACAACAAGGGAAAGTCTTGCTAAGATGGGCCATTACATACTCCCCCTAGGACTAAACAAAATCCCTTGTGTTTTTTGAAAATAAAATATTTTTTCAAACAAAAATGGTAATTGCTTCCTCATTACATAAACATCTTCCTAAGTAACACAATTATTAGAAAAATGGTCCCACTAGACCTTACACTAATCTAAGGTACAATTTCTCATATTTTTGGAGCAAAACTGTAAAATCTTGATAGGTCACACCTCAGTAGTCGTGGGATCTACCATTTGCAAGTTAGATACATTCCATACATGAAAAGGATAAACAATATACTTTCTACGCAGGGATATGTGGAGAGTGTCATCGATTTTTGATAGGTTGGGTGGTAAGGTAAGCCAATAGGCTACTAGAATAATCTTATCAGCTATTTTAAATGGCCCAAAAAATCGAGGATCCAACTTAGTTGACTCGATGGAACTTTTCTTAGGTATCACTCTTAAGAATACTTTATCTCCCACAAAGAATTTCCTCGATGATTCTTTAAATCTGCATAGCTCTTTTGGCGAATGACTTCTTCCTTGAGCCTTTGTTGAATCACCTTAAGTTGTTCCTCCATCTCCTTCATAGTGTTCGGTATGATTACTACTTGATATTTCAGATTATCCCAAGATAAAGGTGTTCTACATATTATTCCATATAAGGCCTCGAATGGAGCCATTTCCAAGGATGCATGGTATCCATTGTTATATGCAAATTCTACCAAATGCAAATAGTCTTTCCACTTAGACTTTTGATCCATGCAATACATGTAGAGAATATATTCAAGGAATTGATTTACCCTCTCTGTTTTTCCATCTATTTTTGGATGGTAGGTAGAATTGATATTTAGCTTGGTGCCCAAGGCACGATGAAGAGCTTGCCAAAATTTTGACATAAATTTAGAGTCTTTTTTTGAGATAATTACTTCAAGGAAATCGTGCAACCAAATTTTTTCTTGGTAAAATTACTAGCCACTACTGGTGCATCATCCTTAATGTTCCTTGGTATGAAGTGTGTAACCTTTATCAACTTATCCACCATTACAAGGATTGCATCATGTTGGTGCCTAGTTTTAGGCAATCCCACAATAAAATCCATCAATATGACCTACCACTTTTGAGTGAGTATATCATGTGGATATAGCTTTCCCATTGGATGTTGATGTTGTACCTTTACTTTTTAATATTCCAAACACCTAGCAATGAAACCAATGACATCTTGTTTCATTCCAAGCCAGTAAAAGGTCTTTTTATATTCTCTCCCATCTTGCCACCTCCTAGATGAGTAGAATATGGAGGATAATATACCTCTTGCATAATCATTTTCCTTAAGTCTCGAATTTTTGGTATAACAACCCTATCTTGGAAGCACAAATTCTCATCTATTATTTTGAATTCCCCACTTTCCCTAGAATTAACCTCAACTTTAGCTTGAATTTTGATGCAATACAGGTCTTGTAACTGTATTTTTTTGACTTTTTCAATCAAGTCAACATGAATCTGGATTAAAGTTGTTATATGCCTCCTACTCAAGGCATCATCCACATTATTTTCCTTTTCTTTGATATATTCTATACCAAAAGTTATACTCAGCTAAGAATTATATCCATCTTCTTTGCCTTACATTCAACATTGGTTGGGTAAAGATGTATCGTAAGCTTTGGCGATTTGACCTTAGATCAAAAGGTTTTCTCGATAAGTAATCCCTCTAGACCTTAAGATCATGGAAAATGAATACTAGCTCTAGATCATGCATAGCATAGTTCAACTTATTATTCTTAAGTTTCTAGATTCATAGGCTACTATAGCTTCATTTTGTGATAAAAATCCTCCCAACCCTTCAAAAAAAGCATTTGTGCATATCGTAAAATTCCAAAAAGGATTAGGTAATTTGAGAATTGGTGTCATAGTAAGCTTATTATTTAGATTTGCAAAGGAAAAATCACACTTCTTTATCCATTTGAACTCTTTTCATTTTCATTGGAGGCTAGTAATAGAGTATGTAATCCTTGAGATGTTTTCCACAAATATTTTATAGTAATCAGTCCTTCCCATGAAACTTCATTTCTAGATACATTAGTAGGTGTAGGCCAGCTTAGTATGGCTTCAATATTCTTTAGATCAACAATAATTCCTTCGACAGATATAATATGCCCTAGATATTGTACTTATGAAACATAGAAGTCACACTTTGATAAATTCTCGTATAGTTGATTCTTCCTCAACACCTCTAAAACCAATCTCAAATGTTGGTCATGTTCTTATTTGGTGTGATAATAAATCATGATATCATCCAAAAATATCAAAACAAAATCGTCGAGATATTTCTTGAACACATTGCTATTTAGGTTCATAAATATCACTGGTGCATTTATCAATCCAAATGGTAGAACCATAAATTCATAGTGTCCATATCTTGTCTTGAAAGTTGTTTTGTGTCTTCCTCACAAATTCTCAACTGATGGCATCCCAATCTTAGGTAAATTTTTGAGAAAATGGTGGCATATTTTAATTGATTAAAATATCATCAATTCTTGGTAAGGGATACCTATTCTTGATGGTCACCTTGTTCAACATCCTATAATGTATATAGTCTTAAGGGCTCATCCTTCTTTACAAACAATATCAGAGCACCCCAGGGCAACACACTAGGTTTAATAAAATACTTTTCCAATAAGTCTTGGAGTTGTACCTTTAACTCCTACAAATCAATAATGGTCATTTTATAGGATGCCCTAGAAATAGGTTCGAATCCAAGCATTAATTCAATAGTGAAATCAAATTCATGTCGAGGTGGAAGGCCTAGATATTTTGAAAACACATCCCTAAATTCATGCAAGATTGGATATTTCTTAAATAGTTTTGAATCTCCATTACATCCTTTGTTTCCATTTAATTTAACCACATATAACATTACACCTATTTTATTGCCTTCTTAAGTTGCAAAGTTGACAATAAATGGGGTTGAAAAGACCCTTGCTTGCTTTTAACCCTTAATATTTGCTTAAATTTATTAGCTAATCCATCCACCTTTCTTGGAAATTGATTAGGGCATCATGGGTTCTTAAACAATTCATCCATAGAATTATATCAAAGGTATGTAGTGGTGCTACATATAAGTGCCAAACAGTTGATCCATTGAGTAAGAAAATATCGATTTTGGACAAACATTGACTCACTAAATATGTTTGCCTAGACCCAAACTCAACTTTTCATTTTAGATCCCTGCTTAAATTATTCTACCCACCTTAAATGTATTCCACCATTCCAAAGCAACATCTTGTAAATGAAGGGTGGCCCAAACTATTTGTGTTTCAGGTAAGTAGTTCTTCATGGAAAAGTAGGTATTTAAATCATTCAACCATTATTTAGTTGCATCACCTCCTTCTTTTCCACTAAATTTAGGTATTATTACATTCTTCAAGTCCTTGGCAAGCTCAACCTCAATTTGAACTTTACCTCCTTGGACTTCTCTAGCAGGATTTTCTTCTTGTATGCCCTCTAAATCCCGATTATTGGATTTTTGGGTAAGAAGTATATCTAGCATCTTTTATTGTTACTCCAGCTTCTCTTGTAGCAACTTAACTATTGATGTAATATTTACCATCCTTTCATTGTAATCCTTTGATCTTCTAGATTCCTTCTTCGGATGAGCTGCAAATTCTTCCTGAGTAGATGATCCCAACTTCCTAGAAGATCCCCCTCTCAAAATAGGTACCATTCCTAGACACAAAAAGGAGCTAGGTTAGGTTATGGAAGGTAATGATTTCCAATAAGAAGTGCTTTCTAGGATTTTTACTCCTTGGTTTGATCGGTCAAGTCGACATGCAATACTCACTTGTCTCATATCAATTTAAGGTCCCTAGAAAATTTTAGCCTTCTTTAGTTCAAACAGGGAAATACCAACATGACTTTTCCTATGGAAGCATTGAGTCCTATGACCTAAGATCTAATACCAACTGTAACAACCCAGTTTCTTGATCCAAGGGAGAGAATTAATTTTTTTTCTTTTTCTACAAGAATTAATTAACTCACTAAGAAGACCCAATAATTCAATAGTGTTAAGGCATAACCATATCGATTTCATTGTCATTATAGATAACACTTAAGTGGACAAGAGTGGCCAACTTCTTGTAATTCTTGGGGTTCACTCTTCTAACCTCACCATTAGAAAAGATACCATAAGTGGTCTCTCCATTTCCCCTACACCATTCTATATGGGACAACATGACCATGGTATAGGGTTACTCTTTAAGGCTCATATCACTTAAAGGTGACACCTATTACCTAACCCTACATACTAGAATCTATATAGGATTATTATGGTGTAATGCCTTAGTGATTAGTTAGCTCCATCTACCCATGAAACTAAGTAAGACCATTACCACTTACCTGATAATGATCATGGTCACACTTTCCAACCTGTAAGGTACCACCACTATACAACCTTGGTTAGTGTAAATAACCATCCTAAGCCTCATCATTAGGGTCACCCAAGGCTCACTGCAAGGGTTTATCAAACATTTTCACAAAAATTACCTAGTTGATTTGTCTACCCACAAACTCAACTAGGATTGGGTGCAACTCAACTCTAGGGTTAAGTAATATGATGCTTAACAATCATACCCACAATAACCCCTCAACCCATGGGTCTGTTGTGGAAAATTCTTGTGTCCCTTAATTATTAGTCATGCCACAAAATTTTTTGAATCACAAGTAGTATTATAGGCTCTAGCCAATCTGCCTCTTTAATTTATAAAAATATTATAAAAAATAACTCTAAACAAATTGAGTATGGTAAAGATACCCTTGAGGTGAGCTTTTAATGTTTCTTTACATGCCCATGCTCATCTAGATGATATGAAATACAATTATTTAAAGACTTGACCAAGATTAAGAAGAACTATCAAATTATACCTTAATAATAGACTGATGCCTTATCCATTATTAATTGTAGCAAAGCTTTAGAATGTTAATGAGAAAGAAAGGAGAAAGGAGTAAATAGGTTAATTAGATCCATTCAAATAATGTAACATATGTAATTATAACACATAGTGAAAGAAAGTAATATTCGTACATTCAAATGATGTAACATACAAATGTGACCATAAATACACAATTGAGCCAAAGAATTATTGAGGAGGAAGCTATATTTGTATTAATTTCTAAAAAAATATTACAATTCAAAGTTTGGCAATGTGCTCAGATATCAGTGGACAAATACAAAGGGTTCTCTATGTTCAGATGATGTAATAGAGAAACTCCACTCTTCATCCTAAAAGTAGTGATAAAGAGTCTACAAGCTTCATATCCAATCACTGAAAATGATCTCAACTAACTAAATGATCTCAACTAACTAGGTATATCCTAAATAAAACCTGCACAATCAAGGGGAGGAATGAGGGATGAAAAACATGACATAAAAAGGAGATACAATTAACAAGGTAAGGGTATTCTTAGTGTACTTATAGAAAAATATGGCTCTATAAAACTCGATCCTTTTCTTGGCTGCAACAATCCTTCTTATAGTCTTTAAGTACCATATTTTTGTTATAGTTGTGCTCAACAATTCCTCCATGTGGCACCATCCCTGCCCTTGATCTCCTGAGTGCACCACAACATAATTACAATTGTCTTGTGCTGTTTTATTGATACTTGGATACTCCAAGACATTAAGTTTCTTTTGTGGAGAGCAACTGTGTTAGGAATGGTCTTTCATAGGATTTATTTGTAGCCTCTTATTCTATTCCCCTGCAGTATTGTCTTTTTTTGCACCGGTCCACTTCAACCTTGTCTTTTCCTGGTTGACTTATTCCTTATAGGTTAGTAATTTTCCCACATGCCTCATCATAAAAGGAGGTTGTAGATGTAATTACATATTTCATGTTTAGTGACTTATTCACATAGTCTTTTGTTGAAAACTTATTCTCTTTGAAGAATCTGACTATTGGCTAAATTATTCTTGATAAGTCATTAAGTTGTTGTGCTAATTTTTGTTCATCCTTCTCATCACATTTAAATTCTTGTATCCTTTTGGATATCAACTTATCAAATTTTTTTTCTTTCAAGAGCTCTTCGAGTAAGATGCCAACTTGTTTTCTTTTTTCATCCATTTCACCCACCCAAGCCTCCATGTCTTGGAGAAAGTTTTCCTAGTATGGCTTTTCATGGAGATAGGTATTCAACTTGAGGAATTCTACTTGACATTCATAGCTTTTGCCATTTGAGATAGTAACTTGTTTGTTACTTATCTGGCTATACTCCTCCTTGTACTTTTTGAAGATAGGCTTTAGAGTTGCTGCTCTCTGATCTACATCTTGCAATAGTGCCTTCATACTTTGAGACATACCCATGACATCAACAAGGTCTTTAAGAATCTTGGCCACTACTTTCATCTATGTTTTTAATTTTGATACCACTTCATCTTTGTACTTTTTAACAAAAAATGATGTTGTAAAAATGTTCTTCTACCTATGTCTGTGATGCCTGCCCTCGAAGGCTGCTAACTTATGCTTGTAATTTCTCATTCTCAACTTGCAACTTATTTACTTGGGTTGTCAAAGCTTGATTGCTTTTATAGAGGCTTTCTATTGTGGCTGCATGAGTTTGGGCTTGTGACTTGGCTATGATCAGAGGATCCTTTGATACTGAACTATTTCTTTTTCTATAGCTTTATCCATTTGAAGGGATGTGACCTTATCCATTGGTATTGTTGCTTCCAATATCACAGGAGCTACTATTAGAATTTGAGAGTTATGGTTATCTGATTCTTCTATTCTGTATTGCATCTTACTTAAAATTTTTCCTTCTTCTATATCATGAATCTGCCTCTCTTCATTGGGGTAAAAAAGTATAGCTTCTTCTAGTGAGAATAAAGCTTTTGGGTTCAGTAGGAGTGCTTTCATGTTTGGACCTTTTATGCTCTAGGGAACTTGATGGAATTTTGGATTTTACTTGGTTTTTACATAGTAGATTGGATAATCATCAAGCCTCCTAGATATTCTTGAGCATAATTAAGGATATTTTGATTTCTTCCTTGTTCACCACTATATATTTGTGCATATTGATCATGTCTGCATAATCTCTAACCCAGGGGTGGAGGTTGGATTTATGGACAAGGAAATGATATGAAATAGATACATTATGATAAAATTTTGTTGTATAAAATGAAGTTCCAAGCATGTACTGGGATTGAGAAGCTATTATATTTCTATCTAGGATCAATATGGCCTCATTTAACCTAAATAATTTTTTTATCTTTTTAGGGGTGATTCTGAATGCTGGTCAGTTTGCGTAATCCATAAATTCCTTGGTTTGAGGCTCATAGGCGATCGCCAACCATGACAAGAGGTCTGAGGAATAATATACCTTGGGGTATATTAGATTCCTAGGTTGTAGGTCCACTTGTTGTAGTAAGGACTGGGCTGGTGTCGAGCTCTCCATACCCTTTTGAAAAGTCCTGAGTAGCCATGGGTGGTGTTGATAATATTCTTGTGTCGACTCATACCTAATTATGGAATTTTTTTCTACTTCCCACTGTTGAGTAGGAGTGATTTCTAGATTTGGCTCTAATAAATTAACAAATTCCTTTCCATCTGTAATAGCAAATTTTCCTTTGAAATCTTGGTATGGTATGCCATTAGTGAGGTTTCCTATTTTGGCTACAACACTTAGAAGAGGAATCTTTGGGGTAGCACTTGAGGATGCCATGGAAATGTTGTTCTTTGCAATTTCTTAATTTTGTGATAAACCCAAGGCTCCACAAATCTGGTGCGTTCTCTATTATTCCACTATACTTTCAACTCTCTTACTGTAAGTGCTCACTATAAGTGAAGCTTGAATACTTCATGCATATATTAATAACAAATTTTGCATGCACTAGATTTTATTAACTCCAACTACACTCTGATATTCTAATTGAGCTTTGCTATATTTTACATGATAACAACATTAACAATAGTGGCATGGCATTCACATTTTGTAATTGGCTACTGTATTGTATTGTATTTAAATTATGACTGTTGGTTTCATGAAGATCGAGTTTGAGCTATTTGTAAGCTTTTTGGCATGTGTGCCGAAATATTTTGACTTTGTCTCTTTTGCTAAAAGGTCTTTTTGTCATAAGGGTCCATCCTGTTTGTCCTCACTTAGCATGTGTTGTGTTATTAAGCTAATCAAAATGCAATGCTCTTGGCCTCTTAATTTAATGCACATCATCGGATTGTTTGGTAGTGATCTTGGTCATTCATCACAAGGGAGACATTAGTTAAAACAAAGTAAATATAATTAAATGACTTGCAATATCTATTGGAGTAGCCTTTTGTCTTAATCCGTGGATGAATCTGGATCATGCACTTCTCTTTTAGCAATGTTGTTTGTGTCATTTATTTTTAACCAGTTGGAAGCCTATGCTCTATTTTGGATGAGAAAATCTAGGACGTGCGCTTCTCTTTCAATGATTATGTCTGTGCCATTCATTTTTTAGCTAGTTAAAAGACTGTGCTCTATTTTGAGCAAGCAAATTTGGATCATGTGCTTCTTTTTCAATGATGTTGTCCATACCATTCATTTTTAGACCAATCATACTTCGATGTTGTACTTCACCCAAACCAATTCAATGGTACCACGTGGCTTGGGTGAAAAGTAAAAAATAATCTAAAAGCTGATGTCCTTTGGTAGGAGTATCTTTCAACAAATATATATATAGCTAGGATTCTTTAATGAAAAACATGTAATTGTGAGTTATGTGATATGGGGAAGGTGCATGATTTTAATACAAAAGGGAGCGCATAGACATAAGGGAAACCTTGGACCTTAGGAAAATGTAATAATTTTCATGAGGACATCCCTTTTTACTTTATAAGCGATGATAATTTCCTAAGGTAGAATTAATATTGTAGACATGATATTAAAGCAGGTAAGGGGGAGCTAAGAATATATGTTCCTGACCGTCATAAAAAAAATGAACCACAAGAGCTTAGGTGTATGACTTAGGGGATCAGATTGCCAACCTTGGGAAATATTAAAATGACCATAATGGGGAGGCTTAGACATTGTGCAAGACTTTTAGACCCTGGGGAATAATCTTATGATGATGACCTAAGATAAAAACCTTTACGATGAATTATAATTTGAATATAAGGGGGGAAACATTGAATTTATATGGACATAACCCCAAGACTTACACAATTAAAATTCAAATTTTGGCCATTAACCTTTTAGCTAATAGGAGTAGGGCACTTCAATTCCTCTACTCAAATTCGAACCACATATTTTTGTCATCAATCAACTTTCGATGCTCAAACCTGTCTCCTTCATTTTGAACCACTCATTTCTTGACCAGTTGAGTGCGAGCGCTAATGTTCCAGAGAGCTGCTTTGAACTGTCCATTTTCTTGGCCAATTAGGTGTGAGTGCTGATGTTCTAGTGAGCCGCTTCGAACCGTCCATTTTCCCATGGGGACCTTTGTTAGGTTTTTTAATTATTGGAAATATTTATCTATTGTGACTATAACCTTAGACCTTAGTAAATGATTTGAACCATGGATTTATTATTCATACATAAGACTAAGGTGAAAGGGGGAAATTTGAGTCTATGTGTTGTCGACCCTTGAACCTAGATGATGGGAAACATTATTTTTTGGGAAACTTCCAAGGCGTGGATATTATGAAATGTGTAGGGAAAGGAAGATGTATGAAAGACCTAAGGGTTAGGAAAAAATAATTGATGGGCTTAGACTTAGGGATTTATGATTTTTATTTTGCATGACTTAGGCTTTTAACCTTAGGAATTAATATGACTTTAGGGGAGATGTGAATGATTAATTTGGATTTTGACCATCATAAAAGGAAACTATGAGGAAATTATGCATGAATTAGGACCTTTGGAGAAATATTAAATGAATCCTAGGACCATCATTGTAACCTAAGCTCCAAAGGGGAATTTTGGTCCATGAATTATTGACCCTTAACATTATGAAAGGTAAATTTTCCTAAGGTGAAAACCTTATGGAGCACTTATTAATTAAGGCCAAAGGGGGAATATATATTCTATGTGATTGGGACCCTCAAACCCTAGGAAAGGAAGTGATTTGATAGATGGTTCATATCCAAAAGTGGCAAATCGAGCAAATGAGGGTCGTTAATTTTAGGCTAATCAAAATGGAGTGCTCAATTTCCCCCGCTCAAATCCGTACCATATATTTCCTAGCCAATCAAAACATGATGCTCTAATTCCTTCACTTCATCCTGCACCATTCAATTCCCAACCAATAAAAATGGGACACTCAATTTCCCCCATCAAATTTGCATCACATATTTTTGCACCCAATCAGAAGGATGCGCTTAAACTTTTTCAACGTAATCCGCACCACTCATTTTTTTTTTATAAAACCTTAGGCAAAATTTTAAGTATTTAAAATATTTTGTAGTAGAGGCTATGATCTTAGACCTTGGTAAATGGCAAAAATATTTGGCTTTGTGGATCTATTGTTTTGGACTAGAAGCTAAGGTGAAAAAATAAGGGGGTATTTTATCTTATGTGCCAATGACTTGTAAACCTTTGACGATGGAAATCATTATTTCAGGGGGGGCTTCCAAGTCATGGATTTTACATAGTAATATAAAATGTAAAGGGGATAAAATATGTATGAATAACCTAAATATTAGGACTTTGAAATGATAACCAATGAAGCTTAGACTTAGGGACTTATAAGGAAAAAAATAAAAAGGGGATCAACGACTAGTAGATTTTTCAAAAGTGAACTTTAGGAACCATAAATAAATTTGAGGGGTTAAGACTTTTGGGATTATGACCTTACAAAAACTCTTGAGGACTTTTAATAAGAGATTTGCTCTCAACCAAGACAAATATTTGTAAAAAGTGATTGACAACATAAGGAAAATTTTAATGATAAAAAATGTAAAGACCATTGAAAGACAACAAATTGAAATTGATCTAAAACTAAGACTCCAAAGGATATTTCAAAATTTAAAAATAGGGGTAATTTTCAAGTTGGATTTTGAGGATCCAACACAGGTTTTGACTGAGATAGGTGATAAAAATGACTCTTAACAGTGATTCGCTTGAGAACTCTAGAATCTCTCGGTTGACTTGTGATACTCTACCTAATCACCTAAAAGAAGATATTCCTTTACCTAATCATCTAATGATATAAAATAGAAATTGAAAGAGAGATAATTTTGTTGGAACAAATGGCCTAAAGACCTAGGAACTAACAATAAAAACATAACTTTTCAACTATTTTTTTAAAGAACTTCATTCTCTCATGACCCAAAAATAGGGTTGATACATTTTTAGATGTTGGCCATTGATTGGAATTTGCATTTGTTCTCCTTCTAGAGTCTACAACCTGTAAGTATGCTGCCCAACAATTTGAATGATCTAATATAGCCCAAGCCATTTGGGCTCTAGTTTACCTTTTCACCATGTTTATCATTTTTGGGGTCCTAATATATCACTATATCACCTTCAAAGAATGGTTTATATTTTATCTTCTTATTAAAAAGTTGTACTATTTTTTGTGCTTGCTTTGTCATTTTTAGTAGGGATTCTCTTTTGCTCTTCTGCAACTGTACAATCTAATCTAATCTTATTTGTAAAGCATATAGATATTTATGGTCTTGAAGGAAGAGAGATAAGGCATTTTTCTACTTGAGGAGGTAATAGAGCATTATCACCATACACTAGCTCATAAAGGGATTTTCTTGTACTCCTTTTAATAGATATTTTATCTGCTCATAAAGCATATTTTAATTCACTATCCCAATTTCTCTTGTTTCTTCCTAATGACCTCTTGATCTTTGTAATAAATTTTTTATTGAAGGAATTAGCTAAACCATTTCCTTGAGGATAGTAATTTTCTAAATGGAAAACTTTGTACTATATTTAGTACACAATTTAACCATTTCAAAGGAGGTGAAACAGTTGCCATTATCTATGACTAACTTCTTAGGGACCCCAAATTTGGTCAAAATATTTTCTTCTAAAAATTTAATTACTACAGTTGTTGACTTCTTCAGGGGAGCTACTTCTACACAATTGGTGAAATAATTTGTTGTTGTTATGATCCATTTGTGACTTTTAGAAGATTTAGGTGATGAGTGTCGTTAATGCTCATCAAGGGAGCTACTTCTACACATTTGGTGAAATAATATGTTGCTGTTATGATCCATTTGTGACTTTTAGAAGAGTTAGGTGACGAGTGTCGCTGATGCTCATTATTTAATTTAATATGTTAAATTTGAGGTGGCATCCTAAGGTTGTATAGATATAGAACTTGGAACTACAAATTAAATATCAAGATACTAGATTATCTTAGAAAAGCTAGAAATATTTGCAAAAAAGAAACTATGTTATTGGCACTCTTGCATAAGGATAAACTAACTAACTGCACAAATTGAACTTGTTGAAGAAAAGATGCTAAATTATGTTTGCTAGAATGAAAATGACAAAAAATTAAAGTGCTTGAATGGAAAAAAATAAAAATGTAAAATATTTGAAAAGTTAAAGGCTGCTAAACTAAAACAATGATATAGAATTAAAATGCTGAAAATAGAAATGAAATGCTAAAACAATGATGCCTTGATAGAAATAGAAAATACAAGTATGAATGGAAATCAGCCAGCTATGAGGAAGATAAAACATAAACATGTGCAAATAGGGAAAAAATAGGAGAAATTAGAGTATTTAACCTATTGCAAGAAATGAGAAAAATAACAGTAATAAAAAATTACAATTATAGTACAAATTCCCCTCCACCAGCCTCAAGAGTGGGCCCTTGCTCCTAGGTCCAAAAAAAGGTTTAAACTTACAGAATCCTAAGCTAAATTACAAGATCAAATTTACATGAATATTGCAAAATAAACTGTTATAAAAATACTACACTTTATTGACTATTTGACTATTACAATAATTGACTAGTTCATCGATTTACGTTCTAATTTCCTATTCTTATTAGCTTTTTAAATAGGATAAACAAGGAGTATTTATAGTTAGATACTCAACTTGTTCTGCCTACAATTAGGGGTAAGAATAAAAAATACCCTATTATTGCTCGTGATACCAATAATTTTGCAGTCAATAACTACCTTGTCTAGAATTAGGACAAAAAGCTGCTGTAGATAGATTTTATTATTTTTATGCCTCCAAATGATGTGAAATCGATCAATAAACAATTATAGTTTTATTGTAGGAAATCTTACACATAATCTGTCTTTTCCAAAATTAAGACAGTAAGTTGGAATAGAGATATTCCCTCATCTTTGCACCTCCAATCATTATGGGATACCTTGAAATAGTCTTAGAAATATTTGTGCCAAATCCCAACTTGCCAACTCACCATTTTCACCTTCAAATTGGTCAAATCAGTTATGTTTTTAGTGCAAAAAATTTTGCAATTAATTTTGACTTTTTCAATTTTAAGATAGTATATTGAAACGAATGGATTGCCCTATTTTCACTCCTCCATTTGTTATGGAATACTTTGGAATAGTTATTAGGAAGATTTATGCCAAATTCTAACCTTCGAGCTCACCATTTTCACCTTCAAATTAGTCAAACACTAATTTTGGTTTTTGTAAGCAAAAAATACTATGACTACTTCAAAACAAATGGCTAAATATTTGATCAATGTAAAATTTCTAGTTGTTGGATGATTAGCTGGTCTTTGATGTGTGGATATCCATCTTACTTCTTATGCATGGAAAATGTGATTTGACCCTTGTTTTGAAGCTTGACACCTTTTTTCATAAAATTACAGTTGGATGCCTTGATGTTCTAGAGCAACCTGCAGTTTTCTATTATAAAACTACAGTTTTTCCAACAAACTTTTAGTTTGTAGAATTTGGCTTCATATTATCTTAAAAATACAAAATAAGGATAGAAAACATATTTAAAACATGTAGACAAGATAGAATTTCAAACTAATAACCAATACTTCCACTTCCAATGCTTTCCACTATGCTTTATTATAGTTTATTTAGTGCTAAAAATATACAAAATAACCATAAAAACTATAAAAAATCTATCCAAACAACAATATACCATTTTTTACAATTTACTATGTTAACATCAACATTAACATAAATAATAATCAAACTACTTGGCATTAAACTATAGTATTTTAGGTAAAATATATAGTTTTATGTAACATATCATTGAAATAACGAGATATTTTGTTGTCTCATCATTCCTCCCTACTTATTCTTATGAATGTCCTCATTCATCCCAGTGGGTCATAACAACATTTAGGTCCAACTCTCTATGTAAACTATCTTAAAATTTATAGGTTGATGAATGTATCCTCAATTTCTTTTGATTTCTTTCAACCTAATAATGAAATCGTTGAAATGGTTGAAATTACTGAAAATGCTAAAAATTTAAAATTGCTAAAAATGTTGAAATTGCTTAATTGCTACAATTGCAAAAAAACATTGAAAATGTTGTAATTGCTAAAAAGATGCTGAAAATGTTGCAACTGCTACAATTGTTGAAAAATGCTGAAATTATTGTAATTGCTGCAATTGTTGAAAAATGCTGAAATTTTTGCAATTGTTGAAAATTAAAAAAATGTTGTGTTTGTTGTAATTGTTGAAACCTTTTTTTCACAACTATTTTTTTCAACATCTATAATTTCCATCAACTACAACTTTCAGCTACTGCAATTTTCAACCATGTTGTTCCAAAGCAGCTTACATTTTTTTCACTTTTTCTTTTCTTTTCTGCATTTTTCTAGCTTGCTATTATGGAGCAAACTGCATTTTCTACAAATTTTCAGCTTGCTATTTCAAAGCACTTTGCATTATTTTCTATAGTTCTGCAATTTTGTATGTTTCGAAGCACTTACCTACAATTATGTTTTAGGTCTGTATGTTTCAAAGTACTTCTTGCAATTTTGTTTTCAAGCCTGTATATTCTAAAACACTGACAAAATACATTGTTTTGTGCTAGATTATTGCAACATAAGAAAATGGGTTAGAAAGACGTGCAATTTATTTTTTATCATTTTTTGAAATACTTTATTTCTGCACAACTATGTTGAGTTCTTCCATGCCCTTATTTTCAACCCTTTCATACACAATTGTTATGCCAAATCATTTGGAGTAATTTTTTTCTCATTTTCAAACCTTTCAAACATGAATCCCCCATAACCAAAGGTATACTAGAACAACTTTTGGGAGTACTTAGTAGGGTGTTTAATTTTATCATTTATACATATAGATATGCCAAGCATTTAACTCTTATCTATACAATGTTAAGGCTAATTAATAGTAAATATAAAAATAATGCATACCTTACCATTGAAGAGATTTCAAACACCCTTTTGGATTACTTGTTGATTGTGTACTTAAGATTTTTGAAATCTGAAAAGTACATAAATGCAGTAATTAGACTTGGTACAAATGCTAAAAATCCTTCAAGGCAAACAAACCGGAAATAAGTTTTTGTGTAAGCCTTAATCCAATAGCACCTTGAAGAGGGTTTTACCATTGAATTATTCATTTTTTTAAGAAGAGGCCCCTTTTCTAGTTTTCAACCAACTTTTGTCTTGATTGCATCCATAAGGGATTTTCACAATCAAGATTATTATTATTATTTTTTTATCAAAAGAGGCCATCATTTTTTATTTTCAATCTTCTTATGTCTTGATTATGCCCATGAAGGATTTTTACAACCAAGATTTTTTTCATGAGATATAATGAGATAGAATATCTCTCATTTTTATTTAGATAAGAACAATCTTTATTTTACAAAAAATATATGTCTATTTTTTCTGCATGAAAATAACAAGAAACATCAACCTTTCTTTCTGTATGAGCAATAAGAATCATATCATGTCCTCATTTCCTCTTTATTGCTCAAAATGAAGTATTAACTTCATTTCTCCTCCCCCCCACTAAAATTGATCTATCTCCTCACGCATCTTTATTTTGTGAGACATGCCTTATGCTACCATTTTTTTTTGTTTTTTGTTTTGGATTTTTTTCTCTTTTTTTATTCAAAGATATGATCATTTAAAATCTCGATCAAAAGAGAAAGCCTCTTCTATCATTGAAATTCAGACTGTGAAAAATTATTAAACAAATTCCATCTTTTTTAGTGGCTTATGGTATAATCATAAACAATGTCCATTGATCACCAATTTTCTCCTCGAATCATCAATAGGAGAAAGTTGAACAACTTTATTCTTGAACTTCTTCAATTTGGTATAGTCCTAACCACTGAGTCTATAGCTTGTCAGAAAAATCAACATAGTAAGAGCCAAACAATAATACCCAATCACCTGGTTCATCCTTACTGCTCCTAATGTGACTATCATACCATATTTTTTGTTGTTATTGAATGATATTTATTTGGTGAAGTGCCTCCAACCAAAGTTCATCTAATGCATTCAATTGTAAAATTTTCTCTTGTTGTACCTGCAACAAATCAATACCATCTTCTAAAGATATATGATGTGTTAGGAATTCAAACTCAATTCGAACAAGAGGTTTCTTACCATAGACTAATTTATAATGTGTAAATACTATAGTGGATTTGAATGTAATATTGTATGTCCAAATGGCCTCTACTTATTCATCCAATATTTTTTGTGAGAAGCCATTGCTTTTGTTAAAATATTCATGAGTTCTTTATTTGTGACTTCTATCTGACCATTTGTTAGGGGGTGATATGACAATGACTTTTTATGTTTGATTTCATACAATTTAGTAAATGTTTTTATAACCTTAGATGCAAATTGAGGTTCTTTTCCAATGGTGTGTTTTATTGAATAATGTTCTCTTATTAGTTCATCTTAACATAAATGAAGAATATCATACACCTCATCTTAACGTAGAATATAATTAGGTCCACATTTGAATTGTAGATCATTGATCCACATGAATGATGTACTATGTTTAACTAATCATCATTTTTATCTCAAAATGAAATGAGAGAAAATTTTTATTGTTGCTAGATAGTTGACAACATCAACAAACCATGGTGATTGTACCAAAATTGCAATTAATCTTTTATCAAGAAAAGAATCCTCTACTTGTTCATCCTTACCTATGATTTTTAGTCTTAACAAGAAATTAACTATTACAATAGTTTGCTAGGTTTATCTACTATAGTGATGTTGAACTCTTGTAGTAGTAGCAACCATTGTATTATTTGCCTACTAACTAATGGTTTGTTCATGAGGTTTTTAATTGCAACATGATTAGTGTGAACAAACACTTGATATCCAGTAATATAGTGATAAAATTCATTAATAAAATATACAACTAAGAATTATTTTTTAATAATAGTATAGTTTTTCTTAGATTCTATCAAGTTTTTACTAATGTAATAGATGACATAATGTACTCCATTTTCTATTTGGCCTAAAGCTATTCCGATTGTAGTGTTAGATGCATCGATTTGAATGTGAAATGAAAGTTTCCAATTTGGACCTCGTAACACAGGTGGAGTAGTCAATTTTATTTTAAAGTATTAAATGTAATTTGACACTTTTATATCTAATTGAATTCAAAATATTTAGTTAACAATGTAAACATGGGGCTTGCAATTATACTAAAATTCTTAATGAAACAACGATAGAAACCAATATGACCCAACAAAATTTTGATATCTATATGAGTTTGGGGTGCAGGTAAGTTTTTAATAATATCTATATTCTTAGGATCTACTTGTATTCCTCTAAATGAGATATGATGTCCAAGAACAATACCTTTATCTATAATCATAAAACATTTGTCAGGGTTTATGGCTAAATTGTGAGTTTCACAACAGGTCAATATCTTATCAAGATTTTCTAGAGTTTCATCAAAGGTTTCATCCATGTAGATCTCAACATTATAATTGGTCAAGTAAGAGAAAGTAGAAAGAATATGTCTTTAAAAACTTATTGGGGTATTACAAAGTTTGAAAGGTAAAACATGATAAGCAAAAGTTCCCCATGGATAAGTAAAAGTTATTTTCTTTTGATTTCTAGGTGTGACTTGAATTTGATTGTATCCACTAAATCCATTAAAAACTAAAAATAAGTCTTTCCAACGAGTGTATCTAATACTTGATTTATGAATGGTAATGGGAAATGCTCTTTGTGTGTTATTTTGTTTAGTTCTTGATAATTTACACACTCGCATTTCCCTATTTTTCTTTGGAATAATAACCAATAGTGAAACCCATTGGATATAAAAAACGGAGTAGATGAATCCTACTTCTAGCATAATATCACATAAATCAGGATTCAATATCCGTTGTGGTTGTCATGCAGGTTTAAAATCCTCTGTATAAATTTGATGAGTACATATATCTAGATGAATTCCTATCATGTCTTTGTATTCCCATCCCAAAACATTGAAATGTCAACTCAATAAGTTTTCCTCCTAGTCAATTATCAACCAACTATTGATATTTAAATACTTCTTTGGTTGTATTTAAATTTGCTTTTTGCCAGGTTGTATCGAATTGATTCCTTAGAAATTGCTTATTAATGAGTTGAGTGGGAAATGGTGTGGTAAAAGAGAATAGAAGATCCAAATATCTTTATAAATGGAAATTTCTCATGGAATTAAATTTGATATAGAACAATGAAAAGATGAGAGAAGATGACGATGCCATCTATGTTGTAAATTAAAAGAACAATATTGTATTGAAATGAGTGATAAATATTTAAGCTGTTGTTCATCATTCCATAGTAATAGACAAAAAGTAATTGCTTCTTCTTCAAGCTCTAAATCATATAATTTGTTGATTAGAACATTTTCATCGTCAAAAATAACCCTTTGGGATGGATCCAATTCTTCTACATGATCATTTATAACTATGGTGGCCAAAGTTGATATGTTCTTTTTGTTCCCCTCATCTGATTCAAGAAACCATAGGCTTCTTGGATCACCATACTTAGGTGGAGTAATTTTTTCTGCAAGCAAGTCTACTAATTTTCCATCTACTTGTATGGTTTTAGGGTATACTTTCTTCTTTTTTCTTGGTTTCTTAATACATATTTTTTGAACAATCTGGTTAATCATAGGTACATCTTTAACAACATGTAGTAAATGAATTGTAACATTTAAATGTTTTAATTCCTTTACCAAATCTAATTTTGAAGATGTTATTTTTGATATCTCAAATTGTTCAAGATATGGTACTTTCTTCGTTAAATCATCTTGAGGGAGGTTTTCGTTTTCTTTTTTTTTGTTCCTTTTGTTGTTGTTTCAGTGTATATGGGTCTTCTTGTTTATTCTCATTAGCCCCCATTTCTACAATGATAGGTGGAATAATTTTAGAAAGTCTTCTTAATGAACACTATCTAATGTTATCACAATCAATGATATTTATAATGTCTGTATCTTCTAATTTAGCTATATAGACAAGGGTTGCTGAAAGTGGAGGTTGTTTTGCTTGTTGTTGTTCTTGAGAGAAGTTATGGGTAGGAGCAAGAAATAAATTTTATTGTTGGTTTTGATACTAATGTTGCCCTTGGTACGATTGTTGTTGTTTTACTGTTGGAAGTTTTGTACTTTGCCACATTGGGATTTTTGTTTTATTTTGATGGAGCATTTTGATTGTAACACGGAAAAATATTATGTTAATCCGATAAATATAATATTTCGACCACTGCAGTTATTTTTGTTTTTCTATTTGTATTCACCTTCTCTTTGAGCTTGGTGCTTGGAAACATTGCATTGTATGGAAAATTCAGATTTTTAAATGGAAACACATTTGCTTCGAGCCAAATATGTTGTGCAATATTCATTAAGGGAAAGGAACAAAGAAAGAAATGATAAAGTGGTGATGCTATGGCAGCTCCCAAAGATAAAATTTATGAGTTACGTTTGCCACACTTTGGGAGAATTTATTAATATTACCATCCGAAGAAAATACGTTCGCCCCAAGGTTGGGGCGAAAGCTACATTTGCCCCAAGGTTGGGGCGAAAGCTACATTTATCCCAAGGTTAGGACGAAAGCTACATTCGTCCCAACTATAGGCAAAAAAAATCTAAAATGAAGCACAATGATTAAAAGGCACATGACAAATCAATATTGCGTTCACCCTGGCCAAGGGGTGAACATTCTGTTTGCCTCTCCCATGAGTGAATGCGCTCTAAAAATAGAATGTCATCGTGTTCGCCCTAGTTGAAGGGTGAACATCTTGTTCGCCTCTCCCATGGGCGAACGTGTCCCCAAGAATGGAATCACATGTGAACGCACCAATAAAGCAAGGTTGGGGTGAATGCGCCTAAGATGAGATAAGTTCATATCGTAGTCGCCCCGATAGGGAGGTGACTGTCTTCATCACCTTTTTAAGGGGTGAACACAATTTTTAGGGGAGAAGGGCAAACACGATAACAAAGATAAGGATGTTCAGTTGTTAAAGACTTTCGCTCAAAATGAGAAGGATGGTTTCGCCATGGTCTACAAGGATGTAATAAATTAAAGGTATATTCTCCGATGACGTCCAAATTTCAAAGGTGCCCAGGGCAGGTTTTGACAAGCATTAAATAATGGTGGTGACGAGTAACTCAAATTGTGAATCCCAAGCGAAGAAGAGAGCCGTGTTAAAAGCACAGGAGGATTTTCATGATTTCCAAAGTGAGAGTGCATTTTCAAGGCATCAAATATCCCTTAATTTTCTATGCATCGACGCCCAAGATACTGATTTCCTGGGAATGTTTCCTTGAAATATGGGTCATTGTTCTAGGAGAATGAATTTTCAATATTTCCAAGGAGGAATTTCCTCACTATGGTTCCTGATCTATGATCATTTTGTCTCCATGTGCATTTAATGAAAGAGGCAAAATCCTCTATAAATACTACTCAATTCTCATTGTAAAAGGAGGTTAGACATTTTGTGAGAAAACTCTCCAAGTTCTCTGCATCAATAGAAGATACAAGGCTTCTAAATTTGCAAGTGATCTTGTGTGCAATTTCCTTCTATTTTAAATGACTTCTATTTTACATTCATGTTCTTTATTTGTTGTTAGATTTGAATTCTACATTTGAATTTAAATATTGCTAATGAGGGAGTGAGTGTTGGAGTGTTATTTTGAAGGTTGTTGTTGCAAGTTTATAAGTAAATTTTGTTGCTTCTCTTTTATTATATGCTATTTCATGCTTGGGTGAATTTCTTGCTGTTAGTCTACCCCAAATCCTACACCTTCGGCCTATGGCCATATTTCCCATATTCTTTCTGCAAATTTTTAAATCTCTTTCCTGCAACTCTAGTCTTCAACCAATGTAGGATTTATCTTGGGAGCCAACCCTCTCTGGAGATTGACATGGAGGACATTCCTTTCCTCTGGTCATTCAATGTTGGCCATGTCTAGGGTGCACAAACGTAGTTTTTGTTGATTAGGTAGATATTTGACCAACAATTTTTGGCATGCTCGATGGGACCCCAAAAGTTCCACTTTCGATAGTATTAAGGTTTGATGTTCACCTTCGTGTTGTATAGTTAGAACATCTGGCGACTCGATTATACCCAAAAATCTCCAAACATGAGGACAACAAAAGTTGTGTCTCATGAATACAAGATCGAAGGCCAAAAATCTAGATCATCAAATTGAGTTCTACGAACTTGATATTCAAAGGCTAGGAGAGCACCCTCAATTAGCCACTCTACATCGTACATCTTCATTACCTCATACATCCCATATATCATCTACCACATCCTCATGACTAGCCGATGTATTTTCTACTCCCACAAGTCTAGTTAGTACTACCACTAGTGTTCCTCAAGCTCCACCTCATACACCAGTCCACATGGCCCAAAATCCACCACCACAACAGCCACAACCACCAAGGTAGTTCCCAGCATGGAATAGCTCAGGGGCCTTGAACTTACAAGCACAAAATCTAGTGCCCCAAGCAACTTTGAAGGCTTTGCTGACCTATGATGGCACTGGTAAGATGGCCTATGAACATATTCAGGATGTAGCTTCTTTGGCTATGATCCATGGAATAACGGATGAAGATGTAATGGTAAAGTTGTTGGTATTATCGTTGAGAGGAAAATTGTTGTATTGGTATCGATCATTGCAACCTGGTACTATTACTTCATGGGATCAGTTGGTGGAGTTATTGATAAAGAATTTCCATGAACAAGCTGACCCATACTCCTTGTTGCATCAGTTTACAATGATCCAAAGACATCCGTAGGAGGAGATAGTTGATTTCAATGTCAGGTTTGCTCGAAGTTGGTAAAGAGTTCTTGATGGTTTGTGGCCCATGCATGAACAAGCTATATTTTATTACCTTAGGGTATTTAACACTGATATTGGTATGGTTGTTCGATAAACCAATGTGAATACCTTCCCTGATCTGTATACTCAAGCCCAAAAAGCTGAATCTGACTTGATTGCCATAGGCAAGCTTCCTCTAAAAATGATGATGCCTATTCTGCCTGACTTACCACAACATTTGTATTCGAGTGCATTTTTGTAGCCCATGCCTTCCATGTACCCAGTACCCTCATGGAGCTCAGGCCCACCTCAAATCACTTTGATCCCTATCCCACAACATCCCACTCCAAGTTTTTCGTAGTTGCCCGTTCAGTCGGTACCACAATTGCCATCATCCATTCCTTTTCCAACATTGCCAGCATCCTCGATCCCATTACCATTGCCCATGCCACCAACGCCTCTACCTTTGCTAGCACCTCCCACACCTTCTAACCCTAATCCTTTCATGACATTGTTACAAGAAGTGAAATCAAATAACTCAGCCTTAAGGATGATATCAAATGAGCTTACAATGGTGAGGAAGAAGCAATCTAAGGCTAAATTTTGATCGAGGAGATTTCAAACTCCATCGATTACTCGAGAACAAGCATCTACTAGTAGAGGCCTTGAGAAGAGCACAACGATGCTAGCAAATGAGGAGACTAGTATGATAGAAAATGCATACTGGTGTTCAACATGTAATGATCCTCATGGAGAAGAAACCTACATGGTGCATATGAACTATGTGTAGATGCTTGCAAAAAGTTTAGTTGGTGGATAAATCAACATGATCAGGGAGGTTGACCATAATTTTATGATGCCATATTTGGAGCAAGTTTCAGTTCTTACGAGGTCTAGAAAGAAGCTAGTGACTGTAGATCTAGTTGAGCTTGAACCCTTGAAGGTGCCTACGGAACCAAAGGTGCAAAGTGAAAAAAGGCAACCTCCAACGAAAGCACCTGGTGTAGTGATTGAGTAGGATTCTATCTTGTTAAAAGATTTATTGCCTAAGCAAGCTCAAGAAAAGGCACAAACTAAGGCATCAACTTCACAACCTACAGTAGCTACCCAAACTCAAAATGAAATAAAAGAGCAAGCTAAAGAATGACTCAAGTACCCATCATTGACAAAGAGACAAAGGGTAGAAGCTACTCAGTAGTATCGAGACAAGTATGAGCGGGTTATAGAAGAGAAGGCTTTGACCATCTCAAATTATAATATTGTGGAAGAAATGAAGAAGATACCTATGAAGGTGAGCCTATATGATGCACTACAGTTGCCTGGACAAGTTGACCTACTGTAAGAGTCTTTGAAGACTGCTAAAGATCAAAAGAAAAATCCTTCTCAAATAGTGTTGGCGCAAGCACTACCAACTTCGGCCATTAGAAAGAATAGGCCACCCCCATTTTATTTGTCACTCAGAATGGAGGGGTGGATTGTACACAATTGTATGATTGATTCTAGCATTGCAACTACTATCATGCCAAAGGTAGTATGTGAAGTGATGGGAATGGAATACACAAGAAGTAGCCCAGGAGTGTTGTAGTTGGATGGGACTCTAGTCAAAATAGTAGGAGTAATCAAAGATATTCCTATTGTCCTTCATAGTATGCCACAAATCACTATCATCCAGGAAGTAGTAGTGGTTGACCTGGAGCCATACTTTAGCATGTGCCTCTCAAGGGAGTTCACAGTGAAATTGGGAGGATACCTTTCCTTGGACTATTCACATTTGGAGATCCCATTCAAAGGAAAGAGAATTCACATATATAATGAAAAGCCATCAACTTTTCATATTGAGAAGTTGGAGGAAGAAGAAAATCCCCCAGGTGCAGTTAATATGATGATTGAAGAATTAGGAGAGGTTGACTTGATGGAAGAAGCGCTTGATGAACTTCACCTCGAAGATGAATTTTCACTCATGGATTTTAATGCAATGATTGGAACAGATATTGGTTGCTATACGATAACCAAACTAGAACAAATTGAAGAAAAGGTCCCTGATTCCTCGGATCCTATCATAGATCAGTTATGGAAGCTTTATTTCGATGGTGCTAGATGTAAGAATGGCGTAGGAGTTGGTATCATCTTGATCTCCCCAATAGGGTTACAGAAGACTTATTCTTACAGATTGACTTGGAGTTGCACAAATAATGCAGTCGAATATGAAGCATTGTGCCTCGGATTGAAGAAAGCTAAAAAGTTGGGCATCAAGCAGCTACAAATTTTTGGTGACTCCGAACTCATTGTCAACCAAACCACTAATAAATGTGTGTCTAAGCAGCATTACCTAAAAGCTTACCACAACAAAGTGTGGGATTTATTTGAATATTTCACAACTTTGAACATTCAGGCGATTTCCCAAGAGCAAAACAAACACATAGATATTCTAGCCTCTCTTGGCGTGAATTATTCTCCTGTGGAGCAAATAGTCAAAAAGCCCAAGACTGTCAGGGTGATTTATAGACCCTCAATCCTTGACAAGAATATCTATTGGCAAGTATTCGATAATGATGAGCAAATAGTCAACTTTTTGATCAAGGAAGTTGCAAGTGTAGATGACAGAAAGCTCGTTGAAGAAGAGATGGAGGGGATGATACAATTGAAGAACAATCACATTCCTAGGGGACTGATTTCGTTGGAAAGTCTGTTTGATCAAAATGATAGGGCTGAAAAGCATAGGATTAAGGTGGATGCAAAGGAATATAAGGAATTATAGCTAGAGCCTAAAAAGATCATCAAAATCAGAACTGATTGTATGCCTAAAGAGTTGGAAGACATTAAGAACTTGTGCTATGAGTACCCCGACATCGTTGCATGGAGCTATCAGGATTTGAAGGGATATGACAAGAACGTGATCCAGCATACCATCGAGCTATAGGAGGGGGTAAAGCCTTTTCGGCAAAAACAACGGCCTGTCAATCCCAAGATAGAAGTACTCATGAAGGTGGAATTGTTGAAGATGCTAGAGGTGAAGATAATTTACCCAATTAAGCACTCGACATGGGTGGTGAATCTGGTGCTAGTGCAAAAGAAGAATGGAGACATTCGACTATGTGTTGATTTTCGAAATCTGAACCAGGCATCACTAAAATATCATTACCCTCTACCGTAGATTGATCAAATCCTTCATGTGGTAGTCGACGCACAGATATTTTCATTGTTAGATGGTTTCTCTGGATATAATCAGATATGGGTGAAAGATGAGGACCAACATAAAACAACATTCACCACTAAGTGGGGCACATTTGCCTACCAACGGATGCCATTTGGACTCTCAAATGCTGGCGCTACTTTTCAGAGGGCTATGGACATCACTTTCGGTGAGTTATTGAATAGAATTATTGTAATCTATCTTGATGACATGACTGTGTTTTCACATCGCAGAGAAGACCATGTTTCTCATTTGAGGTAGGTGTTCGAGAAGTGCCATGAGTTTGGGATTTCTATTAATCCAAAGAAGTCAATATTTGCTGTTAAATAAGGGAAGTTGTTGGGTCATGTGATCTCACAAGAAGGATTGGCGATTGATCCTGCAAGAGCTGAAGCACTTTTGAAGCTACCATTGCCAACTAACAAAAAATATCTGCAATCATTCTTCGGCCAAATAAATTTCATCCACAAGTTTATTGTCGACTTCGCTCAGGTCGTGAAACCCATGATTGAGCTCTTAAAGAAGAATACCGAGTTTAAGTGGATAGAAGCTAGAAGATGAGCTTTTCGGGAGATCAAGGAAAGAATCACCCAGGCTCCAGTGTTGATTAATCCTGATTATTCAAAGGACTTCATTCTCTATGTAGTAGGTGAGCAAGAGAGCTATGCTATAATTTTGATGTAGAAGCAAGAAGATGGAGATGAGAAGCCAATTGCCTTCCTGAGCCAAGTCATTGCACCCCACCAGGAGAAGTACAATTTTATTGAGAAGTAGGTGTACATGGTGATGAAATCATTGAAGAAGTTCTGACACTTTGTTTCTCAGAGTAAAACTATCATTTATGTTATACATCTTGATGTTCAAAATTTCATACTCCAAGGAGAACTAGGCGACAAAAGGGTAGGTTGGGTCTCAAAGATCCAAGAATATGATGTGGAGATCCGACCAACAAAGCTAGTTCATGGACGAGCTCTTTGCCAAGAGTTAGCTAAAAGTGTCGCGTCTGAATCATTGGATATGGTGCAAGAGGAAGAGGTTGGCGAAAGCATTTGTGTAAATCACATTCTGAGTAATCATGACTGGACAAAGGAGCTTATTGATTATTTTACTTCTGGGAAGTGTCCACCACACCTTGATGCTTCGCAGCGTCGGAGGTTTAGACTGCAAGCCCTCAAATATGTTTTGTTGCCTAATGGGCTATTTCACAAAAATATTGATGGAGTTCTCCTTAGATGTGTGAAGGAATCTGAGAAAGAAATAATATTAGAAGAATTTCATTCTAGGCTATCTGGTGGTCACTATGCAGGCAGGCCCATGGCCTTAAAAATTATCCAAGCTGGCTATTTCTAGCCTACTCTATTCATCGATGCTCATAAAGTAAGTCAACATTGTGACAACTGTCAGTGATACGTTGGCAAAATCAGGAAAGGAGCACTGCCTCTACACCCAATTCAAGTGGAAGCACCTTTTCAGTAGTGGGGTCTTGACTTCATCGGAGTCATTGATCCACATTCTTCCATAGAACATAAATACATCTTAACGACAATTGATTATTTCACCAGATGGGCAGAGGCTATTCCCACCAAGAAGGTTGATCAAGCGACCATCATTTCTTTTCTGGAAGGAATCATTACTCGCTTTGGCATCCCAGATTCAATTGTAACTGATAATGGAACTCCATTCATTGGGGCCAAGATCACAGAGTTCACTAGCAAATATGGAATCTATCTCAAAATATCATCCAATTATTACCCACAAGGGAATGGTTTGGCCGAGTCTACCAATAAAAATTTGCTATAGATTTTGAAGAGGACACTCGAGAATAATAAAAGGAGTTGGCACTTGTTATTGAACCAAGCTCTTTGGGTGGATCACATATCTATAAAAAAATCTATCAAAACATCTTCATATTCTTTGGTGTATGGAAAAGAAGTTGTCTTGCCTACACACATTGAGCTTCCAGTCCTTCAAACATTGTAGTTATTTCAAGATGAAGATGAGGAGTACGATCCTATGAGTGCAAGATTGGCACAACTATTGTAGTTGGAAGAAGATAGAGAACAGTCCTATCAAGCATTTGTTGAGCACACTAAAGAAATGAAGAAGTGGTTCAAAAAGAAAACTATTGAGCACAGTTTCCAGGTGGGAGATTTAGTGCTCAAATGGAACGAAAATAAAGCCAAGCCAGGGAAACACCATAAGTTTGATGCTATCTAGGAAGGCCCTTTTCAGATTTCCATAGTAAATTTGGCAAATGCTTATCATCTTCGTGACATGGAGGGTTGGGATCTTCCTATCCCGGTGAATGGTCTTCATTTGAAGGCCTATATTCAATGATGAAATTTTGATGAGGTACCATCTTGTAAATATGTAAATATTCTTTTTAGTATTTTATTTGCTTTAAATTGTTGATGGTATTTATAAATATATAAAAAAGAGAAGACGTCCCTTTAAAATGTTAAATTTGGCATGAGAAAAAAGTAAGGTTTCACCCCCTCTCGAAGTATTGCAACATAGTTAAGGCACAAAGGGGTGCTTCCAGGTGCTTTCGCCCAAGGTGAGAATGCAAAGCCTTAGGCACCCCATTTGGGGTGAATGAATACAAAAGCAAAGTATATATATTTAAGGATGCATTCACCCTAAAGAGGGGGTGACATGACTGATCACCCTTGGTTAGGGCGAATTTATTGACAACATTGACATCCTTTTCGGACATAGATGAACATAAAACTTATAGTGTGTTCACTACGAATGAGGGGCGAAATAGCTACGTGCCCTTATTTTAGATGAGCGCATTAATCAAAGCGCACATGTGACTATGTGAAAAGAATTACGATGAATCATGTCGTTTGGAGTGATAAGGGTTTAATATCTAAGATACAAAAAAAGCTCATGCATTTTGTTCTTTTTAATAAAAGGGGAAATTTTAGATGTTAATGTAGGGCACCCTTTTAGAAGAAAAATCAGAGAAAAAGAGGATGAAGAAAAGCGCTTTAAAAAGCAACTTTGTTTTTTTTTAGTAAATCAGATTTTCTAAATTTAGGCGCAAAAGACAAGGGGAGAAGCCTATTAAAGAAGGCTATTCGTCTTAAGAATTATTAAACAAAGTGAAGGTGCCCTAGAATGAAGAGGAAAGAAATAGTTTGCTTTTTTAAAGTGCAGTAAAAGGGAATGAATTGCAGGGTGCTCACAAAATGACTTCATTGAAGAAAAAAAAACAAGTGCTTTTAGAAGCGTGTTTCAAAGGAATTGCACCCTTAAATACGTGGCAGCCATTTGAGAGCGTGAATGCAGGTAGAAGATTGTAGAAGAAGGCAATTAATTCAAATGTGTACCCATTAAAGATTTGTGTTCTCAAGGAACAAAGAAGATATTCCATTGGTTTTCAGGTGGCCGATTTATTTTTCCAAGCAAGCTTCAGTAGCCAGGGCACAATTTACAATAAACTTATGCGGCAAGGAGGGCACTTTTTCCCAAGATGATTTGGTAGTGAATCAAAGGTGATACTATTAGGACATTGGGAATGGTGCCAGGTGAGCGAATCAATGCTTATGATCTTCCGAAAGCACCTAGGTTAATTCAATATTTATTATGGCAGATGGGAGAGCGCTCTATATAAAGGACGAGGTAAAAAGCCCATAGTTTAATTTTTAAAAAAATTTACTGTCGTATTTTGAATTGTCATTGCAGAGGTTTCCAAAGAATATCCAAAGGATTTGTTAGGGAAAATATATAATGGGAAAGAGAAGTAAAGAGCCTAAATATGTTGCAGAGGCTGTAAAACCCAAAAGGTCAAAGTCTAGAGCTAAGAAGGCCTGAAAAAATAACTACGTTGACTTAGACCCATATGATGACACCATGACAAAAATTGGTGATTGTCTCATTACCCATAAAGGTGTGGAAAGATTGCGGTAGGATGTTGAGTTAGCGGTGAACTAGGGGGTGACATCAAAAAGTTGGCTGATAGTGCCTTATCATTCATAGTTGTTCTGGTACCTATGCCCACCAGTTCATCCTTGCCCTGAGCTAGTGCGGCTTATCGCTCAGTTTTACGACCCATTCACCAGAGTTGTGAGAAATGCCAAGAGGGAAATTCTCTTCACTATCACCCCGGATGAGGTACGAGAGGCATTCGCTTGTGGTCTCAAGCCTCCTTCCTATGGGGTCCATAAAAAATTGCATACTGATGAACAGGAGGATAGATATGTCTCCACGGTAACAATGCACCAATTTATGGAGACCCAATTGATTAAGGAGCCACCGATGGGGCAACTTCCTAATTTACCAAAGTCGCTCTTGGATTTCAAAAGCTTGGATATTTATTCAATGTTGGCATGGGTCACGAGTTTACCTTCAGATGATACCGTTCATAAGTGGCAAGCGGCCTTAGCACAATGTATTTTTCGGGTGGAGTTCTATTCTCCTTCAGCTATGAGATAGGGCACCAATCTGATATTTTTTGATTGGGCTGATTTTATTTCCTGGAGGTTGAATTTTCAGTTGGAGAAGTTGCAGATTGGGGAGGAAAAGTCCTTCAGGCACACTTCATTTTTGATATGGTATTTCTTTTTCCAACTTCAATGATGTTTTCCTTTCATTGCAGTAATGTAGATGAATGAGAAAAATGAACCTCTACTGGTTTATATGTGGACTTCCATCTTGACAAAAAGGGAGTCATATTACAGTTTTAATAGTTGGTTTTTGGGGCCCACAATAGAGTTGCTTTGTGGTACATGTGAGAGGGTGCCACGGGAATTAAGAGATGCAGTGGTTGCCCAAGAAAAAGGAGATATTTTTCTGCTTACTCAGGGTGTAGTTGTGAGAATTTTTGGTTTCACGGGTAAGCCATTTTTGTTGCCCTATTTTTCTACTGAGCATGTTTTTGCTATGGAAGTAGTGCGCTAGTCGGATTACATGAATGATGTGTATGGAGCTAGATGCGAGAAGAAAATGACATGCAATATGTCATTTAAATTTGGCAGTATAGAGGTGAGCCAAGTAGGACAAAATCGACTCCTTACAGTAACATTGCAAGATTTGGGACTGATAGAACTACCACAACATTGGAGGTATGACCCATTGGGCAAATTTTTAGCTATAATAAAATCTAAATCATTCCATTGTTGCCCTCGACCCGATATTCAGAAGAATCAAAATAATTTTGATGGGCCTGATATGAATTGGCACATTGAAAAGATGACATCACTTCCACCTTGGCATGACTGTTATGAGCAAGAGGTGGAGTATAATCTGGCTAGGTATAAATCTCAAATCCCTCCACCAGGTTTGTTTAGCCAAGTTAAAGAAAGTGAGCCCGAATGGACTGAGGAGAAAATTATGAATTGGTGGATAATGCGGGTTCATCGAGGGAAGCTGACAACTCCTTACGGGTTGAAGTTGGATGAATCATTTTTGGAGCTTTATGATGAGTATGTTGATTCATATCATCCTGTCGCCTTCACCAATATTCTACCACAGAGTTTTCAACACTTCGATAGTGGTGAAGGTGAAATAGAGGGAAAACATCCGTTGGTTGAGGAGGAGACTCCAGAGGAAGAAGAGCAACAATACGTGTTTAAACGGAGATCATAGCGGATGAAATAAAAATTTGAAGCGGTGCCTATGTCAGAAGAAGCAAAATGTGCCAAAAGCGCCACCACTTCCCAAAGCGATGAAAAGACCAAGGACTGGTGCCATTACTACTTCTACTATGGAAGTTTTAGTTGTGGTGGTTCCTACAGTTCCTATTGTTTCAGTAGTAGTTATTAATCCCTCATCGGCAATAGAGGTCCCGACTATGGTTGCACAAATATTTTTGATGGCTCAAGAGTAGGTGGAGGATCATCAGTCGAAGAGCTCCCAAGTAGAGGTCATGGATGATGAAGATAATGTGAACATTGAGGAGAGGATAGAAGCACAACAAGAAGAAGTGATTTCATAGCCACCCCCATCACCATGTCACACGATGCCCATACTCGAAGGTACATCTTCTTTTCCCTCTTCTTCTTCTCTAGAGCATGTAGTGACTTCTGTTTCGCTCCCATCATCTTCTATTTCTATTTCTCCACCCTTTGGTATGCCCTCCATATCTCTTTCACTTCCTTCATCTTCCCTTTTCGAAGTCACTGTTGCTCCTACTTCTATTCCCATTTCTTCGGCCTCCCTTTCTTTTAGTTCATATGCATCAGGGCTGAATCCCTTTTTGCGCCCTTCCCCTTCCATCACCGCCACCACTACCATTGAGGCTGTAAGCATGCAAGCTCCTCCTAGAGTAAGCGTAACTACAGTTGAACCTGGTTCCTCCATTCAAACCACCATTTTAGTTCCCCCTCTTCTAGCCATCTCATCCGCTTCTATTGAGCCTAGCCGTTCAGAAGCTGTAATTCCATTCACCCCATTTTTGGAGATACAAGCATTGCCCAATGTGCAGGTAGCACGAAAACAACCCGATATGGAGAAGATTAATCGAGCGCACCTGAGTTCTTCATAGTGGTTGAAGAGCAAGAGGCGAAAGGAGGCCTTGGCTCTAGCTCAGCCAATCAAGAAAGTTGCTTTTGACCCAGTCGCCATGGAGGCTCACACGACTAGAATCACTCCCTTAGTCCAAAAGCCGCAAGGAGAAATGTTGTCGAGTGATTATGTCTGTGAGACTATAACTGAAGACCTCACCAAGATAGATCCAACTAAAAATATGGGCAATATACAGGCTGATATGAGCTCGATGTACTTGCATGGTGAGCATTATAAGGAAAAGTATTTTGAAAATGAAAATAAAATTATTGAGCTCAAAAATGCCTTGGCGAAAAGCAGAGCGTAGGAAGAAAATACGGCCATAGAAAATGAGCACTTGCACCGACAAGTCGGAGTGCATTTGAAAGAAAGAGATACCACTAGAATAGAGATGCATAAGCTCCACCAGCAACTCGAAGATATGAAAAATCAGCTAGCAGAGAAGGCTACGCAGGCTACTGGTTTCTCATCGAAAAGCGTCAAGGAGGCCCATCTTCGCTCTGCCTAGAACTATGAGAAGTTGGCCACATAGGCAGTTCAAGTACTACATTATTTGTGGGAAGCTAGCATATAGATCTATCTGGGCCAACAATTGATTGACAATATAGAGGAGATGCTGGAGCCGCACATGGAAATGGCTATGAAAATTTAGGCTTTGGCCAATGCCAACCTACGTATTCACCCTCTAAGCAAAATGGATCATGCCTGGTCAACTGCCAAGGTCACATTGCGTAGTTATTTTCAAAGGATGGACCTGGTAAGAGAAGGCTAGATAATTCTCAACACCATCGAGCGAGAACATACCATTTCTATGACTCACTTTGATACTCTTGCCGAGTTGGGATTTTTGGACTTTACGGATGAGTGGGGTGAACCCTTTCCACAAGAGCAATTGGAGGTGCTCTGGAAGAAGTTCATGGAAGATACCTCCGAGATCGATGCATGGGAGGAGCCCCTCATGGAAGCACAGGTATTGCCCTTGATGCAAAAATATACGCGCCTGGAGCTATCATTGTATGAGCTGGCTCAATGAGCGAAGCACCTCAGCTTGACAGATATTCAAAATCTTCACTTCATTTATGAGTCATTAAGTGTTCCATGCCTATTCACTACTCATGCTTGGAAAGAGGTAGTCACAATCTATGAGGTAATTTCTGAGAGCCTCAAAGAGTAGGAGGAGCAAGCAACGATAGAACCAAAGTGACAAAAAAAGTAGCAAAAGAGGTAGAGCGAGCTGAAGTTCTCAAAGTTATGGCTGAAGCTGAGGAAAAGGAGAAAGCTGAAGAGGAGGCACGTCGAAAGGCATCTACAACAAAGGCACCAACCAAGGTGGCTTGTAAGAAGACTCCATGATAGCCCAATGGATAAAGGCCTGGGATCGCTTGCATCCATGCGAGCTGGATACCCCGTGAGTCACCAAAAATATTGGTAGTTTTGTACTTTGCCACATTGGGATTTTTATTTTATTTTGATGGAGCATTTTGATTGTAATACGATAAAATATTATGTTAATCCGATAAATATAATATTTTGACCACTGTAATTATTTTTATTTTTTCTATTTGTATTCACCTTCTCTTTGAGCTTGGTTCTTGGAAATATTGCATTGTATGGAAAATTCAGATTTTTAAATGGAAATGCATTTGCTCCGAGCCAAAGATATTGTGCAATCTTCATTAAGGGAAAGGAAAAAAGAAATAAATGATAAAGTGGTGATGCTATGGCAACGCCCAAAGATAAAATTTATGAGTTACGTTCACCACACTTTGGGCGAATTTATTAATATTATCGTCATGAAGGAAATACGTTCGCCCCAAGGTTGGGGTGAAAGCTCCATTCGCCCCAACTATGGGTGAAGGAAATCTAAAAGGAATCACAATAATTAAAAGGCACGTGACAAATCAATATTGCATTCACCCTGGTCGAGGGGTAAACATTCCATTAACCTCTCCCATGGGCGAACATGCTCCAAAAATAGAATGTCATCGTGTTTGCCCTGGTTGAGGGGTGAACATCCTGTTCATCTCTCCTATGGGTGAATGCATCCCCAAGAATGGAATCGCATGCAAAACGCACCAGTAAAGCAAGGTTGGGGTGAACGTACCTAAGATGAGATAAGTTTATATCGTAGTTGCCCCGATAGGGAGGTGACTGTATTCATCGCTTTTTTAAGGGGCAAACATAATTTTTTAGGGGAGAAGGGCGAACATGATAACAAAGATAAGGATGTTCAATTGTTAAAGATTTTCACCCAAAATGAGAAGGATGGTTTCACCATGGTCTACAAGGATGTAATCAATTAAAGGCATATTCTTCGACGATGCCCAAATTTCAAAGGTGCCCAGGGTAGGTTTTGACAAGCATTAAATAATGGTGGCAATGAGTAACTCAAATTGTGAATCCCAAGCGAAGAAGAGAGCCATGTTAAAAGCACAGGAGGATTTTCATGATTTCCAAAGCGGGAGTGCATTTTCAAGGCATCAAATGTCCCTTAATTTTCTGTGCACCGATGCCCAAAGATACTAATTTCTTGAGAATGTTTCCTTGAAATATGGATCGTTGTTCTAGGAGGATAAATTTTCAATATTTCCAAGGAGGCATTTCTGCACTATGGTTCCTGATCTGCGATCATTTTGTCTCCATGTGCATTTAATGAAAGAGGTAAAATCCTCTATAAATACTACTGAATTCTCATTGTAAAAGGAGGTTAGACACTTTGCGAGAAAACTCTCCAAGTTCTCTGCATCAATAGAAGATACCAGGCTTCTGAATTTGCAAGTGATCTTGTGTGTAATTTCCTTCTATTTTTAAATACTTCTATTTTACATTCATGTTCTTTATTTGTTGTTAAATTTGAATTCTGCATCTGAATTTAAATATTGCTAATGAGGGAGTGAGTGTTGGAGTGTTATTTTGAAGGTTGTTGTTGCAAGTTTATAAGTAAATTTTGCTGCTTCTCTTTCATTGTATGCTATTTCATGCTTGGGTGAATTTCCTGTTGTTAGTCTGCCCCAAATCCTACACCTTCGACCTATGGCCATATTTCCCATTTCTTTCCATAATTTTTAATCTCTTTCCTACAACTCTAGTCTTCAACCAGTGTAGGATTTAGCTTGGGAGCCAACCCTCTCTGGAGATTGACACGGAGGACATTCCTTTCCTTCGGTCATTCAATGTTGGCCATATCTAGGGTGCACAAACATAGTTTTTGTTGATTAGGTAGATATTTGACCAACATATACCCATTGTTGTCCTTCCATTTGTGGGTGCAACCATGGTGGGTTCTATTGATTCCATTGTTGATTCATCCATCTAGGTTGAGACAATTCTTGAAAATATATCCATGGTGGTTGACTTCAATGTTGTTGAAGTGGATTTTAAGTAGGCCATGGTATATACCAAGGATTATTTTCCCAATTTGTAAGAAATTGAGAAGCATTTTGATATGGATATTAAGGAAAATTACCCCCTTGTATTTGTCCTACAAAATTAAGTTTTTTCATAGGTTGAGATTGTTTTTCGAAGATGCTTTTAAGTCTTGATAATAAATTAATTTATAGGATGTCCTTTTTTACAAATTATACATATAGCAAATATAAAAGTCTTATTTAAACGACATTCATGGAGAGAGTGCTTCTTTTTACATCTTGAACAATAGATGGCTAAAGGTTTAATGGATCTGTTCCTTTTGTTCATTTCATTGAATGTTGTGTTAAGTGTAGACACCTAAATCGTGTCATGCTTAGGGGAGCTACTTACATAGATACACTCATAAGATCATAAGACATAATATTGGAATTTCCAAGCACCAACAATGGTTATCACCACTCATTTGGGGCCTTTTAAAGCCATCCAAGCTTGGCCATTCAAGCCAAGGGCAACCAGATTCTAGCCGCTCAAGCCTAGAGCGACCAGACCTTAGCCGCTGCAGATGATAATGACCATATCATAGCTACTGCAGATGACAGTGACTAAGCCATAAGAAGTAGTTTACTGACAAACAGGCCCAATATCGGGTGGAAGTGGCAGTCTGCATGCAATAAAAGTAAGCGGGAGTGACTTTGCATTCCTTTTCATGACCAGTTCACAGAGGAGACTTGAGTTTGCATTTAGACTTAAGTTAACTGACCTTCAAGCCTAAACAAAGGACAAAAGCTTCTCAAGCTAATGCACAGTTCACATAAAAGACTCAAGTGGGCAGTTAGATTTTAGTTAACTAGCCTTCAAATATAGACAATAGACAAAGGCTTCTCATGCTAACTTGCACTACGCATGATAAATTCATTTCTAGGGCTTGGACATAGACCTAGGGTTTCACACTATAAAAGGTGCAAGCCTAAGAGCACCAAGAGAGACACATGATCGATATATGACACATAGAGACCCGAATCACATACAAGAGATCATTTCAGATAGAGAGTTCTCTTTGGGGATCATGTGTGCGATAGAGCTTTGACAAATCAATGGGTATAACACCTACTTTCTTCAACATCAGACCATAGTATTTGACCCATAGCTTTGGGGCAATGAGAGCAAGGTTTTCTTTAGCGGTCATTGTCTTGGACAGTGGCCTGCAGACTTAGATTAAATAGACATAGCATATTTTATCTTGTTTTATTATATCATTAGCTTAGATTTGCTTGATTCCATGGTATCATTTTATCATATTTCTATTACATTCTCTGATTACTAACAACCTTATTCGGGGAGGCAATCTCGGACATCTAAATGTGTATGGTTGTTTGAATTGCATACAGGGCCATAGGTTCATGAGACATAATCCATGACATACGAGAGCAAGAGGATCCATCTGAGAGACATACCTGGAGAAGGAGGCATCCGTAAGCCCTCAAAAATTTTCATGTGTGGAACTAGGAAGCATTTCAGATTGCGCCACCCTTTTGCAAAAGGGGACATCTCTTCATTCATTTGTAAATCATTGTATCAAGATGGGTATCCCTAAGAGGGACCAACATGTAACGGGGGTTCAATATTAATGAAAGATTCATTCTTTGTCATTTTCGTGTTATATGTTTTCTTGTAATATTTTAGCTTCATCTTTGGTATAGTAATAACATCGCAAGTAGAGTTAAGAGCGACGCGTATGCCCCGAGGTTGCTACATTAAGATGTACTAAAATATTAGCTTTTAGATTAGCAAAATCTTTCATGAATTATTTCAAAGCATTTTTTTTGTTACCATTTTTGCATTTTCTATGTCTTGTACAAGAATAATTCATACAAATTTCAATGATTTCTTGAAATTCAAGTGTATTCATATCTCCTTTTCCCATAAGATCCAATACATCTATTGATTTATGTTGTAGTCCTTTCAAGAATATAATTTTACTAAGTTCTGGTTCAATACCACCACATGTATTATTAACAAAAGAATATCTATCTAGATAGTCTTCTAAAGTCTCATCTTCCTCTTGTTTCATTCTAAATAATTCATCCTTTTGATTCTTTACTTGACAATATTCTTGGTATTTCTTCAAAAATATATTTTCCATTTCATCCTAGGTTTAGATTGAATCACGAGCTAAGGTCATGAACCATAATAGGGCCGAGTCTTTAAAAGTGGAAAGAAATAATTTGAACTTTTGATTATCATTGGTATAGTCATAGGTTTGGCATACACTATTAAACTCAAATAGAAACAGACCAGGGTCTTCAGATGTAACTCCCATAAAAGTTGGTAATAGAGAAGGTGAAATTACTTTCATGGGAGAGTTTTGATTAGGATCTAATCGAATAGGGTATTGAAAAGTTTTAGCAGATGTACTAGTTACACCAAGGTGGAGCACATTACTAGCTCTTTCTGGATTCTCTTGTAAGCTTGCCATTATGCGTTCCCAACACCAATTATAAATCCTTTTAAATTATCCTGATTGTAAGCTTGCCATTATGCGTTCCATTAGATTTGTCAAGGGAAAGTGGTATTGAACTACTAATTTTTCCTCCTTGTAATGTTTTCTCAAGGGATCCTACACTTCTTGAAGTAGATGATTGTGATTCTTTAAAAATTCTAATATTTTTGGGAATCATTAATTCAAACAACTTTGGCATAGGTTCAACATCTTGTCGTGAATGTCTTCTTCCTATGGTTTGCAAAAAGTTTGTTTTATATTTTATCTCTAAATATTTCCATACTTTCTAAAATAAAACTCTTTTTCTAGTGTCCTAATGTCCAAGATAAAATCCTAATCAATGCAACTATTTTCTTGTGAAGTTAATTTCTCAAGACAACAATTTTGAAGTCAACAACTACCTTGTTTAGAATTATGACAAAACACTATTGTAGATAGATTTTATTATTTTTATACCTCCAAATGATGTGGAAGGCCTTAGAATATGTCTTAGAAATATTCATCCTTAATATCAAACTTCCACTTTTTCTTTTCCCTTGGAAATCAGTCAATAAATAATTCTAGTTTTACTGCAGAAAATATTACACATAGTTTATATTTTCCAGAATTAATACAGTAAGTTGGAATAGAGAGATTCCCTCATATTTGTACCTCCAATCATTGTGGGATACCTTGAAATAGTCTTAGAAATATTTGTGTCAAATATCAACTTGCTAGCTCATCACTTTGACCTTCAAATTGATCAAATCAATTATTTTGCAATTAACTTTGACTTTTCCAATTTTAAGATAGTATATTAAAATAGATGGATTGCCATTTCATACACAACTATTATACCAAATCATTTGGAGTATTTTTTTTCTCATTTTCAAACCTTTAAACATGAATCCCCCATAACCTAAGGTGTACCATAACAAATTTTGTGAGTACTTAGTAGGGTGTTTAATTTTATCATTTATACATATAGATATGCCAAGCATTTAACCCTTATCTATGCAATGTTAAGGCTAATTAATAGTAAATCTAAAAAAATGCATACCTTACCATTGAAGAGATTCCAAACACCCTCTTGGATTACTTTCTGATTGCGTACTTAAGATTTTTGAAATTTGAAAAGTACATAAATGTAGTAATTAGACTTGGTATAAATACTAAAAAACCTTCAAGGCAAACAAGCCAAAAGTCAGTTTTCATGTAAGCCTTAATTCAATAGCACCTTGAAGAGGTTTTCACCATTAAATTATTCATTTTTTTAAATAAGAGACCATCATTTCTGGTTTTCAACCAACTTTTGTCTCGATTGCGTCCATAAAGAATTTTCACAATCGAGATTATTCCTTTTATTTTATCAGAAGAGGCCATAATTTTTGGTTTTCAACCTTCTTATGTCTTTATTGTGTCCATGAAGTATTTTCACAACCAAGGTAGTTTTTTTATTTTTCATGAGATATAATGAGATAGAATATCTCTCATTTTTATTTGATAAGAACAATCCTTATTTTGCAAAAGCATATCTGTCTATTCTTTCTGCATGAAAACAACAATAAGAAACATCAATCTTTATTTCTATATGAGCAATAAGAATCCTCTCATGTCCTCATTTCCTCCTTATTGCTCAAAATGAAGTATTGACTTCATTTCTCCTCCCCTCCACTAAAATTGATGCATGTCCTCATGCATCTTTATTTTGTGAGTCATGCCTTATGCCACAATTTTTTTTGTTTTTTCTTTGCTCTTTTTTGATTAAAAAATATGATCATTTGAAATCTCCATCAAAAGAGGAAGCCTCTTCTATCATGTGCAAGTCAGACTATAAAAATAATTAAAAAATTCCATATTTCTTAGTGGCTTATGGTACAATCGTAAACTATGTCCATTGACCACCAATTTCCTCGAATCATCAATAGGAGAAAGTCAAACAACTTCATTCTTGAAAACTTCTTCAATTTGGTACAGTCTTAGCCACTGAGTCTGTAGCTTGTCAAAAATATTAGCATAGCAAGAGCCAAACAACAATGCCCAATCACATGGTTCATCCTTGCTGCTCCTAATGTGACTATCATGCCCTATTTTTGTTGTTGTTGAATGATCTCTATTTGGTGAAGTGCCTCCAACTAAATTTCATCTAATGCATTCAATTGTAAAATTCTCTCTTGTTGTACCTACAACAACTCAATGCCATCTTCCAAAGATATATGAAGTGTTAGGAATTCAAACTCAATTAGAAAAAGAGTTTTTTACCATAGACCAATTCATAAGGTGTAAATTCTATAGTGGATATGCATGTAATATTGTATGTCCAAATATCCTTTGATAACCTATTTATCCAATATTTCTTGCGATAAGCCATTTTTTTGTTAAAATATTCATGAGTTCTCTATTTGTGACTTCTATCTAAACATTTGTTAGGAGGTGATAAGGTGATGACTTCTTATGTTTGATTTCATATAATTTAGTAAATGTTTTTATAACCTTAGATGCAAATTGAGGTTCTTTTCCGATGGCATGTGTTATCGAATAGTGTTTTCCTACTGATTCATATTGACATACATAAAGAATATTATATACCTCATCTTGATGTAGAATATAATTAGGTCCACATTTGAATTGTAGACCATTGATCCACTTGAATGATGTACTTTGTTTAACTAATTGTCGTTTTTCTCTCAACATGAAATGAGAGGGAACTTTTCTTGTTGCTAGATAGCTGACAATATCAACAACCATGGTGATTGTACCAAAATTGCAAATAATATTTTATCAAGAAAAAAATCCTCTACTAGTTCATCCTCACCTGTGATGTTTAGTCTTAACAAGAAATCAACTACTACATTAGCTTTGCTAAGTTTATCTACTATAGTGATGTTGAACTCTTGTAGTAGTAGCAACCATTGTATTATTTATCCATTAACTAATGGTTCATTCATGAGGTTTTCAATTACAATGTGATTAGTGTGAACAAACACTTGATATCCAATAATATAGGGGTAAAATTCATTAATAGACTATACAACTAAGAATTCTTTTTCAATAATAACATAGTTTTTCTTAGATTCTGTTAAAATTTTACTAATGTAATAGATGACATAACGTACTCCATTTTCTATTTGGCCTAAAGCTACTCTGATTATAGTGTTAGATGCATCGATTTGAATGTGAAATGGAAGTTTTCAATTTGGACCTCGTAACATAGGTAGAGTAGTCAATTTTCTTTTAAAGTATCAAATGTAATTTGACATTTTTTTATCCAATTAAATTCAAAATATTTAGTTAACAATGTAAACATGGGACTTGCAATTATACTAAAATTCTTGATGAAACAATGGTAGAAACGAATATGACCCAACAAACTTTTGACATCTATTTGAGTTTGGGGTGTAGGTAAGTTTTTTAAAATATCTATCTTCTTATGATCTACTTGTATTCCTCTAAATGAGATATGATGTCCAAGAACAATGCCTTTATCTATAATCATAAAACACTTGTCAGGGTTTACGACTAAATTGTGACTAAATTATGAGTTTCACAACACGTCAATATCTTATCAATATTTTCTAGAGTTTCATCAAAGGTTTCATCCATGTAGATCTCAACATAATAATTGGCCAATTCAGAGAAAGTAGAAAGAATATTTCGTTAAAAAGTCAATGGGGTATTACAAAGTTTGAAAGGTAAAACTTGATAAGAAAAAGTTCCCCATGGACAAGTAAAAGTTATTTTCTTTTGATTTTTAGGTGTGATATAAATTTGATTGTATCCACTAAATCTATCAAGAAAACAAAAATATATCTTTCCAACGAGTGTATCTAATTCATGATTTATGAATGGTAATGGGAAATGGTCTTTGTGTGTTTTTTTTTAGTTTTCAATAATTTACACACTCACATTTTCCTATTTTTCTTTGGAATAATAACCAATGGCGAAACCCATCGACTGTAAAAAATGGGGTGGATGAATCTTAGTTCTAGCAATTTTCTCATTTAATATTTCACAATATCGCGTAAAGCAGGATTCAATCTCCGCTGTGGTTGTTATACAAGTTTAACATCCTATGTATAAATTCGATGAGTACATAGGATGAATTCCTATCATGTCTTTGTATTCCCAAGAGAAATAATTGAGATGTTGACTCAATACAAGATGTCGACTCAATACAATAAATAAGTTTTCCTTCTGGTGATTTATCAACCAACTATTGATATTTAAAGACTTCTTTGATTGTATTTTCAATTTGCTTTGTACCAGGTTATATCGAATTGATTCCTTCAAAATTGCTTATTAATGAGTTGAGTGGGTAATGTTGTTGTAAAAGAGAATGAAATATCCAAATATCTTTATCAAAGGAAATTCTTCATGGAATTAAATTTGATATAAAACAATAAAAAGATGAGAGAAGGTGGCAATGCTATTTGTGGCAAATTAAAAGAATGGTCTTGTATTGAAATGAGTGATAAATATTTAGGCTTTTGCTTATCATTCCATAGTAATCAACAAATAGTATCTGGTTCATTTTCAAACTCTAAATCATATAATTTGTTGATTAGAACATTTTCATATTAAAAAATAACCGTTTTGGATGGATCTAATTCTTCTACATGATCCTTTACAACTATGGTGGCCAAAGTTGAAATGTTATTTTTGTTCCCCTCATCTGATTCAAGAAACCATAGGTTTTTGGGATCACCATACTTAGGTGGAGTAAGTTTTTCAGCAAGCAAGTCTACTAAGTTTTATCTACTTATATGGTTTTAGGGTATACTTTCTTCTTTTTTCTTAGTTTCTTAATAAACATTTTTTGAATAGTTTGGTTAGTCGCATGTACATATTTAATAACATGTAGTAAAGGGATTGTAACATTTAAATGTTTTAATTCCTTTACCAAATCTAATTTCAAAGATGTTAGTTTTGATATCTCAAATCATTCAAAATATGGTACTTTCTTCGTTAACTCACCTTGAGGGAGGATTAATTTTCTTTTTGTTGTTCCTTTTGTTGTTGTTTCGGTGTAGATGGGTCTTATTATTTATTCTCACCAACTCCTATTTCTACAATAATAGGTGGAATAAGTTTAGAAAATGTTCTTCCTAAACACAATTGAATGTTGTCACAACCAATGATATTTATCATGGTTGTATTTTCTGATTTAGCCATATAGACAAGGGTTGCTGAAGGTGGAGGTTGTTTTGCTTGTTTTTGTTGTTGTTTTTCTTGAGGGAAGTTATAGGTAGGAGTAGTCAATAAATTTTGTTACTGGTTTTGATATTACGATTGTTGTTGTTGTACCCATTGTTGTCGTTGTATTTGTGGGTGCAACCATGGTGGATGTTTTTGATTCTATTGTTGATTCATCTATCTAGGTTGAGACCATTCTTGAAAATATATCCATGGTGGTTGAATCCAATGTTGTTGAAGGGGATTTGAAATAGACCATGGTATATACCAAGGATTATTTCCCTAATTTGTAAGAAATCAAGAATCATTTTGATATGGATATTAAGGGAAATTACCCCCTTGTCTTTGTCCTACAAAATTAAGTTCTTTCATAGGATGAGACTATTTTTTCAAGATTCTTTTAAGTCCTAGTAATAAATGATATTGATTTTTAGGATGTCCATTTTTACAAGTGCTACATACAACATATATAGAAGTATTATTTTAAGGACATTCATGAAGAGAGTGTTTCTTTTTGCATCTTGAACAATAGATGGCTAAAGGTTCAATGGATCTATTCTTTGTGTTCATTTCATCTAATGTTGTGTTAAGATATACTAAAATATAAACTTTTAGATTAGCAAACTCTTTCATGAATTCTTTCAAAATATTTTTATTATTACCTTTTTTTTTATTTTTTGTCTTGTATGGGAATAATTTGTAGAGAGTTAAATGATTTCTTAAAATTAAAGTGTATTCACATCTCCTTTTCCTATAAGATACAATACATCTATTGATTCATCTTGTAGTCCTCTCAAGAATGTGATTTTACTAAGTTCTGGTTCAACACCTCCACATATCTTATGAACAAAAGAAAATCTATCTAGATAGTCTTCTAAAGTCTCATCTTCCTCTTGTTTTATTCTAAACAATTCATCCTTTTGAATCTTTACTTGATAATATTATTGGTATTTATTCAAAAATATATTTGCACCAATTGTAACAAGGACAACCATGACACCAAACGGTGTTAGTTTCCAAACAAGCAAAACTAAAATGGCAAAGGCACATCACAGAGGCCATATTGCTAGTGAAGTGTCTCATTTCGATTCTGATTCTGGTTCAGAAAGAGCACACAAAGTGCTCCTGGATAAAACAATATTGTAAAGGGGAAACAAATTTGTCATCCTAGGCATGCACTATTCCAAAACCTTTTTTAGGCTTCATAAATAGCATAAGTTTTTGTTTGAAGTAAAGGGGTGATTGTACCTCTTTTTTAGGCTTCATAAATAGCAAACTCTTTTTGTTTGAAGTACTTGTAACAGAAGGGGAGAATTTTTTTGGTGTCACATTTGCCTAGGAGGCAATATTTGTAAAAAGCTTCTTGAGTTGCCCATATTTTGCAATTAAGGGGGGATAACCATTTCTTACTTCACACTATTTTTTGCTAAAAAGGAAGGACGACTTATAAGGGTGCATTTTCGGCAAGACCGACACCTTAGTCACACTTCTTGCAGATATTACATCATGTTTTGCAACAAAAGGGGGAACTTATAAGGGTGCATTTTTGGCAGAGACCGACACCTTAGCTACCTTATCAACACTTGTTGCAAAATCATATTGTAACCAAATGAACCTCGTATGAAGTGATCTACTCTACTACACCTAGCGGTTGCAACGGCTGGTTACCCATGCAATCCGATTGGATGACAAGATTACAATAAGGACATTCGTTGATGTGAAGACAAAGTGAGGAATGACCCACTTTTTTCTTAGGAGCAGCCAGAGCATTGTGACAGAGCAAGAACCAACATATCAACATTTTTTCACTGTATTGGGGTAGTTATATACTTTACCCAAATATTGTAGTATGGGGGGATGTTAGCATAGCTAGTAGTTATATTATTACCCAAATAATGTAATAAGGGGGGATGTTAGCATATTGTTATTAGTTATTACATTATTAGGGCAGCGTATCTAAGTTGTTAGAACGTATTTCATTATTGGGTTGATGTTGTTGATTAGATCCTATTCCTACGGACTAATCCTGGCGTATTATGTACTATTTAATTATCATTTGATTAATGCAATGTGTTGGTATTTTTGAGATTATAGTACATATTCCCCTCCACCAGTCTTGAGAGTGGGCTCTTAATCCTAGGTCTAGCAAGAGCTTTAAACTTATAGAATTCTAAGCTAAATTACGAGATCAAATTGACATGAATATTGTAAAATAAACTATTTTGAAAATACTACACTTTATTTATTATTTGACTATTACAATAATTGACTAATTCATAGATTTATGTTCTAATTTTCTATTCCTATTAGCTTTTTAAAGATGAAAAAAAAGGAGTATTTATAGGTAGATACTCAGCTTGTTCTACCTACAATTAGGGGTAAGAATAAAAAATAATTAGTTGTTGCTCGTGATTTCAACAATTTTGTAGTCAATAGCTACCTTGTCCAAAATTAGGACAAAAAGTAGTTGTAGATAGATTCTCTTATTTTTACACCTCTAAATGATGTGGAAGGCCTTAGAATAGGTATTAGAAATATTCATCCTTAATATAAACCTTCCAAATTTTCTTTTTCCCTTGGAAATCGATCAACAAACAATTTTGGTTTTACTGTAGGAAATCTTACACATAGTTTATCTTTTCTAAAATTAAGACAAATAAGCTGGAACAAAGAGATTTTCTCATCATTGCACCTCTAATCATTGTGGGATACCTTGAAATAGTCTTAGAAATATTTATATCAAATCTCAACTTGCTAACTCACCACTTTCACCTTCAAATTAGTTAAATTAGTTTTGTTTTTAGTGTAAAAAAATTTGTAATTAATTTTGAGTTTTTCAATTTTAGGACAATATATTGAAATATATGGATTTACCTCTTTTCACTCCTCCATTTGTTGTACAATGCTTTGGAATCATCATTAGGAAGATTTGTGTCAAATCCCAACCTTTCAGATCAGCATTTGCACCTTCAAATTGGTCAAACACTAATCCTGATTTTTGTATGCAAAAAATCTTGTAACTACTCTAAAACATGTGGCTAAATATTTGATCCATACAAAATTTCCAGTTGTTGACTGATTGATAGGTCTTTGACACATGGATATGATTCTCTCTTACTTCTTATGCATGTTAAATATGTTCTAACCCTTGTTTTGATGTTCGACACTTTTTTTTCACAAAATTGCAACTGATTACCCTAATGTTCCGGAGCAACCTACAATTTTCTATTATAAAACCGTAGTTTTTCTAACAAATGTGCAATTTGCAGAATTTGACTTCATATTATCTTAAAAATTTAAAATAAGGGTGAAAAATATATTTAAACATGTAGGCAAGTTAGACTTTCAAACTAATAACCAAGACTTCCACTTTCGATGCTTTCCACTATGCTTTATTACAATTTATTTAGTGCTGAAAATATACAAAATAACCATAAAACTACAAAAAACCTATCTAAACAACAATATACCATTTTTTGCAATTTACTATGTTAACATCAACATTAACATAAATAATAATCAAACTACTTGGCATTAAACTATAGTATTTTAGACAAAATAGGCAGTTTTATGTAACATAACATTGAAATAATGAGACATTTTGCTATCTCATCATTAGGATTTATTTCACCCATCAAATAAATTCTCCATTAAGAAAAATGGATATTCAATGATCACTGGATTTAGAGGCATAGCTGCTAAATGTTTCTTTCCTACAAATATTTGACAACTATGACAACTTTTAACAAACTGATAAGCATATTTTAACAGAGAAGGCCAATAATAACCACATCTCATGATTTTATTTGTTGTTGTCTTTGGAGCAAAATGACCACCACAAAAACCATAATGATACTCTTTTAATATTTTGGGGACTTCTTTTTCAAATAAACAAAGTAACAACATGCCATCGAGTTGCCTCTAGTATAGTTGACCTTCTTAAACATAGTATTTTTGGGCTTGTTGTTTGACATATCTCATTTTATTTTGGGACATACTGTTGAAATGCTAAAAAGCCCAATATACCAATGAAAGAATAACTATGACAACGATTAAACACAAAAGCATGCAATGTAACACAATATGACAAAACAAAGAAATAATGAATCAGATCCCTTTATATTAATAATAACTTGTTTTCATCAAAATGAGTTACAATCACATCCCCTTTAGGGAGTTTGGTATTGTGATACAATAGATACACATTACAAGGGTTTGACCCTTTCTGAAATAATTTGGGTACACCATGCGATCTTCTCACATCCACAAACTGTCTCAAGCAGGGTTTCTTCGTGACCTCCTCAAGAGGTGATGATATCCGTTTCTTGTAGAAACCTGAAGCCTACACACAAGAAGACAAACAAGCTTAATAGCATGTGCAAATATAATATTAATAGAAATTGATAAATAGTGTAAATCTAGTAAATATTTAATATTTGTTTGTTATTAAATATTTTTTTTTTGTTAAATATTTAATATTTGTTTGTTATTAAATATTTATTTTTTATTATGCATGAGAGGTGGAACTATGAGTGGAGTGGTGATGACGTGGAGGGGGGGATGGAAGGGTAAATGTTCCTGTGAGGAGGGGTGAGTGGTTGTGTAGCTTAGGTAATAATTAATCAATTAATTAATTAATACTTTAGGCCAATGAGTATATAATTTAATATTAATTAGTTTAATTAATATTAATATACTAATTAATTACAATTAATTAATTAGTATTTTATATGCTTGATTTTGGTATTGCCTGTTTAAGTGGTGAAAACCACTGTTTCGGCCTTAGGTCTGTCCAAGGTGGATCATATAGTCTTTAGGGAGTCCATATAGGTAGTCTCTTCAATATGATGTGTTTTTTTTTTTTTTTTGAATTTACATGGTGGAATCGGTAGCCGCCACGAATCCGGGTAGGCTGTCCGACTTTTATGGCCGCCATAGTATTTTGCGCTGTCCGCCCTAGAAGCCGCCACATAGATCTTCGCGTAGTCCATCCCTATAACCACCATGCCACAATCATTTTAAACCTTTTACGCTGCTGAAAGCACCAGGAAAGGGACAAGCGTTCAGTCCGACGAGGCCCTAGATTTGAACCTTGGACCTCCGTCCCCCTTATGGGGTTTGGATGAACCAATTGGTCTACACCTCGAACCTACAATATGATGTGTTTTAGGTGTCTACAAATGCCCCTTGGAATGCGTTATGTGAAAACACAATGTGGAGCAAAAATAAAATACCTAGAGTCAAATTGAGGGTTGATGATGTTCATTGATCTTATCAATGTTAAATACCCCAATCATGAAAAGAACATACATTTTTGAACCATTGCTTTTGAAAAGTTGAGGAACTTGATTTTAGTAAACCTTTTAGCCAGGATTACAACTTTGAGGTATACTTGATCTTGGTAGACTTTAAGTCATGGGGAGACACTATGGGTCTATGAGCCTCCATGCTGCACGAATGCCAAGAATTTGTTTAATTAAAATTTTTGCTTTTACCCCAACAAATAGGGAAGTGTATGATAGTCTTTGGCAATGATTCTTAAATGAATGCAACTTGCATGATTGAGTGTTTGATTATTGATTTGATTATGAATTTTGTGATGTAATGACTACCCCCTCAAGCGATGAGTCGATGAGAAAATGGAAAAATGATGAAAGCGACGAGTCACTTGACCAAGATGATTTGATTTGGGTATGCTACGACCCATACAGAAGTTTAAGGGCTCATGCCCCATTACAACCTTGATTTTGACCCATTTATTACTTATTTTTCATGAGTGATCTTATGGTAGTTTACTCATCCGACCGAATTGCATGAACAACCAATCAGTGCAATCACCAGGTTTATAGAGTAAATCATTGGATACAATATTCACTCGAATTTTATTTTTAGATTTTTATGTGACCAAAGAGATTAGGTGCCTTTAGAGCCTTTTGATGTTGACCAAAGAGCTTAAGTGCCTTTGGGGCTTTTGTATGGTGATTTGACCAAAGGGTTTAAGTGCCTTTGGGGCTTTTAGATGGTGACCAAAGGGCTTAAATGCCTTTGGGGCTTTTGGATGGTGATTTGACCAAAGGGTTTAAGTGCCTTTGGGGCTTTTGGATGGTGATTTGACCAAAGGGATTAAGTGCCTTTGGGGCCTTTTGATGATGATTTGACCAAAGGGCTTAAGTGCCTTTGGGGCCGCTATTGAAATATTTTACCTCTTTCATGAAATAACATAGCAATGGCTTTAAAAAGTAGACTTTATTTATAATGGTGATTTGACCAAAGGACTTAAGTGACTTTGGGTTTTTTGGATGGTGATTTGACCAAAGGGCTTAAGATGCCTTTGGGGCCTTTTGATGATGATAAATGTGAGGTAAAGGGAACAACCTTTGACAAAAGGACAAAATTTTGAACCTAGTAGTTGATGTGTTGATTGATATGAATGCAAGGCAAAGGGTGTAACCTTTTGAACCTAGCAATTGATTGATGCTTATGTGATTGATTGGGGGAAGGTGTGATACCTTGAACATCCCCAAGGAGATTGATTGTTTGATTGATTATGGGGGAAAGGTGTGATACCTTGATTTCCCCAAGTTGTTGAAGATGATGGTGCATGTACGTTAGATATTTTTTTTTTGAATCTAAGATGCAAAACAACCTAAATGTAAGCACCACAGATGTATAAAAGTCATCAATCAAAATGTTAACCTTTCACAAAAGTCATACATTTGAAATCCAACCATATGTAAGATAATAAAAATGTAGATGATGGATGGGTGACCAATAAGATGCTATGAGGGAACAAACATGGTTTGCATGAGACTCAAACACCCTAGTTGACCAGTCAAAATATGTATACTGACTACACATGACTCAAAAAGATAAAAGTCTGCTAGGAAGACCCAGATATTCAATATCCCTATGTGTGCATGTGATGTTCATTAATGACACATAAGACTACCCCATTGCAGATGAGTTTCATTCAACCCATTGCTATAATGAGGATCACCTTATGGTCATCCTTATCCCAGTTTTGGACACGGTTGGACTAGACCACTAGGTAATACAATTCACCAAAAACTAGCTCATCCGTAAGCTGCCATTGGTCTGTACAAAAGAAGGTCACTAATGTGACAAACATATTGCCACACATAAGACTACCCCATTGCTATAAGGGTTTTATTCAACCTATTGCTATGATGGAGATCATCCCACAACTTTTGAATACTAAGGATTCCAGGGATTCAAGCTCATTACCCCCTTATTTTCTTTTGATTTCTTTGATTGGGGATTCTTGCTCATTTTTTATGAGGAGCAAGGGGATTTATTTGCTTTAGTGGTGAAAACCACTTTTTGCTTCATTTTTTTTTTTTACTTGCTCATTTTTGTGGAGTAAGGGGGTTTATTACTTTGGGTAGGGGGAAGCTTGTCCTTTTGTCAATTCTCAGCATTCTAGACCATGCACATAATAGGATGAACAAGGGAGACCTTTCGCTTAAGGGGTAAGGACTACTTTGTAGCTTCATACTTCCTCATTCAAACTTGGATTTTAATGTGTGATTTTGTATTTGGGATGTTGAGATATTCAAGGTTCTATGAAAGCAAGACCCTACCTTCTAAAGTCAAGATAGCTTTCTACAAAATTTGAAAGGAAAACTAGGAATGATTGAATGAATGAAACCCTAGTGAACACCCTATAACAACTTATTGGTTGTGTTGAAAAACATAATTACTCACAAAGGAGAATATGGATGATGTAATATGAGAAATGTGGGGGTTTTCCTAAGAAAAATTGCAAATGATGATGATGGATAAGGTTGATTAAGACTTATGACAATCATACAAGCGTGGTGCTTATTTGTGGTAATGCAAGAACAACATATCCCAATGGAAATGTAATGAACTAATATGCCTAATGCAACTAGTAGATCAATGTAAATGATGTGAAATGCATGATGAAATACAATGCGATTGATGATGCAATGTTTTTGTGTTTTGCAATTTTGAGTTGTTTTTGATTGATTTTTGATTAACGATCTCAATGATTAAACACAAAAGACATGCAATGTAACACAATATGAAAAAACAAAGAAATAATGAATCAGATCCCTTTATATTAATAATAACTTGTTTTCATCAAAATGAGTTACAATCACATCCCCTTTAGGGAGTTCGGTACTGCGATACAATAGATACACATTACAAGGGTTTAACCCTTTCTAAATTGGGTACACCATGTGATCTTATCACATCCACAAATCATCTCAAATAGGGCTTCTTCGTAACCTCCTTGAGGGGTGATGATGTCCATTTCTTGTAGAAACTTGAAGCCTACACATAAGAAGACAAACAAGGTTAATAGCATGTACAGGTATAATATTAATTGAAAGCAATAAATAATACAAATCTAGCAAATGAGTGCATGAAATGAAATCTAAGTTGACATTTATTAAACTATAAATCAAATAAATGCTAACATCTATTAAAGACAAGAAATATAGAAAATAAATCTAAATATGGCAGCACTTCATTAGCTCGGTATATTTTTGAATGAGGGTGAGTGTCATTATATAGATTTCTCGAAAGAAATCTAATAATGGCACATGTGTGATTTTTTACTAAATATTTGTTTGTTATTAAATATTTATTTTTATTAAATATTTGTTTTTTTTTCATTAAATATTTAATATTTGTTTGTTATTAAATATTTATTTTTTTTAAATATTTAATATTTGTTTGTTATTAAATATTTATTTTTTATTAAATATTTTTTTAATTTTATTATGCATGAGAGGTGGAACTGTGAGTGGAGTGGTGATGACGTGGAGGGGGGATGGAAGGGTAAATGTTCTCGTGAGGAGGGGTGAGTGGTTGTGTAGCTTAGGTAATAATTAATCAATCAATTAATTAATACTTTAGGTCAATGAGTATATAATTTAATATTAATTAGTTTAATTAATATTAATATACTAATTAATTATGATTAATTAATTAGTATTTTATATGCTTGATTTTGATATTGCCCATTTAATTGGTGAAAAACCACTATTTCAGCCTTAGGGCTGCCCAAGGTGGGTCATATTGTCTTTAGGGAGTCCATATATGTAGTCTCCTCAATATGACGTGTTTTAGGTATCTATAGTTGTAACGACCAAAAAACTAGCTATAGAAAGAATACAAGAAAAGAAAGTTTTTTTTTTTTTAAAGAGGGATTCATAAACCCCTATCCTATATTTGGTTAATCTATTGTTTTAAGGTTACTAAGTTTCCCAACTTCTCTAAAGAGTTACATCACATTCAATACCCTAAACAAGTCCGTTTGTGTAGGTATACTATGTATACCACAAATAAGCTTATACATCTCATCCTTCTTGATGAGCTAAACTTATCACCTTTAGTATAGTTGAAGGTATACACCCATCACCATACCATACATAAGTCTATTTATGTAGGTATGCTACGCGTATTGTGAGTTAAGCTATCCATATCATCTTTATGACAAGCTATCTTAAATTCGATGTAAGCAATCAATTTACTTAGTCAACATCACCCTAACGGGTATCAATCCCTTAGGTTCTTTCTATGTTCACCCTAAGAGGTCTCAATATCTTAGGTATTTTCTATGTTCACCCTAAGAGGTCTCAATTTCTTAGGTTACTTTCTATGTTAACCCTACGAGGTCTTTCTATGTTCACCCTAACAGGTCTCAATTTCTTAGGCTACTTTTGTGTTTAGCAAGAAGATAAGAAATCTCTATCTATTTAATCAAACAAGGCACAAAATCCATAAGGCATACAAGAAGCATTGAAAGAATATTAACATAAAATAAAGATAAAAACTAAACAAAGAAAAAGTTGAATAATAAAGCTTGCATAATCCATAACTTAAATTAAAGGTTCATTCCTCATTCAACCATTCCACTTATTACATAAATCTAAGTATGGTAAAACCTCCATACTTTAAAAGAATAAGTTATTACATTCATGTTCATCTAGGGATTTCTCCCCACAAGTCTAGCCTACTTGAACATAAATAAATCATTGCAATTAAAATTAAAGTTGGTGCATTGGTTCCAATTGTCCTCTTGGTCCTCCTTATCTTTCCATTGTTCATTTGAAGGGTAATAGGGGATCATGACAACTCATGATTCTATGAAAGACATGCATCTAAATGCATCTACTAGTAACATGAAACTAGTGCATTTACTATTTACTTTGCCAAATTGCAACTATACAAATTTAATTAAATCATTCAACCATCTATTGTCTAGTTGATTTCATAAGATTATTCTCATTTCCATTCTTATCTCTCATTCAATCAAGGAGAGTTATTTCAACAAATACAACTAGATCATAAATCATATTTAATCAAATCATTTCAAAACCCATTATTTCAAATAACTAAGGTCTCATTCCTTAATTAAGCAAATAAACTATTTTTCCTTTATTCAAAATAATCAAAGTCCCATACCTTTAATTATCTAAATAAACTATTTTTCCTTTATTCCAAATAATCAAAGTCCCATACCTTTAATTATCCAAATAAACTATTTTTCCTTTATTCAAAATAATCAAAGTCCCATACCTTTAATTATCCAAATAAACTATTTTTCCTTTATTCAAAATAATCAAAGTCTCATACCTTTAATTATCCAAATAAACTATTTTTACTTTATTCAAAATAATCAAAGTCCCATACCTTTAATTATCCAAATAAACTATTTTTTCTTTATTCAAAATAATCAAAGTCCCATACCTTTAATTATCCAAATAAACTATTTTTTTTTTATTCAGAATAATCAAAGTTCCATACATTTAATTAATTCAATAATTAATTAATCATCTATTTAATTAAGAAAAACTCATTTTATTTAGTTAATTAAATGGCTAAATAAATTACATATATTTTATTTATTCCATTTACATAATCTAATTAAAGTATATATTAAACTCATTTTCAAATGATTATAATCTAATTTCATTAACATCATGAAATCATTTCTCAATTATAAAAACAAACAAAAGTACCTAATAAACACTTTCACAAGCCCACAACCTTACCCCTAAAGACAAAAAGGTGATTGGGCACAAGAGGAGGTTTTAATTCTAGAACAAAGCGGTTCTACTGGAAAGACGATTGACCAAGACCGATCAAGTTGAAAACCAGTGGGACACCACTGCCAATGTGGTAAATGTAGACACCTAAAACACGTCATGTTTAGAAGACTACCCATATGGACACATTTGTAGACCATATGAATCCTCTTGGATCTCTCCAAGAGCAAGCAATGGTCCTAACCACTCAAAAAGGGCAGTTCTAACCCATCTAGGCCTAGCCACTCTCAAGCAAAGCGACCGCCACATCTAGTCACTGAAGTCTACAACGACCACACCTAGCTGTTGAAACTGATAGTGGCTAGAACCATGCACAGTATAGCCATGAATACGGGCCCAGATCACACAGTCTGACTGTAATTTACATTATTTGCGGATGAATTTTGGCAAGGAACTACTTGAGTTCCTCCTAACTACCCCTTCAATTCTAGTTTGTGACTGATGCTTTCCACCCAGGAATTTCAGTCACATGAGATTTGGATTGAAGCTTCTCCAGGAACCCAAGTTCCAGATCTGGAAGAGAGGGAAGTCTACATATGGACTCTCCCAAAAAGAGCAAGAGATCCACAATTTTTAGAGTTTATGCAATGAAGCCCTATCAGATTGGAGAGTGACTCTATGTACCCTTGAGGAGCAATGAAGTGCTATCCGAATGAGGGGAGACTATGCATCCGTTATTCACATCCATTACTATTCACTGCCATTCTATGTATTTGACACATTCGATGACCTTTGAACATCAATTTGAGCAGAGAACCTGGTGCTACAACCCTTGGATTGTGAGAAGGAAGGTCTATTTTGCGGTCGCTATCTTGGACAGTGGCCCATAGACATAACCTAGGGTTTTGACATTAGCTTATTTGTTTTAGCATTAGATTTGATTACTTTCTACTTCAAAATTTATTTCTAGTATAGATTTGATTTACTGTGTGCATTTACATTAGTATTCCCTGAGATATGCCTGCATTTTTGAATAGTATTATTGCATTTAGTCATATTATGTTTTTTTTATCTTGCTTATCAGGTTTCATACTAACAACCTCATTCAGAGAGGCAACCCAGACTACTAAGCGTGCTTTGTTATTTCTGTGTATGCAGATCTGTAGGTTTATTAAGACATTCGAAGCATACGATCCCTCCTAGATGAGAGAAGGAGGAGGCATCTGTGAGCCCTTAGACAAGTTCGTATTATAGAATTGAGAAGCTTGTGGAAGCACACCATCCCTTTGCAAGGGGATTTATCCACCATGTGTCCCGCTTGTAACTGATTGTATAAAAAATTGGGTATCCCTCAAAGGGATGAATATGTAACCGGATTCATTGTTGAAATTAATAAAAAGAGGATATTTCTTTGTTATTTTTATTTTTAAGTTATGCATATTGCTTTGTGCATTTTGTTTGATTTGATATAATAATTATTTCATCGCAAGTGGAGCTATGGTGCACGCTCCTCAGGGTCACAAAGATGGCGATCATGGTGGGACCACCACCAAGTTTTTATATTTTTACAATTTATTGACATTTACGGGTTTCTTGTGTGCAGGTTCAACTGCTTTGGTCGACAATGACCTGTAGGTTTTTATTGCTCTGGTCGATAGCAGCCAGAATATCCTAGCCGCTTCTGCTGTCAGTGACTAGTATTAAATGCTCTGGTCAACAAAAACCAACAACAAAGTGTAGTAGAGGGTAGGGAATTCATCATCAGATGAGGAGTTAAGGTTGGTACCATCCTCTATTTTTTTGTTTTCTCTATCTACAAATTTTTATTTCCAGAAATAGCAAGTGAATTCATAGTGTAGTCAGGAAAATATAAAAAAAAATAGGAAAAGAAAATGCATTTGATATATCCTAGGATTTTCCTTAGTTTTCTCTAGACACTGCTAGGAAAAACGAGCAGGTCTACCATAGTATCCAGTGTGCTAGGCTTCTATGTGTTAGTTTGCTTGCATGCAGCCCAACCAGTGGCCATTAATTCATAAAATAGGATGCATTCTCTAAAGTTCATATAAGTTGAATACATGCATCTTTCTGAAATGAAACATCTTTTATCTTAAACATATAGGAAAGATCATGTTTGCTTGGTGATGCATTTTGTTTACATGCAAGGTTAAAAAGAACCCCACATACATCACGTCATATATTTAACATTAGTGTCATTAGGCTCTCAAATCCAACCCGTTGATCGAGACCAATAGTGGAGATCATTACCACTCGTTTGGCTCATGAGAAAGAATATCATCAGGACCTGTCTATGTCCAAGGCTGATCCAAGAACTATTCTAACTGTACAAAATAACATGCACTCCTCCTTGAGAGGTGTATTGCTGCGCATCGGGTGCTGGGTGAGAGTTGGTAGTACCTATGCTACCTCGTCGAGTATAGATTTCATCATCATATTCAGCTTACACAAGTATATAGGTGATATCCCTTAAACAATTTTAGTCTACCATAAAAAAAAAAGTGCAAAATATGATGAGAGTTAGCTTATATATCTAACGAATCTAAACACACTAGATAGTTTAGGGAACACATACATAAATCCTTAAAACGAGATAAACATTTGCTTGTTTTGTTTGTGTGGTTTGGAATTAACCTAAGAAGATAACTCATAAGTCACCATGGTATACACTCGGAGCAACCACCCTTAGTCTACCACCGAGGTAGAAACAGACTCTCCACACACTCATAGTCACACAGGCGTTGAGCCGTCCACCCATAGTGTCACCAGATGAAGTTTGAAAAGTCTTAGGGGTGACAACTCAACCCTTGGGGGACTCCTCAAGAAACCCTAGCAAGAGAGCCACATCCTGGTTCCTCATCACATAGACATGAGGAGGCCTCATGGTCTCTCTCATCACTTAGACACACGGAGGCATCATAACCTCCTTCATCACATAGATATAAGGAGACCTCAAGGTATTCCTCATATCATAGACAAGCAGAGGCATCATGACCTCCTTCTTCACACTAACATGCAAAGGTATCATGACCTCCCTCATCGTATAGAAATGCGAAGGCTTCAAGGCCTCCATCATCACACTGACATGAAGAGGCATCAAGGCCTCCATAATTGCATAGGCATACATGGGTTGCAAGACCCCAAGTTTCACATGATACACATAGGACAAATCAACCCACTAAGAGGCAAGAAACTAGGGCTGCACCCAGTCACAGACCCAGGACATCCTATAGCCTCCATGCATATGGGAGGATACCCTTGGATTATGAGCTCATTGGTGCCAATGGGACTCCATGGGATCAACCGTGGAGAACCCGACAACTTGATGAGTTGGATCGAGTTTCCTTGAGACCGGATCTAAGAAGTATTGCTATCGAACATTCTACTTTAGGAAGTTTGTGTAGCATAGCTGCTAGATGCACCAGTGAACCAAGGAAAGCTTCAAAGCAACATCGCAACACATACACTAATTTTGACCATGGGGGTACTCAACCCTTAACATAGTACATAGAATAGGTCACCCTGGTGTACAAGGACAAGCATATAGTAGAAGCCTCATCGAGAGGCCTAAACATTAGAACTCCTCACATGAAGTTAGAAAGGCATGAACCTTTAGTAGCAGGTTGATTTGATCGTATACGTAGGTTAGAAGAAGCATTGCACATCGAGCGATAGTGTGTAGAAGCTCTTGAGCAAGAAGAGCGAAGAAAGAGGAACCTACGTCTACAAGAGCAACACTCAAGAGAAGAAAAAGTTGAGCATGAGGAGCTAGCAGAGAGGCTAGCTCGAGAAAATGCACACATAGGTGGTGAGAGATACTGACATGAGAGATGTGCTGATTCTAAGTAGGAGAGAAGTGATAGGTAAAGAAATGAGCGTGCTCACCACACTTCACAGCATCGACAACACCTAGACATCAAAAAAATGTAATTCAATGAGGAATGAGTAGGTATGAAAGACCAGAAGAAGACATATCCTGAACCTCCATCCATGATTATGGAAGATGAGTACAGATGCCCAAATTGGGCAAACATAGGATTATCTCCCTTACCACCATGAGTAAACCTTCAAGAACACGAGATTATTTACTTGAAGGAATACCAAACACTCACTGAGATATTCAAGTCTCTCGAGAAGTAGGATACAAGAGGATAGAAGTCAACATTGAGCAAGATACACAACTAGCCTCTGTGTCCCTCAGTACTGAGTCCTGCGTATCCTAGGCACTTTGAGATGGCTATACTAGATAAGTTTAAGGGAGAGGGAGACACACAAGAACATGTGATCAAATTCATGAATGTGTGCTTCCACCTTGAGCAAAATGATGCCCTAATGTTGAGAACCTTCATCATGACGTTCTCGGGCACAATGACTCAATGGTTCAATCAATTTCCCAAGCATATCATCGATAGTTTTGAGCAACTGGTAAATGCATTCCTTGAACGCTTCTCCTTTGATTCCAATAAGAAGGTGAACCTGTATGATATGGCTAATTTAAAGTAGTATAATGATGAGCCAGTAATGGAATATGAGGACAGGTGGAGAAAAATCATGGTAAAACTATCTTTCTCTGTCCCTACTGAAGAGCTTATCCGAATGTTCATAAAGAGCTGCATGAAATATATCTCTCTATTATTGCAACTACAACAATATGAATCATTTGAAGAAGCTTGGGCTCAAGCCAAGCTTATTAAATATATAAAGGTCGATGAGGGAGACCTTGTGAATAGCTCATGCTCATTAGATTTAATCAGAAAAATTACAAGGTTTAAATAGTATGCTAACATATGGTTAGTGAGAATTAAGTAGGAGGAAGCAAAATTTAATTATACAACCTAAACTAAATATCCAGACGCCCAATCCCACCGTCCACTATGTTGACCACTGAGCTGAATAGGATGCCGTCCAAAGGAGTAAAATGGGTAAGGTCAAAACTAAAGTTGACCACCTTTTTTTTTACCATTTTTACCATTTAACTTCCAACATTCCCCCCCTTAAAGTTGAGAGGACTAACTATACAGTCTCTCAGATTTATATATTAAGCTTTAGCCATGCCTTTGGTGAAGATATCTGCAATGTTGTCCAAAGTGCTGCAATATTTAAGCTCAACTATCTACTGCTCCACCATGTCTCGGATGAAGTGATACTTCATATCAAAATGCTTTGATATGCTATGGTGGATTGGATTGTATGCCAATTGAATGACACTTATGTTATCACAATACAGTCGAGTTGGACCACTTTGACTTTCTCCAATCTCTTCAAGGACTTTTCTCAACCATAGGGCTTGAGTACTAGCATGTGTGATAGCTATATACTCAGCCTCAGTAGATGACAATGCTACAACAGTTTACTTCTTGGAAATCCATGTAATTAGTCCTGAACCTAGACTAAAAATATTTCTTGATGTAGATTTCCTATCATCTATATTTCTACCCCAGTCACTATCATTGAAGCCAACTAATTTCACAAAATTACATTTGTGGTAGTGGATTCCAAAATCCAATGTACCTTTTACATATCTTAAGATTATTTTAGTTGCTTGTAGATGCAGCTCAGATGTACTTGCCATAAACCTTGAAACTAGAGAAACAACATATTGAATATTAGTCCTTGTGTTGGTAAAAAACATGAGACTCCCAACCATGCTCCTGTAAGTGGTCATGTCAACCTTTGGTGCTCCATCATCCTTGCTCAATTGGATTCCATGTCCAATTGGAGTTGCAACTGATTTGCACTGCTCCATGGCAAATTTCTTGATCATGTCTTGAGCATACTTGTGTTGACATATGAAGATCCCCTTATTTTATTGATGCACTTCCATGCCTAGGAAGTATCACATTAAACCGAGATCTTTCATCTCAAACTACTTCATCATGGAGTTTTTGAACTCCATATTCATTTGTGTTACTACCCATAAATATTAGATCATCCACATACAAACAAACTATGAGAATGTCTACACCATGCTTTAGGTAGTACAGAGTTGGTTCACTTTTGCTTCTAGTGAATCCATACTTGTTGAAATAGCCATCAATGCATGAGTACCAAGCTCTTGGTGCTTGCTTGAGGCCATAAAATGTTTTTTTCAATTTATAAACAAGGTTCTCCTTTCCTTGTTCTTGAAAGCCTTAAGGTTGTTGAACATAAACCTCCCTTGTCAAGTATCCATTTAGAAAAGCACTTTTCACATCCATGTGTTGAATGTTCCATCCTTTATGGGCAGCTAAGGAAAGAAATGATATGATTGTCTCTTGTCGTGCAACAGGAGCAAATGTTTCCTCATAGTCAATGCCAAATTTCTAAGTAAAACCTTTTGCTACTAATATTGCCTTATGAATCTCAATACTTCCATCAACATTGTATTTGGTCTTGTAGACCCATTTACATCCAACACATTTTTTCCTTTGGGTAGCTTTACTAGCTCCCATGTATCATTATTTTTTATAGAGGTTATTTCATCTTTCATGGCTTCTTGCCATACATTTTGAGTACAAGCCTTCTCATAGCTAGTTGGTTCTAGCTATGCATTAGTTAATAAAGCATAATTAACTACATCTCTCTTAGGATATTGGGAGTCATCATCCCCATACAATTGCAAATTTTCAAGTTTCTACAATACTGAATTCATTTCACTAGCTTGGCTTCTTGTGTATCTTTTCTCAAAATTTTGATCCAACATTTGAAAAGATGGATGATGCTATAATGTTCTTTTACCTCTTGATGAAGAGTCACTATCAATGTCCATCGATGAAGAACTTACTTATATCTATGGAGAAGGACTTGGAGTCGCATCAAATGTACTCGAAGTACTCCTGCTTGGGCTTGGAAGGGGTGGTGTGCCTTTGTTTTTCTTTGGAGACACCTATTGTATCTGCTGTACTTGTGAAGAATTTACATCTTGGGATCCATCATCAACAAAAATTCTTTGATGATCCCATTCTCCCCTTTCATCAAAAATTACATCCCTTGAAAGAATAATCTTATGAGACTTGGGATTGTAGAGTCTATAGGCTTTCGTAGACTCACAATACCCTACAAGTATATAATCTTGACTTTTGGGATCAATCTTTTTCCTCTTCTCATCAGGAATGTGTGCATATGCTAAAGAACCAAAATTTTTGAAGTGCTTTACATTTGGTTTCTTTCCATACCACCCCTCATAAGGAGTGATTCCATATAAACTAGAAGTTGGACTTCTATTTAGAATATATACACTGGTTCTTACAACATCGGCCTAGTACATATTAGTTAGATGCTTAGTCTAAAGCATCGTTCTCGCCATATCAACTATGGTGCGGTTATTTCTCTTTGCCACACCATTCTATTGTCGGTATAGGAAATAGTGAATTGCCTTTTGATCCCACTTGCTTTACAATATTTCAAGAATTCTTGAGTATTCACCTCCTCGATCTGTTCTAATACATTTTACAAAATACTCACTTTGTTTCTCTACATTATTTTTGAAATCTATGAAGCAATAAAAAGCTTCATCTTTATGTTTCAGGAAATAAATCCAATACATTCTAGAGAAATCATCTATGAAAGTGAGAAAATAGGAATTGTTTCTGATACTCTTTGTCTGCATTAGACCACAGTTGTCTGAATGCACTAACTGAAGTGGATAGATAGATCTCCATGCTTGTACTTTTCAAAACTTAGACCTTGAGTGCTTTCCCAAAGCACATCCTTCACAGACCTCCTTTTGTTCATTGATTTTGGGAAGTCCTATCACCATAGCTTGAGAAGTTAACAATTTCAAGCTAGCGAAATTAAGGTGACCATATCTCAAGTGCCAAAGCACACTTGGATTTGCTATAGCTACATTTGCAAGTTGAGCTCCCCCTGGCTCGCCAAATTTGAGAGGAAATAACCGATTCTTGGTCATTGAGACCTGTGTGATGACTCTATTACAATTGTTTTTATAAAAAATGATATGTTTTCCTTCATCAAAAACAAGTTTGTAAGTATTCTCCATCATTTGCCCAATGCTTAGCACATTGTGTTAGAGCTTTGGAGTGTAGTAGATGTCATTCAATTTATTTAGTCCTTATTTTGTTGGAACCTCCATGGCTCCAATGCCTTCGACTTGCAAAGCTTTATCATCCCCTAATTTGATTTGGGATTTATAAGTGGAATCTAGAGTAGCAAATAGATTTTCTTTGCCACTCATATGGTTTGAGCAACCGATATCCAGAATCCATGTGTCATTTAGATTCTGTTATGATTGTCCATATGATAGAAAAATATTAGAGGTATCATCTTCTTCTCCATAATTTCCATATTGACTGCTGCTTTCTTGAGAATATTTTAACCAGTAGTCGTGAGCAAAGTGACCTAGCTTACTACAGTTAAAACAAGCTATTTTGGACTTGTCACTTCCTAGTCCTTTATTTCCACTTTGTCCTGGATTTCCTCCTCGATTTTGGTTTCCACCTTTGTTCTGATTGCATCCTCTGTTGGAGTTGCCTCCTCTATTATGATTGCCTCCTCTGTAGTTGCCTTTGCCTCTACCTCTTCACTGGCCTCTGCCTTGACCTCTTCCACATCCTCTTCTAGCATTTTTATTAGATGTGAATACTTTACCATCACCTCCATAGCTGGTTGAAGGAGATTCCTGTAATATCTCTTCATGAGACATTAAAGATCCAATTAATACATCAAATGTTAAAGTGGAAAGATATTTTGACTCTTCTATGATTATGGCTATGTGATTCCATATTTGAATAAGTGTTCGTAACACTTTCTTTACAATTGTTTCAGGCTTAATTTATTTGCCAAGAGTAACCATTTTATCAACTACTGCCTTGAATCTAACATAGTAGTCACCAACTTTTTCGTCTTCTTTCATTTTGAGATTTTTAAAATCTCGTTTCAGTGTTTGAAGCCTCACTTGCTTCACTTGATCACTTCCTTGGAATCCATTTTTCAAAGCTTTCCACGCATCTTGTGTAGTTATACAAGCGGATATTCTAGGGAATATACTTTTCTCCAATGTTGCTTGGAGATGATAAAGAGCAAAAGAGTTGCTCTTTTGTGCTTCTTTCTTTGTTTTCTTATCTGCGGCACTCAATGTAGCCCAATATGTGGGTTCTATGAAACCCTCTTCTATTATATCCCACAAAACTTTTCCTATGAGCAAGGTCTTCATTTTGATAGACCAATACTTGTAGTCATACCCATTGAACTCTGGAATTGGTAGATTGTTATGTGAGGCCATAGTTACTAAAACACTCTTTTTATTTCTCGGTTACAATAAAGCACTCTGCTTTTTCAAATAAGGAAGAAGAAAGAAAGAAGAAAAAATAAGAAAGAAGATATTACAAATTTAATTCAAATCTAACTTGATTCACTCTTTCACTAATTGTTTGTTCCTCTTGCTGTGGCGCTACTATTTCTTAATTCACGAAATTGTCTGCTACTTTTTCTTCATCGTCACTGATCAATATTATATCTGGTGATTCTGGTTCTAGAATTTCCATTGAATTACTATAATGAGTAATTTATGATTCTCGTGGTGCAATTTCTATGGATTCAGATTGCTCAAATTGACTCCCAAAGGAATTATCTTCAGAGTTTGCCTCGTACCCTGAGTTCAGATGCCTCTAGTGTGCAATTATTGTGTTCTATAACTGATTAAACACAATATGTAGCCCAAGAGTTCTCACTTTTGTATCAAATATTTTGGCATTTTCTCTCACCAAAAATGCACATAGGGCATGATGACAACCAATTGGTCTTATCATCAATGCGTCTTTACAGTTTTCAGTTTGATCTTTTGTCTCTCTTACAAGAAAAAAATACTAAGCCTCTCAGGCTTGTTACACAAAATTTCTAGTTTGTATAGCCTCCTAGACTATCACAATATGCTTTTACACTGCAATTTTGATTCCTTGAATCAGGTGTAAATCTCATTCTTTTACAATAAATTGCCTCTTAGGCAATGTTCTTAGAATTGTTTTTTTTATAAAATTTTCTTTCACTAATAATTTAAAAATTACTATAATAATATGTTATTTAATAAAAAATATATTGGCATTTTTTAAAAAAAACTTAAAAAAAACAATATAATTTTGATTTATTAAATAACTTTACTATATAACTTTTAAAAATTATAATGAAATAAATTAAAATTATTAAAAAAAAAAAAACTTTGAAGTGGCTTCGAATGCCAAATTTTTAACTAAGAAAAATGACTATGTCGCATTTCGAACATGCGACCACCTCTATGCAAGTTTCGGCCTTTACCAAATGCGCTACAAGCCAAGCTTTGGCTTTAAACTACCTTGCTTCTATTTAAAGCATACCCATCACGATTTTTTAAAAAAAACTTCAAATGAAATATCCCACATGCATTGTGCATGGGGATATTTGGGGTTTAAAAGAAGAAGCACATGGATGAATGTTCGATTGCATTCGGGTAATCGGACCTTACCCCTTTTGCCCCTTATCTCTTGTGAATCTCCTCTCGCCAAGTGTCACCTACGAAGCTCCTCTTGCCACATCACCTGTGAATCTCCTCTCACCATGTGTCAACTTGTTAATCGCCTACCACGTCAGCCTGTCAATCGCCTGCCACGTCATCCTATAAGTCTAGTCTATCCTTGGGCTTTGAGCCTATGGGCCTCCACTACATGCCACGTGTCCTTCGTTGGTATGCACCTTGAACTGCATGCTCCCTGTGGGCCTCCTTTTGACCTCACCTCTATTAGTTCTCTACGGGCCCTCTCGACCTCACCTCGATTCATGTGCTATAGATCATCTCGACCTCGCTCTATGGGCCTCCTAGACCTCCTTGAGATCTATGCCTCGCCTATGGGTCTCCTAGACCTCCTTGAGATCCATGTTTAGCCTTGAAGCCTTAGACACACGCAACTCTGATACCAGATGTGAATAGCTCATGCTCATTAGATTTAATAAAAAAAATTACAAGGTTTAAATAGTATGCTAACATATTTTTAGTGAGAATTAAGTAGGAGGAAGCAAAATTTACTTAAACAACCTAAACTAAATATCCTACTGCCCAATCCTGTCGTCCACTGTGTCGACCACTGAACTGACTAGGATGCCGTCCAAGGGAGTAAAATGGGTAAGGTCAAAACTAAAGTTGACCACCTTTTTTTTTACCATTTTTACCATTTAACTTCCAACAGACCTCAAGCTCTGCAACAAGAAAGAGTGGAGAAAGAACAATTAGAATGACAAGAATAAGCAGAAGCATGCCAAGCTTGCTAAGGTTAATCACATTGTATTGACCATGCCAAAGGAAGGGAATGGGTAGTAACCCCATAATTATCAGGCTCACCCCTCACCAGCCAACTATAACCCTAAGAACAACCAGGGCCAAAAAAAGGAACGTCGATTGCCTTATTATTTCATGTCTCTAAATGAATCAATGCATTCAATATTTAATCAATTGAGTGAGGTACAAAGGATAAGATTTCTTGATGTACAACTTCTTGAACCTAACTGTACCAAGCCAAGGGGATATAGGGAAGATCAATACTACCCATTTCATAGGATACAAGGGTATGACATCGAAAATTACATTGGATTCAAGAACTTTATGCAAAATATGATTGAAAATGGAGAGCTAAAAGTTGACAACCTGCTAGCTCATGATAATAGAGATATGGGTATATTCAAGAACCCATTACCAAATCACGAGGCCCCTAGAGTTCAGGGTGCCCAAGTCAAATAGGTTTGAGTCGAGCCACCCATTCAAGGATGCATCAGAATGGTTGATATATTCAATGTGGTAACCAGGAGTTAGAGATATGGGCAACCATAGCCTCCAACAACTCCCATCAATATCCTGGTTGCACCTCGATAGAGACAGGTGCAAAATAATCCTCCAGGTCCACCAACAAGACCTGTGGTAACTATTCATAGTAGATTGGAATAAAATCTACAAACAAATCCAGCCAAGTTATTAATTTATGAGCTCATACAAAAATCTCCCAAGCACAGAGAGACTAGATGGAGATTTTGACATCAATTGAGCTCCAACCCCAGAACCTAGATGTGTTCACACATTTTTTAGGGTAAGTGCAGTCATGCCAATAGCCCATGATCCGCTTTTATTATCATGAAATCAAGGTAGTTCTTACTACCCTAGCAGATCCGCCTTTACATATTATTGCGTCAATCAATGACATACCCTTCAAGCCAATTTTGATCGATATAGGCTCATCGATCAACATTATCACCATAAAGGCTATAGGGAACCTAAAGATCCCTAAGTCCAATATTATCCCAACCTCCTACACATTGAGGGCTTTCAATGATGCACTATGCTCCACAGTGGGTACATTTATCTTACCCATAAAGGTAGGACATAAGACCATCCCCATGATGTGTCATGTGTTGGAGGGCGTAATGTAATAAAACATCCTTCTAGGGCATCCTTGGATCAAGGAAATGCAGTATGTGCCCTCAATATTGCACCAATACGTCAAGTATGTGCATGAGGGACAAGTTCATGTGGTTCCATCTGATGAAGAGCCGTTCAAGTATGTGCATTAGGTTGACTTGTTGGGGGATTTGGTCCTCCCATAAACACATTTGTACATAAGGCTTTCATCCCAAACCATGCGGCCAAATAACATAAGTAGATCAGTGTGAGGTGACCCGTCCACATCAGTACTACCTCCCGCATCTAATACTATTGGTGCTTCTAAAAAGCCTTCAACATCTAAGGCAAAAGACACGCAGAAGCTAAAAGCACCCCTAGTGGAAGAAGGACCCAAGGAAATTCTAACCATAGCAGTTGCAAGACTGCCTACTCCCATGGAAGAGGAAAATTACCAAGAAATAGCCAAGGAGGTACCTCAGCCTACCTCACCTGCATCATCAATAGCATGATTTGCACCCTAGGTGACTGTTCACCTAGCCCACACAGGTTTAGGTGAATACCTTCTACATAACATCACTTTTAAGTCAATTATTGAGTCTGCACAGGACATGGGATGACCAAAATTCCCAAGTCTGCATGTAGGGATGATAGTGCCATTAGGGGTTCCCCCTAATAAAACCAACTTTATATATGCTAGTATAGATCACACCCATATTGCTCCTGATATTGAGAGGGATGAGGATGAACCATTCACCACAAATGTTCATTACTTGTCAAATCCTAAGTTCACTCTGAGATACTTTGAGCAGTGTCACTGGTAGGGCTACAACATAGGCCTATACGAGCAAGGGTGCTAGATTCTATTCCAATCATAGTACCAACTAACTACTGATATGTACAATCTAGGCTATCAAATAAGGAGTCATGATGATTATTTGGTAGACGCCCTAGACAGACTCAACATTGGGTTCGGGGAGGATATCGACTGGAATCCCTATCAACCCCCTAGAAAAAATTATTTAGGTGATGGATGGGTGTCTATGATAAATATCGTGCCACCTAATGAGTATCACCTTGAATCCTCTCTAGAAGCACCCCCGTCAGAAGCCATCCTATGGGAGGAAGAGCCAATGCATGAATATGAGTGAGAGGACTATGAGTATGTCCCAAGTAAGAATGAAGATGAAGCTAGCCTAGCCTACCATGGGCCTCGGTATGTGCAAAATCTTTCTTGGATAGACCACACAGAGAGTGGATACATCTCAGATGAGAGTGAATACATCTCGAATGAGGGTGGATATATGTCGGCCGAGAGTGGATATGAGATAGAGGACTCAACTAAGATGGCCTTTATAAGACATACACACAAAATGGTAGGGCCCATAGTAAATGCTAATGGATTCTTCATAAGTGATGATGATTATGAAGATGAGACTAAAATGGCCTATCTTAGGCATTAACAGGCAAGTCAGCACCCAACCCCAGTGGACAATGAATCCGATAGGGCTTACCTTGAGTGTCACTTACAACAAGTAAAGTTAATTTTTGAAAGAGAAGCGTTACTTTGCACCATAGATAATAACCTTCACTTCCTAGGGAGACCAGTAAATCTAGATGTCATTCATTATATGGTCAACCCCGATCTACCTACATTTAGAGAGCTACTGCAACCCAATGATCTCGTCGTCTCATCAAACCATAGAACGAATCTTGAGATCCCTATGCCTCCAGAGCCTCATCATGAGTATGAAGAGCAAACCATTAATAAAGAGTTTCACCTGTGTGGTCCTAGAGATTTCATTCCATCCATCAACATGATATCCATTGATTTGACCACTCCACTCTATAACCCAGCAGGTCCTTCAAAACCATTGTGTCTTAACTTAGAAGATATTGATTGGGATCATGTTGATTCACCCTTAGAGCCTAAAGATTTCTTCCCTAATGAAGAGATGTTACAACCATTTCATTTTGCACCAGGCTACGCACATGATGTCTATCATGCTGATCTCGACCCTGAGTCAATGGGAACTATAAATCCAGTAGATGATATCTATTTAATCCCCACACCTCACCAACTTGAGGAGGGGTCACATATGGCAATAGAGGAGACTTTCAAGGTGGAAATCAATGATGATCCATCCAATACAAATAAATTCAAGTTCAGAGAAAGCTTATCTCCAGAGGAACATACCATCATAATTCCTCTATTGCAAGAGAGACCTAATCTCTTTGCTTGGACCTAGAAAGACATGTCAGGGCTAGATCCGAAGTTTGCTGTCCACAACATTTCGTTAGACCCTATGAAGAAACTGGTCAAGCATAAGCTTATAAATATGCATCCAATTGTCACTTTGATGGTTAAAAACAAGATGCAAAAACTATTGGATGTAGCCTTTATTATTCCCATTGACTATCCAGAATGGGTAGTGAACATGGTGCTCATATAAAAGCCTAATGAAAGAATCTGTATTTGCACAGATTTCAGGGATCTCAATAAGGTAACCCCAAAGGATTCATTCCCGTTGCCCAACATAAATGCTCTTGTATATGCAACTGTAGATCATGAGATGCTCTCCCTAATGGATGGTTTTTTTGGTTACAATTAGATTCAGATTAAGCCCGAAGACTAGCACAAAACCACATTCACCACTCTATGGGGAACATTTTGTTACAAAGTGATGCCATTCGGTCTTAAAAATGCTGGTGCCACATATCAATGGGCTATGACATACATTTTCCATGACTACATGCACAAGATCTTAGAAGACTATATCGATGACTTATTGGCCAAGTCATTGCTACAAGAAGAGCATGCTAAGACCCTCAAAAAGGTCTTCGATCACCTGATTGAGCACAATGTCAGGTTGAATCCCAAGAAATACGTCTTTGGCATAAGTTTTAAAAAACTCTTGGGATTCATCATTTCTAAATGAGGGATCGAGGTAGACCCAGCAAAGGTAAAGACTATCCTAAAAATGGCCCCACCTATAAACATCAAATAACTAAGGAGCCTATAGGGTAAAGTAGCATCCATAAAGTGATTTATCACACAAATATCAAAAAAATGTCAACCCAGGAATCAACTGCTACACAAGGGAGTCCCATTCCAGTGGGATGAAGAATACCGACAAGCCCTTGCTGAAATCAAGGAGTAATTGGCAACACCACCGGTCCTAGCTCCACCAAGGCCAGACGTGTCATTCCTGCTATATATATCCGCTACATACTTCACTTTGGGCACCATGTTGGCCCAAAAGAATGCACAGGATAAGGAACAAGTGATATATTACATTAGCTACACCTTGGTGACTACAAAATAGGATATGCATATGTAAAAAATCTATACTTAGTAGTGGTCTTTGCAACCAAGAAATTACGCCACTACATGCTGAGCCATACAACATATGTAATATCCAAACAAAATCCTGTGTAGTATATGATGAGCAAGACATCATAACACACGTACTGTAAAGTGGATCATGCTATTGACATAATTTGATCTAGAATTCATAAGCCAAAATTAAATCAAGGGACAAGTCATAGGTGATCAATTAGCAGAGGCACCTCTTCAAAATAGAAGGCCCCTCATCGTAGAAATTCATGATGATGTTGTATTTGCATTATCAGAAGCACCTGAACCCGAAGAATTGGAAAACAAAGCTGACATGATTTTGTTATTTGATGGTTTGAATTGTGAGTAAGGAGGCGGTGTAGGGATTGTCTTTTTCATGGCACATGGTGCTCCAATTCCCTTGTAATTCAAGTTGGACTTCCCGTGCACTAATAAAAACATCAAATACAAGGCCCTAATATTGGGTCTCCAAACAACCATCGCCATGAGAATCAAGAGGCTAAACATCTTCGATGATTCCCTCCTCATATTCAACCAAGTAAAAGGAATGTTTCAATACCAGGATCCAATCCTAAAAGCTTACAAGGAGCTTGTTGACACATATCTAGATAAACTAGAATGGTTTGACATCGAGGTAATTCCTCTTTTGTCAAACATATTTGTAGACACCATGGTATATATGGGATCCTTTATCCCTCAGAATCCATTTGCTGATTTTACTACCATTCATGTGAAAATGCTCTCGCATTTAGCAATGTAGCGTGAGGCTTTTGATAACAAGGAATCGGTCAACATGATTCACATAGAGCCAGACCATGACTGGTTTTGTAAAGCCAAAGACTTCTTAGAGAAGGTACCTTGGGGGTTCTTGATCTTGTAGGTTCCTATGGAGAATGGTACCACCATTCACCACAAGGTTGTTTCTCAATCTACATTTGTGCAAATCGAATTGTAGGAGGAATATGTCATCTTATCTGTTGAGGTCGTAGCTTATCAGGATTGCCTTTCCTAGTTGCAAGATTTCCTGAGGCTTGGAATCATCCCATAGGGATTGTCACATGTCAAAATATGAGCATTCAAGCAAAAAGTGACAAGATATGTCTTGCTAGGAGGCATATTGTATCGTTGAGGCTATGATAGAATCCTACTTCATTGCTTAGATCCCCAAGAATCATCTTGGGCAATTTCACAAGCTCATAATGGTACATGCGGTGGCCACTTCAGTGGCATGGACATTGTCAGAGGCATCCTTTGAATGGGTTATTACTGGCCCACCATGGAAAAGGATTGCCACAAGTATATCAAGAAATGCATTAAATGTCAACCATGCAAATTTGACACACTTGCCATATCAAACCTTACAACCCATTCAAGTAGCTTGGCAATTTTATCAATGGGTTTTGATCTGATTGAAAATATTTCTCCCCCATATTCGGGTCAACATACATTTATCTTAACGGCCACCGAGTACTTCACCAAATGGGTGGAAACGGTCCCCTTAACCTCAACAATTGGACCTCGAATTATGGAGTTCATACTTCACAAAATCATCTATATTTTGTTGGAAATTTGAGTGATTTTATGTTGTCATTGATGTCACATGGATCACATTGAGTTTTGGTGGCCAAAGAATTTCATAAATAAGTATTTATGATATTTTGGAGAGTATGGATATATATAGGGTTTTTGTGAAAACCAAGGTAGGCAAAATAAAAGGTTTTATTTAAAACCATGGATGGCAGATTTGAAATGGGTTTTTCTTAAAACCCAGGTTGGATTTTCGTTTCATCAAAAAATGTGCCCCGTGATGGAGATATTTAATTTTAAATATTTAAGTTTAAATTTTAAATTATTTAAAATTTAAATTTAAAATTAAAATTAAAATTAAAATTTAATTTATAGCATCGACGTCAAAGAAAGGAAAATGCATAAAACTAATATTTAAATTATAGCACCGATGTCAAAGGAAAGGAGGAGGACATATATATATATATACATATGCCCAAATTTTTGATTTATTTGTTAGCGTACTTGTATTTTGTTAGTTGTTATTTATGTTTAGCAACTTGTTGCAGTTGTTGCAGCGGCATCCTGTTGAGATGCGCCCTCTTCGGGCTAATCCAGGAATGCAATGTATTATTTAAACGCCTGTTGAATAATACAATCTAGTTCCTAATTTTTACATGGTACCAGAGCCAGAGCAAAGGGAGGAGGCGGATGCTGGAAAATTTTGCTGTGCGTGCGGATTGTTTTTTAAATTTTTTTTCCACGACGTTGTGAAAGCAGCTACAGCCGAGGAGCGGATTTAAAAAAAAAAAACTCCGCGTCCAGGAAGGACGGGACGCAGCTGCGGCCCTGCAGCCTGCGCAGAACGCAGACGTCACGCCCACGTAGAGCGCAGACGAGCTGCGTTCGCAGAACGCAGACGTGACGCCCGGTCTGTCTGCGCAAGGGAGCAGAGTCCCGTTCTGCGCGCAGGGCGCAGAACGCGCAGGGGACGCAGACGTCCCATCTGCGCAGGGGATTGACGTCCCCTCCCCCCCCATTGGAGGGAGGACGCGTCCCCCCCCCGCACGCGCGGGAATTTCAAATTCCCGTCGCGCGGGACTGTCGGGACAGGGCGCGCAGGCGACAGAACGCCCCTGTCGCAGCCCCCCCTATCCCCCCGCGCAGCGTTGGAGGGAGGACGCGTCACGCGTCAACGGATGCGCGCGGCGAGGGAGCCCCCCCCCACGCACGGGAATTTCAAATTCCCGTCGCGCGGGGTATAAACCCCCCCTATTTTCGTGCACAGTCGCGCAGGGAAAAAAAGAATCGACGGATTTTTCCTCTCCCTGGAACGAGAAAAAAAAAAACGGACGCCGCGGTTAAAAAAAAAAAATCCAGAACGGTGGGACGCCGTGATTTTTTTTGAGCTGCGATTTTTTTTCGAACAGTGGTTTGCGTAGGAGCCGCGAATTTTTTTTCGAACGGTGGTCTGCGGACGGTTGTTTTTTTTCTGAGGAGGAAGCAGCGTCGCAAGCCGAGGCCGTTGCAGAGGAGGAGACAGAAGGAGGGGTTGAAAGAGGAGCAGGTCCACTGTTCCTTCCGGATCAGCCCGTTGGCTCACGTGGTCGTGAGCCGTGCGATAAGGCTTAGGGAGCCTGCAGGTCGGGGGTTCAAATCCCGTCGACTCCCCTCAGGGGAAGTTACGCCCCACGCATGAGAAGAATCTTCTATGGTAGGTGCCATCAACAAGGCGATTCCCTTTCAGTACCGCTTATGTTCCACGTATCGTATGATCTCTAAATTTCACCTATAGTCTCCCTCACGTAAGGGCGGGTGATTTTTGTTGATCTTTCTAAATACCTATAGTTTCCCTCACGTAAGGGCGGGTATTTTGTATGGTATATTGGCCTAGCAAAAGGTATATAGAAAGGGGGACCAATTTGGTGATATAAGGAACCTTCACTATGGCCGTTGTTGCAAAGTTGATGACTGATCCGCATCAGTTATTGAAAGGTCCAAATTATACACCATGGAAACATAAGATGAAGGCTATTCTCCAAATGGAAGATTTGTGGGATATTGTTCTTGGAGTAGCAACCGAGGTCTTCACCAACAGCGGGATCCATAGGTCCTTCGACGAGATCAGATTGCTTTTGACAAGAAAGACAGTAGAGCAAAGGTGCTCATTTTGTTTGCTATTTCGGATGAAGTGCAACCTCATATAGCTGATAAAGCAAGTGGTAAAGAGGCATGGGATGCCCTTAGAACCATCTATGAGGGGAAGAATGAATCCACCATTCTTCATCTTCAACAACAACTTCATAACCTGAGTTTGAGGCAGGGTGAAACAGTTGAACTCTTTATGTGCAGAGTGTCTGAGTTGAAAGAGAAATTGAGTTCTCTCGGAGATATTGTGGACGAAAAGCTTCTCATTTCACTTGTGATGAGAGCTTTACCTTCTTCATTTGATATGTTGATAACCTCCATCCAGGTGTCTCAACGACAAATTACCTACATCGAGTTGGTCAATCTGCTTCAACAACGGGAGGCACACCAACTTCACAAGGATGATTCTTCCAATACAGCCCTATACACCAACAGGCGGGGTTCTAGGAAGAAAGGTAATGGGCAAAAAGGAGGCAACTTTCAGAAAGGAGGAAATTCTCAACAGGATACGAAAGGAAAAGGCAAGCAACCTCAACAGAAGAAGAGGTGGTGCAAGATCTGTGAGAAAGACAACCATGACACCAACAGGTGTTGGCATAAGAACAAGCAAAAAGGCCAAAACAAACCACAAAATAAGAACAAGCAACCCCAGGTGAATGTTGCTGTTGAAGAATCTGACTTAGATTTTGAATGGGCACACAAGGTGCTCATGACTACCATAGATTCCACTCAGAGGGATCCTATTTGGTATGTCGATTCTGGAGCTAGTAAACATATGACTGGCGACAGATCGTGGTTTGAATCATTTGTGGCCAAGGAGGGCAAACCTGTCACCATTGCTGATGATAAAACCTACAGGGTTCAAGGAGAGGGTACAGTTTCAGTCACTCTTCCTGATGGCAAGTGTCAGATTGACAAGGTCCTCTATGTTCCGGGATTGGCCAACAATTTGTTGTCAGTGACACAAATCCTGGACAGAAATATGGTTGTCAACTTTCATGTTGAGAATGGAAAGAAGTGTTGTACAATTACCAGGAAGGGTAAGCAGATGCAACGACTTCATATAAGCATGGCTTATTTGCACTAGATGCTATCTCTACTCCACATGTTGCCATGACTGTCTCTACAAAGGAGGCAACTTCCCTATGGCACAAGAGATATGGGCATCTTAGTTCTGGCTACTTACTTGAGCTCAACAAGTATGAGATGGTAAAGGGTATTCCTTCCCTTTCTGCCACATTGCCGGTGTGCTCGGCGCTAGCGGGAAAGCAGCATAGAGTACCATTTGAGAAGAGCTCTACAAGAGCAAGAAAACATCTGGAGCTAATTCACACCGATCTATGCGGTCCTTTCACACCCAACAGTGTTGGAGGGAAGAGGTACTTTCGAGTTATTCGTAGACGACTACTCACGAAAGATGTGGGTTTTCTTTCTCAAACTGAAATTCGAAGCTTTTGCATTCTTCCAGCAGTTCAAGAAATCCGTTGAGAAGGAGTCAGGGGCTTCTATCAAAACCCTCCGCTCAGATCGAGGGGGAGAGTTTACCTCTAATGAATTTTCTGCATTCCTAGATAAGCATGGGATCAAGAGACAGTTAACAACTACCTATACTCCTCAGCAAAATGGAGTTGCTGAGAGAAGGAACTGTTCTATCATGGAAATGGTTCGTTGTATGCTCACAGGTGCAACTCTTGGGCAACAATATTGGGCAGAAGCTGTCACCACTGCAGTGTATCTTTTGAATAGGGCACCCACAAAGGCCCTAAAAGGAATGACTCCACAGGAAGCATGGAGTGGTCGAAAACACTCCATATCTCATGTACGTATTTTTGGATGTCAAGCTTTCATGCACATACCGAAAGAAAAAAGGAAGAAGCTAGATGAGAAAACACTGAGATGTATTTTTCTTGGATATTATGAGCACTCTAAAGGATATTGGTTGATAGATCCTTTGACCAAGAAAATTCATATCAGCAGAGATGTCTTTGATGAAGCTTTCACATCACAGAGCACATCTACGAGTACACCGGGATATTGTGGAACCTAAGGAAGAGGAGATTCCTTCGTCAACACGAGACAGGGAGGTCCTTCTACATCTTCTTCACCACCACCGAAGCGGAATCCTAAATGGTGTACAAATACAATCGAGAGATGCAAATTTATCCACTCCTCCCAATTTGAATTTGGATAGACCTCGTACACGCGGTATGGCTCAAAAGGAAAGAGAAGCCAGAGAAACTGGTGAGGTTGATGATCTTTGTCAATCTTTTGAGGAACTTTCTGTGACTCCAAGTAGAGAAGTTGAGGATATGGATATTGATGATGACAGGGCATTCATGTCTACCATAGATAGTCTTGAACCTGCATCAGTGCAAGATGCTCTCAGTGAGCCTCAGTGGAAGGCCGCTATGGATACAGAGTATGAGTCTCTGATGAATAATAAAACTTGGAAGCTTGTTGATCTGCTGCATGGAAAGAAACCTATTGGTTGCAAATGGGTATACAAAGTCAAGTACAAGGCAGATGGAACAATTGATAAGCATAAGGCCCATCTTGTTGCAAAGGGCTATGCTCAAAAGGAAGGCATCGACTATGAGGAAACTTTTGCACCCTACTGCTCGGATGACCACAATTCGGGTTATGTGTGCTATGGCAGCACAATATGGGTGGAAAGTTCACCAAATGGATGTCAAAAGTGCCTTTCTTAATGGTGATCTCCAAGAAGAAGTCTATATGACTCGGCTGAAGGATTTGAAGTGGAAGGCCAACGGCGAGAAAGTTTGCAAATTGGTCAAATCCTTGTATGGTCCGAAACAAGCTCCTCGAGCTTGGTATATAAAAATGGACAATCACCTAATGCAGCATGGATTTAAGAGATGTCCGTCAGATGCAAACCTCTATTTCAAGAAACAGGGTTCTGAGATAGTGTTGCTTGTACTCTATGTGGATGATCTACTCATTACAGGGAGTTCAGAAGATATGATCTCTACTGTCAAAAGAAACTTGTGCAAATCTTTTGAGATGACAGATCTCGGACTTCTCCATTACTATCTTGGTCTGGAATTCAGCCAGAAGGAGCACTCCATCAAAGTGTCTCAGAAAAAGTATGCCAAGACATTGCTGGATAAATATCGCATGATTGACTGCAAGCCAATGGCAACTCCTATGGAGAATGGACTTCAGTTATCGCGATATGATGACTCACCTCAGGTAGATGGTACTCTCTATCGACAGCTGATTGGGAGTCTCATATATCTGACCAATACTAGGCCATATCTTGTATTTGCTGTAAACTATCTTTCGAGGTTCATGCCGGAGCCAAAGACCACTCATTGGAAAGCAACAAAATGTGTTCTTCACTATGTCCGTGGTACTATGGAATATGGCCTAGAATACAAGAGGAACAACAAATTATTCTTGCAAGGATACACGGACTCCGACTATGCCGGATCATTTGATGATCGCAAGTCAACCTCTGGATACATTTTTCATCTGGGATCCGGTCCTGTCTCTTGGCACAGCAAGAAGCAACATGTGGTTGCTATTTCTTCAACAGAGGCAGAATATTGCACCGCACGTTAAGCTGTGTGCGAAGTGATATGGTTACGTCGCATTCTGACAAGTATGGGCCATCCATCAAAATCTCCAATACACTTGTTCTGCGATAATCAAGGTGTTCTGAACCTCGTCAAGAATCCAGTCCATCATGAAAAAACAAAGCACATTGACACACAATGTCATTTCATTCGAGAGGAAGTTCCAAAGCACCGAATTCAGCTTCGACACATTCCCACGGATGCTCAAGTTGCAGACATTTTCACTAAGGCACTTGGACGTGTCAAATTTGAATTGTTTCGCAGCTCACTTTGTATTGCAAAATAATGTAAGGGGATGTTAGTATAGCTATTAGTTATTACATTACCCAACTAATGTAATAAAGGGGGATGTTAGCGTACTTGTATTTTGTTAGTTGTTATTTATGTTTAGCAACTTGTTGCAGTTGTTGCAGCGGCATCCTGTTGAGATGCGCCCTCTTCGGGCTAATCCAGGAATGCAATGTATTATTTAAACGCCTGTTGAATAATACAATCTAGTTCCTGATTTTTACATTATTTCTCTAAGCACTAGAATTGTTATTTGGATTCGAATAGTAAAAGAGCCTGTGCATCGTGTGTCGAAGTGTGTGTGAAAAGGGTTTTAAAAGGCTTACGATTTTCATGTTCATTGAAGAGACTATTGTGGAGTAAAGCCAAATGTATAGGCCTCCTTGGCCTAGTGGTTCGTGCGCTGTGTTGTGAAGTAGGAGGTCCTACGTTCGATTCTTATTGGAAGTGTTTTGCTATGTTGAAACACGTGAAGCGTGTTTTGTTTTTGAAGGGCGCATATATTCACGGCATAAGGTTTTGTTGTGTGCTCCTTTTGAGCACATGAGGGCATGTGGCCCAATGGTAGGTTGGCTATGGTTAAGGCACTGAGCAAGAAGATCACGAGATCGAATCCCATCAGCGACAGAGGCAAGTTAATAATTTTTAATATATTTTATTTTTCTAAAGTTGCCCTAGGAGGAATAAGGGTTGTGATGCATGCTTATAAAAGGAGAGATTTTTGTGATTTATTTTTTAGAAGTATATCATATTATATATCATTGGAAAGCTTATTCCGAGGGATATTTGATTAACTTGCTTAGAGGGAGAAATAAGGTGTGTGTAAAGAGATATTTCTGATTTTGTAAAGAGGTTCAAAAGTGAAGGTTGCTTTGTTCTTTTTCAAAAGAGATTAATTCATTTATGAAGTGACATGGTGTATGTTATTGAGTAGGAGTAATAAGGTGTTATTTGGATGTTATTGTTGTGTTATTAATCAAGATATCCAACCCTTGTTGAAAGTTGAAAAAGAAAGTGTGTTGAGTGAGACCAATTTTGTGGACAACCAAAAGACTTATTCATCTTCATAAAAGGTATGGGCACATTCTCCTATTGATTATTTATGGTGGTTGATTTATGAAATATCATTGGAGAGAAAAGGATTAATTGTGGTTTCCTTTTCGAAAGTAGTTGGTTGAATGCTTCAAGGTTTCCTGTGTTGAGAGTTGCTATTAAATATTGTTTTATAAGCATTATTTTTGAAGCCATTAGTTGTGTGAAAAACTTGAGATAGGGTTTGAGAAGAACATGAGTATCATTGTTATGTGAAGAATGTTTTATTAGCATTGTTGTTAAATCCCATTGGTTATGCAAAGAAATTGAACTTGAGAAGAACATGAGTATCATTGTTATGTGAGATTTGTGGTTGAGCATTGTTGAAAACATTTGAGTTGGTTGATACATGCTTGGACTAGGGTTTGTAAGAAAGAGTTGTTCCTTGTGGTAGTTGGTTGAGAAGAGTTGTTTGAGCCTAGTCAAGTGATTGTGTGAAATGGTTGTTCAAGTTCCATGAAACAAACTATTCTTATTCTGGATTTGAGTTGAGATTGAGATTTGAGGATAGAACATATTGAGTCTCTAACAATTCTCTTTATGCTTCTATAAGATTGATTTGAGTTGAGATTGGATTTGAGTATAGAAAATATTGAGTCTCTAACAATTCTCTTTATGCTTCTATGAGATTGAATTATTGAGCAAGTTCTTGGTGAGCTTTCTAGTGCATATTTGAGCAAGTTCTTGGTGAGCTTGCTAGTGCAAATTTGGGCAAGTTCTTGGTGAGCTTTCTAGAGCATATTTGAACAAGTTCTGTGTGAGCTTGTTGAGCAGATTTGGACAAGTTCTATGTGAGATTTTTGAGCATATTTGGACAAGTTCTGTGTGAGCTTGTTGAGAAAATTTGGACAAGTTCTATGTGAGATTGTTGAGCAGGTTCTGAGTGAGCCTATTGAGTGGGTTCTGAGTGAGCCTATTGATAGAGCTTTGGAGGTGACAGAGTATAGAGGATAGAGTCTCAATGGATAGAGATCCAACAACCATCACAATTGAATATAGATCTAAGTAAGGAGTCTTCAAGTGGAGAGAGATCCACCAGTCAGTGCAACAGAGAGACAAAGTCTTCTAGAAGATCACTAGCCAAAGCAAAAGGGGAAAGAGTTCTCCTGTGAAAGAGATCCATGAACTTGAGATTAGGGGATCAACATCTCCTTTGGAGAGAGATCCATAAACATTGTAATTGGGAAGGATTTCCAAAGAAATTGATTGATAAATTTTTAGTAAAATATTTTCTCCATGGAGTAGCCCACATTGGGTGAACCACGTAAATTGTGGTGTCTCTATTGTGTATGGTGTTTTGTGCATTGCTTGATTACTGCTATTGATACTGCTATCTATACACTACATAATATTGAATTGAAAAGAAAAGTTAAAATTGGTATTATACTGTTCACCCCCCTCTCAGTATAATATTGTGTTCTTCAATTGATATCAGAGCAGGTTCCTTCAGAAAGACTAACAAGATTGAAGGCAGATTCTACGAGGTTATAGGGTGGAAATATGGTATATTGATAGTGGGTGCTCTAGTCATATGATTGGGTATAAAGAAAACTTCATTTATCTAAAAAGGAACAACATCGAATCTGAGATATTTGGTGATAATGCTTCAACTAAAATCAAAGGGAGAGGAACTTTAAGTTTGAATGATGGAAAAAATACTACACAGGGTGTACTCTATGTTGAGGGTCTAAAACACAATCTACTAAGCGTAAGTTAGCTTTGTTATCGAGGGTACACAGTTACTTTTTCCTCTACAAGATGTAAAATCAGGGAAACAAAAATAGGGAAGCTTGTTGCAAATGCATGAAGAACCAATAACAATCGCTACATGTTCAAAAAAATAAAAAAGGGAAAAATGTCTTCTATCTCAAGAAGAAGAAAGTTGGTTATGGTATAAAAGGTTGTGTCATTTTAACTTCGACAACATAGTAAGTATAAGCAACAAAAAAATTGTTAGAGATCTACCAAAGATAAAAAGACCTTCAAATACAATTTGTGCACAGTGTCAGTATGGAAAGCAGACAAGATCAAGTTTCAAGGCAAAAGAATATTCCTCTTCCAAGGTTTTAGAATTGATTCATACTGATTTATGTGGTCCTATGAGAACCAAAAGCCTAAAGGGTGAAAGCTACTTCATGTTGTTCATAGATGATTATTCTAGAATGACTTGGGTTGTTTTTATGAAAGAAAAATTAGAGGCATTTGAGCATTTCAAAGTATTCAAAGAAATGGTAGAAAATGAAATAGGAAATAAGATCAAGTGTTTATGATCAGATAGAGGAGGGGAATTCATCTCTATAGAATTCATTGAGTTTTGTGTAGAACATGGAATCAGAAAAGAATACTCAGTAGCCAGGACTTCTCAACAAAATGTAGTAGAAAGAAAGAATAGAACTCTTGAGAATATGGCTAGAGCAAATCAATAATCTCATATGGGTTTTGGAAGGAAAAAATTAGTACAACAGTCTATGTTATGAATAAAGCTTAAGTTAGAACAAAGTAACATAAGACTCCATATGAGTTTTGGAAAGGAAGACCTCCCATAGTAAACTACTTCAGAATTTTTGGAAGTAAGTGTTATATCAAAAGAGAGGATAAGGACTTGGGCAAGTTTGATCCTAGATGCAATGAAGGTATTTTTCTTCGATACTCTACAAAGAGTAAGGCCTACAAATGCTACAATAGAAGAAGACATACCATGGTGGAAAGTATAAATGCCAGAGTTGATGAAAAAATAGGAATAAATGAGCCATCTCAGGAAGATATTCTTGAAGAAGAAAGTTTTTAGGAAGAAATGGGTGAAGATTCAGATGAAGAAGATGTGTAGAATATACCTTCCAAAACTTCATCAAGATATATTCAAAAAATCATCTAGAGGACTTGATCATTGGCAGCCCTGATGTAAGATGAACAAGAAGAGGAATCATAGACTCAACAGAACAAGCAAATGTTTCACTACTATCGAAGATAGAACCAAAGGATTTCAGAGAGGCAAAAAGTGATGAATGTTGGATTAAAGCAATGAAGGAAGAACTAGATAATATTGAAAAAAGTAAGACTTGGGAATTAGTTCCAAGACCAAAAGGAAAAAATATAATTGGTACTAAATGGGTCTATAGGAACAAACTGAATGAAGATGGTCAAGTCATTCGAAATAAGGTAAAATTGGTGTGTAAAGGGTATGCACAAGTAGAAGGAATTGATTTTGATGAGACCTTTGCACTAGTTGCAAGATTGGAAGCTATACGGATGTTTCTGGAACTTTCAAGCTACAAGAATTTCAAAGTATATTAGATGGATGTCAAATCAACATTTTTGAATGGTCACTTCGAAGAAGAAGTTTACATAGAACAACCAGATGGGTTTAATCAAGCAGATAAGCTAGATTATGTATGCAGATTGAAAAAGGCTCTTTATGACTTAAAGTAAGTTTCCAGAGCATGGTATTCAATATTGGATAAATATCTTCGAGAGCAAGGTTTCAGAAAGGGAACAATTTATAGCAATCTGTATATTAAAAATAAGGGAAATGATTTGATGATTGTGGAAGTTTATGTGGATGATATTATTTTTGGGGATAACAATGACAGAATGTGCCAAGAATTTGCAAGAAACATGACTAATGAATTTGAAATATCTATGCTTGGTGAATTAACCTTTTTCCTCGGACTACAAATTTCACAATTAGAAAAAGGGATATTTCTTTCACAAACAAAGTATATAAAAGAGATGTTGAAGAAATTCCAAATGGAAGATAGTAAGCCAGTTAGGACTCCAATGGTTACAAGGTTCAAATTAAGCAAAGATGATGAATCTCCTAATGCAAATCAAACTCTATACATATCTATGATTGGTAGCCTATTATATGTTACAACCACCATACCAGATATAATATAGGTAGTTGGTTTAGTGGGAAGATTTCAAGCAGATCCAAAAGCATCACATATGATAACAGTGAAAAGAATACTCATATATCTCAAAGGAACAATGGAGTATGGTCTATGGTATCCTAGAAGCAACAAGTTCACTCTCACATCTTACATAGATGCAGATTGAGTAGGAAATATTGATGATAGAAAAAGCACAAGCAGAGGAGCATTCTTTCTTGGTGATTTCCTAGTTTCTTGGCTAAGCAAGAAACAACCATCAGTGTCACTTTCCACAATAGAGGCAGAATATATTGCAGCGACAACATGTTCACAGGTATTATGGATGAAAACGACTCTTAAATATTTAAGTATAGAACATGATCATCCCATTCCTATTATGTGTGATAATACTAGTGCTATAAGGATCTCAAATAATCTAGTAATGCATGCTAGAACAAAGCACATTCCAATCAAGTATCATTTTTTAAGAGAGCAGGTTACATAGCAACAAGTAAAATTGGAATATGTTCCTACAAAATATTAGATTGCAGACATATTTACAAAATCATTACCAAGAGAAATATTTGAGCGTTTGAGAGAACAACTGGGAGTAAAAGTACTCCCACCCCAAAATTAATCACCTCAAGAGAGAAGGTGGTGAGGGGGCAAAGCTTAAGAGTCATATCTTTTAACCCCATAGGTGTCCCTTTTGCCATTGATGTCAAAGGGGGAGATATTTGAGTAAGGGGGAGAGCATTGAGTTAGGGGGAGTAGCCTCCAAAGAGAGCATTGAGTTAGGGGGAGCAACCTCCATAGAGAGTATTGAGTTAGGGGGAGTAGCTTTGATTCTCAGAGATGGTTTTTGCAGTGATTGTGGTGATTTACAATAGAGGTGTTGCCGTCAATGACAAAGGGGGAGATTATTGGAAATTTGAGTGATTTTATGTTGTCATTTATGTCACATGGATAATTGATGTCACATGGATCACATTGAGTTTTGGTGGCCAAAGCATTTCATAAATAAACATTTATGATATTTTGGAGAGCATGGATATATACAAGATTTTTGTGAAAACCAAGGCAGACAAAATAAAAGGTTTTATTTAAAACCATGGATGGAATATTTGAAATGGATTTTTATTAAAACCCAAGTTAGCTTTTTGTTTCATCGAAAAAGGTGCCCCGATGATGGAGATATTTAATTTTAAATATTTAAGTTTAAATTTTAAATTATAAAAAGTTTAAATTTAAAATTAAAATTTAATTTATAGTGCCGACATCAAAGAAAGGAAAAGGCATAAAACTAATATTTAAATTATAGTGCTGACATCAAAGGAAAGGAGGAGGACATATATATATGCCCAAAGTTTCTATTTATTTCTCTAAGCGCTCGATTTGATATTTGGATTCGAATGGTAAAAGAGCCTGCGCATCATGTGTCGAAGTGTGTGTGAAAAGGGTTTTAAAAGGCTTACAATTTTCATGTTCATTGAAGAGACTATTGTGGAGTAAATCCAAACGTATAGGCCTCCTTGGCCTAGTGGTTTGTGCACTGTGTTGTGAAATAGGAGGTCCTACGTTCGATTCTTGTCGAAGGTGTTTTGTTGTGATGAAACAGGTGAAGCGCGTTTTGTTTTTGAAGGGCACAAATATTCATGGCATAATGCTTTTTTGTGTGCTCCTTTTGAGCACATGAGGGCATGTGGACCAATGGCAGGTTGGCTGTGGTTAAGGTGCTGAGCAAGAAGGTCATGATATCGAATCCCATCAATGACAGAGGCAAGTTAATAATTTTTAATATATTTTATTTTTCTAAAGTTGCCCTAGGAGGAATAAAGGTTGTGATGCATGTTTAGAAAAGGAGAGATTTCTGTGATTTATTTTTTTGAAGTATATCATATTATATATCGTTGGAAATATTATTCCAAGGTATTAACTTGCTTAGAGGGAGAAATAAGGTGTGTGTAAAGAGATATTTATAATTTTGTAAAGAGGTTCAAAAGTGAAGGTTGCTTTGCTCTTTTTCAAAAGAGATTAATTCATTTATGAAGTGATATGGTGTATGTTATTGAGTAGGAGTAATAAGGTGTTATTTGCATGTTATTGTTGTGTTATTAATAAATATCTCTAAACCTTTTTGAAAGTTGAAAAACAAAGTGTGTTGAGTGAGACTAATTTTGCAGACAACCAAAAGGCTTCTTCATATTCATAAAAGGTATAGGCACATTCTCCTATTGATTGTTTATGGTGGTTGATTTCTGAAATATCATTGGAGAGAAAAGGATTAATTGTGGTTTCCTTTTTGAAAGTAGTTGGTTGAATGCTTCAAGGTTTTTTCAGTTGAGAGTTTCTATTAAATCTTGTTTTATAAGCATTGTTGTTGAAGCCATTAGTTGTGTGAAAAACCTGAGATAGTGTTTGAGAAGAACATGAGTATCATTGTTATGTGAAGAATGTTTTATTAGCATTGTTGTTAAAGCCCATTGGTTATGCAAAGAAATTGAACTTGAGAAGAACATGAGTATCATTGTTATGTGAGATTTGTGGTTGAGCATTGTTGGAAACATTTGAGTTGGTTGATACATGCTTGGACTAGGGTTTGTAAGAAAGAGTTGTTCCTTGTGGTAGTTGGTTGAGAAGAGTTGTTTGAGCCTAGTCAAGTGATTGTGTGAAGTGGTTGTTCAAGTTCCATGAAACAAACTATTCTATATTCTAGATTTGAGTTGAGATTGAGATTTGAGGATAGAACATATTGAGTCTCTAACAATTCTTATGCTTCTATAAGATTGATTTGAGTTGAGATTGGATTTGAGTATAGAACATATTGAGTCTCTAACAATTCTCTTTATGCTTCTATGAGATTGAATTATTGAGCAAGTTCTTGGTGAGCTTGCTAGTGCATATTTGAGCAAGTTCTTGGTGATCTTGCTAGCACAGATTTGGGCAAGTTCTTGGTAAGATTGCTAGAGTAGATTTGAACAAGTTCTATGTGATTTTGTTGAGCAGATTTGGACAAGTTCTATGTGAGATTGTTGAGCATATTTGGAAAAATTTTGTGTGAGCTTGTTGAGCAGATTTGGACAAGTTCTGTGTGAGCTTGTTGAGCAAGTTTTGAGTGAGCCTATTGAGTGGGTTCTGAGTGAGCCTATTGATAGATATTTGGAGGTGAAAAAGTATAGAGTACAGAGTCTCAATGGATAGAGATCCAGTAGCCAGCATAATTGAAGACATATCTGAGTAAGGAGTCTTCAAGTGGAGAGAGATCCACAAGTCAGTGCAATAGAGAGACAAATTCTTCTAGAATATCACTAGCCAGAGAAGAAGAGGAAAGAGTTCTCCTGTAGAAGAGATCCACAAACTTGAGATTAGGGGATCAACATCTCCTTTGGATAGAGATCCATAAATATTGTAATTGGGAAGGATTCCCAAAGAAATTGATTGAGAAAGTTTTAGTAAAATATTTTCTCCATGGAGTAGCCCACATTGGGTGAACCACGTAAACTGTGGTGTCTCTATTGTGTATGGTGTTTTGTGCATTTCTTGAATACTGCTATTGATACTACTATCTATACACTGCATAATATTGAATTGAAAATAAAAGTAAAAAGTGGTCTTATATTGTTCACCCCCTTCTGAGTATAAGCTTGTGTTCTTCATCGTTTTGGGGTACCCTTCAAGATAATCTCGGATAATGGTCCATCATTCAAAAATAAAAATGTGTGAGATTTAACAACCAAATACAACATTCAACATAGTTTTGTGACACCATACTATCTGCAGGCTAATGAGCAAGCAGAGGCCTCTAACAAGATAATAGTAGCCATATTAAAGAATACGATGAAAGAGAATCATAAGGACTGGAATCTGCAATTACCCCTGGCATTATGGGATTATAGGACTAGCATGCACACACCCACTAGGGCAACACTATTTTTGCTTGTATATGGTGCTAAGGCAATTATGCCCTTAGAGCTAGAAATTTCAATGTTGCTCATCGCATTGAAAGAGTTCATCAATAATGACATTGTGCAGTAGACTCACTTGGATCAATTGACCCTTTTATATGAACATCGCATTAATGCTCTTGAGCATCTTCGTATTTACCAAGATCATCTAACATGAGCTTATAACAATAAAGTCCACCTAAGAGACTTTAAATTTGGGGATCTTGTGCTTAAAGAAAACCAATAGAACTCAAATCTACCATCGCATCTACGAGACAAATTTATGGCCAATTGGATAGGTCCCTATATCATCTTTGAGAATATTGGAACTAGGGTATGTCACCTAACAATGCTAGAGGGTTTTTAAGAGCCATAACATTTCAACATCATTAATCTAAAGGCATTTCACACATAAATCAACAAAATATCAAAAACATTCAAATACATTTCAAAATTTTAAAAACAGTATAAAACATCAAAAAAATCCAAACAAATCATAATACATTAAAATAAAAAAAAAGGCTCCAAAGGCATCTTAAATCCCTTTGATAAAATCACAAAAGGCTCGAAAGGCATCTCCAAGCCCTTTGGTAAAATCACAAAAGGTTCCAAAGGCATCTTAAAGCCCTTTGGTCAAATCACAAAAAGCTCCAAAAGCATCTCCAAGCCCTTTGGTCAAATCACAAAAGGCTCCAAAGCCGTCTTAAAGCCCTTTGGTAAAATCACAAAAGGCTCCAAAGGCATATTAAAGCCCTTTGGTCAAAATAATTTAAAATAAAAAAGTTCATAAAAATTTAGAATAATTAAAACTAAAAATTAATTGAAAGCATCAAAAATACAAAAAAATTTGCATTATGCATTCACACTTGCATCCATATAGTTGCATTGCATTAGGCATGTTCATCCATTTCATTTGCATTAAGTAGGTTGTGTGCACAATATTATAAATTACACCATGTTTATACCTCAATCATACATCTTCAAAATCCATCATCATCCATAACCCATGTGTGTAACTGTGTTTTTCAACACAACTCCTCCTATTGCTATGAGGAATATACTAGGGTTTTTTGGTCACTCAACCATACCTAGTGGTTTTATCAAACTTTGTAGAAAGCCATATTAGCTTCTAATAGGTGAGGTTTAGTTTTGATAGCACTTGGTATATTTCAAAATCCTATCACTAATCAAAACACTAAGATCCTAGTTAGGACAAGGGAAAGATGAAAGCTACGAAGTGGTATTAGGTATCCTAAGGTGAAACGTATATATTGCTCATACCCCTGTGCGATCAGTTTGGAAATGCTGAGAATTTGCAAAAGGACAAGTTCATCCCTACCCAAAGAAATCCCTTACTTTAATAAAAACAAGCAAAAATCCCAAACAAAACAAAATTAAAAAAAAAGCAAAATAAACAAGTGATTATCATCACTACATAAATCCCTTGCTCAAAAGAAAAACAAAAATTCAAAGTAAATAGCGATTTTCATCACTAGCATGAGCAAGTATCCCAAATAAATATGAAGAAAAGAAGGGAATATTTAACTTGAATCCCTGGAATTCTCAGCATGAACGAATCGTAAGGTATCCTTATGCACGATGATATGTCTATCACATTAGCATCTTGCTTTTGTACAAACCAATGTTTACATGTGGAAGAGCTAGCTTTAGGTGTCCTATACCGCCTAGTGGTTTAATTCAACTAAGTCCAACATAGGATCAGGATAAGCATTTGAGGATCCCCAATACAACAATGGGCTGAATGAATCCCGCCTAGCACTGGGGTATGCTTATGTTCTATCTAACATATTCATTTGCACACACAGGGATAATGGGTATCTAGGTCTTCATAACAAAAACTTTATCCTTAAGAAGCTTTGTATGATCAGTATACAACTTTTGATGGAGCAACTAGGGTGTTTGAGTCTCATGGAAAACCTCAAAAATCACATCATAGCAACAATTCATATCATCACTCGCATCATCAACTTTATTTAGGATATTTTGTTCATTAAAGGGCATCCATGAAATAGGATAGAGACCGGATGAACATTAGCAATGATATTTAGACGACCACTGACTATTTTGTGCATATATTTTAATATAAAAAATCTAATCAAGAAAATACATACATATCACATCATCTCATCTCACATTTGGATGTTTAAATGATTTATTATTATTATAATATTTATTGTTTATTCATGACTTTTATACATTTTATGATGTCGTCCACTAGATTGTCAAAACTCATGTCACATCATACCATATGTTTTAAGTGATTAAAGCATACTGGTTCATTCACATTAGATCATCATCATAATATATTACATACATTTCATTTACCATATCATAACAACATAAGTCAAATGCATACAATAGACCAAAAGTAAACATGCATTTAACAATAAGCATTGCATCCATATATGCATCCATCACCATCATCTAGGTCATGCCATCTAATAATCCATGCATCATAAAGCATAAGTCATATAAACCACACCATATAGCATAAAATCATAAAGTAGTCCACCTACACATACACATCATAACATATAAACCATCACATCACATCATATCACATAATATCATGATATTGCATCACATAAACATAAGAACATAATCAAGAAAGGTACACATAATGAGTCTCAAAGTCTAGATATCATATAAATGTGTGTCAAATAAGTACATGTAGGTACAAAATCATCATAAGGCTACAACTGTGTAGGTCACCCGACCTTACACTCAAATATGAAACCAATACAATAAGATCATCAACCTAGGCCTATGCCCCCTGTCTCGCCTCCACCCTCGACTCTATCCTTGTGAGAATGATGGGATCTATCCCTCGTAGTCATCTCTATGAGGGTCTTGGTACTCTGGCTAGGATGGAATGAAGACTACCCTGATGTAGTCCACATGCTACGCTGTGACCCCCCTGCTGTGGGTATCTCCTTGGGAGTAGAACCTAGTAGCCGAACCTGAGATCGTAGAGTGATGATGTAGGCAACATCTAATGCCATATGGCCCTTGTTATCCTTAATGATCCCCTATAGACGTCGCATCTCGATCCCTGTATCCAAGCCTGTATGAACCTCTACCATGGGAATAACAGTCACAATCTAAGCTTTTGTGGCATCTCGCTTGACACTAACCTAAGCAACCTATGCCTAAAGAGTAGCAATAGTAGCATCCTACTACTGTACCTAAATCTATGAAGACTAGAGCTCAACCTCTACCTAGTTTAGTTGAGCCCAGAGAAGGACTCCTACTCCTTAGGATCTAACTCATCCTCCTCATTAGAGGTAACCTACTCCTCCACCTGCTCCTTCGCCTACCACTAGCCCTCTGTTTGAGCTTGCACTCAACATCCATCAGGATACTCAACCTCTACCTCATCCATAGACTACACTAGGTAGCTACCACCTTGCAACAATCACGTACCCCACCAATGGGTATACGCCTTTATAACCTCAACATCAGCCATGCTCGGATCAACTACAGGAGGGTCATCCTTCTTTGAAACTGCTATAACTCGAGGTGGTGGAAGGTTCTTCTCTATGATAATTTTGCAGTATGCAATTGGCTCAAGGGGAACATCCTGATAAATACTAAACTATCAGAGCACCTTGGAATAATAGAAGAACTCCCTGATACCATATTTGTGACCGATAACCCATCGATCACATTGAGTCTGAGCTATGAAACTAGTTGGATTCCTCCAAGCAGGGCAATCAAATTAAGGCCTCCAGATGATGTCCTAGGCCTACAAGTCCATCAAAAATGTGTAGTGAGACAACTCTCCCACACATCACTGAATCCTATGATCCTCGTACTCTTGGGGCCATCTAGCCCCATAGCTTTGAGCCTCCTTTTCTATATTGGTGAACTCAATAGGTAGACCTCTTGGACGGTCCACCTTGATGTTATCCCATCCCTAGATCAGGAGGAGCAAGTTGCAAGCGATGTTGGCACCACCCCACCACTGAATTCGGTACAACTCATCATAGCACTGCACAAATAATGCACACTCCCAAGCATAGATGATAGGCTCCGCGTTGTCCACCAGGTCTTGAACCATGGCTAAGAGGTTCCATGGGAACCTCACTCTCGAGTAATCAGGCAACTAGATATTACAAATGACCATCAATAATACATGTCTAGGGGAGAAGACATCGTCCTTTTACCACCGAGCAACTGATACCCCACCAAATCGAGTATCCTGGAAGGCAACAACAACATGTATCGCAAACACCCTAGCAAATACTGCATCTCTGGCATAAGTAGGGGAAGACACGATAGACACTCCATCAAAGGGGATCTAGAAGACCCTGTAGATGTCCTCTACTGTAATAGTCATATCATCGATAGGGAGATGGAAGGTATTAGTCCTAGGGTCCCATAGGTGGGCCAGAGTAGTCAAATAGGCCTTATCCAACATAATCTTCAGAAGCCTAGTAACTTATTTGAGGTCACAAGAATTGAGCCAATGCCAATCCATGTCATCAAGGGCAGGCAATAGATCCACAAGAAATCGTGGGTCCCGGGCCCACGTAGAAAAAATCTAGAAGTGCAAAATATGTCTAAATAAAATGCACTAACAAGCTAATAAATGTAGAAAACAACAATGGTGCAAGCTTAAGGCTAGTAAGATAGTGATAAAATGCACCTAAACATCCAAAAAAATCAAAAGCTACACTTCAAAATTACAAAAAAATCAATTAAATTGCTTCAAAAATACAAAATATGACAAATAAACTTAAGGCCACTTGGCTGCTCATGCCAGGAGCGGCCACAAAATGGTCACTAAAGCCAACAACAGCTAGTTTCCAATGGTTAAAAATTTAACCGTTGGATTTTAAACTGGTCATTGACGGTGATAGCGACCAACCTCAGGCTAGGCTAGCCACTCTGGGCGATAGCGGATAGCAGGCGACATGCCAACGACATACCCCCTTGGGAAAAAAGCACAAAAAATTCAAAAATACCTAAAACTAGCCTGGATCCACTAAAAATAAACCTAGCCTAGACCTATTGACCATTTTGGTTCATTTCCAATAGGTTTCGTGAGGTTCATTTAGCCGATTAATTAATTAAGTTTATTTTATCGAATTAAAGAGTAAGATCAGGGTTTTGTAGAGTACCCGTGAAGCTTCATCTCCTCCACTCATATATGCCTCCCCTTGCTCAGCCATATCATACAAATTAGAATCAAATCTAGCAACACTATGCATCACAATCACACTATCTCACCTTAGAGCTCCAAAAGCAGAATTGATAGCTAGAAATAATGAGTAAAACCCAAAAAATTACTTTTATATTTTTCACTCAAGCCTTGGCCCCTACCGACATCAGCGGCCCACACTTCCTAGCCGTTGGACCTGATAGTGGCCATGGAACAACAATTGGGGGTCGTTGGACCTGACAAAGACCGAGAGGCAGGGATAAATTTACTCAATTTATCACTGCAAAGCACCTCAAAATAGGCCTTCAAGCATACCTAGTGGTCCAAAACAATCAAAACATGCACAAAAACCAAATTTGTTTTTAACATATCAAAATCCAAAAATATCATAAAATTCAGATTAACACCAACAAAATAAAATAAGAAAAATACCAATTGAAACTCATAATCAGTTATTTGCTCTATACACTTGGAGATTGCAACCAGTAGCGTTCCATGTAACTCGATAAGATGAGAAAATTACCATAAGGTCACTTGGGGCAAAACAATTAAGGTAGAATTTGAGATGCTTCACTTCAAACCTGAAGAAGGCCATGACAACCGAACCAACAAGAGTGAGGATCCATCTCATTTCTCCTATAGCAAATAATGGTTCAACAAGCTAGAAAATAGAATTGCTAACATCCTAATTCCTTAAGAAGGCCATTGCAGCCAAACCGCCCCAAGGGATGGGGATGTGAAATTATCAAAAATGGTTGAAATCACACCTGGATGGGAAAAACCCTATAACAACAAAAGAAACCCTCTAAAGAGGTCCAAATCATTCATCTTGGTCAAGCGACTCGTCACTTTATTAAAATGTCCTTTCCTCATCGACTCGTCACTTGAGGGGGTAGTCAAAATTTTCAAACAATCATAATCAAAGTCAACAAAATATCACTCAATCATGTCAAGTTGCGTTCGTCTTATGAATCATTTCCAACAACTATCATAAGCTTACCCTTTCTTTGGGGCAAAAAACAAACATGATAGTTAAGTTTGTAGCTCTCCTCCTTTTGGACCTATAGTAGTACTGAAGCTACCCGATCGCTTGATGAATGAGTGCAAACTTCCACAAATTTAAGCCTTCCACCTTGTTGGAAGAAATAATTCTAGGATGCGCACCTCCTACATGATTGGGGCATCCAATGTTGATCAGATCAATGATCATCATCAAACCTACAATGTGACCCTAGGTGGTCTATTTTTGCTTCGTGCTGTGTTTTCCCACAACACATCCCAAAAATTTGCATCTATAGACACCTAAAATGCATCATGTTTAGGAGACTACCTATATGGACATGTTCGCAGACCATATGAATCCTCTTGGATATCTACAAGAGCAAGCAGTGGTCCTAACCACTCAAAAAGGGTAGTTCTAGCCCATCTAGGCCTAGCTACTCTCAAGCAGAGCGGTCACCACATCTGGCCGCTAAAGACTACAACGGCCACACCTGGTCATTGAACCTAATAGCGGCTAGCACCATGCATAGTCTGGCCATGAATACGGGCCCAAATCACATAGTCTGACTACACTTTGCATTGTTTTCGGGTGGATTTTGGCAAGGAACTACCTGAGTTCCTCCTAATCGCCCCTTCAATTCTAGTTTATGACTGATGCTTTCCACCCAGGACGATCAGTCGCATGAAATTTTTATTGAAGCTTCTACATGATGCCAAGTTCCAGATCTAGAAGAGAGGGAAGTCTACATATGGAATCTCCCACAAAGAGCAAGAGATCCACAATTTTCAAAGTTTATGCAGCGAAGCCTTGTTAGATTGGAGAGCGACTCTATGCACCCTTGAGGAGCAATGAAGTGCTATCCAATTGAGGGGAGACTACATATCCGCTATTCACATCCATTACTATTCACTACAATTTCATGTATTTGACACATCCGGTGACCCTTGAACATCAATTTGAGCAGAGAACCTGGTGTTGCAGCCCTTGGATCATGAGGAGGAAGGTCTATTTTGTAGTCGCTATCTTGGATAGTGGCCCATAGGTATAACCTAGGGTTTTGACATTAGTTTATTTGTTTTAGCATTAGATTCAATTACTTTCTACTTCAAAATTTATTTCTAGTATAGATCTGATTTACTGTATGCATTTACATTATTGTTCCTTGAGATATGCTCACATTTTTCATTAGTATAATTACATTTAGTAATATTATATTTTTCTATCTTGCTTATTAGGTTTCATACTAATAGCCTCATCCAGGGAGGTAGCCCGGACTGCTAAGAGTGCTTTTTTGTTTTCATGTATGTAGATCTATAGGTTTACAGGACCAGATTAAGACAATCGGAGCACAAGATCCCTCTTGGATGAGAGAAGGAGAAGGAGGTATATGTGAGCTCTCAGAAAAGTTCATGTGCAGAATTGGGAAGCCTGTGAAAGCACACCACCCCTTTGTGAAGGGATTTATCCACCATGTGTCCCACTTGTAACTAATTATATCAAAACTGGGTATCCCTTAGAGGGACGAATATGTAACCGGATTCATTGTTGAAATAAAAAAGAAGATCTTTCTTTGTTATTTTTATTTTTGAGTTACGCATATTGCTTTGTACCTTTTGTTTTATTTGATATAATAATTATTTCATTGCAAGTGGGACTATGGTGTGCGCTTCTTGGGATCACACAGTAAATATAGTGGTTCACCCTTGACAACCATTCTAAGAACAAGTCAACATAAATGAACACCAAGTTGGATGGGGGTTTGATATTTGGGTGAATACAGAAAAAATCATGGTACTCCACATTGGACGACATATTCAAGGAGAACTGACATCTCATAGAGTAGGATAAAACAACAACAATCCAATAAGGAAATATGATCATAGCCCAATGAAACTTCCAACACCCAACAAAAAAATTTAGGTAAGGATAACCATATGTGCAAGGGGCTTAGTGAGATACCACCAACGTAAAAGGTGCTCTCAAAAACTCTAACTGAGCTTGAAATCAACCAATGTAGCGCTTCAACAACCATGGTGACCCCCTTAGACATCAATCAATAGGGCATCATCTAAACAAGTTATCAAACACAACCACAATGGCATAAAAGTACATCCTATTGAGATGAACTCCCTTGTCAACGCAAGTTAGCAACTCGAGGGATGACCAATGGAAAAGACTCAAACCTAGGTCTAAGGTAGAGAAAGACACAACCAAACCAGGAAATAACAAGCCAAGGCAAACATCAAACAACAAGGCATCTACATCAAAAGCCACACATCGTTATTAAAAACACAACGACTGTGATCTACCAACTATAGGGAAGAGATGAAGTTGGTTTTAGTGAGCCAACAACTCACACAAGAATCCATGCTCGAACCCAAAGGGTGTCATGAGCGATACAAAAGTTAACAAGGGAAGCCTGAATGCAAATAGGTAAATACCTATGTCTAAATCAACAAGGACAATACCTTCTCAAGCAAGGGTGGGCAGAAAAATGAAAACCATCTCAAACAAAAATGATGTCTAACTAAGACCATTCAAAATATTACACAGGATAGACGTGCATGAGCTTTCTCGTACCAACCTGATAATCTAAGACATCCCTGGCTTGCTTCAAACATGCTAGTTTTTGATCAGTATCCAATCCTTCCTTTTGTGCTTACGTTCTTCTCCTTTATTCTTCCACCATGAGCCATCCCCTTCCTCTTCCTAACCTTATATTTTTTCTCACATTTTCCATCATCTTTTCCTCACTTGTTCGCCTTCAATTCCTCTCTATCACCTCGACGGATGAATATGATATTTTGTATATTGAAAATAATCTTCTCTTACTTCCAAATTTCACCATAAAGAAGCTCTCTTCTTCTTGACGACAATAGGAAACTTCTAATTTTAATAGTTTTTATTACCTTTAATAATAATTCTCTTATATTAATACAATAAAGGTCTTGCCACATATGGATAACACTCTTTTAATATTTAAAATGCAGTCCTTATAATCTATTTAAATAATATCTTATTTATGAAATAGATTATTATTAGCTTTTTAAATAAAAACTATCATTATTTAAAAATATAGGTTCTCATTATCTATTATTTAAAATAGATTCTCATTATCTATTTAAATAAAATTATATTATTATTTAAAATAGATTTTATTTATCTATTTAAATAAAATTCTATTATTATTTAAAATAGATTCTCTTTCTATATATATATATATATATATATATATATATATATATATATATATATATATATATATATATATAATGCATAAGACTTTTTTATCATAAACTAACAACATACAACTCTACAACAATTCAAAGATTTTAAAGGCAACCACACTATGCTCATTTTCCAAAACCAATGATGCAATAAAGTGATGAAGTAAAATATAATCAAACATATGCAACAAACAGGGAGGAAGTCTTTCCATCAACCCAGTCACTCCTCTTAGCCAGAGAATTTACGATAGCTACTAGGTTATCAATCACGACTCTAGGTGGTTGGCTATTGACGATTATCCCTAAAGCAATAATGCATGCCTATATGAGGATAGTCATCCATGTTACCCCCAAGTTGTCTTAATCATAACTTTCCCTATTTTAAGTACCACATTTCTAGTGGATAGTTTTATTTCTTCCACCTACGAGCATACCTAATCCTGCACATTGACAATATGTTAGTAATACCATGTTCTTAAAAGATAAATCAATCTAAGCATTGTATAGTCATTCATTTGCAACAAAACTAAGTATCAAATTAACATTGATCATCATATAGTATTTCATACCAAAATTTTTGCCAGGGAGGGTCATGACAAACTACCCCCTAGGGCTAAATACCGTCCCAAGTGTTTCCTGTTTTATAAAATTTAAAAATTATTACATTATATTTTCAAACAAGAAGGGAAAATATTTTTGCATGTCCTCCACTTTCTCCCAAGTGGCAATTATTTTAGAAAAATGATCCCATTGGACCTTACATTGTTCAAGAGTTCAGTTTCACATAGACTTAGCATGGAACTCATGAATCTTTACCAGTATTACTTCAATAGCTATCGGGTTTTCCATTTGCAATTTAGACACGTCCCACACATGTTCAGGGTCAACAACATACTTCCTAAGTAGGGATATGTGGAAGGTGTTATGGATCTTTGACAAGTTAGGTGGTAAATCAAATTGATATGCAATCGAGATGATATTCTCAGTGATCTCAAAGGGTCCCACAAATCGAGGATTCAAATTTATGGATTTGATAGCACTCTTCATCGGTTTAACTATTAAGAACACTTTATCTCCTACAGATTACTCCCTTGGAGTCCTTTTTAGATCAACATAATTTTTCTACCAATCAACAACTTCTTTAAGCCTTTGTTTAATCACTTCCAACTAATCCTCCATTTCTCTGACCATATTTGGTCTGATCGCAACTCGATCTTCTAAGTTATCCCAAGACAATGGTATTATACAATTTTGACCATACAAGGCATCAAAAGGAGCCATGCCCAAAGAGGAGTGATGTCCATTATTGTAGGTGAATTCTACAAGGTGTAGGTAGTCTTCCCAATGAGACTTTTGATTCATACAGTACGTGCGAAGCATATCCTCTAGTACTTGATTTATCAATTTTGTTTGACCATCCATCTCAAGGTGGTATGTCAAGCTCAAATTCAATTTTGTGCCTATAGCGTGATGTAGGTCTTTCCAAAATTTAGAAGTGAATTTGGAATCTTTATCTAAAATGATTATTTAAGGAAACCCATGTAATCAAAATACCTCTTTGGCAAATCTGTTAGCCACTACGTGAGCATCATCCTTAATGTTCCTTGGTATGAAATGTGCAACCTTAGTCAATTTATCGACTATTACAAGGATTGCATCATTATGATACATGGTCTTGGGTAAACTTACTATAAAGTCCATAGATATAACCTACCATTTTTGCATAGGTATATCATGTGGATACAATTGTCCTACAAGATGCCTACATTCAACCTTAATATTCTGACATTCAAGACATTGAGTGATAAAATTGGTGATATCCTTCTTCATTCCTATCCAGAAGAAGGTCCTTTTCATGTTTTCTCTCATTTCAGCCCCTCTAGGGTGAGCAAAGTAAGGGTATTTATGGGCTTCTTGCATTATTAGCTTCCTCAAATCACCCAATTTTGGTATGATGATCCTATATTTATAGCACAAAAGGTCATCTTTCATGCTAAATTCCATATTACCCTCAGATTCTCTACACATTTTACCTCGAATTTCCTTGCAATACTCATCTTGAGATTGCTTCACCCTTACCTGATCCATTAGGTCTATGTGAATCCTAGTTATGGTTGTTATATACTTCCTTCTGCTTAAGGCATTAACAACCTTATTATATTTCCCCTTTATATACTCAATATCAAAGTCATATTCAATGAGAAACTCAACCCATCTTCTCTATCTCGCATTGAGTATAGGTTGGGTGAATATATACCTCAGACTTTGATGGTCAATTTTTAACTCAAAGGGTATTCCTACCAAGTAATGGTGCCATACTTTTAGATCATGCACCACAACAACTAGCTCTAAATCATGTGTAGCATAATTGATTTCATGCTTCTTAAGCTTCCTTGATGTATATGCTACTATTGACTCCTCCTGGGAGAGTACTCCTCCTAATCCTTCTAGTGATGTATCAGTGCATGTTGAAAAGTTTCCTTGAGGGTCTAGAATTTTCAATATTGGTGCCATAGTGAGTTTCTATTTTAGCATTATTGGGATTGTTGTTTTTTTTTATTTTGGAAGTTCTTCTTGAACCTCCTTTGATTTCCATTATTTTTCTTCTCAAGTTTTGGTAAGTTTTTGGCCTTCTGACCCTGCTCCTCTCCTCATTTCAAGAATACCTAACTATTCCTTTTTCTAAGTGCTTGTCTTGCTCAAATAGGATGGAATAGTTGAATTGTAAGTGACTCTACATTCTTTTCCAAGTCATAAACCTTTTGGACTGACTTGGGCTCATGCATGTTTACATCATGTCTCACTCTTGATTCTAATCCAAGAATAAACTTGTGGGTCCTCATATTTTCGTCATAAGCAGGAACATACTTAAGCAACCAAACTAAATTCTTGTAGTATACCTCCATTGTTTTGCCCCCCTGCAGAAGGCTGGAAAATTCTTCCAACTTTAATGCATAGAAGTATTCCATGAGGAACCTCTTTTTGAATATTATAACAAAATATTTTTATTTAAGATTGACAAATTCGATCTTATTCTTTTCTTGGTAGGTTTCCCACAAATCCAATGCAACCCCTTCTAAATATATTGTTGCCTAAACTGTTTGGGTTTTTGGGGAGTAGCCTTTCACTATGAAATAAACTTCTAATTTTCTTAGCCATGCTTTGGCTGCATTTCCTTCTCCTTCTCCACCAAATTTGGAGATGCAAACATTTTTCAAATCCCTAACCAGCTCTTTTTCCAAAAGAGCTCTGGCTTTCAATTATTTTGTAGTTAGTTTGTTGGCTTGTCCAACCTCTGAACCTCTAGCCTATGAATTTTGATTTGCAATAGTTTCCAATATTTAGTTCATCTGATATTGAATGGTAGTAACCATAGAAGTGACATTTTATACCTATCTATTGGAATTTCCCGAGTTCTCCTCTTGGTTTTCTTCTTTGACGTTGCTTTGTTGGGTTTGCCTATTTGAAGGTGTAGACCTCTCTTTTCTAGCCTTAAGTGCCATTTATCCTGATGAAAACCGATAACAAAAGGTTAGATTATAGTTTCACCTTGAAATAAACTACTAAAACAAGCCATAATACAAAATTTCTTACTAAAATATCCCAAAATCTAATTAGAGTAGGGTTAAAGTTATGATATAAATTTTATGCATAACTCCATTCTCACTAAGCAAGGTGTTTTATCTTTGCAACCCCCTTGGGTTTAATCCCCCTTAGATTCTAGCAAGCAAGAATCTTAGATCTTCTCGACTTTATCCCCAAGTCTAAAATAGAAGACATTTAAATCCCTTAAGCATATTAAGAAGCTCTATACCCTCGTACTAGAGCTCTGATACTAGATGTAACGACCCAAAAACTAGCTATAAAAATAATACAAGAAAAGAAATAAATTTTTTAATTAAGAGGCATTCATAAACCCCTATCCTACATTTTATTTAATATATTGTTTTAAGGTTACTAAGTTTTTAACTTCTCTAAAGAGTTACATCACATTCAATACCCTACACAAGTCCATTTGTGTAGGTATACTATGTATACTGCAAATAATCTTATCCATCTCATCATTCTTGATGAGCTAAACTTATCACCTTCAGTACAATTGAAGGTATATGCCCATCACCATACCATACACAAGTCTATTTGTGTAGGTATGCTATGCATACTACGAGTTAAGCTATCCATTTCATCTTTACGATGAGCTATCTTAACTTCGATGTAAGCAATCAGTTTACTTAGTCAACATCACCCTAAGGGGGTCTCAATCCCTTAGGTTCTTTCTATGTTCACCCTAAGAGATCTCAATCTCTTAGGTATTTTCTATGGTCACCCTAAGAGGTCTCAATTTTTTAGGTTACTTTCTATGTTCACCCTAAGAGGTCTCAATTTCTTAGGTTACTTTCTATGTTCACCCTAAGAGGTCTCAATTTATTAGATTAATTTTGTGTTTAGTAAGACAAGAAAACTCTATAATGAAAAAGAAACACGACGAAGCAGTACTCTAAAAATGTAAACTAGTTTTTGATTCACCAGATCACAGATGTGCAAGTGAAGAACATACTCCTAGTGTTGCAAGCTTTCTGATTCACCAGATCACATTACGTGCAAGTGAAGAGCATAATACCAGCAATAAAGACGTATTAGAAAATAGAAGGAAAAAAATGAGGGATTATAAACTTAAAGAAAGAGACGAGTTAGGAAAGGAACAAAAAAATTTGATTGAATTTTTATTCCATAAAAAAGAAGTGATACATCTACAAAACTTCGAACGCGTTTCGACCTACAGGTCTCATCAGCGGAGTGAGTTTCAAAGAGGTACATCATCTCTTCATAAAGACCTAACTCTAGGAGGGGAGCTAAAGAGTAATGCATGTGGGATAAAAACACCCAAGCATTAATACAAACCATAGGTTTATAGACCAAAATGGTAAAAAGAAGATAAGTCCCAAGCTCACCCCCCCAAAAAAACACCCACCTAGAAAAGATAAGAAACACATTAAAAAATGTAAAAATACAAGGTGGGAAAAAGTCTCTCAAATAATTTTATTTTTACACAGATAATTTTGAAGAGGTTTTTGGTTCCTCCAACAAATGATGCATCGAGAAATGTGCTTGATCTCTCTATATTTTCTCCATTTTTCAAACATTGGAGAAATAATATCTATGCCAATTCGAAGATCTCTAATAAAATCGTAGTTGTCTAGCTTTGAAATAAGAGGAATTGTTTTTATTTTGGATCCATGTTTGCGTGCTGATTGCTCCAAAACTATGGCCAAAAGTGAAGGTCTGCCATCAAATTTAACTTTCTCAAACAAAGGCAAGAGAAAATTAATTTGATATCCCCTAGCTCTGAGTCTGTTAAAAAATTTATTTTTAACATAAATAAATCCATCCCTGGAGCTTTCTCTACCAGAAATCTATCGAGTTTGCTCGTGATAAAGATATTTTTCTAATGAACTGGATGATGGGAGGAAGCAGGGATGTATTGATAAGCATTCATCGACTTTTGAAAGAATTTTGTGCAAAGAATTCAAGTATGAGCAAAATCAGGCCCCTTAAAAGGTATCAATTTGTTAGGTTACTTTCTATGTTCACCCTAAGAGGTCTCAATTTCTTAGGTTGTTGGACATTTTGAGTCATTAAGTCGAGTTGTCATTGATGTCAAGGAATTTGTCAAGAAACAAAGTTGTCAATATCCAGGAAGAAGCTTCTAATAATGTCAAAGGTCAAGAGGAACAATGCAGAGGTTAAAGGCAAGGTTAAAGGCAAAAGGGCTCCATAATATTTTTAATATTATGTGGAAGCATAGGTTAAAGGTTTTTCATAAAAACCCAAGAAAGTTTATTGTAAAGCTAAAGGAAGGTTTAATATTTATTTGATAAAATATTTAAATTCAAAATAAATTTAAATTTTATAAATAAATATTATTTATACCAAGTTGCAAAATGAAAGGTGGCCTAAATAAAACCAAGGGTTTTAAAGAAGTAATTTATAAAATTAAAATTCAAATGAATTTAAATATTTTATAAATTAATAAGGTCAAAGGGATAAACAAGTGTCGACGTCTAATACATTGGAGGAAATTCGAGCGCCGACATTTTGCATAAAGGAGGAAAACCATTATAAATACCAATGCCTAAAAGGCATTAAAACTTATCCTTTTGCTTGATTAATGTATGCATGCAATTGTGTTGACTTGTGCGGAATATGCGAAGTGATTTATGTGTTTAGCGTAAACGAATAACGTTTAAGAGGAACAACATGAATTGACCAAGCGCCAACTGGGCAGCGTGGCCTAGTGGCAAAGAGGACAACATTAGAGTGTTGGGCACCAGGAGACCTACGTTTGAAATGCGGTGACAAAATTTTGGTGGTTGCATTGGTGTTGGAAAGCACCAAAGGAAAGGTGCACGTTGTACACTAAGCAAGGCGGGGAGTTTTTGGAGCATGTGGTGCCCTCTTCTCCCCCAGCGAGCGCCTAGCTCGCATGGTGGTTGTAGCCGCGGATAGGGTGCTGGTTGAGGAAGTGCCATGAGTTCAAGTCCCTTCCAAGGCAAAGGTATTAATTTTTGTGTATAATATTTTATGTGCCTAAGGTTTGACATGAGGTCTTAGGGAGATAAAAGGGTTGCTTAAGGTTTTTATATTGATTATTATTTTTGGTGTATTGGAGGAATAAGGAGTTAGCTTTATTTTGAATAAAGTGTTTGTCACATTGATTTGTTGAGGATTTAAAGGATAAAAAGGATTTCTTGCATAGAGTTATTTTTGAGAAAGAATATTGCATTAACGTTATTCTTGTCATTGATTATTATTATCATAGGGAGTTTATAAGGTGTATTTGGTGAATTAATTTTTGTAAAGGTTGAAAAATGTTTCCTTAAGGATGGAGTGATAAGGTGTATATGTTTTGATATTTACATTGTAATTTTTAATGGAGTTTATCATCTTATAACTTCTTGAGATTGACAAGAGAGTGTTTGTTATTGTGGCAGATTTATGAGACCCCTTCATCATCAAGAAAAAGGTATGAGCACATTCTTCCATAATTGAGTTGATTGATTGGGTTTCTGGAAAATAAGTTTGGAGTGAAAAGGACTTGATTAGGATTTCCTATTGAGAGTGTTGAGATAATACTTCAAGGTTTTCTAGAATAAAGGATTGTTTTATAAGCATTGTTATTGAAGCTATTGGTTGTGTAAAGAACTTGAACTAGGGTTTGAGTATCATTGTTATGTGAGAGTTGTTTCATAAGAATTGTTGTTTAAGTGAGTTGTTGAGTGAAGAAATTGAACTAGGGTTTGAAGAGAACATGAGTATCATTGTTATGTGAGAGTTATTTCATAAGCATTGTTTTTGAGTGAAGAACTTGAAATAGGGTTTGCAAAGATCATGAGTATCATTTTTATGTGAGATTTGTTGTTGAGCATTATTGGAAACATTTTGAGTTGGTATTTACATGCTTGGACTAGGGTTTGTGAGAAAGGGGTGTTTCATTGAGTGATTGGTTGAGTAGAGTTGGTTGAGCCTAGTCAAGTGGATGTGTGAAGTGATTTTTCAAGTTCCATAAAACAAACTATTCTATATTTTGATTTGATTTGAGAAAGTAATTGAGCATTGTGATTAGTATAGAACATATTGAGTCTCTAACAATTCTCTTTATGTTTCTATGAGATTAGACAAGTTCTGTGTGGACTTGTTGAGTATATTTGAGCAAGTTTTGTGTGGACTTGTTGAGCAGATTTAAACAAGTTCTGTGTGGGCTTGTTGAGAAGATTTGAGCAAGTTTTGTGTGGACTCGTTGAGTAGATTGGACAAGTTCTGTGTGGACTTGTTGACCAGATTTAAGCAAGTTCTGTGTGGACTTGTTGAGCAGATTTGAGCAAGTTCTATGTGGACTTATTGAGTAGATTGAGCAAGTTTTGTGTGGACTTGTTGAGAAGATTTGAGCAAGTTCTGTGTGGACTTGTTGAGCATATTTAAGCAAGTTATGTGTGGAATTGTTGAGCAAGATTTGAGGACAGAGTTTGGTACAAATTTGAGGATAAATTTATGCTAGAACAAAGATAGATATTGAGTAGATTTGTGCTAGACCGAAGGACAGTATTTAGTGCAGATTTGAGACAAAGCTTTGGAGGTGACAGAGCAGAGAGAACATTAGTCTCTAGTGGATAAAGATCCATTAGCCAGGGCAGTGAGGATAAGTCTTCTGAGTGGGGATAAAAGTATTCAGTTAAGAGAGATCCATAAGCTAGTGCAGTGGAGGCAGTAGTCTTCAAGAGGATCACCAACCAAAGCAGAGAAGAAGGAGTTCTCCTAAACTTGATTTAGGGGATTGGTATCTCCTTTGGACAAAGGTCCATAAGAATTGTAATAGGGAAAGGATTCCCAAGAAATTGATTGAGAAAATTTTAGTGAAATATTTTCTCCGTGGAGTAGCCCACATTGGGTGAACCATGTAAATTATGGTGTCTCTATTGTGTGTGGTGATTTGTGTATTGGTTTGATTACTGTTGTTGATATTGCTATCTATACATTGCATAATATTGATTTGGAAAGAAAAGTAAAAAGTGGTCTTATACTGTTCACCCCCCCTCTGAGTATAAGCATGTGTTATGCATAGGTTACTTTATATGTTCACCCTAAGAGGTCTCAATTTATTAGGTTACTTTTGTGTTTAGAAAGAAGACAAGAAAACTCTATCTATTTAATCAAACAAGGCACAAAATCCACAAGGCATACAAGAAGCATTTAAAGAATATTAACATCAAATAAAGATAAACACTAAACAAAGGAAAAGTTGAATAATAAAGCTTGCATAATCCATAACTTAAATTAAAGGTTCATTCCTCATTCAATCATTCCACTTATTACATAAATCTAAGTATGGTAAAACCTCCATACTTTAAAAGAATAAGTTATTACATTCATGTTCATCTAGGGATTTCTCTCCAAAGTATAGCCTACTTGAACATAAATAAATAATTGCAATCAAAATTAAAGCTAGTGCATTGGTTCCAATTGTCCTCTTGGTCCTCATTACATTTCCATCGTTCATTTGAAGGGTAATAAGGGATCAATACATCTCATGATTCTATGAAATACATACATCTAAATGCATATACTAGTGACATGAAACCAGTGCATTTACTATGTACTTTTCCAAATTGCAACTATACAAAATTAATTAAATCATTCAAACATCTATTGTCTAGTTGATTTCATAAGAATATTCTCATTTCCATTCTTATCTCTCATTCAATCAAGGAGAGTTATTTCAACAAATACAACTAGATCATAAATCATATTTAATCAAATCATTTCAAAACCCATTATTTCAAATAACTAAGGTCTCATTCCTTAATTAAGCAAATAAACTATTTTTCCTTTATTCAAAATAATCAAAGTCCCATACCTTTAATTATCTAAATAAACTATTTTTCCTTTATTCAAAATAATCAAAGTCCCATACCTTTAATTATCCAAATAAACTATTTTTCCTTTATTCAAAATAATTAAAGTCCCATACCTTTAATTATCCAAATAAACTATTTTTCCTTTATTCCAAATATCCAAAGTTTCATACCTTTAATTATCCACATAAACTATTTTTCCTTTATCAAAATAATCAAAGTCCCATACCTTTAATTATCCAAATAAACTATTTTTTCTTTATTCAAAATAATCAAAGTCCCATTCCTTTAATTATCCAAATAAACTATTTTTCTTTTATTCAAAATAATCAAAGTTCCATACCTTTAATTAATTCAATAATTAATTAATCATCAATTTAATTAACTAAAACTCCTTTTTTTTAGTTAATTAAATGGCTAAATAAGTTACATATATTTTATTTATTCCATTTACATAATCAAATTAAAATATAGACTAACTCATTTTCAAATGATTATAATCTAATTTCATTAACATCATGAAATCATTTCTCAATTATAAAAACAAACAAAAGTACCCAACAAACACTTTTACAAAACTACGACCTTACCCCTAAAGATAAAAAGATGATTGGGCACAAGATGAGGTTTCAATTCCATAACCATATGGTTCTATTGAAAATGAGATCGACCAAATTCGATTATGCAGAAAACCAGTGGGATGCCACCGCCCATGTGACAAACACAGTGGTTTACCCTCGATGGCCATTCTAAGAATAAGTCAACCTAAATGAACATCAAGCTAGGTGGGGGTTTGATATTTAGGTGAATACATAATAGATCATGGTACTCCACATTGGGCAACATATTCAAGGAGAATTGACATCTCATGAAGGATGGAAAAACAACAATAATCCAATAAGGAAAGACGATCATAGCCCAATGATTCCTTCCAACATGGCCAACATCCAACAAGAAGCTTTAGGTACGGATAACCATATGTGTAGGGAGCTGAATGAGACATCATCAATGTAAGTGGTGCTCTCAAAAACTCTAACCGAGCCTAACGTCAAACAACATAATGCTTTAATAGTTGTGATGATCCCATTGGATGTCAAGCAATAGGGCATCATCTAAAAAGTTGTCAAACACAACCATAGTAGTAGAAGAATACTTCCTATGGGGATGAACTCCCTTGTAAACATGAGTTAGCAACTCGAGGGGTGACCAATGGAAAAGACTCAATCCTAGGTCTAAGGTAGAGAAAGACACAATGAAACCAAGCGATAATAGTCCAAGGTGACCGTTAAACAACAAGACATATACAACATAATTCTCTATTGAGTAGAGCTCATAGTGGCCCTCAACTCACACTACATTCCAAACAGTTCATAGAAACTAACTCGAAGGCCACACATCACTGTTAACAACACAACGATCATAATATGCTAGCTACAAGGAAGAGATGAAATTGGTTTTAGTGAGCCAACAACTTGCAAAATAATCCATGCTCAAACCCAAAGGGTGTCATGAGTGATACAATAGGTAAAAAGGGAAGCCAAAACTCAAATAGGTAAATACATACGTCTAAACCAACAGGGGCAATGCTTGCTCAAGTGAGGGTGGGTAGAAAAATAGAACCACCTCAAATAAAGATGATGTCTAACTAAGATCATTCAAAATATTATACACGATAGACGTGCATGAACTTTCTAATACCAACTTGATAATCTGAGACATCCCTGCCTTACTTCCAATGTGCTATTTTTGCTTAGTATCCAATCCTTCCCCTTGTGCTTGCGTTCTTCTCCTTTCTTCTTCCATCGTGAGCCAACCCCTTCCTCTTTCTAACCTTATCTTTTTGCTCACTTCTTTCATATTTTTTTCCTCATTACTCTCTTTACCTGTTTGCTTTTAATTCCTCCCTATCACCTCGATGGATGAGCATGATATTTTGTATTTTAAAAATATTCTTCCCTTCCAAATTATGCTATAAAGAAGCTCTCTTCTTCTTGATGGCAGCAAGAAGCTTCTAATTTTAATAGTTATTTATTACCTTTAATAATAATTCTCTTATATTAATACTATAAAGGTCTTGCCACATATGAATAACACTCTTTTAATATTTAAAATGCAGTCCTTATAATCTATTTAAATAATATCTTATTTATGAAATAGATTATTATTACCTTTTTAAATTAAAACCTATTATTATTTAAAAATATAGGTTCTCATTATCTATTATTTAAAATAGATTCTCTTTATCTATTTAAATAAAATTATGTTATTATTTAAAATAGATTCTCATTATCTATCTAAATAAAATTCTATTATTATTTAAAATAGATTCTCTTTCAAATATATATATATATATATATATATATATATATATATATATATATATATATATATATATATATATATATATATATATATATAATGCATAAGGTTATTTTATCATAAACTAGGAACATATAACTCTACAACAATTTAAAGATTTTAAAGGGAATCACACCATGCTTATTTTCTAAAACCAATGATGCAATAAAGTGATGACGTAAAAGATAATCAAACATATACAACAAACAAGGAGGGAGTGTTTCCATATACCTAGTCACTCATCTCAGTTGGAGAATTTACGATAGCTACTAGGTTATTAACTGTGGCTCTAGGTGGCTAGCTATTGACGATTATCCCTAAAGCAATAATGCATACCTATATGAGGGTAGTCATCCATGTTATCCCCGAGTTGTCTTAATAATCACTTTCCCTATTTCAGGTACCCCATTTCTAGTGGATGGTTCTATTTCTTCCACCTACGAGCATACCTAATCTTGCATATTGATAATTTGTCAGCAGTACTATGTTCTTCAAAGATAAATCAATTTAAGCATTGTATAGTCATTCATTTGCAACAAAACTAAGTATCAAATTAACATTGGTCATCACATAGTATTTCATGCCAAAAGTTTCTCTAGGGAGGGTCATGACACATACCTCTTGGAAAGGATAGATCTAAAGATATAATAATATATCATCATACAATTTGCATTCAACATTCTCAGTTCTTCTAGTCTCATGTTGTCCATCTATTATGATAATATTTTTCATATCCTCCCTTTATTTGTTAGCTATATACTTTGCTAAACCCTATCCTATAACAATATGAACTACTTTGAATTCTACATCATATTACAATAGTTTAACCATCCACCTTGTAGTACTATCTATGGGTTCAGACTGAGTAAGGACATCTTTAATGGCTATGTAAGGAATGTAGGCTATTAATTTGTTTGATACAAATATACTCTTAAAATGCTTGAATGCTCTTATCAAAGAATAAACATGTTTTTCTATCACAAAATATTTTAATTGAGCTACTTTCAGTCTTGTACTCATAAAAGCTATGGGTATTTCATTATTCTCATCATCTTTCTAAGATAGAACTACAACAACTAACTTTGAATGACTTGTTATCTAACCAATTTGTTCCCAGACAATGATGCTAAAAATGATAAGTGTCATTAATGCTCATCATTTAATTTAATTTATCAAATATGGGGTGGTGTCCTAAGGTTGTATACAAGAACCACAACTGAAATATCAAGAAAAATCTATTACCCTAGGAAATCTAGAAATCTTTGCAAAAATAAAACTATGTAATTAACACACTTGCATAAGAAAAACTAACTAATTGTAGAAATTGAACTTGTTGAAGAAAATATGCTAAATTACGTTTACTAGAATGAAAATTATAGAAAAGTAAAGTACTTTAATGAAAAGAACAAAAATATAAAATGTTTGGAAAGTTAAATTTGCTAAATTGAAATAATGAAATAGAATTGAAATGCTGAAAACAAAAATGAAATTCTAAAACAATGATGCCTTGACATAAATAGAAAATATAAGCACAGATAGAAATTAGCTAGCTATGAGGAATATAAAACATAAACATGTGCAAACAATAGGAAAATAGGGGAGAAACAAGAAAAAACAAAGTATTTAACCTATTGCAAAAAATAATAAAAACAACAATAATAAAAACCTGCAATTATAGTACAGATTCCCCTCCACCAGTCTCGAGAGTGGGACCTTACTCCTAGGTCTAGCAAAAGGTTTAAATATATAGAATCCTAAGTTAGATTACAAGATCAAATTTACATGAAGATTGTAAAATAAACTTTTTTGAAAATACTACACTTTATTGATTATTTGATTATTACAATAATTGACTAATTCATAAATTTATGTTCTAATTTTATTTTCCTATTAGATTTTTAAAGATGAAAAACAAGGAGTATGTATAGTTAGATACTCAACTTGTTCTTCCTACAATTAGGGACAAGAATAAAAAATAATTTGTTGTTGCTTGTGATTCCAACAATTATGCAGTCAACAACTACCTTGTTTAGAATTAGGATAAAAAACTTTTGTAGATAGATTTTCTTATTTTATGCCTCCAAATGATGTGGAAGGCCTTATAATATTTCTTAGAAACAATCATCCTTAAAATCAACCTTCCAAATTTTTTTTCCCTTGGAAATCGATCAACAAACAATTATGGTTTTACTGCAGGAAATCTTACACATAGTTTGTCTTTTCTAGAATTAAGACAATAAGTTGGAATATAGATATTTACTTATATTTGCACCTTCAATCATTGTGGGATACCTTAAAATAGTCTTAGAAATATTTGTGTCAAATATCAACTTGCTAGCTCATCATTTTCACCTTTAAATTAATCAAATTAGTTTTGTTTTTAGTGTAAGAAATTTTGTAATTAATTTTAACTTTTCCAATTTTAGGATAGTATATTAAAACAAATGGATTACCCTATTTTAATTTCTCCATTTATTGTGGAATGCTTTGGCATAGTAATTAGTAATATTTGTGCCAAATCCTAACCTTTCAACTCATCATTTGCACCTTCAAATCGATCAAACACTAATTTTGGTTTTTGTATGCAGAAAATCTTGCAACTGCTCTGAAACATGTAGCTGAATATTTGATCCATGCAAAACTTCTAGTTGTTGGCTGATTGGTTGGTCTTTGTTGCTTGGATATGATTCCATATTACTTCTTATATGTGGAAAATGAGTTTTGACCCTTGTTTTGAAGCCTGCCACCTTTTTTTCATAAAACTGCAACTGACTGCCCTGATGTTTCGGAGCAACTTGGAAATTTTTTGTTATAAAACTACAAAATTTCCAATAAACTTGCAGTTTATAGAATTTGGCTTCATACTATCTTAGAAATGTAAAATAAGAGCAAAAAACATATTTAAACATGTAGACAAGTTAGACTTTCAAACTAATAACCAATACTTCCACTTCCAATGATTTTCACTATGCTTTATTATAGTTTATTTAGTGCTAAAAATATATAAAATAACCATTAAAACTGCAAAAAACTGTCTAAACAACAATATACTATTTTTTACAATTCACTATGTTAACATAAACATTAATATAAATAATAATCAAACTACTTGACATTGAACTATAGTATTTTAGGTAAAATAAATTGTTTTATTTAACATATGATTGAAATAACGAGATTTTTTGTTGTCTCATCATTCCTCCCTACTTATCCTGATGCATGTCCTCATGAATCCTAGTGAGTCATAACAACATTCAGGTCCAAATCTCTATGTAAACTATATCAGAATTTGTAGGCTGATGAATGTATCCTCTATTTCTTTTGATTCTTCCAACCTAAATCTGAAATTGCTAAAATGGTTGAAATGGTTGAAAATGCTAAAAAATTATAAATTGCTAAAAATGTTGAAATTGCTTAATTTCTACAACTGCTAAACAATATTGAAATTGCTAAAAAAATACTAAAAATATTGTAATTGCTGCAATTGTTGAAAATTTTTGACATTGTTGTAATTGCTGCAATTGTTGAAAAATGTTGACATTGTTGTAATTGCTGCAATTGTTGAAAATGCTAAAAATGTTGTGTTTGTTGTAATTGCTACAATTGATGAAATATTTTTTCACAACTAATTTTTTCAACATCTATAATTTCCATCAACTACAACTTTCAACAACTTTAGTTTTCAACAACTATTGTTTCGACCATGTTCCAAAGCACTCTGCATTTTTTTTCACTTTTTTTTGTCTTTTTTGCATTTTTCTAGCTTACTGCTATGGAGCAAATTGCATTTTTTTTACAATTTTTCAACTTGTTGTTTCGAAGTAGTATGCATTATTTTCTATAGTTCTGCAATTATGTATGTTTCAAAGCACTTACCTAAAATTATATTTTAGGTCTATATATTCTGAAGCACTTCTTGCAATTTTATTTTCAAGCCTATATATTCTAAAGCACTAGCATAATACATTGTTTTGTGTGCTATATTATTGCAATAACATAGGAAAATGGGTTGGAAAGATGTGTAGTTTATTTTTTCATAATTTTTTTGAAACACTTTATTTTTGCACAACTACGTTGGGTTCTTCCATACCCATATTTTCAACCCTTTCATACAAAACTGTTATGTCGAATCATCTTATACTGAATCATCTAGAGTAACTTTTTTTCTCATTTTCAAACCTTTAAATATGAATCCCCCATAACCAAAGGTATAATAGAA